>OW052185.1:15953124-16654385 GCA_932526625.1 Rhingia campestris | reverse complement strand
ATGGATGATGGTGGGATGGATGATGGTAGGATGGTATGATGGTGGGATGGATGATGGCAGGATGGTGGGATGGTAAGATGGTAGGATGGTAGGATGGATGATGGTGGGATTTATGATGGTACGATGGATGATGGTAGGATGGTAGGATGGATGATGGTAGGATTAATGATGGTGGGATGGATGATGGTAGGATGGATGATGGTGGGATGGATGATGGTAGGATGGATGATGGTAGGATGGTAGGATGGATGATGGTGGGATGGATGATGGTAGGATGGTAGTATGGTAAGATGGTAGGGTGGATGATGGTGGGATGGATGATGGTAGGATGGATGATGGTGGGATGGATGATGGTAGGATGGTGGGATGGTAAGATGGTAGGGTGGATGATGGTAGGATGGATGATGGTAGGATGGTGGGATGGTAAGATGGTAGGATGGATGATGGTGGGATGGATGATGGTGGGATGGATGATGGTAGGATGGATGATGGTGGGATGGATGATGGTAGGATGGATGATGGTGTTATGGATGATGGTAGGATGGTGGGATGGTAAGATGGTAGGATGGATGATGGTGGGATGGATGATGGTGGGATGGATGATGGTAGGATGGTGGGATGGTAAGATGGTTGGATGGATGATGGTGGGATGGATGATGGTAGGATGGTGGGATGGTAAGATGGTTGGATGGATGATGGTGGGATGGATGATGGTAGGATGGTGGGATGGTAAGATGGTAGGGTGGATGATGGTAGGATGGATGATGGTGGGATGGATGATGGTAGGATGGATGATGGTGGGATGGATGATGGTAGGATGGATGATGGTATGATGGATGATGGTGGGATGGATGATGGTAGGATGGATGATGGTGGGATGGATGATGGTAGGATGGTGGGATGGTAAGATGGTTGGATGGATGATGGTGGGATGGATGATGGTAGGATGGTGGGATGGTAAGATGGTAGGGTGGATGATGGTAGGATGGATGATGGTAGGATGGATGATGGTGGGATGGATGATGGAAGGATGGATGAGGAAGGGATGGATGATGGTAGGATGGTATGATGGTGGGATGGATGATGGCAGGATGGTGGGATGGTAAGATGGTAGGATGGTAGGATGGATGATGGTGGGATTTATGATGGTACGATGGATGATGGTAGGATGGTAGGATGGATGATGGTGGGATGGATGATGGTAGGATGGTAGTATGGTAAGATGGTAGGGTGGATGATGGTAGGATGGTATGATGGTGGGATGGATGATGGTAGGATGGTGGGATGGTAAGATGGTAGGATGGTAGGATGGATGATGGTGGGATTTATGATGGTACGATGGATGATGGTAGGATGGTAGGATGGATGATGGTAGGATGGATGATGGTGGGATGGATGATGGTAGGATGGATGATGGTGGGATGGATGATGGTAGGATGTTGGGATGGTAAGATGGTAGGATGGATGATGGTGGGATGGATGATGGTACGATGGATGATGGTAGGATGGTAGGATGGATGATGGTAGGATGGATGATGGTGGGATGGATGATGGTGGGATGGATGATGGTAGGATGGATGATGGTGGGATGGATGATGGTAGGATGGATGATGGTGGGATGGTAGGATGGTAGGATGGATGATGGTACGATGGATGATGGTAGGATGGTAGGATGGATGATGGTAGGATGGATGATGGTGGGATGGATGATGGTGGGATGGATGATGGCAGAATGGTGGGATGGTAAGATGGTAGGGTGGATGATGGTAGGATGGAAGATGGTGGGATGGATGATGGTAGGATGGATGATGGTAGGATGGATGATGGTGGGATGGATGATGGTAGGATGGTATGATGGTGGGATGGATGATGGCAGGATGGTGGGATGGTAAGATGGTAGGATGGTAGGATGGATGATGGTGGGATTTATGATGGTACGATGGATGATGGTAGGATGGTAGGATGGATGATGGTAGGATGGTAGGATGGATGATGGTGGGATGGATGATGGTAGGATGGTAGTATGGTAAGATGGTAGGGTGGATGATGGTAGGATGGATGATGGTGGAATGGATGATGGTAGGATGGTGGGATGGTAAGATGGTAGGATGGTAGGATGGATGATGGTGGGATTTATGATGGTACGATGGATGATGGTAGGATGGTAGGATGGATGATGGTAGGATGGATGATGGTGGGATGGATGATGGTAGGATGGATGATGGCAGGATGGTGGGATGGTAAGATGGTAGGATGGTAGGATGGTAGGATGGATGATGGTGGGATTTATGATGGTACGATGGATGATGGTAGGATGGTAGGATGGATGATGGTAGGATTAATGATGGTGGGATGGATGATGGTGGGATGGATGATGGTAGGATGGATGATGGTAGGATGGTAGGATGGATGATGGTGGGATGGATGATGGTAGGATGGTAGTATGGTAAGATGGTAGGGTGGATGATGGTAGGATGGATGATGGTGGAATGGATGATGGTAGGATGGTGGGATGGTAAGATGGTAGGATGGTAGGATGGATGATGGTGGGATTTATGATGGTACGATGGATGATGGTAGGATGGTAGGATGGATGATGGTAGGATGGATGATGGTGGGATGGATGATGGTAGGATGGATGATGGTGGGATGGATGATGGTAGGATGGTGGGATGGTAAGATGGTAGGATGGATGATGGTGGGATGGATGATGGTACGATGGATGATGGTAGGATGGTAGGATGGATGATGGTAGGATGGATGATGGTGGGATGGATGATGGTGGGATGGATGATGGTAGGATGGATGATGGTGGGATGGATGATGGTAGGATGGATGATGGTAGGATGGATGATGGTGGGATGGATGATGGTAGGATGGATGATGGTGGGATGGATGATGGTAGGATGGTGGGATGGTAAGATGGTTGGATAGATGATGGTGGGATGGATGATGGTAGGATGGTGGGATGGTAAGATGGTAGGGTGGATGATGGTAGGATGGATGATGGTAGGATGGATGATGGTGGGATGGATGATGGTAGGATGGATGATGGTAGGATGGATGATGGTGGGATGGATGATGGTAGGATGGATGATGGTAGGATGGTAGGATGGATGATGGTGGGATGGATGATGGTAGGATGGTAGTATGGTAAGATGGTAGGGTGGATGATGGTGGGATGGATGATGGTAGGATGGATGATGGTGGGATGGATGATGGTAGGATGGTGGGATGGTAAGATGGTAGGGTGGATGATGGTAGGATGGATGATGGTAGGATGGTGGGATGGTAAGATGGTAGGATGGATGATGGTGGGATGGATGATGGTAGGATGGATGATGGTGGGATGGATGATGGTAGGATGGATGATGGTGTTATGGATGATGGTAGGATGGTGGGATGGTAAGATGGTAGGATGGATGATGGTGGGATGGATGATGGTGGGATGGATGATGGTAGGATGGATGATGGTGGGATGGATGATGGTAGGATGGATGATGGTGTTATGGATGATGGTAGGATGGTGTAATGGTAAGATGGTAGGGTGGATGAAGGTAGGATGGATGATGTTGGGACGGATGATGGTAGGATGGATGATGGTGGGATGGATGATGGTAGGATGGATGATGGTGGGATGGATGATGGTAGGATGGATGATGGTGGGATGGATGATGGTAGGATGGTGGGATGGTAAGATGGAAAGATGGTAGGATGGATGATGGTGGGATGGATGATGGTACGATGGATGATGGTAGGATGGATGATGGTGGGATGGATGATGTTGGGATGGTGGGGGTGGTAAGATGGTAGGATGGATGATGGTGGGATTTATGATGGTACGATGGATGATGGTAGGATGGTAGGATGGATGATGGTAGGATGGTAGGATGGTAAGATGGTAGGGTGGATGATGGTAGGATGGATGATGGTGGAATGGATGATGGTAGGGTGGTGGGATGGTGAGATGGTAGGATGGTAGGATGGATGATGGTGGGATTTATGATGATGATGGTGGGATGGATGATGGTAGCATGGATGATGGTGGGATGGATGATGGTAGGATGGATGATGGTGGGATGGATGATGGTAGGATGGTGGGATGGTAAGATGGTTGGATGGATGATGGTGGGATGGATGATGGTAGGATGGTGGGATGGTAAGATGGTAGGGTGGATGATGGTAGGATGGATAATGGTAGGATGGATGATGGTGGGATGGATGATGGTAGGATGGATGATGGTGGGATGGATGATGGTAGGATGGTATGATGGTGGGATGGATGATGGCAGGATGGTGGGATGGTAGGATGGTAGGATGGTAGGATGGTAGGATGGATGATGGTGGGATTTATGATGGTACGATGGATGATGGTAGGATGGTAGGATGGATGATGGTAGGATTAATGATGGTGGGATGGATGATGGTAGGATGGATGATGGTGGGATGGATGATGGTAGGATGGATGATGGTAGGATGGTAGGATGGATGATGGTGGGATGGATGATGGTAGGATGGTAGTATGGTAAGATGGTAGGGTGGATGATGGTAGGATGGATGATGGTGGAATGGATGATGGTAGGATGGTGGGATGGTAAGATGGTAGGATGGTAGGATGGATGATGGTGGGATTTATGATGGTACGATGGATGATGGTAGGATGGTAGGATGGATGATGGTAGGATGGATGATGGTAGGATGGATGATGGTGGGATGGATGATGGTAGGATGGTGGGATGGTAAGATGGTAGGATGGATGATGGTAGGATGGATGATGGTACGATGGATGATGGTAGGATGGTAGGATGGTAGGATGGTAGGATGGTAGGATGGTAGGATGGTAGGATGGTAGGAGGTAGGATGGTAGGATGGTAGGATGGTAGGATGGTAGGATGGTAGGATGGTAGGATGGTAGGATGGTAGGATGGTAGGATGGATGATGGTAGGATGGATGATGGTGGGATGGATGATGGTGGGATGGATGATGGTAGGATGGATGATGGTGGGATGGATGATGGTAGGATGGATGATGGTGGGATGGATGATGGTGGGATGGATGGTGGCTGGATGGATGATGGTGGGATGGATGGTGGCTGGATGGATGATGGTGGGATGGATGATGGTAGGATGGATGATGGTACGATGGATGATGGTAGGATGGTAGGATGGATGATGGTAGGATGGATGATGGTAGGATGGATGATGGTGGGATGGATGATGGTGGGATGGATGATGGCAGAATGGTGGGATGGTAAGATGGTAGGATGGATGATGGTAGGATGGAAGATGGTGGGATGGATGATGGTGGGATGGTGGGGTGGTAAGATGGTAGGATGGATGATGGTGGGATCGATGATGGTAGGATGGATGATGGTGGGATGGATGATGGTGGGATGGATGATGGTGGGATGGATGATGGTGGGATGGATGATGGTAGGATGGATGATGGTGGGATGGATGATGGTAGGATGGATGATGGTGGGATGGATGATGGTTGGATGGTAGGATGGATGATGGTGGGATGGTGGGATGGTAGGATGGTAGGATGGTAGGATGGTAGGATGGTAGGATGGTAGGATGGTAGGATGGTAGGATGGTTAGGATGGTAGGATGGTAGGATGGTAGGATGGTAGGATGGTAGGATGGTAGGATGGTAGGATGGTAGGATGGTAGGATGGTAGGATGGTAGGATGGTAGGATGGTAGGATGGTAGGATGGTAGGATGGTAGGATGGTAGGATGGTAGGATGGTAGGATGGTAGGATGGTAGGATGGTAGGATGGTAGGATGGTAGGATGGTAGGATGGTAGGATGGTAGGATGGGTAGGATGGTAGGATGGTAGGATGGTAGGATGGTAGGATGGTAGGATGGTAGGATGGTAGGATGGTAGGATGGTAGGATGGTAGGATGGTAGGATGGTAGGATGGTAGGTATGGTAAGATGGTAGGGTGGATGATGGTAGGATGGATGATGGTGGGATGGATGATGGTAGGATGGATGATGGTGGGATGGATGATGGTAGGATGGTAGGATGGATGATGGTGGGATGGATGATGGTACGATGGATGATGGTAGGATGGTAGGATGGATGATGGTAGGATGGTAGGATGGATGATGGTAGGATGGATGATGGTGGGATGGATGATGGTGGGATGGATGATGGTAGGATGGATGATGGTGGGATGGATGATGGTAGGATGGATGATGGTGGGATGGATGATGGTAGGATGGATGATGGTACGATGGATGATGGTAGGATGGTAGGATGGATGATGGTAGGATGGATGATGGTGGGATGGATGATGGTGGGATGGATGATGGCAGGATGGTGGGATGGTAAGATGGTAGGGTGGATGATGGTAGGATGGATGATGGTGGGATGGATGATGGTTGGATGGTGGGGTGGTAAAATGGTAGGATGGATGATGGCAGGATGGATGATGGTGGGATGGATGATGGTAGGATGTTAGGATGGATGATGGTAGGATGGATGATGGTGGGATGGATGATGGTAGGATGGTAGGATGGTGGGATGGTAAGATGGTAGGATGGTAGGATGGATGATGGTAGGATGGTAGGATGGATGATGGTAGGATGGTAGGATGGATGATGGTAGGATGGATGATGGTGGGATGGATGATGGTAGGATGGATGATGGTGGGATGGATGATGGTAGGATGGTGGGATGGTAAGATGGTAGGATGGATGATGGTGGGATGGATGATGGTACGATGGATGATGGTAGGATGGTAGGATGGATGATGGTAGGATGGATGATGGTGGGATGGATGATGGTGGGATGGATGATGGTAGGATGGATGATGGTGGGATGGATGATGGTAGGATGGATGATGGTGGGATGGATGGTGGTAGGATGGATGATGGTACGATGGATGATGGTAGGATGGTAGGATGGATGATGGTAGGATGGATGATGGTGGGATGGATGATGGTGGGATGGATGATGGCAGGATTGTGGGATGGTAAGATGGTAGGGTGGATGATGGTAGGATGGATGATGGTGGGATGGATGATGGTTGGATGGTGGGGTGGTAAGATGGTAGGATGGATGATGGCAGGATGGATGATGGTGGGATGGATGATGGTAGGATGGATGATGGTGGGATGGATGATTGTGGGATGGATGATGATAGGATGGTATGATGGTGGGATGGATGATGGCAGGATGGTGGGATGGATGATGGTGGGATGGATGATAGTAGGATGGATGATGGTGGGATTTATGATGGTACGATGGATGATGGTAGGATGGTAAGATGGATGATGGTAGGATTAATGATGGTGGGATGGATGATGGTAGGATGGATGACGGTGGGATGGATGATGGTAGGATGGATGCTGGTGGGATGGATGATGGTAGGATGGTGGGATGGATGATGGTAGGATGGATGACGGTGGGATGGATGATGGTAGGATGGATGATGGTGGGATGGATGATGGTGCGATGGATGATGGTAGGATGGTGGGATGGTAAGATGGTAGGATGGATGATGGTGGGATGGATGATGGTACGATGGATGATGGTGGGATGGTAGGATGGATGATGGTAGGATGGATGATGGTGGGATGGATGATGGTAGGATGGTGGGATGGTAAGATGGTACGATGGATGATGGTAGGATGGTAGTATGGATGATGGTAGGATGGATGATGGTGGGATGGATGATGGTGGGATGGATGATGGCAGGATGGTGGGATGGTAAGATGGCGGGATGGTAAGATGGTAGGGTGGATGATGGTAGGATGGATGATGGTGGGATGGATGATGGTGGGATGGATGATGGTAGGATGGATGATGGATGATGATGGATGATGGTAGGATGGTGGGATGGTAAGATGGTGGGATGGATGATGGTGGGATGGATGATGGTACGATGGATGATGGTAGGATGGATGATGGTAGGATGGATGATGGTAGGATGGATGATGGTGGGATGGATGATGGTAGGATGGATGATGGTGGGATGGATGATGGTAGGATGGATGATGGTGGGATGGATGATGGTAGGATGGTGGGATGGTAAGATGGTAGGATGGATGATGGTGGGATGGATGATGGTGGGATGGATGATGGTGTTATGGATGATGGTAGGATGGATGATGGTGTTATGGATGATGGTAGGATGGTGTGATGGAAAGATGGTAGGATGGATGATGGTGGGATGGATGATTGTACGATGGATGATGGTAGGATGGATGATGGTAGGATGGATGATGGTGGGATGGGTGATGGTGGGATGGGTGATGGTAGGATGGATGATGGTGGGATGGATGATGGTAGGATGGTGGGATGGTAAGATGGTAGGATGGATGATGGTGGGATGGATGATTGTACGATGGATGATGGTAGGATGGATGATGGTAGGATGGATGATGGTGGGATGGATGATGGTAGGATGGTGGGATGGTAAGATGGTAGGATGGATGATGGTGGGATGGATGATTGTACGATGGATGATGGTAGGATGGATGATGGTAGGATGGATGATGGTGGGATGGATGATGGTAGGATGGTGGGATGGTAAGATGGTAGGATGGAAGATGGTGGGATGGATGATGGTAGGATGGTGGGATGGTAAGATGGTAGGATGGATGATGGTGGGATTGATGATGGTAGGATGGATGATGGTGGGATGGGTGATGGTGGGATGGGTGATGGTAGGATGGATGATGGTGGGATGCATGATGGTAGGATGGTGGGATGGTAAGATGGTAGGATGGATGATGGTGGGATGGATGATTGTACGATGGATGATGGTAGGATGGATGATGGTAGGATGGATGATGGTGGGATGGATGATGGTAGGATGGTGGGATGGTAAGATGGTAGGATGGATGATGGTGGGATGGATGATTGTACGATGGATGATGGTAGGATGGATGATGGTGGGATGGATGATTGTACGATGGCTGATGGTAGGATGGATGATGGTGGGATGGATGATGAAGGGATGGTGGGGTGGTGGGGTGGTAAGATGGTAGGATGGATGATGGTAGGATGGATGATGGTGAGATGGATGATGGTAGGATGGATTATGGTGGGATGGATGATGGTAGGATGGATGATGGTGGGATGGATGATGGTAGGATGGATGACGGTGGGATGGATGATGGTAGGATGGATGATGGTGGGATGGATGATGGTAGGATGGTGGGATGGATGATGGTAGGATGGATGACGGTGGGATGGATGATGGTAGGATGAATGATTTTTGGATGGATGATGGTAGGATGGTGGGATGGTAAGATGGTAGGATGGCTGATGGTGGGATGGATGATGGTACGATGGATGATGGTGGGATGGTAGGATGGATGATGGTAGGATGGATGATGGTGGGATGGATGATGGTAGGATGGTGGGATGGTAATATGGTACGATGGATGATGGTAGGATGGTAGGATGGATGATGGTAGGATGGATGATGGTGGGATGGATGATGGTGGGATGGATGATGGCAGGATGGTGGGATGGTAAGATGGCGGGATGGTAAGATGGTAGGGTGGATGATGGTATGATGGATGATGGTGGGATGGATGATGGTGGGATGGATGATGGTAGGATGTATGATGGTGGGATGGATGATGGTAGGATGGTGGTATGGTAAGATGGTAGGATGGATGATGGTGGGATAGATGATGGTAGGATTTATGATGGTGGGATGGATGATGGTAGGATGGATGATGGTGGGATGGATGATGGTAGGATGGTGGGATGGTAAGATGGTAGGGTGGATGATGGTAGGATGGATGATGGTGGGATATATGATGGTAGGATGGTGGGATGGTAAGATGGTAGGGTGGATGATGGTAGGGTGGATGATGGTGGGATGGATGATGGTGGGATGGTGGGGTGGTGGGGTGGTAAGATGGTAGGATGGATGATGGATGATGGTGGGATGGATGATGGTAGGATGGTAGGATGGATGATGGTGGGATGGATGACAGTAGGATGGATGATGGTGAGATGGATGATGGTAGGATGGATGATGATGGGATGGATGATGGTAGGATGGATGATGGTGAGATGGATGATGGTAGGATGGTGGGATGGTAAGATGGTAGGATGGATGACGGTGGGATGGATGATGGTAGGATGGATGATGGTAGGATGGTAGGATGGATGATGGTAGGATGGATGATGGTGGGATGGATGATGGTAGGATGGATGATGGTGGGATGGATGATGTTAGGATGGTGGGATGGTAAGATGGTAGGGTGGATGATGGTAGGATGGATTATGATGGGATGGATGATGGTAGGATGGTGGGATGGTAAGATGGTAGTGTGGATGATGGTTGGATGGATGATGGTGGGATGGATGATGGAGGGATGGTGGGGTGGTGGGGTGGTAAGATGGTAGGATGGATGATGGTAGGATGGATGATGGTGAGATGGATGATGGTAGGATGGATTATGGTGGGATGGATGATGGTAGGATGGATGATGGTGGGATGGATGATGGTAGGATGGATGACGGTGGGATGGATGATGGTAGGATGGATGATGGTGGGATGGATGATGGTAGGATGGATGACGGTGGGATGGATGATGGTAGGATGGATGATGGTGGGATGGATGATGGTAGGATGGTGGGATGGATGATGGTGGGATGGAGGATGGTAGGATGGTGTGATGGTAAGATGGTAGGATGGATGATGGTGGGATGGATGATGGTACGATGGATGATGGTGGGATGGATGATGGTAGGATGGATGATGGTGGTATGGTGGGATGGTAAGATGGTAGGGTGGATGATGGTAGGATGGATGATGGTGGGATGGATGATGGAGGGATGGTGGGATGGTGGGATGGTAAGATGGTAGAATGGATGATGGTGGGATGGTGGGGTGGTAAGATGGTAGAATGGATGATGGTAGGATGGATGATGGTGGGATGGATGATGGTAGGATGGATGATGGTGGGATGGATGATGGTAGGATGGATGATGGTGGGATGGATGATGGTAGGATGGATGGTGGTGGGATGGATGATGGTAGGATGGTAGGATGGATGATGGTAGGATGGATGATGGTGGGATGGATGATGGTGGGATGGATGATGGCAGGATGGTGGGATAGTAAGATGGTAGGGTGGATGATAGGAGGATGGATGATGGTGGGATGGATGATGTTGGGATGGTGGGGTGGTAAGATGGTAGGATGGATGATGGTAGGATGGATGATGGTGGGATGGATGATGGTAGGATGGATGATGGTGGGATGGATGATGGTAGGATGGATGATGGTGGGATGGATGATGGTAGGATGGATGATGGTGGGATGGATGATGGTAGGATGGTGGGATGGTAAGATGGTAGGATGGATGATGGTGGGATGGATGATGGTGGGATGGTTGATGGTAGGATGGATGATGGTGTTATGGATGATGGTAGGATGGATGATGGTGTTATGGATGATGGTAGGATGGTGGGATGGAAAGATGGTAGGGTGGATGAAGGTAGGATGGATGATGGTGGGATGGATGATGGTAGGATGGATGATGGTGGGATGGGTGATGGTGGGATGGGTGATGGTAGGATGGATGATGGTGGGATGGACGATGGTGGGATGGTAAGATGGTAGGATGGATGATGGTGGGATGGATGATTGTACGATGGATGATGGTAGGATGGATGATGGTGGGATGGATGATGTTGGGATGGTGGGGTGGTAAGATGGAAGGGTGGATGATAGGATGGATGATGGTGGGATGGCTGATGGTACGATGAATGATGGTGGGATGGATGATGGTAGGATGGATGATATTGGGATGGATGATGGTAGGATGGATGATGGTGGGATGGATGATGTTAAGGATGGTGGGATGGTAAGATGGTAGGATGGATGATGGTAGGATGGATGATGGTAGGATGGATGATGGTGGGATGGATGATGGTAGGATGGATGATGGTGGGATGGATGATGTTAGGATGGTGGGATGGTAAGATGGTAGGCTGGATGATGGTAGGATGGATGATGGTGGGATGGATGATGGTAAGATGGTGGGATGGTAAGATGGTAGGGTGGATGATGGTTGGATGGATGATGGTGGGATGGATGATGGAGGGATGGTGGGGTGGTGGGGTGGTAAGATGGTAGGATGGATGATGGTGAGATGGATGATGGTAGGATGGATTATGATGGGATGGATGATGGTAGGATGGATGATGGTGGGATGGATTATGGTGGGATGGTGGGATGGTGGGGTGGTAAGATGGTAGAATGGATGATGGTGGGATGGTGGGGTGGTAAGATGGTAGCATGGATGATGGTAGGATGGATGATGGTAGGATGGATGATGGTGGGATGGATGATGGTGGGATGGATGATGGCAGGATGGTGGGATAGTAAGATGGTAGGGTGGATGATGGTAGGATGGATGATGGTGGGATGGATGATGTTGGGATGGTGAGGTGGTAAGATGGTAGGATGGATGATGGTAGGATGGATGATGGTGGGATGGATGATGGTAGGATGGATGATGGTGGGATGGATGATGGTAGGATGGTGGGATGGTAAGATGGTAGGATGGATGATGGTGGGATGGATGATTGTACGATGGATGATGGTAGGATGGATGATGGTGGGTTGGATGATGAAGGGATGGTGGGGTGGTGGGTTGGTAAGATGGTAGGATGGATGATGGTAGGATGGATGATGGTGAGATGGATGATGGTAGGATGGATTATGGTGGGATGGATGATGGTAGGATGGATGATGGTGGGATGGATGATGGTAGGATGGATGACGGTGGGATGGATGATGGTAGGATGGATGATGGTGGGATGGATGATGGTAGGATGGATGACGGTGGGATGGATGATGGTAGGATGGATGATGGTGGGATGGATGATGGTAGGATGGTGGGATGGTAAGATGGTAGGATGGATGATGGTGGGATGGATGATGGTACGATGGATGATGGTGGGATGGTAGGATGGATGATGGTAGGATGGATGATGGTGGGATGGATGATGGTAGGATGGTGGGATGGTAAGATGGTACGATGGATGATGGTAGGATGGTAGGATGGATGATGGTGGGATGGATGATGGTGGGATGGATGATGGTGGGATGGATGATGGCAGGATGGTGGGATGGTAAGATGGCGGGATGGTAAGATGGTAGGGTGGATGATGGTAGGATGGATGATGGTGGGATTGATGATGGTGGGATGGATGATGGTAGGATGGATGATGGTGGGATGGATGATGGTAGGATGGTGGGATGGTAAGATGTTAGGATGGATGATGGTGGGATAGATGATGGTAGGATTTATGATGGTGGGATGGATGATGGTAGGATGGATGATGGTGGGATGGATGATGGTAGGATGGTGGGATGGTAAGATGGTAGGGTGGATGATGGTAGGATGGATGATTGTAGGGTGGATGATGGTGGGATGGATGATGGTGGGATGGTGGGGTGGTGGGGTGGTAAGATGGTAGGATGGATGGATGATGGTGGGATGGATGACAGTAGGATGGATGATGGTGAGATGGATGATGGTAGGATGGATGATGGTGGGATGGATGATGGTAGGATGGATGATGGTGAGATGGATGATGGTAGGATGGTGGGATGGTAAGATGGTAGGATGGATGACGGTGGGATGGATGATGGTACGATGGATGATGGTAGGATGGTAGGATGGATGATGGTAGGATGGATGATGGTGGGATGGATGATGGTAGGATGGATGATGGTGGGATGGATGATGTTAGGATGGTGGGATGGTAAGATGGTAGGGTGGATGATGGTAGGATGGATTATGATGGGATGGATGATGGTAGGATGGTGGGATGGTAAGATGGTAGTGTGGATGATGGTTGGATGGATGATGGTGGGATGGATGATGGAGGGATTGTGGGGTGGTGGGGTGGTAAGATGGTAGGATGGATGATGGTGGGATAGATGATGGTAGGATTTATGATGGTGGGATGGATGATGGTAGGATGGATGATGGTGGGATGGATGATGGTAGGATGGTGGGATGGTAAGATGGTAGGGTGGATGATGGTAGGATGGATGATGGTGGGATGGATGATGGTAGGATGGTGGGATGGTAAGATGGTAGGGTGGATGATGGTAGGGTGGATGATGGTGGGATGGATGATGGTGGGATGGTGGGGTGGTGGGGTGGTAAGATGGTAGGATGGATGATGGATGATGGTGGGATGGATGATGGTAGGATGGTAGGATGGATGATGGTGGGATGGATGACAGTAGGATGGATGATGGTGAGATGGATGATGGTAGGATGGATGATGGTGGGATGGATGATGGTAGGATGGATGATGGTGAGATGGATGATGGTAGGATGGTGGGATGGTAAGATGGTAGGATGGATGACGGTGGGATGGATGATGGTACGATGGATGATGGTAGGATGGTAGGATGGATGATGGTAGGATGGATGATGGTGGGATGGATGATGGTAGGATGGATGATGGTGGGATGGATGATGTTAGGATGGTGGGATGGTAAGATGGTAGGGTGGATGATGGTAGGATGGATTATGATGGGATGGATGATGGTAGGATGGTGGGATGGTAAGATGGTAGTGTGGATGATGGTTGGATGGATGATGGTGGGATGGATGATGGAGGGATGGTGGGGTGGTGGGGTGGTAAGATGGTAGGATGGATGATGGTAGGATGGATGATGGTGAGATGGATGATGGTAGGATGGATTATGGTGGGATGGATGATTGTAGGATGGATGATGGTGGGATGGATGATGGTAGGATGATTGACGGTGGGATGGATGATGGTAGGATGGATGATGGTGGGATGGATGATGGTAGGATGGATGACGGTGGGATGGATGATGGTAGGATGGATGATGGTGGGATGGATGATGGTAGGATGGTGGGATGGATGATGGTGGGATGGAGGATGGTAGGATGGTGTGATGGTAAGATGGTAGGATGGATGATGGTGGGATGGATGATGGTACGATGGATGATGGTGGGATGGATGATGGTAGGATGGATGATGGTGGTATGGTGGGATGGTAAGATGGTAGGGTGGATGATGGTAGGATGGATGATGGTGGGATGGATGATGGAGGGATGGTGGGATGGTGGGATGGTAAGATGGTAGAATGGATGATGGTGGGATGGTGGGGTGGTAAGATGGTAGAATGGATGATGGTAGGATGGATGATGGTGGGATGGATGATGGTAGGATGGATGATGGTGGGATGGATGATGGTAGGATGGATGATGGTGGGATGGATGATGGTAGGATGGATGATGGTGGGATGGATGATGGTAGGATGGTAGGATGGATGATGGTAGGATGGATGATGGTGGGATGGATGATGGTGGGATGGATGATGGCAGGATGGTGGGATAGTAAGATGGTAGGGTGGATGATAGGAGGATGGATGATGGTGGGATGGATGATGTTGGGATGGTGGGGTGGTAAGATGGTAGGATGGATGATGGTAGGATGGATGATGGTGGGATGGATGATGGTAGGATGGATGATGGTGGGATGGATGATGGTAGGATGGATGATGGTGGGATGGATGATGGTAGGATGGATGATGGTGGGATGGATGATGGTAGGATGGTGGGATGGTAAGATGGTAGGATGGATGATGGTGGGATGGATGATGGTGGGATGGTTGATGGTAGGATGGATGATGGTGTTATGGATGATGGTAGGATGGATGATGGTGTTATGGATGATGGTAGGATGGTGGGATGGAAAGATGGTAGGGTGGATGAAGGTAGGATGGATGATGGTAGGATGGTGGGATGGTAAGATGGTAGGGTGGATGATGGTAGGATGGATGATGGTGGGATGGAAGATGGTGGGATGGCGGGGTGGTGGGGTGGTAAGATGGTAGGATGGATGATGGTAGGATGGATGATGGTGAGATGGATGATGGTAGGATGGATGATGGTGGGATGGATGATGGTGGGATGGATGATGGTAGGATGGATGATGCTGGGATGGATGATGGTAGGATGGTAGGATGGATGATGGTGGGATGGATGACAGTAGGATGGATGATGGTGAGATGGATGATGGTAGGATGGATGATGGCGGGATGGATGATGGTAGGATGGATGATGGTGAGATGGATGATGGTAGGATGGTGGGATGGTAAGATGGTAGGATGGATGACGATGGGATGGATGATGGTACGATGGATGATGGTAGGATGGTAGGATGGATGATGGTAGGATGGATGATGGTGGGATGGATGATGGTAGGATGGTTGATGGTGGGATGGATGATGTTAGGATGGTGGGATGGTAAGATGGTAGGGTGGATGATGGTAGGATGGATGATGATGGGATGGATGATGGTAGGATGGTGGGATGGTAAGATGGTAGTGTGGATGATGGTTGGATGGATGATGGTGGGATGGATGATGGAGGGATGGTGGGGTGGTGGGTCGGTAAGATGGTAGGATGGATGATGGTAGGATGGATGATGGTGAGATGGATGATGGTAGGATGGATTATGGTGGGATGGATGATGGTAGGATGGATGATGGTGGGATGGATGATGGTAGGATGGATGACGGTGGGATGGATGATGGTAGGATGGATGATGATGGGATGGATGATGGTAGGATGGATGACGGTGGGATGGATGATGGTAGGATGGATGATGGTGGGATGGATGATGGTAGGATGGTGTGATGGTAAGATGGTAGGATGGATGATGGTGGGATGGATGATGGTACGATGGATGATGGTGGGATGGATGATGGTAGGATGGATGATGGTGGTATGGTGGGATGGTAAGATGGTAGGGTGGATGATAGTAGGATGGATGATGGAGGGATGGATGATGGTGGGATGGTGGGATGGTGGGGTGGTAAGATGGTAGAATGGATGATGGTGGGATGGTGGGGTGGTAAGATGGTAGAATGGATGATGGTAGGATGGATGATGGTGGGATGGATGATGGTAGGATGGATGATGGTGGGATGGATGATGGTAGGATGGATGATGGTGGGATGGATGATGGTAGGATGGATGACGGTGGGATGGGAGGATGGTATGATGGTAGGATGGTAGGATGGTAGGATGGTAGGATGGTAGGATGGTAGGATGGTAGGATGGTAGGATGGTAGGATGGTAGGATGGTAGGATGGTAGGATGGTAGGATGGTAGGATGGTAGGATGGTAGGATGGTAGGATGGTAGGATGGTAGGATGGGATGATGGTAGGATGGTAGGATGGTAGGATGGTAGGATGGTAGGATGGTAGGATGGTAGGATGGTAGGATGGTAGGATGGTAGGATGGTAGGATGGTAGGATGGTAGGATGGTAGGATGGTAGGATGGTAGGATGGGTAGGATGGTAGGATGGTAGGATGGTAGGATGGTAGGATGGTAGGATGGTAGGATGGTAGGATGGTAGGAAGGTAGGATGGTAGGATGGTAGGATGGTAGGATGGTAGGATGGTAGGATGGTAGGATGGTAGGATGGTAGGATGGTAGGATGGTAGGGATGGTAGGATGGTAGGATGGTAGGATGGTAGGATGGTAGGATGGTAGGATGGTAGGATGGTAGGATGGTAGGATGGTAGGATGGTAGGATGGTAGGATGGTAGGATGGTAGGATGGTAGGATGGTAGGATGGTAGGATGGTAGGATGGTAGGATGGTAGGATGGTAGGATGGTAGGATGGTAGGATGGTAGGATGGTAGGATGGTAGGATGGTAGGATGGTAGGATGGTAGGATGGTAGGATGGTAGGATGGTAGGATGGTAGGATGGTAGGATGGTAGGATGGTGTGATGGTAAGATGGTAGAATGGATGATGGTGGGATGGATGATGGTACGATGGATGATGGTGGGATGGATGATGGTAGGATGGATGATGGTGGTATGGTGGGATGGTAAGATGGTAGGGTGGATGATAGTAGGATGGATGATGGAGGGATGGATGATGGTGGGATGGTGGGATGGTGGGATGGTGGGGTGGTAAGATGATGGATGGATGATGGTGGGATGGATGATGGTAGGATGGTGGGATGGTGGGATGGTAAGATGGTAGGATGGATGATGGTGGGATGGATGATGGTAGGATGGTAGGATGAATGATGGTCGGATGGATTATGGTAGGATGGTGGGATTATAAGATGGTAGGATGGTAGGGTGGTAGGATGGTAGGATGGTAGGATGGTAGGATGGTAGGATGGTAGGATGGTAGGATGGTAGGATGGTAGGATGGTAGGGATGGTAGGATGGTAGGATGGTAGGATGGTAGGATGGTAGGATGGTAGGATGGTAGGATGGTAGGATGGTAGGATGGTAGGATGGTAGGATGGTAGGATGGTAGGATGGTAGGATGGTAGGATGGTAGGATGGTAGGATGGTAGGATGGTAGGATGGTAGGATGGTAGGATGGTAGGATGGTAGGATGGTAGGATGGTAGGATGGTAGGATGGTAGGATGGTAGGATGGTAGGATGGTAGGATGGTAGGATGGTAGGATGGTAGGATGGTAGGATGGTAGGATGGTAGGATGGTAGGATGGTAGGATGGTAGGATGGTAGGATGGTAGGATGGTAGGATGGTAGGATGGTAGGATGGTAGGATGGTAGGATGGTAGGATGGTAGGATGGTAGGATGGTAGGATGGTAGGATGGTAGGATGGTAGGATGGTAGGATGGTAGGATGGTAGGATGGTAGGATGGTAGGATGGTAGGATGGTAGGATGGTAGGATGGTAGGATGGTAGGATGGTAGGATGGTAGGATGGTAGGATGGTAGGATGGTAGGTTGGTAGGATGGTAGGATAGTAGGATGGTAGGATGGTAGGATGTTGGTCTATATAGCTATATCGGTTTTGACGGTATCGTTAAATGCCGCCGCCGCTTTTTCAAAGCACTTGCTAATGGATCCTCTCATACGCGGCATTGAAGTCGTTGGGAAGATGATATGTTTTGACTTGAAATTAATGAGCTTTTCAATGATATTCCGTGCTGTGAAAATGTGGTCTATAATAGATCTGCCCAGCCGGAAGCCGTGCCGATAAATGTGTTGCAGAGAGTTCATACAGTACCTTTGTTAGGACGTAATATGCCACAATTAGCAGGGATATGGCTCGGTAGTCGGTGCAAGAAATGGGATCGCCTTTTGTGTAGATGGAACATATGGAGCTGATACCCAGTCATCGGGCATGCTCTCATCCATCAAGACTTTGTAGATAGTTTGGTGCATGCACACTTCTATGTTATAACCTCCGTATTTGAAGAGTTTTGCTGGCAATCCATCTGAATCGGCTGCCTTGTAGTTCTTCATTTTCTTATGGCTGTTCTTAATTTTTCAATACTGGGAGTACGCAGTAGAGGAAGACCCGCCTTAAGTGTTCTTTGAGGTCGGTTTCTACATGCGCGTGCAAGTAGAAATCGACCTCAAAGAACTTTAAGCGCGCAACTGGAGGCATTTAGCTAAGGAGAAGCATGTTGATTGAGGCCAGGTTCATTCCGGACTGTTACTCTACTTAAGTAAGTAAGCCTATTTTTTGGGCTTGTAATTAGATTCTGGGGTGTTTCCCTGCCTTTTACAGTACCATTGGTGGAGCCATTTGATCTCTTCTTTTCTATGATTGTGCAAAACTCCCGAGCTAACACCAATGTCTTCCATAAATCTGTATAGGTTGCATCCATCGAAGACTTTTTATTAGAAGGGACTCAACGTGATGTCACAGCCATGTTTGCAAGAAGGGAAAAGATCGAGGCAAAATGAATTCGTTAAGGATTCGAGTCTAAAAGCGAAATCTTGCTGTGGGAAGAATAAAGTGCCGCACAAAATAGGAGAAGTGCAAGCAGTACACACACACACATGAATGATTTTGAGACAAAAAGCTAGGTTCTGGGTTCTAAAGAGTCTTTTGCGTCAAAAATTTGTATTTTTCAGACTTTTAACACACACAAAAGTAATCAAAGAAAGGATATTCCCCCAAGATCATCCACTGCGCTCACTTTGTACTCCTAATTCGTTCCTAAGAGAATATTGCTTCCGACAATCATAGGTCATCACCTGTAACTTCCCATTCGTCTAACTAACGATGAAATAGCCCGTATCCAAACTCGGAAGACCACCATTGCTCTCCCTGCAGATGTTTCCAATGAATTCAATTTAAAGTTCGTGGTAATAGTTCAAAGTTGTTAACGAACAATTTCGTTACAATTTATCTGAATCCGTGATTTGTGAAGGTACTTACTCGTCCTCGTATTGGAGCATCCTAAACTTATCCACACGACGACAAAGTACCACCCCATGGGAGAGAGAAAACAAGACTTTTGTTGAACTTTGGTCAACATCTGACAATACCCATGCTAAGGACAGATTATACGGATTTTTTTTTTTTTTGGCACTTTACTGTGCAAATGAATTTCACAAGAATGACAAGGACTCGCTGAAGGTAACCGCATTAAATCCCTCCGAAGATGGGAATAAAAATATCTAAAACGCACACGTGTACCAAAACATTTCTTCAGGGACTTTCAGTCGCTTCTGGACAATGCCTGTGGCAAATCAGTTCAAAGAAATGAAGAAACCGTTTCGGTTTTTATCTGAAACTTTTCATATTCTGGCGCAGATGTGCATGTGCCGGCGCTGTGGGTGTACAAATTATTTGTTCGATGATTTTCATCTTGTATCTTGTATCGTGAAAATGAAAATAAAACGGGAGTATCTTTATTTCAAATAAACACAGTCGTCCCGTATACTTTTTTTTTTATTGTTCAGATGGGTTTTAGAGCACCCCTCCACCACCTCATTCCACATTTAGGTATCGACAAATCGCCTTTATAGTTTACAAAGTTATTTATAAGATGGTCCTCTCTTTGAAGCTTTTTTTCATAAAAAAAAACGAGGAAAAGAAAATAAATTTATTTTTTTTAGGAAACTGGAATCAATTGGGAAGGGGGAATGCATAATGAAGAGGCATCACTTCAAAACAAGATTCCATCGATGGGTAGATACCATACCCATCGATGTATCTAATCTATCGAGCAGTAGGTGACTGTTGTTGCCATTAACTTGTCAGTTTTGTAGGAAATTGTTTTCTTTTTATTAAGGTTCATCCCCTTAAAATCAATTTTCTCAGTACGAAGGGTGTGATAATATGTTTTGAAGCCACACCTGTGAATCGTTGTGATTCGACATGAATATTTAATGGAATTCGTTCGAACTTATGCGATGATTTTGTATAGCTGTGGGTGTTTGAAGTATCTTCCAACCAATATGGGACCACGGGTTTAGTGACTGATAAATAAACAAAAATATTCTGGTGGTGGAATCTTATTTGGAAGAATCTGCACTTTGACAGCGCTTAACGTATGGCGGTAACTACTGCTTGTATGAGTGCTTTTGAATTTGTTATGGTTTTGGCTTTATGTCACAGGACTTGACATTAACAGTTATTTTGACTCTTAATTGCAAATGAAAAATCAGTATCAATAAATAGGCAGCGTACTCCAGGGTCCAGAAATAATCAGCCCTATTGAGATATCCGTCGGAGCGGACAATTTTTCGCAACGCATACTTCGTCGGAGGTTTAAATTTCATTCGAGGTATGTGTCATCGGAAAAAAAAAACTACACAAATGCGACGGCTTCACTTCACTACAATTCGTAAATAAATTCCGCGAAGAATTTGTGTCGGAGGAAATCGGAAAAAGAATGGCACTTAGCTGTCAAAAATTGCACGAAAAATGCACCTGAACGCACTTCAACGCAACGCGTTACAAAATGTCGGAGAAATATTCCGAACAGCTTTTCTGAAGAACACCTCGAAGCAAAAATCCTCCGAATCGTACAAAATCGGAGAATTTTCCGCTCCGACGGATACCTCGATAGGGCCGAATAAATGCAGAGAAGACGCGTGTTTGTGAATGACTACAATTTGCCTTAGTATTGAAAATGTCTTCACTATTACTTCTCGGTCCTTAGCTAACTGCCTCCAGTTTTGCACTTCAAGTTGGTTGAGGTCGTTTTCTACTGACGCGCTCCAATTGAAGCGAGGCCTTTCTCTACTGCGCTCGATGCCTAGCTGGAAACCGAAGTCTCTGCGAGCCGGAGTATTAGTGTACATTCGCTTTACATGTCTTAAATAACTTAGATGTCCAATACTAAATTACATAAGTAGCGCTCTAGTCCAGAACGAACCTGGGCCTCAGTCAACATGCCTCCCCAATTAGCCCTGTCCTTAGCTAACTGCCAAGTCCTTCAGTGAGGTGCTTAAAGGCAACATCACGTTAGCGGTGATTGACCGCAGCGACATCGATGGAACAATTTCAACTGAACGGTGGAAGTTGATACCTCCCAAGGTGGCCACAGTATTCCTTAGCATACCCGGGGCCTCCACCCTGTTGTCATGATGCTGGCTGGCATCAGGGCCACATCAAGCTTATCGCTTTTGCGGAACAGAGATCGTATGATCTCTACCGCATAGCCATAGCCAAAATCGGCGATGTGAAACTGGTTCAAAGTTAGAGGTGTTACACAACCAGTTTCTTCTAGTGTTCTTAGTTCAGACCATAATCCTGTTTTTTGTGATCTCTTATGGTCGGGTGAGAAAAAGTTGCAATATTTTCAAGATTTGAAAAATGCAAATTGGAAATCGTTTAGAGCAAAAATAACTACGAAATTGCGAAATGTTTCCACTGAACTTGGAAATATCTCTTGTAAAGATGATGTTGACTCTATAGTCCAAAACTTTACTCAAACCATTCTGTCTTCTATAGACGAAAGCGTCCCTAAGCGAGTCAAGAAAGATAGTACCTATAAACAGCTTCCCCTTCATATTTTGGAGCTGATTAAATTGAGATATACTTACTTACTTACTTACTTAAGTGGCGCTACAGTCCGGAATGAACCTGGGCCTCAACCAACATGCTCTCCCATTAGCCCGGTCCTTAGCTAACTGCCTCCAGTTGCGCACTCCAAGTTGGTTGAGGTCGGTTTCTACTTGTGCGCGCCACTTAAGGGTAGGTGTCCCATGCAAAAATAGGTTGGAGTTTTGCGCTAAATTGTGTAGCGCTCACAATTTTCCGAATATTTAAATGAAATAAACGGTGATCGATTGGAAATATGTTAAGCAAAGTACTTGTTTAGCATTTAAAAAACATTAAAATATCTTTGAGCCTCAAAACCGCCTGACATGTAGAAAAACCATACAAATAAGTTAGATGCTAATTGCGTTCCATTTTTATCTCTTTATATACATATTTTTTATTTTTTTTATATTTTTTTTCTACAGACAATAGATTTGCGCAGATAACACCGGTTGTTTTTTGTTGTGAATTTTAGTATTTATCCCGAAAAAAATGCACAAAACTATGAAAAATAAGGTAAATTTACAAAGTTTAACTAGATATAACTTCTAAAGTATAAAAGGTAACGAAGTCAAATTAGCTTTTTTACAAAGCTAATAGATATGTGCAGATACCGTTTTTTTTTTTTTTTTTTTGTATTTTGTACAGTAATTTTTTGGTGACAAAATGGAAAAAAGGTGTTTTTTTTTTAAACGTTTTGGGTTTTTTGGCTGGGAAATCGATAGTTATATTTTCTAATTTTTGGAAATAATTTTTTAACCAAGCGACAATATATAGGGCACAACGTACCGGTCTTTAAAACATGTTTTTTTTCTTCTAACATATTTAAATATGCAATTCAATATGACATTATTTGCAATGCCGCTGTGAAAAAAGGACAACCAAAATGATTCCGACATATTTTTTTTATTTTTTTTTGGTATTTGTATTATTTAATTCAAAATACAAAATAGTTTTTTTCCACACGGTTTTTCAAATTTTGATGTTAGAAAAGTGGTCTATTTTACGTTTTTTACATAAAAAAAGATCGAATTCACGCACACAAAGAAGTTTGTTTCAAAATAATGTCACTAGGTGGTGAGTTGGTGACATTCTCTTTTCATTATTCTCTTCTGTAAATACAGGCACTAGGCAGGCGAGATTGTTATTATGTATGTATCTTTTGTTTACCTTTTCGGGTAGACTTGATGAAAGTTCGTGTGGACTTCACGTGGACATGGTACAGATCGTTACATTATTGAAATGTTTGCTATCGCTGCTGATGAATTGTTTTGTATGCGTATGTTTCAACGTTTCAACGTCTATCGATATATTCGCAAACCGTTATATGGGAAGTATAGGGATGCAAACAATGCATCGATGTTATTTGGGGCGATGTTTTACATCGATGTTTTTTGGTTTTTTGTCACTCAGAATTTTGAAAAATCTCTCCATTTTTAATTTCCACGATTTCACCCGCTAAATTGGAACTTTAGGAACTTTAGGGCAAGTTGTTATATTATTTTGTTAATTTAATTGTTTATGTTATTTTTTATATTGTATATACATATGTATATTATATGTATATATATAATGTCTGAACAACATTTTTACAGAATATCAATATCTATATTTCATACATATAAAGTTTTTTGACACGCCCACTTTTTGGGGGCCGTTTGTATACCCTACCCCATAGCATATGAAGGAGAAAAACTTTGTTTTTTGTCGAACAACAAAAGATTCTGATAAACTGTTTGAACTATGTCATTTTCTATATTATATTTATTAAATTTATTTGATTTTTTATTTACTAATTTAATTTTCCGAAACTTTACAATTTACATATTGATTGAAGGTATGTTGTAAAAAATCGTGTTTCGGAAGATCTTTCTTCAACGTCAACAACATTGACGAACGTTGAAATTGAAAGTGAAAACATCAGGGTCAGGAATTTGAAATTCCTATGGAGGTGGACATTACAGTGAAGGACAACTGTAGTTTTGTTCCGGAGGGCAGGCGTATAATTGATTTAAATACATTTCTCAATAGTTTAAAAAACATTTCGCTGCACGGAAAAACGTTTTGGTTTTTTTTAAAATTCGACTCAAATAGTATTTGTTTGGTGAATTGGACACCTTGCACCTACAAAAATTAATTATAGCGGTTAAATTAACTTTCGTAAACTTCTTTTTTTTTATATAAGGTGCTTAGGTACCTTCATAACGAGCATTGATAGAAGATGGGGTGACAATTACCTAGATAAATATCTATCATTTTTTGTTATTTGATTTGAAAAATTTCATCCTACTATTGTTGCGACGAGAATCAGTAGCACTATTGTCTACCGTCCTATTATTTGAGTAATCGAATTTTCATCCAAACAAGTGTTTTCCTACATCTCATAAATTAAGAAAAAAGTTAACCTAGGTAAGGTTTACACATTTTTTTATAAGATATACAATGAAAACCTCAAAAACTGCTTTTACACCTCGCTGCGCGGCAGCCAGCAACAATTTTATCATTTTATTATTTTTTCACAATACATATTCACATTCACACCAAATCTGAAAGAAAATTACAAAACAAAATATGTACACCAAACCAACCCTCAACTTGATTTTTTTCCTTCTCTTTCCATATTTGTTTTCAAGTTATTTGCTTGGTGTCTGTATATTGCATATGTAGGTAGGTAGGTATATGTAATATTAGTCTGCGCTTGCTACTTTTTGTCTTTTCCTTCAGTTTTCGTTTGCGTTGAAGCAAAGAGCACATGAGTAAAATTAAAGAGAGCTTACCAACACATTCAAATGCATTTACATGAAATTTGAGTTGGTCGGTCTGGGACACCTACCCTTAAGGCGAGGTCTTCCTCTACTGCGTCCGACGCCTGGCTGGGAATCGAAGACTCTGCGAGCCGGAGTATTGGTGTCCATTCGTTCTACATGTCCTAGCCATCTTAAACGTCCAATGCGGAGTTTTTTGACCAGGGTCATGTCGTTGTACAGCTCGTATAGTTCTTGGTTGAATCTTCGTCTCCATAGCCCGTCAACGCAAACGGGACCGAAGATTTTTCGAAGAATTTTCCTCTCGAATCTACCAAGGATTTCTTCATCCGCTTTTGATACGGTCCATGCTTCAGCGCCGTAGAGCAGGACTGGGATGATCAGGGTCTTATATAGGATCTCCTTAGTAGTTCGAGTGAGGGCTTTACTACTAAATTGCCTTCTTAGCCCGAAGAAACAGCGGTTGGCAAGAGTAATTCTTCGTTTAATTTCTGACGAGATGTTGTTGTCAGAGTTAATAGCGGAGCCGAGGTAGACAAAGTCCCGTACTACCTCAAAATTATATCTGTCAATGGTGACGTTCTGTCCAATTAGTCGATATTGTGTGTCCCCTCGTGTTGACAGCGTATACTTAGTCTTACCCTCATTTACTGCTAAACCCATTTTCGCCGCTTCCTTCTCTATACTAGCAAACGTGGCTATGACATCACGTTGAGTCCTACCAATGATGTCAATATCGTCAGCGTATGCTAGTAGTTGCACCGACTTTTGGAAAATTGTGCCTCTGGTGTTGGCTTTGGAGTTTTGCACAATTCTCTCAAGAATCAGATTAAAGAAGTCACATGACAGCGCATCGCCTTGCCTAAATCCTTTTTTGGTATCGAATGTGTCGGTGAGGTCGTTTCCGACCCTGATGGAGCAGCGAGAATTCTCCATCGTCATCCTACACAAACGGACGAGTTTGGGCGGTATACCAAAACTAGACATGGCTCTGTACAGTTCGTCTCTATAAATGCTGTCATATGCGGCTTTGAAATCGATGAATAGGTGGTGGGTATCGATTTGGACTTCTTGAGTTTTTTCCAGGATCTGCCGAAGTGTGAAAATTTGATCAGTTGTGGACTTTCCTGGCCTAAAACCACACTGATAAGGGCCAATCAGGTTGTTGGTAAACGGTTTCAGGCGTTCACATATTACGGCAGATAGGATCTTGTAGGCGATGTTGAGGAGACTTATGCCTCTGTAGTTGGCGCAGTTCAGAGGGTCTCCTTTTTTGTGGATCGGGCAAACGATGCTGAGGTTCCATTCTTCAGGCATATTTTCATCCGACCAGATTTGGCTTATGAGTTGGTCAATGTTACTTACCAAGTCATCTCCGCCGGCCTTATAGAGCTCAGCGGGAAGGCCGTCATTTCCGGCAGCCTTAATAAGCTTGAGTTTAGATATTGCTTTCCTCACTTCACTCAGGTCGGGTGGTTGGCAGTTTTCGCTGTCGTTGCCAATATTGAATGGTTCGTTCTGCCTGACAGCGGAATGTTGTTCGTCATCGCCGTTTAACAGTCTGTCTCAACTACAATATTTCCTTGTTCATCTCGACAGGATTCTGTTCGAGCCTTGTATCCTTGGCTTTGACGTTTTACACTTTGGTAAAAATTGAGAACTTCGTGCCTGGAGTGGCAGCTCGCTATATCCTCGATCGCGCGCTCTTCTTGCTCTTTTTTTCTTCTTTCTGGAAAGCCGGTGTTCTTCCCTTCTTCTTTGACTGAGAGCTCAATGGCAGCTCTCGTCTTCACCTGCAGCTTAGCCTTGTAGGCCTCGTTCTTGGCTGCGAGCATCTGTCGGCATTCCTCATCAAACCAGGGGTTTCTTGCTGGTGGGCGCGAGAAACCTAGCACATCAGTTGCGGCTGATCTAATGGCCTGTTGGCATCGTTGCCATTGCTCTTCGACATTCGATGCTGGTGGTATGGTGTTAATCGAGAGGTTAAGGGATACGCGTTGTGCGAAGGTCTTGGCGGTCTCTTGCGATTGCAGTCTTCCGACATTAAATTTTTTTACAGTATTTCTGGATTGTTGTGGCGTGGTGGATATCCGCATTCTTACCTTGGCTGCTACAAGGTAGTGATCCGAGTCGATGTTAGCTCCTCGGAATGTTCGGACATCCAAAATACTGGATGCGTGCCTCTTATCTATCGCAATGTGATCAATTTGGTTGACCGTTCGTTGATCTGGAGACCGCCATGTCCCCTTATGGATATCGAGGTGAGGAAACCGTGTGCTGGCTATAGTGGCATTTCGTTCCGTAGCGAAATCAATTAGCCTAAGTCCGTTACCAGACGTGTTGTCGTGTAGGCTATGTTTTCCGACAATACTTCTAAAGATGTCTTCTCTTCCTACCTTTGCGTTAAAATCTCCCAGCACGATTTTAACATCGTACTTCGGTAGTCGCTCATAGGTTTTGTCGAGGAGCTCGTAGAAGCAATCCTTAGCTATATCATCTTTTTCTTCCGTCGGAGCGTGAGCGCATATAAGGCTTATGTTGGCGAATTTGGCCTTGATGCGGATCGTTACTATGCGTTCGCTAATGTCTTGGAAACATAAGACTTCTTGCCTAAGTCTGGCACTTATAACAAATCCGCATCCGAATAGTCGCTGTTTCTGCTCACTATAACACGGTCCGTAGTATATGT
The DNA here is from genome assembly GCA_932526625.1 of Rhingia campestris. Lineage (NCBI taxonomy): Eukaryota > Metazoa > Arthropoda > Insecta > Diptera > Syrphidae > Rhingia > Rhingia campestris. The sequence goes on along the minus strand of OW052185.1, from coordinate 16,626,095 downwards.
CACAGTTTTTCATCCTCTTTTTGCCCGGCCCATCCCATCGTATTTCCTGGATGGCAGTAATGTCTGCTTTGTAGCAGTTTAGGGCTTCCGCTAGTTGTTCGCCTGCACCTCTCCTGTTTAATGTTCTCACATTCCAGGTGCAGATACGAACGTCGTTGTCCTTTTTTCGTTTAGCAGGGTCGTCAACAATAAAATCCGTCCTTTCCGAGGCTATTGGTTGCTTCGTAACCATGTTTTTTTTCTGTGGGTGGGTAGTTAGCCCAAAGCACAACCCCCAACCTGGAGGACCAGTTCCAATTTATTAGATACCCCTAGGACACGGGGCCATCAGTATCCACTACGGGATTGAGCGCTGCCGTTGGCCTTTCGGTTCATCCGCCACCATCTCTGTTCAAGGGGCCTGACTAACCCTTGAAATTCCTAGACAACCTGTTGTCCGAATATGTCAGAGCAGCTCATCTAGGTTCGCCTGGGACAGCAGGCCGGGTATTCTTCCGTGCCATTCTCACCAGGGTGTTTATAGTGTTGCTGTTTTCCGTCGTGTTATCAACACTCGCACTTATCGTTTAGCAAGTCAAATCCGGTTGGATGAGACCAGTACCCGATGGTTACCACTTGGAGGTAAAGATAAGCACATTTGATGTGTAGTCAGAGTTGCAACACTGGGCATTGCCAAGTTAACGCCAATCAGAGTCTACCCTCGTTCTACAGCACCCAACCATCAATTGAGAAATATACACAGAAGAAATTGGCAAAGGTATCGTCAACCTTTTTCGCGAAGTATGGCTTCTCACTTTAACAAACTTATCTCAAACCAGTTACTTAACTATCGTAACGAAGAATGGAACAAAAGACTGAACGTTCTTGAAAAGAATGGTAGACCTTTTTGGAATATTGTTAAGATAGTTAAGAACAAAAACAGGAATATTCCGTTCTTAAAGGGTTCTGGAAAAACTTTCTTAACAGATTCCGAAAAGGCAAACGAGCTTAGTAGGAATTTCGCAATGAATCATTTAGTTTCACAAAACTTAAGCGACAGAGAAACAAATGATCAAGTGATTGACACAATTCAAAATTTGGATGCAACCGCTGAAGTCACACCATTGAATGAATTCGTTGTGGAAGAAAGCATCCAAAGCATTGTTGAAAGCCTTCAGAATCGAAAAGTAGGAGGCCTGGACCGGATAAAAAATGTTTACTTAAAACATCTACCGCCAGTTGGAATAAAGTTCTTAACATTTCTCATAAATGCATGCCTTAAATTCCAATATTTCCCTAACGAGTGGAAAAAGGCGAAGGTTGTACCCATTTTAAAAACAGGAAAACCACCTGAAATGTCTGCAAGTTACAGGCCTATAAGTTTGCTCAGCAGCATAAGCAAAATTTATGAAAAGGTTATAAAGGAACAAATTTTAAAATTTGTTGGAATTGAACAAATTTATCCTGATGAACAATTTGGCTTTAGACGCTTTCACAGCACATCTCATCAGATAAAAAGAATCTGTAACCATGTTGTACAAAATCGGGCACAGGGTCAGTCAACAGGAATGATTTTAATGGATATAGAGAAAGCTTTTGATTCTGTTTGGCATAATGGATTAGTGCATAAAATGATCCAATTTGGCTTCCCGTTATATTTGTGTAAAATAGTTCAGACTTTCTTGGCAGGTAGATGTTTCCAAGTTCATGTTAATTGTGGTGTTTCTAATTTATTATGTTTCGACGTTGGTGTCCCCCAAGGTTCAGTTCTGGGTCCATCCTTGTACAACCTGTATACATCAGATTTTCCAACTCTTCCGTATTGTGACTCAGCTATTTTTGCTGATGACACGGCCATTTTTTCGTCGCATGAGTTTGCTCTCAATATTGAGAATAATCTTAAAAATGCAATCGAAATTTTGGAAAAATATTATCACAAATGGAAGATTAAGTTGAACACTGGAAAGTTGCAAGCTATTTTTTTCTCCACGGTTCTTATCCACGGGCAAAATGTAGCAATTGGGGCTGATCTTAGGTAATACCATTCACGTTAGTATAGATGTTGTAATTCTGCATATACTCATGTACGGTGTAAACAGTGCATGAGACTTAACTCTTGAGTGCCGGTGTAAACCTAGCCAATAACTCCTAAAGGCAGACATATCAACATTTTTTGAGTCTCAGAAAATACACAGTGAATGCATACCTAACATTCGACACACAACGTTTTCAAATTTCTGTCAGAACCGGATATTCATCTAGTCTAGACCCAACGGAGTCAGACCCATAGACTCTCCGAGTCCGTGGTCTCAGTTGAATAACGACTCATGGCAGATATTTATCAATTTGCGTGTCTTAAAAATTACAAATATTCGGTAAACACCGCATTAAGGGAATCATATATCTTTAGCTAATTGGTTTAATTCTTTAGAAATGGACCCATGGACGAAGAAGAGAACGGACTGTTGGAACTCCCTTGGGACCTTTTCGTCGACTATGGTACGAGGATGCACGACATGATGGCACTTTTCTTCAAGAATGTAGAGGAACTGCCAGAAACAATCATGGGCCCAATACCTGATGAAGATTTCAAGGAACTGGAGATGGAAGAAGAAGCTATTATCAGAGATTGAGGACGAGCACGAAACCTCATCAGAAGAGAAGGATAAGAACTTCTCAGGCGAGAAACTCTAACCCAAGCACCTAAACCGAAAATCACCAGCCAACAAAAAGCAACACCTCGCAACAGTCGATTTGCTAAGCCTTTGGGAATAGAATACAGGGTGAACAACACAAGCCCAACCAAATCCGTCATCACATCTAAAGCAAGGGGTATCACCAAAAATTATGCAACTACCTGAAGCAAAAAAAACTGAGTTCAACACGTACACATCAAGGGAGGACAGAAAAAACCCTCCTTGTGTTAAAGGGCCTTCATCAATCCTACCAGGGAGAGGAAGTAAAGGAGGAATTAAAGAAGGAAGGTATCCGGGTCATAAACGTGACCCCTTATAAAAGCAATCCAGGCAAACCCTTTAACAACTTCGTGGTAGAAGTTGTAAAGTTGCAGGTTACCTGCAACTTATTCCAAGAACCTTTTACTAAATCAAAAGGTTTCCTGGGAAAAATTCAGGTCAAATGGAATTACCCAGTGCCGAAATTGACAGAAGTTTATTGCATCAACTGCAAAGCCACTAGACATCTTGCTAACTACAAGGAGTGTCCAAAATGCAAAGAGCGGATTAGCGAACAAATAAGCAGGCCGAAAAAAAAGAAAACACAACGTGAATTTGCAGTATCCTCAGCTGCAAAGAAGATCTCATCGGGCCTTAGCTTTGCTCAAGCAGCAGATCTATCCAACGCAACGAAAAAGCCAGACGGAAAAGACACATTAAAGACTACAGAGAAACCAGTCAACAAGCCAACGAAGCCTTCATCAAGACCACAACCCAGGACATCACCCACCAACACAAACTCTGGTATTTTTGAGGATACCGAAAGGTTCTTTGGGACTGACCTTTTGACCCTTCTTCAGAAGGCGAGGAGCGTTGTTCCATCAAACTATGGAAATCTCTCCGATAAAGAGAAAACACTTATTATCGCAAAACTAATCTGTGAACTATCTTCCCAGTAGTCAGCTTCAATTTAACGGAAACACCATTGCGTGGGAACAGTCCGTTAAATATCTAGGAGTTCATCTTGACACGAAACTAACCTTTAGCCCACATATTAATAATACTCTTAAGAAAATGAGTATAGCAATTAAGATGCTTTATCCGTTCATAAACAGAAAATCTTCACTTTCAAATAATAATAAAATAATAATACATAAAGTGATTTTTCAGTTAATTTTATTATATGGTTGTCCAGTATGGGGAAGTGCTGCAAAATGTCATATAAAAAAATTACAAATTTCAGAAAATAAAGTGTTAAAAATGATGCTCAATCATCCTTGGCATCATTCCACTTTTGATCTGCACAAAATAGCGGATGTTGAATTGATTTCTGAAAGGATTCGGAAACTCACGAACAATTTTAATAATAAATGTGATATTGCTGAAAATCCCCTCATAAACCAACTTTATTTATCTGGGTTAACTTAAAATATATTCAAATTTATTCAAAAATGTCGAATATTATATTTCGTCTGCATTTCTTTATAATTTATTATTTTTGTAATCATTTGTTATTATTTGTTTATTTATCATTTGTTTACTAAGGTTTGTAATACTATTTATTCTATGTTAATTTATCTTATTCGTTTTTATGTTAAATTGTTATTTATTAAACAAATATGTAGGAAACCTTAAGAGTATGAAGCGAAATCTTAAAATTGTTTAACGACAATTTTTCAAAAAAAAAACGAACTCAGCAACGTGCTATAATATTGAATAATAGATATGGTGAACTAGCCTCGATTGAGCAAATGAAAATAGAGAAAAAAAACAACCTTCAATAGCTAGGTTTCGCTCAGTCTTGGCGGGAACTTTTTTAAATTATATTTCGCAATAACTTTTTAAGCTTTATTCAAAAAATTCAAAGTTATATCTTCTCAAAGGTGTAGAATCCGAAATTGTATTTAAAAACTAAAATTGGAATTTTCTAGTTAAAATTTGGATAGCTGGGTTAAGTCGGCGAATCCGCAAAATAGAAAACACTAGTGCAAGCGAGAGATGTCAACATGCGATAGCAAATAACACTTATGTGCACTTTCGATAGCTTGCATTTTGGTCAGCATTCACAGACAGTTTTAACCAGACAAGACAGTAAGACGTAGTAGCCCATGCTATTTGACGCATGCCTTTTTACAAAAAAAACTTGACGTAAAGTGCGAAAATTTTCTTTTATTTAATTCGGCTAACGTAGAGTGTTGGTGCGGTATTTTGCGGTCTTAAGTCGGGTGTGACGCAAAACCGGAATTTTCCCGAAGCAAGGCGACGGCTCCAAGAATTCTTACGGCAAAACAAAATTACCTAGGAGACGTCCTCGTGGAGTTTTAGCACAAGCTTTTTGCATGCTTAGAGGCATGAAATTGCATGATGTAGGTATTTCCCCCAGATAGTTTTTATGTATAACTATTAATCGTGCTATATTAAAGTAAAAGTGAAGTGTGTGCCCTGTGTCAAAAAAAGAAAAAAAAAACAACGCCAATATCATTGTCGGCCTGCATGAAGGGAATCGCCTTACGTCAACCTGACGTCATTAATTTTTTCCCAATAACTGGTTTGCTTGGCTGGTAGAGGAAAAAAAATCCGCATAGGCAAATGCTCAGTGTTTAGCCCATCACGCATGGGCATACCGACACACATATATATATATAACAGCGCAACAGGGGTTTCCGCAACATCTGGCGAGAGTACTTAAGCACGTTGTATAGTACCCCCCTTAAATCAACTAACGACCAAAATAAAAACTAGTTTCAATGAGAGCAAACAATTTAAAGAAAAAAAAATAATTTTAAATGGTTTTAATCTACGATACAAGCATTTAAACAACAATACATATGTATATAAAACTAATTTAAAATATCTTAATCTATTTACAATATTTTGCTACTTTTGAGTAATTTTTAAACAACCTACTTATCTACATACATATTATAATAACTTATTTTACATACATTTCACTATTTACTATATTTGCTATCTTAACCTAGATCTGTATCTATATTTTTTTAACGTGAGATTTTCAATGAATAGTTTGAGATTGATATTTTTAATTACTTTTGGGGCATATATAAATATATATATATTTTTTTCTTTTAGCTACTTTTACGATTTGGTTACTTAGATTTAAGATTAATATCAGTAAAATTGTTAGGTAAATGTTCTACATTTTTTTTAATATTTTCTTTTTATAACTTGTTATGAAGTTAGCATGCCAGATTGTACCGTCGTAAACAATTTTCGGTTTCTTAAATGTTAACATGGATTTAGTTTAGATTCTTTTGTGTCGAGGATGAGTCGTGTTTAGATTGTGGGTATGTAGGGGTAGGGAATTAAGGAGAATGTAACTTTTTGAAGTTATATAGTCCTTGTTGGTTAGGGGCCATTGATGTAGAAGAGCGAATTGATGGCCAAGGTCGCTGAATTTATTTCAGTAAGGGGTGGGCCAGCTCAAGGAGATAATCACCATCAATATTTCTCCACTTGCTCTCCACTAGGGATAAACATTGAAGGATTTTCTTTTTGAATTGAACAAAACTCGGGCCTCGCAAGTTTTTGGATCTTTTTGTATTGTTTGGTTACCGGTACAGTGATTTTCGACCTTTTCATTCGTATGCAGGCATGTAAAACTAATGTAACCCCAGTCTAGGTCTTGAGGCAAGAATCCATACCCGCCACTGAGCTAGTTAGGGGATGGTCATGCCTGGGCCTCAAGATGGCTGGACGCCCCTCCTGCCAGTCTGCCCGGACTGGCCCAAGGGTCCTGTGACCTTGGGTCATAAGGGTGGATAGGGATAGTAGGAGGGTTTGCGGAATCTCGGCACGCAATATATCGTCGTGTGATTCGGAGCTGTGGTGTGATATGCGGGCTAGGTCTTTTCTTGCACGGGCGATAGTGCCGGAAAGATGTGGTCCTTCCCAAACTGAGCTTCGGTTCGGTAAAGCGATCCGCCGCTTCGTAATCGCACGGAGGGGTTCGGCAGTTCGTTACAAATATTATTATTATACTCACCCATGTTTTCGTCTACTAACACATTATTAACTAATTTTTGTATTATATATTTATTTTTTTACCTATTTATTAATTTATTAATTCATTTATTTAATTACTTGTTTCTTTATTTGTTTATTTATTTATTTATTTGGTTATTATTTGATTATTATTTATTTATTTATATTTATTTATTTATATTTATTTTATTTTTTATTTTTTGTATCATTGGTATTTATTTATTTATTTATTAACTTATTTATTTGCTTGTTTATTATTTATTTATTTATTATATAATTTATTTTTATTATCTGATTATATTTTATGAACTTATATTTATTAATATAAAAAGCATTCCTTGAATATTCATAAAATTCTAAATTATGTATATTAGATATTCCTTCTTTTTTTTCTTTTTTTTTACTCAAATAAAGGTTTATTCGTATTTTTCCTTTAAATTAAATTTGTAATTGCTTGTAAATCATTTTGAAATGTAAGATAATATCTCAGAAGTAAGATAATACTTGTCAAATCTCTGAATTGTAAAACGTGCGGTCACAGGCTTTGTAAAAAAAAAAAAAAATTATCACGAAATAAAACATATTAAAAAAAGTTAGAGGTGTTTGCGAAAGAGGACATTCCAAGTCGTCTCCGATCGCCCACCTTTATCTCAGCTGAACCTTCAAACGCAGATGAAATTTTACAAATTATTTCCAACTACAACCCCACTCATCCGACACATAATTGGAAGGTGGTGAAGTTGGACCAAGTGCAGGAACTTTATAGATGCGTGCATATTGTGATCAATAAAGATTCCCTTGCACCCCTCAAAGAACGAAATGGCCTTATAAGCTATGGTTTTGAGTCTACTAAAAGGATGAGTTGGATGCCGAAGCGGTTCCTCCTCATCCCATATGTACGACTACAGACGCCTCTGATCATGGTGCTGGAATGAGTTTTCCTTCTCTGGAAGATGGTTCTGACTTATCAGCACCGGAAAAGGAAACTGGTAACAGTCTTTCATATCTGGCAGATGAATCGGCTTCATCAAAACCAGAGAGGAAAGCTGATAACAATATTCTGTGTCTCAACAGGTTAAACACCACGTTGATGGAGATAGATTCATTCAATAGTGATTCTCTGATGGAGGACAACCCTTTGGCATCCTCGGACTTGGGGGACACTAATACAACACTGGTGGAGAGATCTGATTGTAGCTAAAATGATGCGATTGACACCCATTAATTTCCACCACTCCAAAACGGTTTCGGCCACACTTCTTCTACGTCTAGCTGCAGCGCACTTTGGATCTCATCCTACCTTAGAGGCTGCATCGAGCTGATCTATATTCTCAGGGTTTGGAGAGAAGTGAAAGTACTATTCATACCCAAATCTAGTAAAAGTTCTCACGTCAATCCGAAAGACCTAAAACCGATTAGCTTATCATCTTTCTTTCTGAAAACCCTGGAAAGACTGGTTGATTTTCATCTTCGCAGTAGCATTGATGTAAATTAGCTATCAGCATCCCACCATGCGTACTGCAAGGGAAAACCTGTAGAAACAGCCATGCACACTTTAGTGCTTATTATCGAAAAGTCGTTATGCTGCAAGGAGTATACTATGGTTGCATTCCTGGACATCAAAGGTGCTTTTACTTACTTACAGTCCGGAATGAACCTGGACCTCAACCAACATGCCTCTCCAATAGCCAAGTCCTTAGCTAACTTCCTCCAGTTGCGCACTCTAAGTTGGTTGAGTTCGGTTTCTACTTGTTCGCACCACTTAAGACGAGGTCTTCCTCTACTGCGTCCGACGTCGGGCTGGGAATCGAAGACTCTGCCAGCCGGAGTATTGGTGTCTATGTTCTACATGTCCTAGCAATATTTTTTTGATTAAGGGAATGTCGCTGCACAGCTAGTATAGTTTTTGGTTCGGTCTCCAAGCCCGTAAACGCAAACGGGACCTAAGATTTCGATTTCTTCTCGAATCGAATCTTAATCCGCTTTTGATACGGTACATGCTTCAGCGCCGTAGAGCAGGACTGGAATGATCAGGGTTTTATATAGTATCTCCTTTGTAGTTCGAGTGAGGGCTTAGCTACTTAATTGCCTTCTAAGTCCTTAAAGGCAGGGGTTGACAAGAGTAATTCTTCATTAAATTTCTGTCGAGATGTTGTTGTCAGAGTTAATAGAGGAGCCGAGGAAGACAAAGTTCCGTACTGCCTCAAAGTTATATCTATCAATGATGACGATCTGTCCAATTCGTCAATGTTGGGTTTCCTTTCGTGTTGACAGCATATACTTAGTCTTACTCTCATTTACTGCTTAACCCATTTTTTCCGCTACCTTCTCTATAGAAGTAAACCTGGCTATGACATCCCGTTGAGTCCTACCAATGATGTCAATATCGTCTGCGTATGGTAGTAGTTACACAGCTCTTTGGAAGATTGTGCCTCCAGTGTTGGATCAAAAGTTTTGCAAAATCCTCTCAAGAATTAGAACTCACATGACAGCGCATCGCCTTGCCTAAATCCTTTTTTGGTATCGAATGTGTCGGTGAGGTCGTTTCCGAACCTGATGGTGCAGCGAGAATTCTCCATCGTCATCCTACACAAACGGACGAGTTTGGGCGGTATACCAAAACTAGACATGGCTCTGTATAGTTCGTCTCTATAAATGCTGTCGTATGCGGCTTTGAAATCGATGAATAGGTGGTGGGTATCGATTTGGACTTCTTGGGTTTTTCCAGGATCTGCCGAAGTGTGAAAATTTGATCGATTGTGGACTTTCCTGGCCTAAAACCACGCTGATAAGGGCCGATCACGTTGTTGGTAAACGGTTTCAGGCGATCACATATTACGGCAGATAAGATCTTGTAGGCGATGTTGAGGAGACTTATGCCTCTGTAGTTGGCGCAGTTCAGAGGGTCTCCTTTTTTGTGGATCGGGCAAACGATGCTGAGGTTCCATTCTTCAGGCATACTTTCATCCGATCAAATTTGGCTTATGAGTTGGTCGATATTACCAAGGCATCTCCGCCAGCTTTGTAAAGCTCGGCAGGAAGGTCGTCATTTCTGGGAGCTTTCTTAAGTTTGAGTGTTAAGCTCTGGTGGATGGTAGTTTTCACTGCCGTCGCCAGTACTGAAAGGTTCGTTCTGCCTGATAGCGGGATATTGTTTGTCATCGCCGTTTAACAGTCTGCAGAAGTGGTTCTTCCATATCCTCAGCATCGACTGTGTCTCAACTACGATATTTCCTTGTTTATCTCGACAGGATTCTGTTCGAGCCTTGTATCCTTGGCTTTGACGTTTTACACTTTGGTAAAACTTGCGAACATCGTTCCTGGAGTGGCACCTCTCCATATCCTCGACCGCGCGCTGTTCTTGCTCTTTTTTTCGTCTTTCTGAAAAGCCCGTGGTTTTCCCTTCTTCTCTGCCTATATAGAGCTTAGTAGCAGCTGCCGTCTTTACTTGCAGCTTAGCATTGTATGCCTCGTTCTTGGCTGCGAGTATCTGTCGGCATTTTTCACCATACCAGGGGTTTCTTGCTGGTGGCCGCGACAAACCTGGCACATCAGTTGCGGCTGATCTAGTGGGTTGTTGGCATCGTTGCCATTGTTCTTCGACATTAGATGCTGGCGGTATGGTGTGAATCGAGAGGTTAAGGGATACGCGTTGCGCGAAGGCCTTGGCAGTCTCTTGCGATTGCAGTCTTTCGACATTAAATTTTTTCATAGTATTTCTGGTTTGTTGTGGCGAAGTGGATATCCGTATTCTTATCTTGGCTGCAACAAGGTAGTGGTCCGAGCCGATGTTACCCCCTCGGATTGTTCGGACATTTAAAATACTGGATGCGTGCCTCTTGTCTATCGCAATGTGATCAGTTTGGTTGACTGTTCGTTGATCTGGAGACGCCGTGTCCCCTTATAGATATCGATGTGAGGAAACCATGTGCTGGCTATAGTGGCATTTCGTTCCGTATCGAAGTCAATTAGTATAAGTCCGTTACCAGACGTGTTGTTGTGTAGGCTATATTTTACAAAAATACAGTAAAGGATGTCTTCTCTTCGTACCTTTGCGTTAATATCTCCCATTACGATCTTGACATGGTACTTTGGTAGTCGCTATTTGCCCCGTCGCAGCGTGAGCGCATATAAGGCTTATGTTGGCGAATTTGGCCTTGATGCGGATTGTTACAATTCGTTCCCTAATGTCTTGGAAACATAAGACTTCTTGCCTAAGTCTGGCACACGGTCCATAGTATATGTCACAGTTTTTCATCCTCTTTTTGCCCGGCCCTTCCCATCGTATTGCTTGGATGGCAGTAATGTCTGCTTTGCAGCAGTTTAGGGCTTAACCTAGTTGTTCTCCTGCACCTCTCCTGTATAATGTTCTCACATCCCAGGTGGAGATACGAACGTCGTTGTCCATTTTTCCTTTATACGTCGAATGAACGTCGTTGTCCTTTTTATCGCTTAGCAGGGTCGTCAACAATAATATCAGTCCATTCCGAGGCTATTGGTTGCTTCGCAACATATGGTTTTTTCAATGGGTGGGTAGTAGACCCAAAGCACAACTCCCAACCTGGAGTGCCAGTTCCAATTTATAAGATGCCCTAAGAAACGGGGGCATCATTATGCATTATGGGATTGAGAGCTGCCGTTGACATTTCAGTTCATTCGCCACCATCTCTGTTCAAGGGGCCTGACTTTCCCTTGAAATTCCTAGATAAGCTGCTTCGACATATTCAGACAACAGGTTATCTAGGAATTTCGAGGGAAAGTCAGGCGCCTTGAACAGAGATGGTGACGAATGTAATGAAAGGTCAACGGCAGCGCTCAATCCCGTATTGGATAATGATGCCCCCGTGTCCTAGGACTAGTCTGGGTATAGTCTGGGACGGCAGATTGGGTATTCATTCCTCGCCATTCTGACCAGGGTGGTTATAATGTTGCTGTTTTACGTCTTGTTATCAACACTCGCACTTATAGTTTAGCGAGTCAAATCTGGTTGGATGAGACCAGTACCCGATGGAAGTAAAAATAAGCACATTTGGTGTGTAGTCAGAGTTGCGAGCACTGGACATTGCCAAGTTAAAGCCAATCAGAGTCTACCCTCGTTCTACAACACCCAACCATCCAAAAGTCGTACCAATACATCTAGCAGCATTCGTTTGATTACAACGAAGAATATTGCGTTCCTGGACTCACCGATGAGTTTCATAATTTCACCTTGATCACATACAATTCCACGTACCCAAAATTTACTTATTGACAGACATTTTACCTACTACACACCACCACACTTTCTTGGGATGCATGCCGTCTTTTATGCTATTAAAACAAACATTACGTCTACCACCTTCCTCGTTTTCCAACCAACATTTCCAACCAACATGCCAACACGAAACCGTCAACGCGACGAGACGAAACTGCACACTTAGGTGACATGACATACCAGATGCGCACTTCCGACAATTGAACCAATTTTTTGCAAACCAACGTACATCTTGACTGAGATACAAGTACATCCGTTCAATACATACGATCAAACAGCTACAGCACTCCAGAACCAGCTGTTTTCTCTTTTTCGTGACGCTTTTTCGTTTCATAAAATCCAACTCACACCGTCCAAAAAGAAGTTCCAATTTAAAAAAAAAATCAAAAAACCGGAGAACCCACCAAATTCAATTACCGAACTGCCATCGCACTACATCTGACAGTGTGTCCAAAAGGAAGCCGATGACACTTTATCTATTTCTCAGATAACAAAATGTTGAGCCGAATATATCCACTTTACATTCAAGGATACGTTTTTATTCAAATACAAAATTGTTATGTCCCTGCTAAAAAAAACCCTTAACATTGCTTTCTCGTATCAAATGCTCGGTCTATAGAAAAAGACTATAAAAGTACTCATAACCATTTGAGCTCCTCAATTTATAAAAAATAAGTCATTATCGCAGCTCCAGTTTGTGTGTGCTTGTACTCCATAAATACTAAAATCGATATCCTTAAAGGTTTAGGAGCACACGCACCCACCTTCCTACATCCCATCGACCTTTAAAAAATAAGTTTCAATACCAGCCTCTGTACGTCTGCATAACAGAATCATGTCCTCAAAAACGTTCCACATGATTAAACAATAGTCTCCTTTACAAACATTTTCCAAAAAGGATTATTCTTCAGGATTCCTACAAGAGATGCACCCCTCCTCGTTAATTACTGCCGGCATATTTTTCGTTAAAATCTTTTCGACGAAAATCCTCTTACTTCAGCCTTAGAGACCTAACCACACAAAAGGCTTTGTGGCTTTCCATAGTTCTCGCCCAACCCTCATGTGGGTGGGTAACTACTTTTTCATCACCCTAATCCCAAACGTAAAATAAATTCAATTTAACATTCTTCATTAGAATCTCCATTTGGCCGACCAAAATTTATTTCATAAATAAAAGGGCTGCGCAATATTCAGGCCACATGCTAGTCATGTGTAAAAATCCGTCCTTCCTTCCGGTTTACAAATTCATTCCACCCAACCGCATATCAACACTACAAAGAAAAGTCCCTCAAGGGTGATACACAACCACCGTCGTCAGTCCAACAGACCCAACTGGGAAGGCTCACAAAGCCCTATAAATCACATGACTGTTAAAAAGGAAAAAGAATCCCATGACCTAATCATTCCTCCTGAAGGTAGAACTTTCCACTACCTATGTGCATACATACAGCCAGCGTCTGACCCGGGATGGCACATTTCTCATCCAGTTCTCTATACTCGAACTCACGCAAATACTACGGGAGACGGGACTCCAACTGTACATGACTGGCATAAACCCAAACAAAGTGCCGGGCACAATACTACAAGCTCAACAGATAGATAAATATTCTTCGCCGTTGTCGTTGTTTGGCGGGATGAATTTGGTTGGCACCCGGCCAAAGGACAAAGGACGAAGGACGAAGAGAGTACAATAGCACTTCATTTTCAGTTTCACCCATACAGCAAAAATCCAAAAAAAATGTGGCAACCCTGCTAATGTATAATGGCCCCCCCGGTTATATGTAGCTACCTGTAACTGTTACACATAACGAACCACAAATGTGTGGAACTTTGTAAATCGAAAAGGCATTACGAGGATGAAACGTGGATTTCCCTAGGGAGATTGTTGTGTTTTGCGCGTTTCTAATGATGACGACATTTATGTAAATAAAGAGGAACAACACCGTCATCCGTTTTCCAGGAAACTTGTAGGATACTCATCTGAGTCCTGTTCATGGGTGTTAGGTGGGCTCCTGCATACATATGTTGGATGTCAAAACCAAACAAAGGGCAGAAGTGAAACCGTAATATCTTGTGTATGAGGTGGGCAAATTGTATCTACACCAGTGAGCTGCTTTCGGATTTCCCGAGACATGGGTAAATTTTAATTTGGAAGCGGATTAAAAGGATTATGCTCATGCCTTACTCATTTAGCCAGCGATTTACCTTTTTAAGAAATCTCCCATTTTGTATACACGGAGGGATAGGCGATAGCATACAGGTGGTGTTTGGTAACAGGACGAATTGGACATGCGGAACGGTGGTAATGAAACAACGTTCTCACTTAAGGTACTCACTGTACACTGTCACTACTCAGCGGACATTTCCTTTCGGAGAAATTCTCGAGAAAAATAGTAAAAGCTGGAGAACGTGCAGAGGATTTTATTTTGGATCATAACCAATGTGACCAGAGTGAGTTTTATTTTTATAAAAACCTTTGTAAGTCAAACTTGTTTCTATATAAAGGGTGGTCCAATGAAAACGCACGATGTTAATAATTTTTATTATGATAGGAGGATCTATGACAATTATGAGTGAAACAAAATATTGGCCGAATTCTCGCCACGGCTTCGGTGGAATACCTCTAGCCGATGGTCCATATTTTCAACGACTCTAAGACATAATTGAGGTTCAATGTCATTAATGTGCCGAATTATCTCATCCTCTAGCTCCTGTATTGTCCTTGGCTTATTAAGGTGCACTTTTTCTTTTAAATATCCCCAAAGAAAGAAGTCCAACGGTGTCAAGTCACATGATCGTGGCGGGCAATTAACATCGCCACGACGTGAGATAACACGGCCATTGAATTTGTCGCGCAGAGTAGCCATTATTTCGTTGGCTGTGAGGCAAATGGCACCATCCTGTTGGAAGCACATATCGCCCAGGTCCATATCCTCAATTTCTGGCCACAAGAAGTCCGTTATCATCTCGCGATAAGGAACACAATTCACGGTAACTGCTTGGCCGACCTCATTTTCGAAGAAGTACGATCCGATGACGCCGCCAGCCCATAAACCGCACCAAACAGTCAGTCTTTGTGGATGCATCGGCTTTTCAACAATTACTCGTGGATCCTTATTTGCCCAAATGCGGCAATTCTGCTTGTTAACGAATCCACTGAGGTGAAAGTGTGCCTCATCGCTGAAGTAGGCTTAAGCTCTTGAGTCATTGGAACCTTGTAAGCGTGAAAATTCAAATCTTTACTCAAAATTCGCATCAGTGATGTTCGTGAGATGTTGAATTGTTGGGAACGACGACGAGTCGAGGTTGACGGCTCTTCTGCCACACTATCGCGAACAACAGCGATGTTTTTCGCAAAACGGATTGGACGAGCGGGTCCTACAGACCCGCTTTGCTGAAATTCACGCACAAATCTCCCGTTTGTGGACATATTTGGTCGATTATGCTGACTAAAAAAAAAAATCACGAAGTGTACGAAATGCATGTTGATTTGAACGCCCATTTTGTAAAAGGCTTCAACAATCTTAACGCGCTGCTCAATCGATTGATACCATACCACCAGCATAGAATGTCGAAAAACAATGGCAGTGATGGCAACTCTAAGCCAAGAAACACCTGGTTTGATGAGGAATGCTGACAGATGCTCACAGCCAATAACGATGCCTACAAGGCTAAGCTGGTGAAGACGAGAGCTGCCATTGATCACTATAGGCATAGAAGAAGGGACGAACACCGGCTTTTCAGAATGAAGAAAAGAGAGCAAGAAAAGCGCGCGATCGAGAATATGGAGAGGTGTCATTCCAGGGACAATGTTCGCAAGTTTTACCGAAGTCTAAGACAAGGATACAAGGCTCGAACAGAATCCTGTCGAGATGAACAAGGAAATATCGTAGTTGAGACACAGTCGATGCTGAGGATATGGAAGAACCACATCTGCAGACTGTTAAACGGCGATGGCGAACAAAATTCCGCTGTCAGGCG
The DNA here is from genome assembly GCA_932526625.1 of Rhingia campestris. NCBI lineage: Eukaryota > Metazoa > Arthropoda > Insecta > Diptera > Syrphidae > Rhingia > Rhingia campestris. The sequence continues at coordinate 16,610,204 of OW052185.1, read as the reverse complement.
GAACAACAGCAAAGGCAGCCAACCACCAGACCTTAGCTAAGTAAGGATAGCTTTATCTAAACGCAAGCTTAACAAGGTAGTCGGAAATGACGGCCTTCCGAGCTTTATAAAGTCGGCGGAGATGACTTGGTAAGATCCACCAACTCATAAGCCAAATCTGGTCGGATGAAAGTATGCCTGAAGAATGGAACCTCAGCATCTTTTGCCCGATCCACGAAAATGGAGACCCTCTGAACTGCCAACTACAGAGGCATAAGTCTCCTCAACATAGCCTACAAGATCCTATTTGCCGTATACTCCTGAAACCGTTTACCAACAACCTGATCGGCCCTTATCAGTGTGGGGTTTACGGTCAGGAAGGTCCACAACTGACAAAATCTTCACACTGTGGCAGATCCTGGAAAAAACAAAAGAAGTCCAAATCGCTACCTATCAGTTATTCATCGATTTCAAAGCAGCACACGACAGCATTTATAGAGACGAACTAAACAGAGTTATGTCTAATTTTGGTATACCGCCCAAACTAGGGCGTCTGCACACGATGTGGAATTTTCGATGCTCCATCAGGTTCGGAAACGACCTCACCGACACATTCGATACCAAAAAAAAGGATTTAGGCAAGGCGATGCGCTATCATGTGACTTCTCATTCTTGAGAGGATTGTGCAAAACTCCTGAGCCAATACCAGAGGCACAATCTTCCAAAATTCGGAGCAACTACTAGCATACGCCGACGATATTGACACCATCAGTAGGACTCAACTTGATGCCATAGCCACGTTTGCTTGTATAGAGAAGGAAGTGCCGTAAATGTGTTTAGTAGTAAATGAGGTTAAGTCCGAGTACATTCTGTACACATGAAGACACACAACATCGACAAATTGGACAGAACTTCACCATTGACAGATATAATTTTGAGGTAGTACGGGACTTTGTCTACCTCGGCTGCCCTTATAACTCTGACAACAACATCTCGTCAGAAATTTAACAAAGAATTACTCTTGTCAACTCCTGTTTGTAAGGACTTAGAATTCCATTAAGTAGCTACTAAGGGGATTCTATATAAAACCCTGATCATCCTAGTCCTGCTCTACTGCGCTGAATCACGGACCGTATCAAAAGCGGATAAAGATTCGATTCGAGAGGAAAATTGTTCGAAAAATCTTATGTCCCGTTTGCGTTGACGGGCTTGGAGACGAAGATTCAACCAAAGACGAGCTGTATAGTGACATGCCCTTAGTCAAAAAAAAAACTCCGCATTGGACGTTTAAGATGGCTAGGACATGTAGAACGAATGGACACCAATACTCCTGCTCGCAGATTCTTCGATTCCCAGCCAGACGTCGGAAGCAGATGAGGAAGACCTCGTCTTAAGTGGGCGCACAATTAAAAACCGACCTCAACCAACTTGGAGTATGCAACTGGAGGCAGTTAAATAAGGACCGGGCTAATTGGAGAGGCATGTTTATTGAAGCCCAGGTTCATTACAGACTATAGCGACACATAAGTAAGTAAGTGAGGATTTTCTTCTCTTTCCTTCTCCTGGTTCGGCAATCTTCCCGTGCGATACCGTATCTACTATGTGTTGATATTGGTAGAGATGTGCCCCCAACATCGGGTAGTCTCTCACTCAGTATTTTTTTTTGTAGACTCTGGCAATCCTCAGCTCACTAAGGCGTCAAACATGTTTTTTTTTGTTTTGCACCATTCGCAGCTTCTTCTCGTTGGATAGTCGGGCTTTGAATTTGGCTGCGTCGAGAAAATGGTCAGAGTCATCGTTTGTTCATCAGAATGTGTGAACATCCAGGATGTTGGATGCGAGCCTTGCATATATTAGCACATGGTCGGGTTGGTTGGCGGTTCGATCGCCAGGTTGCTTTGTGGAGTCGATGTCGTGGGAACTCAGTGCTGCTGATAACAATGCTGCCGCGAAGTCTGTTTGTCAGAAGCATTATAGAACTACATAGAGTGTGCATCTCATACAACCCCAGTGTTGACATTGGTACCACATCATCAAACACGGACTTAGTCGATACATACGAACAACGAAAATTCCCCTTCGCACTTACCGCCTGCGTCAGAAACGGCTGCACAATTTTTAGCTGGTATGCGTACTATATGTAGTTCTATACTCTTTGGTCGGAAGCCATATTCTGTTGTCGTTTCTTGGGGGCTGTGTTATCCAACTAACCCGATTTTGGCACTGAAGTCCTCTAGTACGATTTTCACATAGTATTTCGGATAGGCTCCGTAGGCTACGTCCAGGAGGTCGTCAAATTCCTCCTTCATAGATTCTACAGACTCATCGGTATTGTGTACATATATGGGTGATGTTGCAAAACGTTGCTCTGATGAGGATCACTTACCTGCTTAACTCGATTACTCCTGACCTTTGTCTGCTTCCCACAACGAATCCGCATCCTAATATGTGCAGCCTTAGGGGCCAGCTGTAATAAAATTTCGCATGTTTTTCGTGTATGTATTCCTGATCCTGTCCAATGTATTTCCTGGATCGAAGTTATGTCAATTGATTAAATACCCTTAGAAGACTGGACCATCACTACGGGATTGAGCGCTGCCATTTGCTCATCCGCCGCCATTTCTGTGCAAGGGGCCTGACTTTCGCTTGTGATTCCTAGATGATGACCTTTTGTCGAAGCAGCGCATTTAGGTTTTTTTATTTTGTCCCTCCTAACTGGGATTGTAGACGCCACACTTGACTCCATTTTGGGAGTTCTTCTGCTGCCGCCTGGAATGTGTGAGTAAACGTCTTCTCCCGCCCTCATCTGCTGCCACCAAGGCTTTACAAAAGGTGCTTTGAACTCAACGGTCGCCACGGAAAGGCTGAGAGTCGGAGGTGGTAGACTTCAAATAGGTGAAAGCTCAAGGTTTCATATAATCTTATTGCTCACCGACATTCCATCCAAATTAAACGCATTCGTTCCAATGATGTGTGGTCTCTTCGCTGCTTGTTCAAATCTGTCATTGATGTTAGGGGTTTCACAATAGCTATGATGCCGCTTACCATCTTGAAGACTCTCATCGGCAGCTGATCAACTACCTATGTCCCAAAGTGAATACACCTCAACCACTTGGAAAAACCAAAACCAGCTAAAACTTAACTCTGGTCACACTAACAACGCCATGATTTCGATTTATGCTCACAGGTGGGTGGTAGGGTTGAGGCAATGATGTCAACAAATACATTTCCAACATGAACTGAACATCCACAGTCCATTGTTCCATAGTGATAGTCCAATTCCGATACAGAAGCGTTGCGTTGTTTCCCTCAGTTTACTGAGAGTGTCCTCGACCTCAGCAGACCTGCGCATTGCCGGTCATTGATCTTTCTCTCCATCTAGGCATATATGGGCAACATTTTGTGGCGTTTCTTTTGTTGTGTTGTATTTGTATCTATGTAGCGATTCTATATTTTGGGATTGAACAAAAAGCACATTCGCTCCGCGTTATCTATGGAAATTAGTTTAAGTTCGCCGGCTGATACAAGTATCTACTTCTAGTTCTAGTGCTAGAATAAATAAACCGAATACATCCGGCATCTCTTTCGAGTGCGAGTGAATGTTTTTGTTTGGATGGAGGAATGAGTTGATTTTATCTGCGAGGCAAAGGCTACTCTACAAAAAGATTTTCAATTCGTATAATGAAGCGCGGTACGGATACGAATACTGCCTCTGGATTAGCGGATGCGGAATAGTAAAATGAGGTACAGAGTAAGTGTATCTATAGAAACAGATAAAGGGTTTGTTTACATTTTATTTTTTGTGTCATGACGTATGTAGATGGTTTACTTATCAGTTATCGCTAATCGCATTACTTTCGTCTGTGTATCTTAAAATGGATAGATGGGTGCAATAGGCTTCGAGAGTGGAATCGAATTCGTTTGATGTGGGATTTGGATTTGCGAAAATAAATTACTTTTTGAGAAGGTTCAACTAAATGTTTGTCTCTAACAGGAGGTAGACTTTGGAGCACAAATAAGCATGTCTTGGGTATTTTTTTAAGACGCTGAAAGTTATAAATAATTGAAATGATAAATTAATGCCAGAATTTTACCGATGGCGTTTTCAATTGATAAATCTGGATTTTGATCTAAAATTTGATCTTTTTTGGTGCCAATGGAACACGATTTCAAATTGTTTTTTTGTTTGTCTCTGTATTGTTGAAATTTCTTGCCGGTGAAGTTAGTATCGGCGTCACATTGGTTGTTTTGTTTTTGATTTAATTTATTTAATTTATAATATTGGTTTTGGCAACACTGGTTTTGACAGCTGACGTGTGTTTAGTACCTTGTGTCACTGTCAAACAGCTTCAGTTTGGTTTGCAATTTAACCATGGATCGTCTTACAAATGAACAACGCTTGCAAATTATTGAATTTTACTATCAAAATTCGTGCTCGGTTCGAAATGTTCATCGCGCGCTGCTTCCATTTTATGATCGGCATTCTCGACCTTCTGAGCAGTCTATTCGGAAGATTGTGACCAAATTTCGCACCAAATTTACTTTGTTGGACATTAAACCACCAACACGTTTACGTACTGTGCGTAGTGAAGAAAATATTGCGGCCGTATCAGCTAGTGTTACAGAAGACCGCGAAATGTCGATTCGGCGCCGTTCCCAGCAGTTAGGCCTTTGTTACAGCACTACGTGGAAAATTTTGCGGAAGGATTTGGGCGTAAAGCCTTTTAAGATACAGCTGGTGCAAGAACTAAAGCCAGCCGACCTACCACAACGCCGAATTTTTGGTGAATGGGCTCTTGGAAAGCTGGCCGAGGATCCGCTTTTTTATCGAAAAATTGTGTTCAGCGATGAGGCTCATTTTTGGTTGAATGGGTACGTAAATAAGCAAAATTGCCGCATTTGGAGTGAAGATCAGCCAGAAGCATTGCAACAGCTACCAATGCATCCCGAAAAAGCCACTGTTTGGTGCGGTTTATTGGCCGGCGGCATTATTGGGCCATATTTCTTCAAAGATGATGCGAATCGCAGCGTTACTGTCAATGGTGAACGCTACCGAGCGATGATAACAAACTTTTTTTTGCCCGAAATGGAAGTTCTTGACTTGCATGATATGTGGTTTCAACAAGACGGTGCCACATGCCACACAGCACGCGAAACAATGGCGCAATTGCGAGGCGAGTTTGGTGAACAGTTAATTTCACGTTTCGGGCCGGTCAATTGGCCGCCTAGATCGTGCGATTTGACACCATTAGATTATTTTTTGTGGGGGTATGTCAAGGCTAATGTCTATAGGGACAAGCCCGCTTCGATTGACGCACTGGAAGCCAACATCCATGCATTCATTCGTGAGATACCGGCCGATATGTGTGAAAGAGTATGCCAAAATTGGACTCAGCGGATGGGCTACCTGAGACGCAGCCGCGGTCAACATTTGCATGAAATTATCTTTAAACATTAAATTGCAAGGTTCAAACTATCGATTCAAATAAATATTTCATTCATTTTTTCGAATTTTTTGTGTTTTTTTTTTTTAAAAAAGTTCTAAACCTCTTAAAAAATCACCCGTTATTTCACATTGAACTGCTACAGTTTCAATGATTAATAATAGTTTTTCAGAACCAAAAAAATAATAAATCATAACGAAAATTACTCTAGTCAAACTGACAGCTATCATTTGTATTAGTGTGTGTGCAAGGAGGGGTAAATCTGCAACATTACAGAGGTTATACCATCATAACTTCGGTTATGCTTATGCATTTTCCTGCATAATGTCCTAAGTAGGCTTCTACCCAAATAATCGACTGCAAAGATGCTCAACCTCCGCGCACAAGTACTATATAAGGCCTACAGAAATAATTGCTTGTGTAAATTAAATTTTATTGCCTTATAGAGGAATAATTGTTAGTTGGTCCGCTCCTTAGCTAACCACCCCCCAATTAGCCCGGTCCTTAGCTAACTGGCTCCAGTTGCGCAATCCAAGTTGTTTGAGTTCGGTTTCTACTTGTGCGCACCACTTAAGGTGAGGTATTCCTCTATTGCGTGCGACGTCTGGCTGGGAATCGAAGACTCTGCTAGCCGGGGTATTGGTGTCATTCCTACAACATTTTTGCCGCTTCATTCTCTATACAAGCAAACGTGGCTATGACATCACGTTGAGTCCTACCAATGATGTCAATATCGTCGGCGTATGCTAGTGGTTGCACAGATTTTTGGAAGATTGTGCCTCTGGTGCTGGTTCGGCAGTTTTGCACAATCCTCTCAAGAATCACACTAAAGAAGTCACATGACAGCGCATCGCCTTGCCTAAATCCTTTTTTGGAATCGAATGTGTCGGAGAGGTCGTTTCCGACCCTGATGGAGCAGCGAGAATTTTCCATCGTTATCCTACACAAACGGACGAGTTTGGGCCGTATACCATAACTAGACATGGCTCTGTATAGTTCGTCTCTATAAATGCAGTCGTATGCGGCTTTGAAATCGATAAATAGGTGGTGGGTATCGATTTGTACTTCTTGGGTTTTTTCCAGGATCTGCCGAAGTGTGAAGATTTGGTCGGTTGTGGACTTTCCTGGCCTAAAACCACGCTGATAAGGGCCGATCAGGTTGTTAGTAAACGGTTTCAGGCGTTCACATATTACGGCAGATAGGGCCTCGTTGGCGATGTTGAGGAGACTTATGCCCCTATAGTTGGCGCAGTTCAGAGTGTCTCCTTTTTTGTGGATCGGGCAAACTATGCTTCAGACATACTTTCACCAGACCAGATTTGGATTATGAGTTGGTGGATGCTACTTACCAAGTCATCTCCAACGGGTTTATAAAGCTCGACGGTAAGGCCGTCATTTCCGGAGGCCTTATTAAGCTTGAGTTTAGATTTTGCTATCCTCACTTCACATAGGTCGGGAGGTTCGCAGTTTTCGCTGTCGTTGCCAATGGTTCATTCTGCCTGACAGCGGAATGTTGTTCGTCATCGCCGTTTAACAGTCTGCAGAATTGGTTCTTCCATATCCTCAGCATCGACTGTGTCTCAACTACGATATTTCCTTGTTCATCTCGACAGAATTCTGTTCGAGCCTTGTATCTTTGGCTTTGACGTTTTACACTTTGGTAAAAATTGAGAACTTCGTTCCTGGAGTTGCAGCTCGCTATATTCTCGATCGCGCGCTTTTCATGCTCTCTTTTCTTCATTCTGAAAGGCCGTCGTTCTTCCCTTCTTCTTTGCCTATAAAGCTCAATGGCAGCTCTCCTCTTCAGCTGCAGCTACTTAGCCTTGTAGGCCTCGTTCTTGGCTGCGAGAATCTGTCGGCATTCCTCATCAAACCAGGGGTTTCTTGCTGGTGGCCGCGAGAAACCTAGCACATAAGTTGCGGCTGACCTTATGGCGTATTGACATCGTTGGCCTTGAGCTTCGACATTAGATGCTGGTGGTATGGCGAGACGTTAAGGGATACGCGTTGCGCGAAGGCATTGGCGGTCTCTTGCGATTGCTCTCTTTCGACAGCATTTCTGGTTTGTTGTGGCGTGGTTGACATCCGCATTCTCACCTTGTCTGCAACAAAGTAGTGGTTAGAGCTAGCCCCACGGATTGTTCGGACATCCAAAATACTGGATGCATATGCGATAGACAGCAATATGATCAATTTCATTGACCGTTCGTTGATCTGGAGGCCGTAGTTCCGTTCCGTAGTTCGTTCCGTAGTTCGTTCCGTAGTTCGTTCCGTAGTTTAGTCGGCTGTGTTTTCCGACAACATTGCTAAAGCTGTCTTCTCTTTCTACCTGTGCAATAAAATCTCCCAGCAAGCATCGTACTACTTCGGTAGCCCGTGATAGGTTTTTTTGTCAAGTAGCTCGTTGAAGCAGTCTTTCACTAAATCTTCGTTTTCCTCCATCGGAGCGTGATTGCATGTATGGCTTATATTGCCAAATTCGACCTAGATGCGGATTGTTACAACGCGTTCGCTAATTTCTTGGACTTCTTGCCTAAATCTGGTACTTATTACAAATCCGCATCCGAATAGTCGCTGTTTCTGCTCACTATATCACGGTCCGTAGTAAATGTCACAGTTTTTCATCCTCTTTTCGCACGGCCCATTTCATTGTATTTCCAGGATGGCAGTGATGTCTGCTTTTGAAGCAGCTTAGAGCTTCCGCTAGTTGTTCGCCTGCACCTCTCCTTTTTAGTTTTCTCACATTCCAGGTGCAGATACGAACGTCGTAGTCCGTTTTTCGTTAAGCATGGTTGTCAACAACAAAATCAGTCCTTCCCTATGCTTTTAGTTGGAAAGAAATTTGTCTGTGAGTGAGTAGTTAACCTAAGGCACAACCCCCAACTTGGGGCCAGTTCTAAATTTTTAAATACCCCTAGGTCACTGGCCATCATTATCCACTACGCGATTAAACGCTGTCGTTGGCCTTTCGGATCATGCGCCACACTCTCTATTAAAGGGCCTGAATTACCCTTGAGATTCCTAATCAACCTGTTGTCCGAATATGTCGAAGCAACTCATTTAGGTTTTTCATTGATGACTCCATCTTGGGAGTCCTTCCGTTGCCGCCTGGAAATGGAATATAGGGACACGTCTTTTCCCGCTCTCATCTGCTACCTTCAAGACATTATACATGGTTTGAGACCCTTTATCTAGGATCCAGATATAGGGTACTCATCGGTAGCCATGGAAAGGCTGAGAGTCGAAGCATCTGCTAATTGAATACTCAGGGTTTCATATAATCGCATTGCCTAATGAATTGAAAGCGTAGATTCGAAGACGAAATTTAAGACCTTAATATTGGGCAAGTCTAAGGAGTATGGATTAAGTGAATGAGATATGCAGAGAAAAGTAGAAAAAAGGAACACATCGCCCTGATCCCCAATTAATTTAATACTTCAACCATCTTGAAGTGTTCAAATGAAGTCGGTTAGCCCAGTTGGGTAGATCAACCCGAATTGTAATGCCTCCTTAGAACAGGTAGGACCCTTCATTGCTTAAAACAAATAACTTACTTTCCAGTTCCAACAACCCTTATCATACAAGGTGGCGCAAAGGTTGTCAACCGTCGCAAAAGTTGTCACCCGATGATTCTTGGCCGTCATTTTTTTAAGTGTTTTGCAAAAAAATCGAAACAATTATTATAGGTGGCGCATAGGACATGAATTGTGGAATAAATTTTTCTACTTTTTTGCGGAAGAATTCAAATATTTGCAACCAAAAAACATCGGGTGACAGCTTTTGCGACGGGTGACAACCTTTGCGCCACCTTGTGCATACATAAATAATCCGGCAGATAGTACTCTTTCGTCGAGTCAAAAAGTAAAAAACCTATTCCCCCATTAAAGGCAACATCCTCCATAGTAAATTCCCGCCAAAAAAACCTCGCCAAATAGAATTTCTACCCCCACCCATCGCCACCCTTAATTTTGTGCAATACTACCCCGTTCAAGCATGTGTCAGCAAAGGCACTCCGAAAAACACTTCACATTCCCAGTTCATTCCAGGTCAACCAAGATGTTTCAGCAACATCTCCCTCAACACAATCTCTCACCACCTCAACCAGTGGTACACATCGGCATGGAATAGCTCCCCAATTTTCAGCTCGCCAAACAGAATCCTCCCCCATAGAGTCGGCCAACTGCTGCTGCCACTTTTAGTCTCTTGGCAAGCTTTACATCGAAAAGTTCAGTTTCCTCCAAAATAAACGGTCGGTTAGGGAAAATTTCCCTTATTTCCACTTTTACACATTTTTCTGTTGGTGTTGGATCCACACAATACACACAGGTGTCTTGTATCTGTGGGAGTGCTTATATTTAGTTTCGTATCTATACCCTACCAAACCGGGTCGTAGAGATGTAAATATTTTGAAAGTGTACTTTTGCTGAATAATCAAAGTGTACCCAGCAGTTGAGTGTTGTTCTTTGCCTATGTGCATATCCTTAGGAGCGCTCAGATATACCTACCAAATGACATAAAGCCTCCGTCATATAAAAACGAAACCTTTTTTGTTTTAAAATCCTCCGTGTCTAGAGGAATGAACAACGCCAACGCATCCTCAAAAGTGCAAAGCGGATCTGATCCTTTTTTAAAAATTTAAAAAAAAAAATAGTGAACCACCTAACTTTGGCTGGCACTAATCCAAAGCCCTCTATAGTAGTCCTTGGGTGAAGAAAACAAAATTAAACGACAAAGTTTTAAAAAAATCTTCTTACATAGACTTAATTTTATTTTCGTTTCTTTTTTATATTTTCTGTGAATAATTATTGCCCATTACGTTGCGCCCTTATACCTATGTCGGTTGTCGCTTCATCGTCCTTAAATGCAAAGTTTTGAGTTTAAATTAAATTTCCCTCCACTTTTAAAATTTTTTTTTTCCTTCTAGAGAATACAAAAAAGTGCGATCAAAAGTGAATAAAGAAAAAGTTTTAAAAGTGCAATAAAAGTAAAAAAAAAATAAAAATTTTACTTAATTGAGTGTTTTATGAGAAAAAAAAATTATTTTCTACACCAAGAATAAAGAATCTACAAAAAAAAAAAAGAGTTTCCCTTGAAGCAAAACAAAACAAAACGAAAGAATAAAGTGTGAACTAATTGTCCTTGGCTCCATCCTGCGGATAACCATTTCTTTTCATTTCTGTGTCGCATCTCAGGAGGAATAATACACGCAGCTGAATTTATTTCCATTTGGGTAAGCAGCCATCCAGGCAAAAAATAAATTAAAACAACTTTTACTGCTAATTACAACAGTGAGGGTATATCCAGTCCTTGTTGCGAATCCCCGCAGGAAGGCTGCTTCATAAAAAGGATATCTCCTCCTCTTGGTGCTGGTGAGGATGGGTTCTCGAATGAACAAAGAAATATTTTTCGTTATTAGAATCACCAGGCAGAGTCGATGTGCCCGGAAGGTCCTCATTTGGTGGTCGAAAATGGTCACAATAAAACCTTATTTTTCCCCATTTTCAGGCACACAAACCGGGCCTATTTGGATTTGTGTTCATCGGTGTTCCTTAATTTGGGATGTTGCTTGATATAGACATCGATTTTCCTTTCCCGGTTCAGAGGGGGAAGGTATTTCAGAAGTGTTAGACATATCGACCATCTTTTTGTCCCGATTGTACTACATGTCCTGGTGGATCAATATTTTGATGTATTGCGTGTCAGACACAGTACAAGTTTGGGAGGAATTAATTATTTAATTTGGCTGGAAATTGGAAATTAAATATTAAGTGAACGGCCGTTTCGTTTATTAGTTGTTACGACGGCGAATCCATTTAACTTTTCGAGCTGGCAGACATTGGTAATCTGTATTTAATGGGCCTAAAATTGTAGTTGCATGATACAATCTTCGTGCGTCCATAGTGCTTCTTTTTTGGTGTAGTCTCCGATTAATTGCACCCGGTTAAGTAAGTTTATAGGTTAGGGTACGTTGGTGGCTGCCAGCGAGTTCGCCAGCACATTTAGACCATTTTTGGTCCATTGTGATACCGTGATACCACGAGGATCTTGTCCATTCTCCTTACTATCCATGAGAAAACCATTCTGAGCTTTAATTTGAAACGGAGGAGACTTTTCGAGTCCGTTTTTGTCAAATCGCTGAGATTAAAAGGGTTTATAGCTTTATTACGTTTAAAACTAAGCATGCTTCGAATTTTACGCAAAATATGCTGAAGTTTTATCGTTTCAATTAAACCCGCTTAGTTGCATTTGGCATTTACATTTTTTTAGGCTTTTTTCATAAATGCATTCTTCTTTTAATTTTTGACGAGATGTTGTTGTCAGAGTTAATAGCGGAGCTGAGGTAGAAGGTGTCCCGTACTACCTCAAAATTATAACAGGTGGCGCAAAAGTAATCCTCCTATCAGAAAATGCCATAAATTTTGCAATTGGCCCCTAATGTCAGTGGGGCCTAATGGCGGCGGCCATTTACATGACATCATATTCTCGACTTGATATAAAAAAACTAAAAGACCAAATAAAAATAATCCACAAGAAGAATCAAAGTTTTTCATTTTTTTTTTAAATTACAGCCAAAAAACATCGGAAGGTTATTTTTGCGCCACCTTGTATCTGTCAATGATGACGTTCTGTCCAATTCGTCGATGTTGTGTGTCCTCTCGTGTTGACAGCATATACTCAGATTTACCCTCATTTACTGCTAAACCCATTTTTGCCGCTTCCTTCTCTATACTAGCCAACGTGGCTATGACATCACGTTGAGTCCTACCAATGATGTCAATATCGTCTCTGTATGCTAGTAGTTGCACCAATTTTTATAAAATTGTGCCTCTGGTGTTGGCTCGGTAGTTTTGCACAATCCTCTCAAAAATCAAACTAAAGAAGTCACATGACAGCGCAACGCCTTGTCGAAATCCTTTTTTGGTATCGAATGTGTCGGTGAGGTCGTTTCCGACCCTGATGGAGCAGAGAGAACTCTCCATCGTCATCATACACAAACGGACGAGTTTGGACGGTATACCAAAACTAGACATGGCTCTGTATAGTTTGTCTCTATAAATGCTGTCATATGCGGCTTTGAAATCGATAAATAGGTGGTGGGTATCGATTTAGACTTTTTGCGTTTTTTCCAGGATCTGCCGAAGTGTGAAAATTTGATCGGTTGTGGACTTTCCTGTCCTATAACCACGCTGATAAGGGCCGATCAGGTTGTTGGTAAACGGTTTCAGGCGTTCACATATTACGGCAGATAGGATCTTGTAGGCGATGTTGAGGAGACATATGCTTATATAGTTGCGCAGTTCAGATTGTCTCCTTTTTTGTGGATAGGACAAACGTTACTGAGGATCCATTCTTGAGGCATACTCTCATCCGACTACATTTGGCTTATTAGTTGGTGGATGTTACTTACCATGTCATCTTCCGGCAGCCTTGTTAAGCTTGAGTTTAGATATTGCTGTCCTCACTTCACTTAAGTCGGTTGGTTGGTAGTTTCCGCTGTCGTTGCCAGTATTGAATGGTTCGTTATGTCTTCATGAGCGCGTGCCCAAAGTAGTGTGAGATTTTTACTCACTAAAACCACCACCCATTTTGTATTTCTATTCCAACTAAGTATTCGACTTATCCAGCAATTTTTTTATCACGAGTATATAATATGTTTGGCAGGTAACTTTCCTTTGAGAATTCCTGCTTTTTCTGCAATTAATAGCGCGGTTTGTTAATATCGGGCCAAATCTAAGGGTTTAGTTCTTTGAAGACGCCGCAATATATTTGTTTCGTCAAGAATTTGGAGGACTGTTGTGTTAACGTGTCCTAATAAACGTTTTTTATGTTTTCGTGCAAAATTTTTTGTTTCATCTTTAACCGCGGGAATACCCAGATCCCTGCGTAGATCTTCGTTCCTTACGTACCACGGCGTATTGACGAATGATCTTAACATTTTGTTTTCAAAAGTTTGTAGAATGTTTAGATTCGTTTCAAGTGTACAACCCCATAGTTGTATACCATATGTCCAAACCGGTTTTAGCACTTGCTTGTATAATAGCAGCTTGTTATTAAGGTTAAGCTTCGAATATTTTCCGAGCAACCAGTACAGTTCTCTGTATTTATTTTTTAGTTCTTCGCATTTCTTTTTTACATGCGACTCTCATTTTAATTTTGCATCGAACGTCATGCCGAGATATTTCGCTTCATTTGCAAACGGGATTCGAACCGTATTTAGAAATACAGGCAAATTGTTTGTCCATTTATACGAAAAATCTACATGGATCGATTTGCTCTCATTAAGTGCAATCCGCCAGGATTTAGTCCATTCATTAACCTCGTTAAGAGCGTTTTGTAATTTAATATTTGTTTCCTCTATTGTTGTGGCAACTGCTAGTATAGCAGTATCGTCAGCAAACGTTGCAACTATTGTATCGTTTGTTTGTGGGATATCACGAGTGAATATGAGGTACAGGATTGGTCCAAGGACGCTTCCTTGCGGTATACCTGCCATTATTTCTTTGAACTCGGAACATTCGCTTCCAAGTTACACACGGAAGAGTCAATGCTCAAGATACGACACGAGGATTTTATATAATTGTTCTGGCAGAACTTGACTTAGTTTATACGTAAGGCCTCTGTGCCACACCTTGTCAAAAGCTTGCGACAAGTCAAGAAATATGGCTGAACAAATTTTCTTTTCTTGAAAAGCTTTCTCAATTACATCTGTAATTCGATGTACTTGGTCCACCGTTGAATGTTTACTTCTAAACCCAAATTGATGGTCAGGTAAAAGACTTTTTTGTTCAATTATGGGGTGCAAGCGACCGAGTAACATCCGTTCAAAAACTTTTGAAATTATTGGAAGAAGTGAAATAGGCCTGTAAGAGTTTATTTCATTCGGTGATTTTCCTGGTTTTAGAACCATAATCACTTCCGCGACTTTCCACTGTCTTGGTAAGTATTCTAATCTGATTGCTGCATTTATAATAAAAAGAAGCTTAGTTAATGCTTTCCGAGGCAACATTTTAAGAAGTTCTCCTGTAATCAGGTCATAACCCGGAGCTTTTTTAGGCTTTAGTTTCTGTCTTTCCCGTTTAAGCTCGGCAATACTTGCATATCTTATCGTTATGTCTGACAGCGAAATATTGTTCGTTATCGCCGTTTAACAGTCTGCAGAAGTGATTCTTCCATACCCTAGGATCGACTGTGTCTCAACTGTGATATTTCCTTGTTCATCTTGCTCTTTTTTATTTTTTCTGTGTTCATTCTTTCTTCTCTGCCTAAATGCAGCTCTCGTCTCCACTTGCAGCTTAGCCTTGTAGGACTCGTTCTTGGCTGCGAGCATCTGTCGGCATTCCTCATTAAATCAGGGGTTTCTTGCTGGTGGCCGCGAGAAACCTAGCACATCAGTTGAGGCTGATCTGTTGGCATCGTTGCCATTGTTCTTCGACATTAGATTGTTAAGGGGTAAGTGTTGCGCGAAGGCCTTGGCGGTCTCTGGCATCCTTACCTTGGCTACAGCAAGGTAGTGGTCCGAGTCGGTGTTAGCCCCTCGGAATGTTCAGACATCCAAAATACTGGATGTGTGTCTCTTGTATATCGCAATGTGATCAATTTGGTTGACCTTTCGTTGATCTGGAGACCGCCATGTCCCCTTATGCATATCGAGGAGAGGAAACTGTGTGCTGGCTATAGTGGCATTTCCTTCTGCAGCGAAGTCAATTAGCCTAAGTCCATTGCCAGACGTGTTGTCGTGTAGGCTATATTTTCCGACAAAACTGCTGAATGTGTCTTCTCTTCCCAAATTTGCGTTAAAATCTCCCAGCACGATTTTAACATCGTACTTTGGTAGTCGCTCATAGGTTTTGCCAAGGAGCTCGAAGAAGCAGTCCTTAGTTGTATCATCTTTTTCCTCCGTCGAGGCGTGACCGCATAAAAGGCTTATGTTGGCGAATATGGCCTTGATGCGGATTGTTACAATGCGTTCGCGAATGTCTGGAAATATAAGACTTCTTGCCTAAGTCTGGCACTTATTACAAATCCGCATCCATATAGTCGCTGTTTCTGCTCACTTTAACACGGTCCATAGTAGATGTCACAGTTGTTCATCCTCTTTTTGCCAGGCTCATCCTATCGTATTTCCTGAGTGGCAGTAATGTCTGCTTTGTAGCAGTTTCGGGCTTCCACTAGTTGTTCGCCTGCACCTCTCCTGTTTAAAGTTATCAAATTACAGGTGCACGTATGAACGTCGTTGTCCTTTTTTTCGTTTAGCAGGGTCGTCAACAATAATGTCAGCTGGGAGGCTATTGGTTGCTTCGTAACAATGGTTTTTTTTTTCCATTGGTGGGTAGTTAATCCAAATCACAACCCCCAACCTGGAGACCCAGTTCCAATTTATTAGAAACCCCTAGGACATGGGGCGATCAGTATCCACTACGGAATTGAGCGCTGCCGTTGACCTTTCTGTTCATCTACCACCATCTCTGTGGTTCCTAGAGATTCCTAGATAACCTGTTGTCCGAACATGTCGAAGCAGCTCATCTAGGTTCGCCTGAGACGGCGGACCGGGTTTTCATTCCGTTCCAGGGTGATCAAGGTGTTTATAGTTTGTTATCAAGCTGTTGTACGTCTTGTTATCAACACTCGCACTTGTCGTTTATTAAGTCAAATCTGGTTGGATGAGACCAGTACCCGACGGTTACCACTTGGAGGTAAAAAATAAGAATATTTGGTGTGATGTTTAGTCAGAGTTGAAACCACTGGGAATTGCCAAGTTAAAGCCAATAAAGAGTCTACCCTCGTTCTACAACACTCAAGCATTACCATTAGAATAACATACCGCCCCAGCATTCTGGATAAACCACAACCACCACGATACTCCTACAAGGAGGCCTACTTCAAAATCAGGCTAAGACAAGTTTTAGGGGCTCCTGATTCCCGTGGTATCATACTTGGTAAGAAGTGACAATGTATATGTTAATGGTTAGACTCCGCACCGATTCCTTATGCCTTCCATTACAAACCCAGTTTGGAATCGAAGTTACTAAGTCACTTCTAACCAAGGTAGGTAATTAGTAGCAACACCAGGCAACTCTCCCACTTCATGCGCCATCTATAGAAGCCATTGCTTATTGAACACACTTGTCTATAAGACTTGTTCATCTAACAAAAGCCTGATGGACGCGGACCTACTTAAAGTCGGCGTGGATTGGTTCACGATGGGCGTTTACAGTAAACTGCTATGGCTTCATTCGCCGCAGATCGCTTAAGCGAATGAAGGAAACTTTGCTTTAATGCGTCTCCCACCATCCACCACCAGAGGACGCGCCCAGTAGGGGCCTAAACCCCAGGGCTACCTACCTCCAGCAAGTCGGACATTCCACACCAGTCATTCTGACAAGGATTTTATTTTATAGCGTTGCTATATTTTTTCTATGTATGGTCAACGCTCGTCAACATTTTAATACACAACTCATGCATTTTGAAATTAATTATCCTAATTAACGTAAATATGCAACCGTGACATATTTCAGCAACAAAAAAATATCCTCCCATGCCGCAATAATGCTGGTATCCTTCCACTCTCAAAGGAGCCTTGTTAAACATCATGGTAATCATTATAAAATACAACATCGTTGGGTACCTGCAATTGACAGTTCAGTGGATACCCATTTTGCCAGATATTTCCAACCATATTGTGCTAATTCTCGATTTGATAAATGTATGCGTAAACAAAAACTTTACCCACAGCTGGTGGCTGTAATCAATTTGACATCCCCTGACAGTATTAAATTTTTTTGCTTATCTGTATTTTGCCTCGAATCCATCCCTCATCATTGCATTGTCATCACATTGGGCTGTGAAAAAAAAAATCCCAATGAAATATTAAAAATTTGAGATGAGATGAACAAAACAAAAAAATCCTTTTTGACAGCAGTGAATATGAATGATTTTGGGTGTTATATACATCAATCAACCCTTCCCACCCCCCACCCTCATGTTTTTCCAATTTCGCTTAAGTACTATATAAAAGTATCTAAAACAAATGTTTTATTGTAAGAACGCTGCGCTGATCGAAGGCTATCGAATAGATATTTTGGGTGTGTTTTGTGTACGAAATTTGAAAAACAAACGAAAGCCACTTTCAAACAGCACTGTCGAGCCAGTACATCTTTCTAGTTTCCCTAGAACTACAACAAGACGTGGAAATATTTATTATTTCCCTCCGAGAACCTGAACATCATCATGGTGTTCGTTCGTTCAGGCCAATCCCGTTCGAGGTGTTTAATTTAATTACCTCTTGTTTGGGTAATTAGTTTAATTGTTTATATTTTTGAAAAAGCAAACATCTCCGGAAGAACGTATGCAAAAATAAAAGCAAACACTTTTAAGTGCCGCAATGAATGGGGGTTTCTGTTTAGGATTTAGATACATTTTTGCTATTTTATGTACATGCCTCACAGTTGGCGATCGTAAACTTTAATTGTACAGCGAATTGCGCAAAGAAGGAGCATATGAATTTCAATTTTGAATTGTATGCTCTTTTTCAAAAGAAAATCAAAACAAATGTGTGTGGGTATATCTGGAAAAACAGAGAATTTATGTTTGGAAGTGTTTGAGTTGGTGAGACGTGCAAATACTCACTGCTGGGGAGGGGGTTTGAAATAAGACCGATAAAGTGGAGAATGATGATGGCTGTGGAGTGAGATTTGTGAATCACCTTTGGGGGGGCTTCCAGATGGTGAAATGTTGTTGGGTTCTTAATTCTTAAATCTTAAAATTCACAAAAAAAAAAAACACATTCCACCAGACAATTATAAAATCGTAATCTGTTCGATTTGGCATTCATGTGACTGAATTAGGGAACACGTCCATTTCATGTTGACTGACATTTGCATATGACATTCGTTGAAAATTTCAATTTGGCGGTTTTTGGTTGTTGGCAATCATGTCTCATGGAATCGGAGAATCATTAGACGTGTTTAACTTATGATTTTCTTAGAGATCTCAGACAGATCAGTAGATCACTTGAAAGGTGGTTACTTTTTGTAATATACTGAGACTAAATTTTTTTTTTGCTTTTTTCTTCACCCTTCCTGATAAGAGAGTACAGCCGGAAGCAGAAACCTAATGATATTTTAGGTTGTCAGAAAAATTTATTCAACAATAGAATAACGAAGAAAATTTAAAAGGCTTTGCTCTAGCGCTTTTCTCGACGTATCACTAGCTGTCGACAAGGTATGGCACGAAAGTCTATGGTACAAGGTGGGCCAAAAAAAAGTCATCCGATATTGTTTGGCCTTCAGAATATCGGTTGTGGCTCACGCAGTGTGTGCCGTTGCTCCGTCCTGTTGGAACCACATGTCCTCCAGTCCTAATTCATCCAATTGCGCAGAAAAAAACCCGGTTAACATGGCCCTATAGCGCGCACCGTCCACTGTTGTCGTTTGACCAGCTACGTTCTCGAAAAAATATCCCGATGACTCCTCCAGCGTGAACAGCGCACCATGCAGTAACTTTGAGCGGTTGTAATGGCTCCTCGTGGATTTTCGGTGCCCCAGAAGTGATAGTTTTGCTTTTCCACGTACCCGCTGAGGTGGAAATAAGCCTCATCGCTCATTATGATTTCAGTCGAAAAATCGTCCACTTCGTCTTCGAGATTGAGGATGGCTTGGGCGTAGGTTCCACGCGTTTGGCAGTCGACAGGCAGCAGCTGATGCACGGACTGGAATTTGTACGGGAACATGCGCAAGTCTTTGACCCAAATTAGCCTTAGGGAAGATCGGCGGATGGCTAATTGCGAGGCACGGCATCTGGTCGATGATGCCGACGACAGCTCTACATCCTCGGTAACAGCGGCGATATTCTCGGCACAACGGGCGCTCTGGGGCTGGCCACTCTTGGCAACGTCTCATGTGGTCTCATACTCTTCAAGGTTGGTGGCCAAACGGCGCAGATATTCACAGAGATCTAGAAATTGCTACCGAGAGTAATGAAGTTACAAACTTAGCTCGAAAACTTCGTACTCGTACCCATGTTGATTGCAATAATGAAATAATCCGTATTCTGGACGTGACAGACCTTGAGCGCCGACTAAAAAAAACAAGACCGTTCGACTTAGCGCCGTAAGGAAAAACCGCATATAATGACGGGATATTTGTAGGTAAGTTCGCTGGAAACCTTCCTACCAAACACAATTAACACTACAGATGCATAAACTACTTGTTAAGACAACTTAGTAATTGGCATCTTCTTTCTTTTTCTTTATCGGGCTCCCGACCCGTGAAGAGTCTCTGCCTGAGACACTGCAGCCTTCCATCCTCTACGATCCCTGGCTCGCTGATGCGCTCTGGCATCCACGATGGCTTGGTCTTTGAAACGTAGATTCGGTCTTCCTTGCCTACTCGAACCTGGGGCTGGGATTCGAAGATCATCTTAGCTGGAGCATTTTTGTCCATCCACAAAGCTCATAGAGTTCGCGGTTGTATCTTCTCCTCCTTTCGCCCTCCTCGTGCACAGGACCAAGGAGGAGCCCAGTATCAGGTCTCCCTTCTTGCTTATCGTCCAGCACTGGCACAATGAAGCAGAACCGGCAGGATAAGATAGAGCACACATTTCGTCCTTCGAGTTAGGAGTTTTGAACCCAGTTGTTTCGCCAAACCGAACTAGCAACGGTTTCCTAGGGTAATTCTTCGACGGATCTCCACTAGGGTGTCATTCGTTCAGTTCATGTTTACTCCGAGGTTGTTGAACTCCTCAACTACCTGCTGCTATCAATAGGGACGTTTTGTCCTAGGCGGTGGACAGATGCTTGTTTGTTTGTTGATAGCATGTACTTTGTCTTGTCCTCATTAACTTCAAGGCCAACGGATTTCGCCTGTTCTTCCATCGTGAACGCTTTTATCACGGCATGTTGGGAGCGACCGATGATGTCAATATCGTTCGCATAGGCAAGCTGGACGTACCCGTTGAAAATAGTGCCTTCCGTGTTACTACCTGCCCTGTCGTTGGGATCACAAAAATTAAAAGAAAGTGATGAACGCATTTTATACTAAGCGCGGTCGGCCGATTCTCATAGTACCTCTCTGAGGAGTGAGGTTTATCCCGTAGGCATATATTGTCAGCCCAGAAAATATATGAATCGGGCGTAACCAATGGTACGGGCCATTGGTATCATTTGAAGATTCCTCACCTCCTGGCGCGACCGAAAAAAAAACAAGATTTGCTGAGAATATTGTTCCACTTAATCTTAAAATCGCAGCTGTGGCAGCGTAGGAAGATATGGAACATTCCAATTGGCACTTACTTAAGTTGAGCTAAAGTCGGGAATAAATCTGGGCCTCAACCAAAAAGCCTCTTCAATTAGCCCGGTCCTTATATCTCACTGCCTTCAGTTGCTCACTTCACTTGTGCGCGGTACTTGAGTGTTTGCAGAATTTGTATCCAAGCTCTAGCATGTCCTAGCCATCTTGAACGTCAAATACGGACTGTTTTGACTTGGAGTATGAAGTTCTACAGCTCGTATAACGTGACCGAAGATTTTTCGAAACATTTTTCTCTCAAAACGACGAAGGAATTCTGTATCCGCTTTCGGTACCGTCCATGCTTCAGCGCCGTAGAGCAGGACTCGGATGATCAGACTCTTGTATGCGATTTCCTTAATAGTGAGTGAGGACTTAAGTACTAAATTGCCTTCATGGTCCGAAGAAACAGCGGTTGCCAAGAGTAGTTCTTCATTTAATTTCTGACGAAATGTTGTTGTCAGAGTTAAAAGCGGAGCCGAGGTAGACAATTTCATGTACAAACTCAAAATTTTATCTGTCAATCGTGACATTCTGTCCAATTCGTCAAAGTTGTGTGTCTTTTCATGTTGACAGCATATACAAGGTGGGCCAAAAGAGATCACCCTATTGGAAGATGCTCATATTTTTGCAAATGGCCGCCAAGGTGAAATCTGTTTTGACATTTGTGGACTAGACAGATGTAGAATACAAGTGAACAAGCCATGGTGATATACCCTCCCCAAGAACGCTGAATAATCGTGTCATATTTTTTGCGCAACAATTCGTCTGTAGTGTTGGCGCAGCGCGAATTCCGTCGCTGATTCCCCGGCCGTCCCACACCGACTGTACAAACACTGCGCCATTTGGCCACCAACCTTGAAGGGTATGGGGCCAAGAGTGGCCGGCCCCGGAGCGCCTGTTGTGCCGAAAATATCACCGCTGTTGCCGAGGATGTAAAGCTGTCATCGGAAACATCGACCAGACGCCGTGCCTAGCAATTAGCCATCAGCCGGTCGTCCTTAAGCCGAATTTTGGTCAATGGCTTGCGCATGTTCCCGTACAAAGTCCAGTCCGTACATCAACTGCTGCCTGTAGACCGCCAAACCCCGTGTAGCCTACGCCCAAGCCATCCTCAATCTCGAGGACGAAGTGGGCGATTTTTCAACAAAACCATAATGAGCGATGAGGCTCATTTTCACCTCTGCGGGAACGTGAACAAGCAAAAGTATCGCTTTTGGGGCACCGAAAATCCACGAGTAATGCACGAGGAGCGGTTACACCCACTCAAAGTTCACGCTGGAGGAATCATCGGGCTTTTTTTTCGAGAACGTCGCTGGTCAAACGACAACAGTGGACGGTTCGCTCTATAGGGCCATGTTAACCGAGTTTTTTTCTGCCGCAATTTGACGAATTAGGACTGGAGGATATGTGGTTCCAACAGGACGGAGCAACGGAACAAACTGCGCGAGCCACAACCGATATTCTGAAGGCCAAACAACTTCGGATGACTTCTTTTGGCCCACCTCGTACTTGGTCTTAACCTCAATTGTTTTCAAATCCTTTCTGCCACTTCCTTTTCAATACCAGCAAACGTGGTTATGGCATCTGGTTGAGTCCTGCCAATGATGTCAATATCGTCGGCGTATGCTAGTACTTGCACCGATTTCTTTATGATTGTGCCTTTGACGTTGACTCGGGAGTTACGTACAATCTTCTCAAGAATGATGTTAAAGAAGTCACATGACAGTGCGCCGCCTTACCTTAATCCTTTTTTGTTATCGAATGTTTCGGTGAGGTGGTTGCTGGCTCTGATGGAGAAGGGAGAATTCTCAACCAACCAACCAAAACTAGGCATGTCTTTGTATAATTCTTTCATAAATGCTGGCCTATGCGTCTCTGAAATCGATGAATCGGTGGTGGGTCTCGATTTGGACTTCTTGGGTTTTTGCCAGAACCTGACGAAGTGTGAAAATTCGATCAGTTGTGGACTTTCCTTGCCTAAAACCACACTGATAAGGGCCGGTTAGGATATTGGTAAACGGTTTCAGTAAACGGCAATGTTGATGAGACTTATTCCACTCTAGTTGGCGCAGTTCAGAGGGTCTCCTTTTCTGTGGATCCGGCAAACGATGCTGAGGTTCCATTCTTCAGGCATACTTTCTTCAGACCAAATTTAGGTTCTGAGTTGATGAATGTTAATACCAAATCATCTCCGTCGACTTTATAAAGCTCGGCAAAAAGGACGTCATCCCCGTTAGCGTTGTTAAGCTTAAGTTTGGGTATTGGTATCATCACTGCAGTTAGTTCGGGGGGTTGTTAGTTTTCGCTGTCGGCGCCAGTATTGATTGGTTCGTCCCGTCTTACAGCAGGAGATTTTTCGTCATCGCCGTTTAACAGCCAGTATTCCATATTCTCAGCATCTACTGTGTGTCAACTGCGATCTTTCCTTGTTCATTTTGCCAGGATTTCGTTTGAACCTTGTATCCTTGGCTGTGATGTTTTACACTTTGGTAAAACGTGCGAACATCGTTCCTGAGTGGCATCTCTCTATATCCTTGAACGCGCTGTTTCTTGCTCTTTTCTCTGTTTTGCCTATAGACCTCAATGCCAGCTCACTTGCAACTTAACCTTTTATCGTTCTTGGCAACGGGCATCTGTCGGCATTCAAAGGGTTTTTTGCTGGTGGGAGCGAGAAACCTAGCACAACAGTTGCGGCTAATCTAATGGTGTGATGACAATGTCCTTTGACATTAGATGCTGGTGGTTTGGTGTTAATCGAGAGGTCAGGGGATATGCGTTCTGCAATGGATTTGGCGATTTCTGGCAATTGCAGTCTATCGACATTAAATTGGTAGATATACGCATTCTTACCTTGGCTGCAACAAGGTAGTGGTCCGAGTCGATGTTAGCCCCTTGGGATGTTCCGACCTCCAAAATTAGGGATGTTGTACATTGGGCTCATGGCCTTTGATTTTGGTGTTTCTGATGTTTGGGACACGTGTCTTTGTCCCCTTCGATCGCTGTTTGCCTGTTTGACAGCGGTTGGACAGTATATCAGCTGCCTTTTGACACATTGACAGTTGCCTTTGGACTATCACAATTGAATCAATGACATCACTTTGTGACTTTCATGTCACAGACATGCTTTTGTGATATCCCGTGTATTTGGTGTCTGTGTCTTGTTTGTTTTTGTTGTTCTGAGAGTGTTTTTACATGACCGCCTACCTTCACGCCTCAGTTGCTCCTCCGTTGCTACATTGTTGGAAAAAAACGTCATCTCTTGGTCATCTTACCTAATTTTGAAAGCTGTGGCTTAGTTGGAGAAGTGTCTTCTGGGCCGTCCGCCGCATGCCTCTGCTGCTCCTCCGTAGTTCCCTCTTTGGGTAAAAAAGGAGAACTCCATGCGATTTAACCCTTTCATTTGCACCGATAATACGGTGACGCAAACGATTCATTGGGGAGTAGGTTACAGGGATCGTCCACCCCACCCGTCATAATCAAACAATTCAGACCTCCTGTCTGGTGCAACCCGTCACGAGTCTCCCACCGTCCGTGGACATCGATGACGATGTATTTCTGTAGACCGCCTGTCGCACGTTTATGTTGCTCCGTCCGTGGGCTTTAATGACGATATACTTCGATTGAGCGCCTATCGCGCGATTATGTTGCTTTATGGTGAGTCTCCCAACTCCCCCTGGGGCTGCACCACACGGTGATTACTCTCACTCGCTTGCTGTACCTGTTTTTGGTTGCATGATCTGAATATCCTGAAACAGTGGCTGATGGAACCATTGCTGCCCACAACTTCCTTTGAATTTCGAGTACGCGTCTACAAAGAAAAGAGGTGACGAAAGGATTTAATCAAAATACAAATACTTACGCCGAAAAGACCCATCAGAACCCAAAGTCTTGCTTTTTTCCACCCAAACATTCGTATGTGCTTGACCAATGGCGGACCTTCAGTTCTATGCCACACCCGAGCGGAGCCTAGATACGCTTTTTATGACAAAAATATTAACAAACAGATGATTTGACATATCATCAAGGGAGCAAAGCTAGTGCTACGATTTGGAATTTAACTTCAACTTTCACCACAGCAGGTCATAGCTTAGGCCCAAAAATTAAGGGGTTACGAGTACCCTTAAGTGCTTTATCACAGTGCGGGGGTTATCGAAGAGGAAGAAAGAGTGAAATAGGAAAAATGTTGGCTGTAGTGTAGACTTACCCCATGGGTGGTGTCAGAAGGAACTTCGAGGAGGCGCTGTTTTTTGGTGTTCGTTATAATCTTGAACGAAAGTTGGTGTGTACTTATAGTCGAGTTACTACCAAACATTTTCTTTCTTTGAATAAATGGATTTTGGCTGGGATTAAACGCACAACCTTCCACTCAACAGGTGAAGATATAACCACAATACCACGGCCATCCGTTAAGCTAAATATGGTCCAAGAATTGTCGAATGTAGAAAGGATATCCGTCCCTGAATTATTTTTTTTTTAATTTTTTAAAATTTGCGTTGCAGACGTTATTCAATTCAAGTGGATTAGTGTATTTGGCACATCTACAATACTACAAACGCTAAGCCACTTAAATTGAATAATATCTGTCGAATGGCTCCAATCCATCTATGACAGTAGGAAATGGCATTTATCTCTTAATTACAACTCGGTTTCCCTAGCAATTACACACCATGAATCTCAGTTTCACTGGCTTTCAACTTACTGGTTTACCAAAAATATATATTCCCCCATTCATTGAGTTAACACCCCCACAGCACGCCCCCTACCCAACATGCCATATTTCGTAGACTCTCCCCCGACACAACAATGCACAACATCCCACAGATAAAAGTATCTATTAATATTTACAACCAGCAACAAACAAAAAAAAAACATTTCTCCGCTTACGAACATGCTTTTATAGGCTCAGATACCGCCCAGAGGACCAAACACACTATGTCCTCCATGCTACGGAGAATAATGATAAAACGAAGCGTAACAACACGATACAAGCTTTATCTGATAAGCTTATTTGCCTTAATAAGCCTCCACACTTTCACAGAGAGAGAGAGAGAGGTGCTGTATGCCCCATTGGATTGTAATAAACAAATGCGCGTCCACAGGCGTCGCGTTCTTCGCAATCGGAAACTATATGAAAGGAACGATACACCGAATGGGATACTACGTTTTTTTTTTGTATCCAAATACCACCCTATAAAACTACCCTCACGCAGTCACGCACCCGTATCAACAAAAGGATGTGTGACACACACATACATACGCTGATACCCATCCATGTTATGTTTTCATTAAAAGTTTGTAAATAACGGTGTAATACGAAATGTAATTGTGGGCATCAGACCATATGTGGTGAGTTAGGATAGCACCCACCCACCCACATCATTCCCTTTTTGGTCTGTGTGCGTGTATGCATGATAGAAAATGTTGGACACAAAAATCGAAACTTGAAAGGAGTAGGGGGTGGTATCGGGAACGTCAGTTTAATGCGGGATTAATTATCTCTCATGGCTTTTTAACCATACTCTCCCTCTCGTGTTTTGGGGGTGTATAGCTCTGTGGAGCTTAAATTAAATTTCATTATTTCCAACCACGAAACGCGGTCCATTTTAATACAATTCCTCGGCGCTTTTTGTCTTACATGCGGTTCAAGGATTCCGCATTTTTTTTTTTTGGTGCGAAGTGTGGTGCTACTAATTAAAGCCTCTCGTGTTGGTGGTATCTTTTCAACATTAAAATGTATTTCAATACAGGTATAGATACAAAAATTCATCCATGAACTTTCAGTTGCATGAGCACGAGCAGGGGATGATTTTCTCATTTTTGGAGGGAAATGTCGTGTTACCTTTTCAAATTCATCCATGTGAGTGCGTACGTACCCAAAATGGGAGGAAGGACATAAAATCCGTCTCCAATCACCCTTCCATAGAGTCTAGTGTCTGGAGTTTTGAATGGCCGGAGGTCAAAATGGAGAAGGGATGAGATGTTTTACACAGTTGTGAATCCTTACAGCCTTTCCAGGAGATTATCAACTTATAGAAGATACACATGCATGGTTCGATGTGTGTGAGTATCTATTTATTAAAAAAAAAAAAACAAAATCAACACAAGATGTGTTATGGGATGTTTTGTTTTTGAAGCTTGTAGTTTGTAGCCTTTTATGCAAATTTATAATCAAGGAACAGGTAGATCTATTCAGTTAACCTTTGGTTATGGGCCTTTGTTCGACATTCTTTGATAAAGGAAAGGTTGTTGATGTGACATCCTAAGGAAACTTATTTTTTCAAAATAATAGTTTTTAATTGGATTTCTATCCTTTGATGTGTAGGCCTGATTGTAGTGCAACGTTGCTGTCAGGAGCTCTCGGCTTCTTTTAGTTTTTGGAGGTAAGGTGTGCACATCGTGGACTACGATTAAATCGATACCAAAATATCTTTTGAGACAAGATTTTGATAGATTGGTCCAGATTGATAGATACCCAGATCTATACCTAACACGCTCATCTAATATAACTGCGACCATGGCAAGATGGTTGCGTGTTGTAGAATGAGGGTAGACTCTGATTGGCTTTAACTTGGCAATGCCTAGTGCTCGCAACTGTGACTACACATCAAATGTGCTTATTTTTACCTCCATCAAGTGGTAACCATCGGGCACTAGTCTCATCCAACCGGATTTGACTTGCTAAACAAGACGTAAAACAGCAAAACTATAATCAGCTTGATCACCCTGGAACGGAATGAATACCCGGTATGCCGTCCCAGGCGAACTAAGATGACCTGTTTCGACATATTCGGACAACAGGTTATCTAGGAATCTCAAGGGTAAATTGGGCCCCTTGAACAGAGATGGTGCGGCGGATGTACAGAAAGGCCAACGATAGCGCTTTATCCCGTAGTGGATACCGATGGCCCCCGTGTCCTAGGGGTATCTATTAATTGGAACTGGCCCTCCATGTTAGGGGTTGTGCTTTGGTTTAACTACCCACCCATGGAAAAAAACATTGTTACGAAGCAACTTATAACCTTGGAAAGGACTGATATTACTGTTGACGAACCTGCCTAACGAAAAAAGGACAACGACGTTCGTACCTGCACCCGGAATGTGAGAACTTTAAACAGAAGAGGTGCAGGCGAACAACTACTGGAAGCCCTAAACTGCTACAAAGCAGACATTACTGCCATCCAGGAAATACGATGGGATGAGCTTGGAAAAAAGAGGATGATAAACTGTGACATCTACAACGGACCGTGTTATAATGAGCAGAAATAGCGACAATTCGGATGCGGATTTGTTATAAGTCCCAGACTTAGGCAAGAAGTCTTATGTTTCCAAGACATTAGCGAATGTATTGTAAAAATCCGCCTCAAGGCCAAATTCGCTAGCATGAGCCTTGTGCGCGCTCACGCTCCGACGGAGGAAAATGACGATATAGCTAAAGATTGCTTCTACGAGCTCCTTGATAAAACCTTTGAGCGACTACCGAAGTACGACGTTAAAATCGTGCTGGGAGATTTTAACGCAAAGGTGGGAAAAGAAGACACTTTCAGCAGTATTGTCGGAAAACACAGCCTACACGACAACACAACTTGCAACGGACTTAGGCTAATTGAGTTCACTACGGAACGAAATGCCACTATAGCCAGCACACGCTTTCCTCACCTCGATATCAATAAGGGGACATGGCGGTTTCCAGATCAACGAACAGTCAACCAAATTGATCACATTGCGATAGACAAGAGGCACGTATCCAGTATTTTGGATGTCCGAATATTCCGAGGGGCTAACATCGACTCGGACCACTACCTTGTTGTAGCCAAAGTAAGGATGCGGATATCCACCACGCCACAAAAAAAAAAAAAAACAGAAATACTGTGAACAAATTTAATGTCGAAAGACTGCAATCGCCAGAGACCGCCAAGACTTTCGCGCAACGCGTATCCCTTAACCTCTCGATTCACACCACACCACCAGCATCTAATGTCGAAGAACAATGGCAACGATGCCAACAAGCCATCAGATCAGCCGCAACTGATGTGCTAGGTTTCTCGCGGCCGCCCAGCAAGAAACCCCTGGTTTGATGAGGAATGGCGACAGATGCTCGCAGCCAAGAACGAGGCCTACAAGGCTAAGCTGCAAGTGAAGACTAGAGCTGCCACTGAGCTTTGTAGGCATAGAAGTAGGGAAGAACAAAAAAAATGAGAAAAAGGAGCAGGAAAAGCACGCGATCGAGGATACCAAAGTGTAAAACGGCAAAGCCAAAGATACAAAGCTCGAACAGAGTCCTATACAGATATACAAGGAAATATCGTAGTTGAGATACAATCGTGGCTGATGATATGGAACAACCACTTCTGCAGACTGTTAAACGGCGATGACGAACAACATTCTGCTCTCAGGCAGAACGAAACATTCAATATTGGCAACGGCAGGGAAAACTGCCAACCAGTCGACCTAAGAGAAGTGAGGATAGCAATATCTTAACTCAAGCTAATCAAGACGAGTTTTATAAAGCCGGCGGAGATGACTTGGTAAGTAACATCCACCAACTCATAAGCCAAATGTGGTCGGATGAAAGTATGCCTCAAGAATGGAACATCAGTAACGTTTGCCCGATCCACAAAAAAGGAGACCATCTGAACTGCACCAACTACAGAGGCATAAGTCTCCTCAACATCGCCTAAAAGATCCTATCTGCCGTAATACATATGTGAACGCCTGAAACCGTTTACCAACAGCCGATCAAATTCTCACACTACGGCAGATCTTGGAAAAAACCCACGAAGTCCATATCGATACCCACCACCTATTTATCGATTTAAAAGCCGCATACGACAGCATTTATAGAGACGAACTGGAGAATTCTCGCTGCTCCATCAAGGTCGGAAACGATCTCACCAACCCATTTGATACCAAAAAAGGGATTTAGGCAAGGCGATGCACGGTCATGTGACTTCTCAATCTTGAGAGGATTGAACAAAACTCCCAAGCCAACGCCAGAGGCACAATCTTCCAAAAATCTGTGCAACCACTAGCATCCGCCGACGATATTGACATCATCGGTAGGACTCAGCGTGATGTCCCAGCCAAGTTTGCTAGTATAGAGAAGGAAGCGGCAAAATGGGTTTAGCAGTAAATGAGGGTAAGACTAAGTATATGCTGTCAACACGAAAGGACAGAAATCGAAAGAAGACTTACTCTTGCCAACCGCTGTTTTTTTTTTCAAGCTAAGAAGGCAATTAAGTAGCTAAGACCTTACTTAAAATACTAAGGAGATCCTATATAAGACCCTGGTCATCCCAGTCCCATTGTGTTACTTCCATACATTCACCTCTTTGGACTGATCTTTAGAACAGTCCTATCTCACACTCATTATAGACTAAATTACCTTTTTCATTCTTAAAATGAATATTTTTAGATAAAAACTTCGTGCATCATCAAAACCTGGATCTAAGATAAACAGAAAAAAAATAAAAAAGACCCACATGTTTACCTGACAGAAAAAAATAAAACCACTCATATAAAATATGCTCCTGAACCAACCCCACTCCCGACTGCACTTTAATGCATAACGTACGACCAATCATCCGCAGTGGGGCCATAAAGTGGAAGTTTATTGCGCTATGTAGTCCACCACACTTGTGTACTCGTTCTAATATTAGAAATATGAGGCACTCCGACCGCCACACAAACACCATACCACCGGCACATCCTTTGGTGAATACTCCAATCGATTGGATGGACACTCTGAATGCACTTCCAGTCAGTGGGGGCCTTGTTTACTATCAGTTTTGTGTTTGTTTATTTATTTTGTGTGATGAGACTAATTTAAGAAAATATAACGGAACTCGAAACGACAACCACTTGTTGAGATACAGGTTGAGAGTGTGTGGGAAATGTCTCTTGGAAATGGATGAATATTGCGAATATTAAGGGTGGTTTGGAACAATTATTTATATACAGCTAGCTAGACGTTTTATGATGAATTGAAGGCGACTATCGAATGGTTTGTTGAAGATATGTGTGTTGGTGTAAGTGTTCCTACATTGAATGCATTAATTTGTGAAATAAAGCGAAGGGGAATTGGAAGCCTTTTTGAAATTGTGCTTAAACTTTAAGAAAACTTAAACTGTAAAAGAATATAAGGTGCGCCTTCTTTTATGTCGGTATGTGAAT
The DNA here is from genome assembly GCA_932526625.1 of Rhingia campestris. Lineage (NCBI taxonomy): Eukaryota > Metazoa > Arthropoda > Insecta > Diptera > Syrphidae > Rhingia > Rhingia campestris. Next base: position 16,579,324 of record OW052185.1, on the reverse strand, counting down.
ATTGAATAACTTTTCGAAAAATAAATCGGCTTCCATGTATTAAGTGTTTTTATGTAAATTGGTCCTAAACAATTTTGTGGGACTAGCATTTGAATACAACATCAATCAAGTGCCTGCCTCTTTTGACCAAAACAAAATGTCCCAATTTTTACTGCGTTTTACATCACTTTTTCGAGCATATTGGGCGATATAGTAATGATTTCGGCACGAATGTTTGCCTTGAGTTCATCAATGGTCTGAGGCTTGATGGTATATACTTTGCTTTTCAAAAAACTCCACAAAAACGAAAGCGTCAAATCTGGAGATCTGGATAGCTGAAACCGCATTTGTTTGCAGTGTGCCATGGATAACAGTTTTCTTGAAACCAGTAGCCGTACAGACCTTTTTCACATACTTGTAGGCAGACATATTGAGCAAACATTGTGACGATATTATGATAGATGACCACGTATCAGAAGCAAGATAAAAACATCCGACAGCCATAGGAGGAGGAGGAATGGGACAGAAGGACAACGAATGGAAGCTGTAGAGCACTGCTTGAAACATTTTCAGCGCTATTTGTCGTCGTTCTACTCAACAGAGGTTCAAAAAATACCCATCGGAAAGCAGGCTGTTATTGATATAACTTTTTATGCAGCACCCTAGCAAGAAGAACAAAATGGTGAGCCAGCGAAGACTAAACGCACAGCGACAACCCGGATGTTATTTTGTAGTTCAAGAAGAAAAAAACGACGAGAATGAGGCAAAATCACCGGCCCAAAGTGGAAGAACACTGCTTTCGACAAAGAAGTGTTTGAGGAACTTATAAAAAATACTCAATTGATACCGGGAATGGCGGAAAGCCTTGCCCTATATAATTAAGAGAACTGATGACATCTGCGTGTAGAAGTATCTTCTATGTTCGGTACTCTGTGCCGTGCGTCTTTTGCGTTATAGAGCCTTGCTAAGTGCCGTATCTATCATCTCTTTTTGGTTCTTGCAAATATAATCATACGACGGACATATTTGTAGACTCTAGCAGTCTCCGGCTTATACTAAGACTAATGTGAGCTCTCTATTTTTGCACCATTCGTAGCTTCTTTTCGTTGGACAGTCGGGCCCTGAGTTTGGTTGCGACGAGAAAATGATCAGAGTCGACGTTTGCTCCTCAGAAATTGTGTACTTTCAGGATGTTGGATGCAACTATGAGCACATGGTTGATTTGGTTGGAGGTTTGACCATCTGAATATCGCCAGGTTGCTTTGTGGATTTGAAGTCGTGGGAACCTAGTGCTGCTGATAACACTATTACATACTGCCGCGAAGTCTGTTGGTCGGAAGCCATTATGTTGTCGCTTTGTGGAAGCTTTCCAACTAACCCGCTAAAGATGTTTTCCTTTCCGATATTCGCATTCAAGTCCCCTAGTACGATTTTCACATTGTATTCCGGTCGGGCTGCGTAGGCTCCGTCGTAGAATTCCTACTTGATAGGGTCTTCAGTCTTATCGGTAGGGACATGTGCACATACAGGCGATCACTAACCTGGTTAAAGTCGATTATACCTGACCTCGGTCCACTCCCACGAAAAAATTTTCAGAGTCGACGTTTGCTCCAAGAATCCAAGATGTTTGATGCGAGCCTCGTTGAGTGCTGGCTGATTGCTTACCTAAATCGGGTGGCCCCGAATTTGGCCACCAAATGTCGGAAAGTCAGCTTTAAAGAGTCACCGCGCCTGCCGTAAAATGGCCGCATCGTTTGCCTCATATACATCGTCCAACTTGTCATAGTGATTTGGCATCAGTGCCTGAGTAATAAGCAACTGATTTGACAGATGCCGTCAAAACAACATGGATGCCACAAATTGTCTACATCGAGCCGTAGTTAATGGAAAATCTTCATATTTGGCTAAAACACCCACTCATATTCTATCTTGTAACCTTCATTGTGGGGCATATTTTGACATCTAGTCCATTTCCTCTTATAGTCCATGGTTTCATAAAAAATGTCAAAACGTTCAAATTCGAAGGAGTGCCCTGACAGAATCCCTTGAGCTTTCGTTTGGTTTTTACACCACAGGTCTTGTACTGATTTAAAAATAAAGCTGCTGGCGGTGTTATCCTTTCCAAATAACATGAACGAAATGCTACTTCGTGGGGTGACTACAATGCCTATTTCCCTTTCCAAGGAACTTCCCGCAGCTTCATACTTCATTAACTGCTACCGATTTTCAGTACAACTTCACACCCATTTTATGAGACAAATGTAACCATTCCCCACTTAACAGCAAGCCTCCACGAAAATCTCTAACCCATCTCACGCTGTGCTTATAGTTTACTAGGCCTTCGAAGGTTTACTGCATCAGATTTGTGCCGAAATCTCTGTCAAAAAATGTTTTGACGCGCTCAGCCAATTTGAGTTATCGACTCGGCCAAATCGCACATCTCTCACCGTGTCCAGGCTTTTCTTCCATTCAAAGGTACGCATTTGCAAACGTTTTTTTCGCTCACACGTGATGGAAATATCTCAATTCAAAAGGAGTATAGATGTATCTATCTGTGTGTGTGAATACCGCATCGATTAATTTTTCGTACCGCGACACCCAAGAAAAGCCGCCACAAAGCCGATTTATTTTGACCTTAATAGAGAGAGCACACAATCGAGGGATTAAATGCCAGTCCTGGCACCTTATTCACACCGACATGTACGAATTCCAGATTCCAATCTATCAGGGGCGTTGCTGGTGGCTCTGTACAACTGTTTTTCGTCGCGCGGAAGATGATCGCAGTACCGCGCAATCCGATGGATGGAAAATAGAAAAATCGTGATCGACGGTGAAATAATGCAATTCCGGTGCAAGTTTCTCATTTGGTTGCTCTAATGCACCACTTCATCATTGGGAGCTCCTCGCTTAGAATCAGCGTAAGCAGCTCTCGTCCCCGTTGTGACCGTGTATGTCTGTGTGAGTGGCAACCTCTAACTATATAAATTCCAACGATGATACCACACCAGTTACACAAGTGAAACAGCCGAAACTGCTGCCGACGCGACGTCGAAAAGATTGGTGACAAGAAGACAATGGGTCCAGCTGGAGTCCTAAACAGAGCACTGAAAACTGCAGTAAGTTCCAGACCTTACATTTTCATGAAGGTAATACAGAGTTGTCTAAAGGAAATTAAATTTCCAGACCACTGAAAACTGCAACGATTGGTGCTTCTTCCCAAGGGAAATAGACCTCCAGGCGTCCCCTCGTCCTATCGCCCCATTTAGCTTTCGGATGGAATGAACAAAATAACAGAAACTGTCATCTAATATTGACCAATAGCTGAAGAAAGTGGCGCACTATCAGATTCTCCATTCCAAACGCCAGTTTAAGCGACAGTTTAACACTGTCCCGAGCTCAGCAAATACCAATCGACGAATAGTGGCCACGATATTTTCGACGATATTGAGTTAACCGAACTGAACGGTGTACTTTCAATGCACAGCAGCAATATTTTGGCGCGTTGCATTGAATTGACATTTCAAAAAGATTTCTACTCAAGTCAATCAGTTGATAAATGTCAAATTTTTTCAAAGTTTGCATACCGACATACAAATTGGCATGCCCTGTTCTCCTCTTTTTCTATAAATCGATTTACTTACTTAAGTGGCGCAAGAGTCCGGAATGAACCTGGATTCAACCAACATGCCTCTCCAATTAGCATGGTCCTTAGCTAATTGCCTCCAGTAGCACACTCCAAGCTAGTTGAACTCGATTTCTACTTGTGCGCACCACTTATGGTCTTCCTCCACTGCGTCCGACGTCTGGCTGGGAATCGAAGACTCTGCGAGCCGGAGAATTCCAATGCGGAGTTTTTTGACCAGGGGTATGTCACTGTACAGCTCGTATAGTATCTTCGTCTCCATAGCCCGTCAACGCAAACAGGACCGAAGATTTTTCGAAGAATTTTTCTCTCGAATCGACCGAGGATTTCTTCATCCGCTTTTGATACGGTCCATGCTTCAGCGCAGTAGAGCAGGACTGGGATGACCAGGGTCTTATATAGGATCTCCTTAGTATTTTAAGTGAGGTCTTAGCTTCTTAATTGACTTCTTATCTTGAAGAAACAGCGTTTGGCAAGAGTTCTGACAAGATGTTGTTGTCAGAATTGATAGCGGAGCCGAGGTAGACAAAGTTTCGTACTACCTCAAAGTTATATCTGTCAATGGGCACGTTCTGTCCGATTTGTCGATGTTGTGTGGCCTTTGATTTTGACATATACTTAGTCTTACCATCATTTACTGCTTAAACCCATTTTTGCCGCTTCCTTCTCTAAACTAGCAAACGTGGCTATGACATCACGTTGAGTCCTACCAATGATGTCAATATCGTCGGCGTCTGCTAGTAGTTGCACCGATTTTTGAAAAATTGTGCCTCTGGTGTTGGCTCGGGAGTTTTGCACAATCCTCTCAAGAATCAGATTAAAGAAGTCACATGACAGCGCATCGCCTTGCCTAAATCCTTTTTTGGTATCGAATGTGTCGGTGAGGTCGTTTCCGACCCTGATGGAGCAGCGAGAATCCTCTATCGTCATCCTACACAAACGGACGAGTTTGGGCGGTATACCAAAACTAGACATGGCTCTGTACAGTTCGTCTCTATAAATGCTGTCATATGCGGCTTTGAAATCGATGAATAGGTGGTGGGTATCGATTTGGACTTCTTGAGTTTTTTCCAGGATCTGCCGAAGTGTGAAAATTTGATCGGTTGTGGACTTTCCTGGCCTAAAACCACACTGATAAGGGCCAATCAGGTTGTTGGTAAACGGTTTCAGGCGTTCACATATTACGGCAGATAGGATCTTGTAGGCGATGTTGAGGAGACTTATGCCTCTGTAGTTGGCGCAGTTCAGAGGGTCTCCTTTTTTGTGGATCTGGCAAACCATGCTGAGGTTCCATTCTTCAGGCATATTTTCATTTGACCAAACTTTGCCTACGAGTTGGTGGATGTTACTTACCAAGTCATCTCCGACGGCCTTATTAAGCTTGAGTTTAGATATTGCTATCCTCACTTCACTTAGGTCGGGTGGTTGCCAATATAAAATGGTTCGTTCTGCCTGACAGCGGAATGTTGTCCGTCATCGCCTTTTAACAGTCTGCAGAAGTGGTTCTTCCATATCCTCAGCATCGACTGTGTCTCAACTACAATATTTCCTTGTTCATCTCGACAGGCTTCTGTACGAGCCTTGTATCCTTGGCTTGACGTTTTACACTTTGGTAAAACTTGCGAACATAGTTCCTGGAGTGGCACCTCTCTATATCCTCGATCGCGCGCTTTTCTTGCTCTTTTTTCTTCTTTCTGAAAAGCCGATGTTCTTCCCTTTTCTTTGCCTATAGAGCTCAATGGCAGCTCTCGTCTTCACCTGCAGCTTAGCCTTGTAGGCCTCGTTCTTGGCTGCGAGCATCTGTCGGCATTCCCCATCAAACCAGGGGTTTCTTGCTGGTGGCCGCGAGAAACCTAGCTCATCAGTTGTGGCTGATCTACCTAATGGCTTGTTGGCATCGTTAACATTGTTCTTCGACATTATATGCTGGTGGTGTGATGTGAATCGAGAGGTTAAGGGATACGCGTTGCGCGAAGGTTTTGGCGGTCTCTGGCGATTGCAGTCTTCGAATGTCAGGTATCTCTTTTCTTTTTCTTTGAATCTGTGTACACGGAGCACCAAGCTTGTTAGAACGCAGGGAATAGGCATTTTGAGTGAACGTGTGTGTAACCATTTTAATGGTTGTGACACGTTTGTCATTTTTATGTCATTAATTGTCAGCCATCCTGCAAGAAGTATGACCGATGCCTGACAATTAATGACAAATGTGTCACTCAAGTAAATACAATATTAGGTGCTTATATAGGTGCAAAGGATTTATTGAAATGGGAAAATATGGGTTTGTGAAATGATGAGTTTTGGCTCGGTCTGAATGTACTATAAACATGGGATCTGTAGACTTGAATGCTTTTCAAATGACTCAGTAATCTCCGGTGAAATATTTCTTCTAACTTGCAAGACTCTCTATCTGCTGGTTAATTTTGTCCACTGCGCATTTAAATGTCATTGAGTAAGGTAACTCTGCATTATCTACCCTCATATTCATGTATTCCTACTGCGTCGTAAACCACCTTAAAATATTTCTCACAGACATCATGTTTATTCATCACTGCTGACAAATTATTAAGAGAAAACTTTTCCCCCGCCTTTTGTCTTGTCACACAAATCCGCCACACCAAAGAAAAACCTTCAAACAGACTTTCCTCCACGCCTTCAAAACACTACCGAACGTCTTAATGTCAATAAAATGGCCTTAAAAGTGTCATAAAAAAAAAACCTAAATCGTGTTCAAAATTCCATAAATTCACCGTTACCAAAGTTTCAATTTCGACAAATTTTCCCCTCACCCAGTGATTATGAACACCTTTCTCTCTCACTCTCTCTTGGGTCATCAACGTTTTACCATCTCTTTATCATACAACACCATCGACATGGGCCTAAAAGTTAACCTGCTCATCCGTCTTCGTCGTCCTGGTCCAAATGGTGATTTTCATTAAACTTTTCCCACCGACAAAAAAAAAGAACTGAGACAAAGAAAAATGGCGGAAAAAAACTTCTGACAGTTTGCGTAATAATGACATCTAAACCATTTATTCCCTAAGACGATTAACTCCTACTCTTGCGAATCGCGAACCCGAACTTGAACCTGACCTTTGGTATCATTTCGTTGTCCCTTTGAGGATGAATTCGTTTTTCGGTAGTAAAATTCGCATTACAGGACATTATCTCCCAGTGAGAATGATAAATTGTAAATGATAGATGGACTAGAACTGGATGATTATCTGGTCGTTAATTAATCTTGAGAGGGTTGAGAGGTGTGTTCTTTCTGAAAGGTTTTGAAAGGGTGAACATTAAATGCACACCCGGTTTGGTAGTATTTCACGACACTTAAAATAGGTAACAACATCCTGGTCGTTGTTGTCTGTCAGCATCATGGAGCTGCTTGAGTCCTGACAAATGGCAGCAAAGGTGCTCTTACTCTAATGACCCCATTGCAGGCTTTCTACTGTCAGGAAGCACTTTAGATAGAGGTCATGGATAATGTGTGTGTGTTTTCATAGTTTCAAAAAAAAAAAAAACAACATCAGGCTAAGGCAGGGCTTACAAAGTCATGTTTTGTAGATTATAAGAGAGTCCTTTTCTGTTTCGCAATAAATGCAGAAAGCAATTCGAATAAAAGAAACAAAAATAAGGAGCTCCCTCTGCACTTGGCTTATACCCGCTTTATGCTGGGTGATTGTGCAACTGTGTTGGTTACGCGGAGCACAAGTTGTGCTACTTTGTTGTGAATGGCTGTGTGTGTGTTTTTAGTAAATAAACACTGCATTTGGTTTAATGGAAGTCGACTTGGTATGTAGCTCTGTGCCGCTGCAGTTGGAGAGATAATCGTTCTTTAGAAAGGGGAAAGTTGGAAAAGTTTATTTTAAGGACGAAAAGCTGGTATTAAGTTAAATGGAAGTTGTTCTACAACTCAGGTGGTTAAAATGCCAATCCTGTCAGCATAAAGCTTGATACTAAGGCATGGGGGGGGACAATAAATTGCATTTGGAAGTGACGACTTTTTCTTCTTGTAGAAGTTCATTCTTTTCCGGCGGCTAATTTCCGTTCACTTGTTCTCATGTGAAGTTAGTTGTTGATGTGTAGGTTAGATTGTACGAAACATCCAAAAATATAAAAAGAAAAAAAAAATCTGCCATTAGCGACGCATATAGGGCCACAAACCTAGCTTCTCCCTTAATTTTTGAGTGCGAAGTTATTATGTCCACCACAAAGAAGAGGACCGCTTGTTTAACGCTTAATCCGAACGGCTCTGTAATGTGACTTCTTTAATCTGATTCTTGAGAGAATTGTGCAAAACTCCCGAGCCAACAACAGCGGCACTATCTTCCATAAATCGGTGGACCTACTAGCATACGCTGACGATAGTGACATCATTGCAATTTAGTAGTAAAGCCCTCATTCAACCAAGAGCTATATAGCGACATGACCCTAGGCAATAACTCCGCATTGGACGTTTAAGATGGCTAGGACATGTAGAGCGTATAGACACCAATACTCCGTCTCACAGAGTCTTCGATTCCCAGCCAGACGCAGTAGAGGAAGACCTCGGCTTAAGTGGCGCCCACAACTAGAGGCCAACCTGAACCAACTTGAAGTGCGCAACTGGAGGCAGTTAGCTAAGGACCGGGCTAATTGGAGAGGCATGTTGGTTGTGGCCCAGGTTCATTCCGGACTGTAGCGCCATTTGAGTAAGTAAGTAAGTAAGGATGTGTAGAATGCTTTGATGGGGCTTTCGCCATCCTCGTGTTTGTCGCCTTTGGGTCGAACCCTGGTAGAGATGACGAAAAACTGTATTGTCAGGGAGGTGCACGTACCATATCTCTGTGTCCGCCAACTTGATTGGGGGGTGCAATACTAGGATGGGTAAGGTTGTAGATCAGCAGGATGGAGCTAAAGACATAAATTATGACTCCATCGGCAGCAGCTTAAGGAGCCAGGGATTCCTCGTTTGCGCAATTGTGCAAACAGTTCTGGAATCTCCCTTAGCCTTTTCAACATTTCCAAACCGCCAGTTAAAGGTTGGAGTAGCGGACTACTAAACCTAGTTCAGTCCAGAATGTCCTTTCTCTGATGTTTCGATTGGGATTATCGCAAAACAGCGAGGGTGGTTGTCGTGTTCCTAAAGTCCTAGCTAACATCCACTGTATTGGACACTGCTATCTTGAACAGATCTGTTGACCTCTGATCTGCACAAGCAATCTTCTTCTGATAGAGACTTAGGTCGCGGCAAGTGAGCGCAAAGCCTGGGTGGTTACGCACGATTTGGAGGAAGCTAGAAGCAAGTTTCATATCTAACTGCCTCTAGTTTTCCGGTTGTATGCTTCCATCCAGGTCATAGTGGTCAATTACCGCGAATACCAGATGTTCTTTCAACATCCGACTAAAAGTCCTATCAGGGGTTCGGAAGACTGGCAGTTTTTTTTTGCTTTTTTTCTTTTTGGCGCTGCTCGTGGTGTCTTCGACCGACCTTTGTCTTTTGGAAGCGGTGTCCTTTGCAGGAGCTGGCAAAACCCCTTCGCCTAGCTCAGAGACAAGTTTTACAGATGGGATATGTTGGACACGGGTTATTAGCCCGATTGTCCGTGTAGGCAGCTTTAAAAGGTTGGACTTTTGGTTAATGAATGATTTGGGGGGGACCATCTGGTGTTTGCTTGATGGTACAGAGTAAGGATGGGGGTCTACTTCTTGGATCGGACCAGGTTTCAAACCCAATGTCTTTTTCCGATGGGTCGAATGCGTTATCAGATATAGAGGTGTGACCTTCCATGGCACACCCATACGCTAATTTTGGGCGAGGTTTTCCAATAGTCTTTACATTAGTGCCCTGCGGCTTGGATGAGCCATTCTCAGTAGAGGCGGGGCTTCAACGTGGTGCGAGCTCGCAATCGAACAGCCAGTTTTAAACGTGAACAGAGATGTTGCCGAATTAGCCGAATGATCAACGGCAGCTCTCAATCCAGTATTGGAACACTATGGCTACATGTCCTAGGGGCATCTATTGAATTGGAACTGGCCATCCCCATGGGGGGTTATGATCACAGGGTAACATCCTTACTATGTAAAAAAATACCTGGTTATGAGAAAGACAACAGCATCGGATCTTCTCAAATACCAAACAGACTCGGAACGTCCATCGACAACGAGTATGTACCTGGAACGAACGCACGCTGTACACCACGGTAGCTACCCAATGACTTGAATCTGTCCTCGCACTGTAAAGGGCAGACATTACAACGATTCAGGAAATACGTTGGACAGGATCAAGAATACACAAATGACAAACATGCTACAGCTGTCACCCAAGGCTGCATTGTGGGGATACGGATTCATTGTGGGGAGCCGACTTAGGTCAAAAGTCATCGAATTAAGCCGATTAGTGAATAATGAAAATTTGAAATGTAGGCCGAAAAGGCAATGGACCTTAACCCAGGAATATTTCTAACGTCTACTCTGGAATTCTAATAGATCCAATTGGCAGATATGGTCAAATCTCAACCCGTAGATACCTGCATTATAGTAAACATTCCTAAAAGGCTAGAAGTTCTACAGAATCTCCAGAGACGAAGGGGAAATAGAGTCTTTAGAAAAAGAGACACCTTTGCCAATGCCTAGCTCTACAAAAAAGCTGCTCAGCATTCATGGAACGAAGGTTCTTCGACAGCATGGCAACTTTGCAGAGGTACCTTAAAAGGCCATGAAAGACAAGAAACACAAGAGGTTCTGCTAGTCACTGTGGTAAGCTCAAAACGTCCATGGTTTTCTTCATCCAATATTACAAGATTCATCCGCTTTTGCCACGGCCCATTCTTCAGCGTCATAAAGCAGGATTGGGTTGACCAGGGTCTTATATAGCAACTTCAAGTATTATAATCTGCTTGATCCAAACTTACAAATGACTTAATTCCCGAGAACGGCTTACTGTTGTTATACATGTCCTTATCTTTGAAACCACATTTGTTACCCAACAAGCTGAAAGTTGATCAATCCAACTTTTAGCTTGTTGCGTAACAAAAGTGGTTTCAAAGTTTGGCACATATAACGGGTGATTTTTTAGCTGGTTTGGTTTTGGCAACACTGGTTTTGACAGCTGACGTGTGTTTAGTACCTTGTGTCACTGTCAAACAGCTTCAGTTTGGTTTGCAATTTAACCATGGATCGTCTTACAAATGAACAACGCTTGCAAATTATTGAATTTTACTATCAAAATTCGTGCTCGGTTCGAAATGTTCATCGCGCGCTGCTTCCATTTTATGATCGGCATTCTCGACCTTCTGAGCAGTCTATTCGGAAGATTGTGACCAAATTTCGCACCAAATTTACTTTGTTGGACATTAAACCACCAACACGTTTACGTACTGTGCGTAGTGAAGAAAATATTGCGGCCGTATCAGCTAGTGTGACAGAAGACCGCGAAATGTCGATTCGGCGCCGTTCCCAGCAGTTAGGCCTTTGTTACAGCACTGCGTGGAAAATTTTGCGGAAGGATTTGGGCGTAAAGCCTTTTAAGATACAGCTGGTGCAAGAACTAAAGCCAGCCGACCTACCACAACGCCGAATTTTGGGTGAATGGGCTCTTGGAAAGCTGGCCGAGGATCCGCTTTTTTATCGAAAAATTGTGTTCAGCGATGAGGCTCATTTTTGGTTGAATGGGTACGTAAATAAGCAAAATTGCCGCATTTGGAGTGAAGATCAGCCAGAAGCATTGCAACAGCTACCAATGCATCCCGAAAAAGCCACTGTTTGGTGCGGTTTATGGGCCGGCGGCATTATTGGGCCATATTTCTTCAAAGATGATGCGAATCGCAGCGTTACTGTCAATGGTGAACGCTACCGAGCGATGATAACAAACTTTTTTTTGCCCGAAATGGAAGTTCTTGACTTGCATGATATGTGGTTTCAACAAGACGGTGCCACATGCCACACAGCACGCGAAACAATGGCGCAATTGCGAGGCGAGTTTGGTGAACAGTTAATTTCACGTTTCGGGCCGGTCAATTGGCCGCCTAGATCGTGCGATTTGACACCATTAGATTATTTTTTGTGGGGGTATGTCAAGGCTAATGTCTATAGGGACAAGCACGCTTCGATTGACGCACTGGAAGCCAACATCCATGCATTCATTCGTGAGATACCGGCCGATATGTGTGAAAGAGTATGCCAAAATTGGACTCAGCGGATGGGCTACCTGAGACGCAGCCGCGGTCAACATTTGCATGAAATTATCTTTAACCATTAAATTGCAAGGTTCAAACTATCGATTCAAATAAATATTTCATTCATTTTTTTGAATTTTTTGTGTTTTTTTTTTTTTAAATTTCTAAACCTCTTAAAAAATCACCCGTTATATAAACCACAAACCATAGATACGAATATCAGTACGAGTACCATAGCAGCAAAAACATCTCATAGTTCTTCTCAAGTGGTAGATAAATTCCCAGTAGATACAATTTTGAAGAGCAATGTGTCCCTGGTTTCGCAAACTGTTATCATATTGTTCTGGATACAAGCGTATAGAACTACTGTTTCCAATTAGTAGATATTATTGGAAGAACTGAATACAATTTTTCAGAATAAGTATCTCTACATCGATAAGATAACGAATTTCACCTTACTTTGCATCAATATTACGACTCAGGTTATTATCAAAATTAATTTATGACCAGTTACAGTTATTGGCTAATATCGCAACACTCTAAGCCGATAATGGTTAACACTCAATTACCGTTATTAAATTCCGATACTTATGGGATCACACTTGAATAGCTAATACCAGGCTAGGAAGGAGTTTTGTTTGATAACTGTTTGTCGATTAATTGGTTTGTGGGAGAAATTGACTTAATCTGTTATTTACGAATATTTATGACCTTCTAAGGAGAATTTTTGAAGCTTAGTACCTAGCTTGAGGAAATGTCCTAACAAATGGGGATGTATATCAATCGGGTTCTAAATTTCAAAGAATTTGTTTGTCAATATTTTTTTTTATTGATAATTGACATTTTGATCCAACGCTAGGTTAGGTTGAAGCCTTTGCAAGCTTACTTATATGATTTGTTGGCACTGCGATCTTTGGGGTTTCCCATGTCTACTCTCTAAAAAGCCATACTGAGGTTCTAAAAGAATGAGTAGACGATTACTTCCTTATTTACAAAGTGAAAAACCACTTTAAGGTGCCTAGACATATTCGGACAACAGGTCATATAGGAACCTCAAGGGTTAGTTAGGTCTCTTAAACAGAGATGGTGCCAGATGAGCCGAAAGACCAACGGTAGCGCTCGATCCAGTTGTGGATACCGATGGCCCCGTGTGTCTCCTAGGGGTATCTAATAAATTGGAACTGGTCATCCTCATGGGGGGTTATGATCTCATGGAAGTCACGTAAAAACTACCTGGTTATGAGTGTAAATAAAGAATAAAAAAATCCTTTACTTTTTTTCAAATTTATTTTTTGTTTTATATTTTAATATTTCTTTTATAATATCTTCGCCCAGACTCGTTCACTGTCCACCTCGACTCTGCAAATAAAAGAAATAGAACCTAATGAGCCTCAATTGCTAAATAATATTTTCAAAACAAAACAACTACAATAAAACGGAATTATGAGAACCAGCCATACACTCCTTTATCTTAAACATAGAATCAGGGGTACCGGCATAAGTTCCGCATTCACACCTGCGTGATTGGTCTATTTTAAAAGACGGTGGAACCAGCGAGCTTTTAATCCCACACACACACAAACTTATGAGCAGCCGGCGGTCACCTCACACGCCATCAGACTTTCCTGTCTTCAGGGGAAACTGGCATCAACCCAGCCTACTGACTCACAAGCGGGAATAGGGATAAAACTACGACTCACACAACTCGTCTTAATTTGGCAAGCTTTCCCACACACACACGCAAACTTATGAATAGTTGAAGAGTGCCACACACGCCTTCCGACTTACCTGTCGTCAGGGGAAACCGGCAAATCAACGTCCAACTGATTCATAAGCGGGAATAGGGGAAAGCGCAAACCTCACACGACACGACACACCATCCGAATGGAACCGGCGGGCTTTTAATTTTCCCACACACACACGCAAACTTGTATGTGGTTGTAGTCAGCCACACACGCCGTCCGACTAACCTGTCGTCAGGGGAAACCGGCTAATCAACAACCAACACATAAGCGGGAATAGGGATAGCCTTCGCCACACACACACAAACAGTATGGTTGTCATGCCGATATTTCTGTTTATACTAAATAAACAAACTATCAGAAACATAATTTAAATTTATCTGGAATTTGTTTTCTATTTATTAAATAATTGAATACACTACTGCTAAATATAGATATTAAATGATAAAAGTATATACTAAAGAATCTAAAAGGCTCAGTGATTACTCACCCTTCGTCAATATTTATTTTCTTCCCATTATTTCACTATTATTTTTATTTTTCTTTGTCAAACAAATTATATCACAACTACTCACTAGACTCTCTCGCACAAAAACTAATTTTATTTTGACAACACAAACCTATATTAAACGTTGCCATAGCGCTTATTAAAACTACATTTTTAATATTACTAGATACAATTTTTTTCTTTACTGCTTAACTTTTTACATGAGAGAGACAACACCATCGGATCTCCTCAAATACCTAGCCGACGCGGAACGTCCACGGACAACGACTCACGAGTAACGCAATAAAATGAGCGAAATTCAAATTTTTCCATGTATAATGGCCTTTTTTAATGGTGTTGGCCCTATCCCACTAATTATGGAATACAACGTCGTTCAAATGACTGCTTCGGCTGGCTTCACAGTAGCGCATTCTGTCACTCCAATTTTCCAAGTCCTTGTTGATGTTTTCGGGCTATAGCTCACGGATTTCTTGGATGATTTTTGGCCTTAAGTGCTTAAATCGTTTCCGGATTGTTGGCATAACATTGGTGCTTTACGGTTCCCCACTAAAAAAGTCCAAAGGGGTCAAATCGCAGCTCCGAGGCGGACAATTGGCATTGCCAAGACGGCTGATAACACGATTTGAGAATTTGGTGAGCAAAAGATCGATTGTGGTATGGGCTGTGTGGAATTGCACGCCGTCCTGCATTAACTAGAGGTCGTCCAAGTTCATGTTAAAAAAAGTCGGTTAACATGACTCTGTAACGCCCACCATTGACCGAAACGTTGTTCAAAACCTCATTTTCGAAGAAAAATGAACCAATGATGGCACCACTCCACCACTCCACCACTCGCACCAAACTGTCACTCTCGTTGGTTGCATCGGCTTCTCGACAACAACGTAAGGGTTTACCGAGCCCCAGATGCGGCAATTTTGTTTGTTAACGTAGCGTCTCTTCAGAAAAGATGCTTTTTCGTCCAAAATCGTTGCCCAATTCAAGCTGCTCTAAGGCCCAAACTGCGAAGCGATAGAGAAGCGGATGGTCGTGCGTCTTCAATTGCTGAGTCAATTGAATTTTGTCGGCGAATAATCCGAGATATTTGTACAGAATTCTAATCAGGCTAGTGCGTGAAATATTTAGCTGTTAAGATGGATGACGAGTTGATGTTCGTGAATTGAGTCTCACACTCTCGGCTACAGCAGCCATATTCTCTGTCTGTGTATACCGTACGACGACGAGGTGGACCATGGGTGTTGTCCACAAGCATACCATTCTCACGAACATTTTGCATAAACTTGTGTACAGCAGGTGCTGCGGGTGCTTCATTTCGTCAAAAACTTTGGGCTACTCAGCACTAACTTTGGAAATAATGTTTCCCACGTTGTTGAAGTGTAAAGCGACTCATTTCGTTCCGCAGAGGTATGATATTGACTTTATGTCAAGACTTCAAGTGTTAAACAGCTGTCAGTGTCAAAATAACTTTTGATTTAACATGAAACCACTTGAGGGCCCACCCTGTATGTACCTAGAACAAAAGCACGCTGTACACCACGGGAGATATACTCAAAAACTTGAATTTCTCCTCACGAGGTACAAGACAGGCGTTACCGCGATTTTGGAAATACGTTGGACAGGTTCATGAATACAAAAACGAAAAACAAGGCAAAGAATCATCGTCATCATCATCAATCATCATGCGTCCGACGTCTGGCTGGGAATCGAAGACTCTGTGAGCCGGAGTATTGGTGTCCATTCTTTCTACATGTCCTAGCCATCTTAAACGTCCAATGCGGAGTTTTTTGACCAGGGGTATGTCGCTGTACAGCTCGTATAGTTCTTGGTTGAATTTTCGTCTCCATAGCCCGTCAACGCAAACGGGACCGAAGACTTTCCGAAGAATTTTTCTCTCGAATCGCCCAAGGATTTCTTCATCCGCTTTTGATACGGTCCATGCTTCAGCGCCGTAGAGCAGGACTCGGATGATCAGGGTCTTATATAGGATCTCCTTAGTAGTTCGAGTGAGGGCTTTACTACTAAATTGCCTTCTTAGCCCGAAGAAGCAGCAATTGGCAAGAGTAATTCTTCGTTTGATTTCTGACGAGATGTTGTTGTCAAAGTTTATAGCGGAGCCGAGGTAGACAAAGTCCCGTACTACCTCAAAGTTATACCTGTCAATGGTGACGTTCTGTAAAATTCGTCGATGTTGTATGTCCTTTCGTGTTGACAGCACTTAGTCTTACCCTCATTTACTGCTAAACCCATATTTGCCGCTTCCTTCTCTATACTAGCAAACATGGCTATGACATCACGTTGAGTCCTACCAATGATGTCAATATCGTCAGCGTATTCTAGTAGTTGAACCGATTTTTGGAGAATTGTGCCTCTGGTGTTGGCTCGGGAGTTTTGCACAATCCTCTCAAGAATCGTATTAAAAAAGTCACATGACAGTGCATCGCCTTGCCTAAATCCTTTTTTGGTATCGAATGTGTGGTGAGGTCGTTTCCGACCCTGATGGTGCAGCGAGAATTCTCCATCGTCATCCTACACAAACGGACGAGTTTGGGCGGTATACCGAAACTAGACATGACTCTGTATAGTTGGTCTCTATAAATGCTGTCGTATGCGGCTTTGAAATCGATAAATAAGTGGTGGGTATCGATTTGGACTTATTGGGTTTTTTTCCAGGATCTGCCGAAGTGTGAAAATTTGATCGATTGTGGACTTTCCTAGCTTAAAACTACTGATAAGGGCCGATCAGGTTGTTGGTAAACGTTTTCAAGCGTTCACATATCACGGCAGATAGGATCATGTAAGCGATGTTGAGTAGACTTATACGGGCAAACGATGCTGAGGTTCCATTCTTCAGGTATGCTTTCAACCGACCAGAATTGGCTTATGAGTTGGTGGATGTTGCTTACCAAGTCATCTGCGCCAGCTTTATAAAGCTCAGCGGGAAGGCCGTCATTTCCGGCGGCGTCTTGCCCACCTATAACAAATCCGCATCCAAATAGTCGCTGTTTTTGCTCACTAGAACACGGTCCATAGTAGATGTCACAGTTTTTCATCCTCTTTTTGCCCGGCCCATCCCATCGTTCTGGATGGCAGTAATGTCTGCTTTGTAGCAGTTTAGGGCTTCCGCTAGCTGTTTGCCTGCACCTCTCCTGTTTAATGTTATCACATTCCAGGTGCAGATACGAACGTCGTTGTCCTTTTTTCGTTTAGCATGGTCGTCAACAATAATATCAGTCCTTTCCGAGGCTATTGGTTGCTTCGTAACATAATCTTTTTTCATGGATGGGTAGTTAACCCAAAGCACAACCTCCAACCTGGAGGGCCAGGCCCTTGTTTTGACCCTAGAACAGCGGGCCGGAAAATATACCGATGTCAGTAGCCCATTTTATGGTATCAGCGCTGCTGTTGACGCATTGAGGGCTCCTCCGCCACCAACTCTTTTCCAATACCCTGGCTCAGTATTGGAAATCCCTATAGACCTGGTGTTCAAATATGTCGAAGCAGCTCCTATAGGGATTTCACTACCAGTTCGATCAAACTGGAGCTGTAGGCACCACCGTTGACTCCATCTAGGGAATTTCTCCGCTGCCGCCTGAGAGTGAGTGCCTTAGTCAGTGGACACTCCTCCCCCCTCTCTCGTTTGCTGCCACCAACGACCTTCCACAGGGGTTTAATACCCCATCTCCAGTCGAGGTACTAGGCACCCACCAGTCACCAGCATGGAGGTGAGAGTAGGAGTTGATAGTGAGAGGCTAGAGTGAGAACGCTTGTGTCCTCATATAATCGCATCACTATCCTTAAGCACCCTGCTAAGTGTCGCACATAAATAAGATCCTTTCCAACGTACTGTGTCTTTAGGCTTCTTGCAACACACTTATCGACACGTCCAAGTGTGGTTTCCGGCCCAGCAAAACCAACATAGACCACATTTTCGCACCAATGGAAATCCTTGAAAAAACCAAAGAATTTCAAGTCGAAACAGACCATCTTTTCTTCGACTACAATAGTGGTATCTGTAAACACCACTACTCGAACAATACAGGTTACGCCATCTCTCTTACTTTTTAACCAGTGCCACTGGACTTTTGGTCAGCCCATTCCTATCCATCGTCGCAACTATCTTTGTAACTTCAGCATGCCTGGCTTATATGGCAGCCGCCTTGCAGGCTGACGAATTAATCTGGCATCTCCAGTGTCGTTTTGGTGTTGTTCCAAGTGTGTCCGGCCATGCACGTATTTGCTACTCCTGATTCAGCTTGCATGTTGAGAATCGATATCGTTATGTCCGTCTGCTTAGTTGATAGCTTCGGCTTAGCAGTCTCCTCTTCGGTTATGGTTGATACTGCGTCAATGTCTCCAGATATGCAGTTCGGATCTGTGTTGACATTTGTTATTTCCACATCCGCTACTTTGTTACAGTTGGGAAAGTGGGTGTTTAGGAGTAAGTCTAGTGTCTCAGCACTTGATTCAGTCCATTTATTTTCCGAGACTTTCAGAAAACCTGGGCTACTTGCTTCTTTTGACAGTTTTTTCGTTGTCATTCTCAATACTTCTTAAGACTTAGTAGGTGTAATACCATCAAGACCATATAACTCTCCTTCAACGTTATACCCGAACATACAGAAGTTCATACATTCAAGACTTCTTTCTCCGAATTGTAGCATTTTATGAGACTTCAAACCGAATCGTAACCACCCGGTACTAAAAATGTACCGAAATGTTCAAACAAGAACTGTTAAATTCCTAATGAACCAAACGAGCGTTGGATACCTTTAAGCACCAAATGAAAGACTAGAATTTATTACTGCACCGAGGGAAACTTAAATGAAAAGTCAAACACACACAAGTTCTCCATTGCTCAAGTTTCACAAGGACTCCGACGAAGGATATACAGGGGAGGGAACAAAGAAAATGAAAATGCAGCGTTCACTTTATTGCGAAAACAGGAAAGCACCCATAAAAGGGGATTATCCTCCACAATGAAGACGAGTGTTTATTGGTTTTGAATTTCAATTGAAAACTATAGGGAACACTTGACTCTAGAAAATGGAAAGGTGCCCTAAGCTCATGACATCTATTCAGATACTTAAATTCAGATACAATTTTGCGAATTGATATCATGTCTCATTGTGATTATTATTTGCAACCGATTTAGATTATCGCAGATACATTGGAATACAAATCGCACACACAATTGCCAACTGTCATGTGAGTGGATACATAATGGCGTTAGTTCCACAATTCCAATCAGAGCTGTCACCAGGCTAATCTAATTAACGCCACACAATACTCAGGCAAACTGTTGCGTTCGCATTCAGTGGCATGTGTCGAGAATAGGGTGGTGGTGGAAGAAGAACAACAACACGCATACGCACATACAAACTAATTAGTTGAGTACATAATTGACAGGATAAGGAGCTTCTTTCCACCCACATATACACCCACATTTTGGGCTAAAATCAAATTCGAATTCTGGTAATTAAACCCCGACCATCCATCAGCGCACACGTTTCAAGATAAAGGATGGCAACAACGAGGCAAAAAAAAAACACAAGGATCTCAATTTTCGTTTACAAAGAGGGAGCAGACATACACACGTGCCTATCACTGATGCAGTTTCCCTGAGTTTTCAGTTTAATGGGAAATTTGTTTGAATTTCCACATAACTGGTAACTGCATGCAAAAGGATTTGAAAAAGGATGGTGGGAAAATGGGAAAAAACAAAGGAATCCTTTTTTTTTTTGCACACAAGGATATGTATATCCTACTTCACATATTGCGGCCTATGTCAATAGGATTGTGAATTTATGCCCCTCTTGTTGTTCGTGTCGAGGGCGATCTCTGTATAATGTGTCCTTTGGGATCTCAAACCAATTGAATATCCGGACCCAACTGAAAGGATATACACTTGTACGCTCTTGTGTATTGTGGGATGACAAACAAAGTAAATTAAACTTTTAACCACCAGAACTTTGTGGCATGTTGATTTTTATGATGGGCAGAGGATACATTCGAAAGGTCCTTAAATGAAGTTCTGTGGTTTGGCATTACATCTTTCATTGTAGGGATGAAAGGTTTTTTTTTTTTTTTTTAAAGGACATGTAGTTCTAAAAGTGTTAATCGATGTTGGTTAGGAGTGTGGGTTTGGAGTGTAAGCTTTGTGGCGCAGTAGGGTTTCGATAGACAGCCACAATTTTAAGAGCTTAGGAAACGGACTTTTTATTGAAGGGCGTCATGTTTGTGTCGCACTGGAGCAGATAGTGTGTAGGGAAGGTGTAACCACAGAATGTACTATCGTCGACAAATATGTTCAGCTACTGGGATACGCAGATGATATCGACTTCATTGGGCGTTCTCATCATGCCGTTTCAGAGGCCATTCTAGCCGACTTCGCTGTAAAACACTGAATCCAGGCCCGGCGAAAGAGACCGCAACGACTCGACCGACTTAGCTTTTAGATCTTTAAAAGTATAATCAGCGCAAATTCAAAAGTGCGGTCAACAGTGCTAAACGCACCTCCTGGCGTAACTTCTGTTGCAGTGTAGAAAGCACTACTGAATCAGCCAGGCTTAGAAAAATAATCGCCAAAGAACCGGCTGTGCCAGGTAACCTCAAGCTCCCCAATGGGGACTGGACACAGTCCACCCATGAATCTTTAACACATCTACTGGAAACCCACTTTCCAGGATGTGATTCATACACCAGTAGGACTCCAGACATAACCGTCTATAACAGCAACCCCATAACAGCAGCAATGGAGGATATGGTTTGGAAAATTGACTCCTTCTCTCCCTATAAATCCCCAGGGGTCGATGGTATTATCCCGATCATGCTACAAAAATCGAAACACCTCGTAACAGCATTTCTACACAAATTGTTTGTTGGAAGTCTAAAATGCGGTTACATCCCTAGGTGCTGGCGGGAAATAAAGGTAGTCTTTATGCCAAAAGCCGGCAAGCCCAGCCACACGACCGCGAAGGACTTAAGACCAATAAGTCTTACATCCTTCATACTAAAACCTATGAAAAACTAATGGATATCTACATTCGTGACAAACTCGACCCAAAATACATATCCTCGGCACAGCATGCCTTCACGAAAGGTAAGGGAGTCGAAACTGCCCTACCTGATATCGTTTGTACAATAGAAAAACCTCTTCAGGAGAAGGATTATACACTCGCTGCATTTCTCGACATTGAAGGAGCCTTCAATAATGTGAAGACAAACGCAGTCAAAAGAAACCTCGTGAAGAACAACGTGGACCAACCTCTAATACATATTATTGGAAGTATGCTCAACCACAGAAATATAAATGCGAATCTGGGAGACACCTATCTCAAAGGCACTCCACAAGGAGGCGTTATCTCACCTCATAGTCATCAATGAGATACTCAGCAAGCTACAGCGAAATGGGGGTAAAAGTCAAAGCCTACGCAGACGATGTAGCGATACTAGTTAAAGGGAAATTCCCACCCACTATTAGTGAGCTACTCGACCAGGCATTGAAAACTCTCAACGAGTGGACAAAACAATGTGGGCTTGGCATCAACCCCCAGAAAACGGAACGGAACTACCAGCTATCGATGGCACTACCCTCAAACTAGCCGATAGTGCAAAATATCTGGGTGTCATTCTTGATAGAAAACTCAACTGGAACCTAAATGTGCCCAAGCGCATTCGGAAAAAACTGGGGTCCGAACCCCAAGATCATCCTATGGATGTACACGGCCATTGTAAGACCTATATTAACATATGGGGGCTTGTCTGGTGGCGATCCACAAATAAAGTCACCCATCTGAAAAATATGACAAAGGTTAGCATGTGTGGGCGTTACTGGCGCAATGAGAACCACACCAACAGCGGGACTGGAAACCATTCTTTACCTGCTACCGCTAGGTCTTTACATGCAGCCAAAAGTGCTCTAAAAATCTGCTGCTGGAAATCGAACTCAGGAGGATATGCCCAAATTCTACACAGATATCTGGGCTCAGCTGTATCCTCTGACTACATGCTGCCTCACCATGACTTTCAAAGACCATTCTTTCTCCTGCATCCTTCCAAGCAGAGAGGAGTGGGAGAGGAACGAATTGGGCCCCGATACCATATCCATCTACACTGATGGTTCAAAAATGGATGGAGGCGTTGGAGCTGCAGTGTTTTCAGAAAAACTAAAGCTAAACAGCACCTTTCGTCTCCCTGAGCACAGCAGTGTCTTCCAAGCCGAAATATTGACAGGTGCAGAGGCAGCCAAAGCGACCTCAATGCTGGCGATACCACCAGATGATATCACCATCTTTATTGACAGTCAGGCTGCAATAAAAGCTATCTCTGCTGTCCAAATAAAATCTTGGCTTGTGAAACGTTGTCGTGAAGAGCTTAAGGTTCTTGGCGTCCAACATAATGTTAAGCACTGCTGGGTCCCCGGACACAGAGGCATACAGGGCAATGAAATTGCTGACGAACTGGCGAGAAAAGGATCTGCCTCCAGCATTGACCAAGCAGACCAGTCTGTCAAACCGCCACTATGTGACCTCAAATCTCGGGTGGGACAGAAAACACTGATCACTGCGAAAAACAGGTGGAACTCCCTTCCCACCTGTGAAACTTCCGAAAGGATGTGGCTTGAGTATGACAAACCCAGAACCCATAAACTACTTCGAAGAAACAGGAAATCTGTCTCGACTTTAGTTGGGATTCTTACTGGACACAACTTACTAACAAGCCACAAACTGAAAATGCATCTCATAGATGGTGACCTCTGTAGAGGCTGCGGTGATGAAGAAATACACGAGGATACCCTCCACTTTCTGTGCCACTGCCCAGGCCTCAGCCAATTAAGAATTGGAAAATACTTTTTCCATGACCTCATGGATCTATCCGAAATCCCTCTCCCTAATCTTTTCAGGTTTGCAACAACATCTGGATGGCTGGAAAGAGGCTAACATCAATGGACAGTAACGGGACAGCGAATGAACCAACCACACAAGTGGACCCCCAACGGGCATCACTATGGGTCTATATTGACCTGAGTGCGATGAGGGAAGACACACACCGTCTGCCTCATCAACCCACCAACCTTACCTAACATAGCGATTGGCAAGAGTAATTCTTCGTTTGATTTCTGACGAGATGTTGTTGTCAGAGTTAATAGCGGAGCCGAGATAGACAAAGTCCCGTACTACCTCAAAGTTATATCTGCCAATGGTGACGTTCTGTCCAATACGTCGATGTTGTGTGTCCTTTCGTGTTGACAGCACTTAGTCTTACCCTCATTTACTGTTAACCCATTTTTGCCGATTCCTTCTCTATACTAGCAAACGTGGCTATGACATCACGTTAAGTCCTACCGATGATGTTAATATCGTCGGCATATGCTAGTAGTTGCACCGATTTTTGGAAGATTGTACCTCTGGTGTTGGCTCGGGAGTTTTGCACAATCCTCTCTAGAATCTGATTAAAGAAGTCACATGACAGCGCATCGCCTTGCCTAAATCCTTTTTTGGTATCGAATGTGTCGGTGAGGTCGTTTCCGACCCTGATGGAGCAGCGAGAATTCTCTATCGTCATCCTACACAAACGGACGAGTTTGGGCGGTATACCAAAACTAGACATTGCTCCGTGTGGTTCGTCCCTGTAAATGCTGTCGTATGCGGCTTTGAAATCAATAAATAGGTGGTGGGTATCGATTTGGACTTCTTGGTTTTTTTCCAGGATCTGCCGAAGTGTGAAAATTTGATCGGCTGTGGACTTTCCTGTCCTAAAACCACGCTGATAAGGGCCGATCAGGTTGTTGGTAAACCGTTTCAGGCGTTTACCTATTACGGCAGATAGGATATTGTAGGCGATGTTGGGGAGACTTATGCCTCTGTAGTTGGCGCAGTTCAGAGGGTCTCCTTTTTTGTGGATCGGGCAAACGATGCTGAGCTTCCATTCTCCAGGCATATTTTCATCCGACCAGATTTGGCTTATGAGTTGGTGGATGTTACTTACCAAGTCATCTCCGCCGGCCTTATAGAGCTCAGCGGGAAGGCCGTCATTTCCGGCAGCCTTGTTAAGCTTGAGTTTAGATATTGCTATCCTCACTTCACTCAGGTTGGGTGGTTGGCAGTTTTCGCTGTCGTTGCCAATAGTGAATGGTTCGTTCTGCTTGACAGCGGAATGTTGTTCGTCATCGCCGTTTAACAGTCAGCAGAAGTGGTTCTTCCATATCCTCAGCATCGACTGTATCTCAACTACGATATTTCCTTGTTCATCTCGACAGGATTCTGTTCGAGCCTGGTGTCCTTGGCTTTGACGTTTTACACTTTGGTAAAACTTGCGAACAACGTTCCTGGAGTGGCACCTCTCTATATCCTCGATTGCGCTTTTCTTGTTCTTTGTTCTTCTTCCTGAAAAGCCGGTGGTCTTCCCATCTTCTTTGCCTATAGAGCTCAATGGCAGCTCTCGTCTTCACCTGCTGCTTAGCCTTGTAGGCCTCGTTCTTGGCTGCGAGCATCTGTCGGCATTCCTCATCAAACCAGGGGTTTCTTAGTGTTGGCCGCGAGAAACATAGCACATCAGTTGCGGCTGATCTAATGGCTTGTTGGCATCGTTGCCATTGTTCTTCGACATTAGATGCTGGCGGTATGGTGTGAATCGAGAGGATAAGGGACACACCTTGCGCGAAGGCCTTGGCGGTCTCTTGCGATTGCAGTTATTCGACATTAAATTTGTTCACAGTATTTCTGTTTTTTTTTTTGTGGCGTGGTGGATATCCGCATCCTTACTTTGGCTACAACAAGGAAGTGGTCCGAGTCGATGTTAGCCCCTCGGAATGTTCGGACATCCAAAATACTGGATGCGTGCCTCGCAATGTGATCAATTTGGCTGACTGTTCGTTGATCTGGAGACCGCCATGTCCCCTTATGGATATCGAGGTGAGGAAAGCGTGTGCTGGCTTCATTCATTTCATTCATTTAATTCCGTAGCCATCTAGGTGTGTCCAAATGTCGCATTCGTATATCTATCAACTTTCATTTCATTCCTTACAGCAATGGATAGTGCTTTTCTATACTCACCGATGAGTTTTATAATTTGATCTTGCTCACACACAATCCCACGTACACAAATTTCCTTGATGACGGACGCCACCCTTTCTTGGTGCCGGTGCACCAAAGTCCTTTCTTCAAACAACTTGCCAACAAGAAACTGTCAAAAAACTGTTACGAGACGGCACCGCATACTTTTTTGTAAAGAACATACCAAAACCAGATCCGCACATCTGACAATAGAACCCTTTTCTTGCACAACAACGTACGTGCTGCCTGAGATACAAGAACATCCGTTCAATACACACGATGAAACAGCCACAACACTCCATAACCAGCTGCGGAATGATTTTTCTGATTCCTGACGCTTTTTCGTTTCATAAAATCCAATTTACACCAAAAAGAGTTTCACTTCAAAAAAAAAAGACCCCCACCCCTTGAGAACGTTTTTCGCGACTTTTTTCAATCGTTGTATCAACAATTCAGCAGCGCACAGCTCCAGCCCCGGTATTGGTTGCACCTTGCGAAGAGCAACCCGAGACTTGGTACTGATAAATGTTCTACGTCGCATTAAATTAAATAAAAACCTAAATATCTAGAAGCTGACAAAGATAAAGTGGAACTCCCTGGCACCGTAATTCAAATTGTGCCTGCGATAATTGAAGCTTCAAATTTCACTTAGTAGCCTGAAGCAGTAAAGCCTTTTTATTTTCCAGCAGTCGGAGGAAGTAATACGATCCTGCGCTTAATGTTGGGAAAGTCAGATACTAACATTGAGAACCATAAAATTGAACGGTACCTACTCCAACCATCGTCATTGTATCGTGTTGCATTTTGGACACATCGGCAACCATTTGTTTTTTACTTGGTTTGGTCTATTTAATGCTGTCCCAGGTTTTTTTTTGAGGAACCTGAACTGCGTCTATAGCGGATTCAACATTTATGATGAAAAAGCCAATTTCATGAAAATCTTAAGAAGCTCTCCTCCTGAAATCTTTCATCATTTATTCACGTTTCACGCTGTCTAATGGCAATTAATCACCACAACCACTTGAATGTTCACATAAATTGAACTTTTCTTAAGAACTCTGCTTTCTCAAGGTGCCTTGACTTGCTTTAAGAAATATTTTCGATTTTGGGAGAGGATGGTCTTTTGTTTGTGGCTTTTCACGATTCGCAAACATTTTGCGGAATTTTTCTTAGAATTCTTTACTTTTGAATTGTAAAGGGTTACCAAAAACTGTTGCTGTCCTGACCACCACCTACCACCCCCCTTATGGCAGGGTATCGACAAAATATTTCTCTAAATACACCCCCCTCCATCCAAACCGACTTGATGAGGCAACTGGAGAATAAATTTGTTCGCCAAACAAGAAATGGCCGGGGAGTCCCACCTAGACTCTCCGTCTTCCATAAAACTGAAACGAAGAAAAGCAGCCACGATTTATCTTCCATCCGAATCCGTGGCAACTGTGTGTTATTTTGAAGTTTCAATTTCATTACAGCAATTATACGGGGAGTGTTAAATGAGCGAAATAAAGGTTAATTGCTTTGCAGATGGAAGTCAAAAGCACTACCCATCATTTCCTAGAATGCGGTTCAAGACTCATCAGGAGAAGGGAGGTGCATTATGACGCTGACTAATGACTTGACTGCGGGAAGTAAATGATGTTAGATTTGTTGCATTTAACAGTCATGTTGCCTTTCGGATGAACTTTCATTGACATTCTGTGTTTATTATTTCAGATGAAAATTTAGATCTGAACCCACCATTTTCAATTTAAATTTTAAGTGGCGCTACAGTCCGGGATGAACCTGGGCCTCAACCAACATGCCTCTACAATTAGCCCGGTCCTTAGCTAACTGCCCCCAGTTGCGCACTCCAAGTTGGTTGAGGTCGGTTTCTACTTGTGCTCGCCACTTAAGGCGAGGTCGTCCTCTACTGCGTCCGACGTCTGGCTGGGAATCGAAGACTCTGCTAGCCGGAGTATTGGTGTCCATTCGTTCTACATGCATCTTAAACGTCCAATGCGGAGTTTTTTGACTAGGGGTATGTCGCTGTACAGCTCGTATAGTTCGTCTCCAAAGCCCGTCAACGCAAATGGGACCGAAGATTTTTCGGAGAATTTTCTTATCGAATCGACCAAGGATACCTTCACCCGATTTTGATACGGTCCAGGCTTCAGCACCTTAGAGCAGGACTGGATTGATCCGGGTCTTATATAGGATCTCCTTAGTAGTTTGAATGAGGGCTTTACTACTAAATTGCCTTCTTAGCCCGAAGAAACAGCGATTAGCAAGAGTTATTCTTCGTTTGACGAGATGTTGTTGTCAGAGTTAATAACGGATCGGAGGTAAACAAAGTCCAGTACTACCTCAAAGTTATATCTGTCAATGGTGACGTTCTGTCCAATTCGTCGATGTTGTGTGTCCTTTCGTGTTGACAGCATACACTTTGTCTTACCCTTTGTCAATCCTCTCAAGAATCGTATTAAAGAAGTCACATGACAGCGCATCGCCTTGCCTAAATCCTTTTTTGGTATCGAATGTGTCGGTGAGGTCGTTTGCGACCCTGATGGTGCAGCGAGAATTCTCCATCGTCATCCTACACAAACGGACGAGTTTGGGCGGTATATCAAAACTAGGCATGGCTCTGTACAGTTCGCCTCTATAAATGCTGTCATATGCGGCTTTGAAATCGATGAATAGGTGGTGAGTATCGATTTGAATTTCTTGGGTTTTTTCCAGGATCTGCCGAAGTGTGAAAATTTGATCGATTGTGGACTTTCCTGGTCTAAAACCACAGTGATAAGGGCCGATCAGGTTGTTGGTAAACGGTTTCAAGCGTTCACATATTACGGCAGATAGAATCTTGTAGGCGATGTTTTGGAGACCTCTGTAGTTGGTGCAGTTCAGATGGTCTCCTTTTTTGTGGATAGGACAAACGTTACTGAGGTTCCATTCTTGAGGCATACTTTTATACGACCACATTTGGCTTATGAGTTGGTGGATGTTACTTACCAAGTCATCTCCGACGGCTTTATGAAACTCGTCTTGATTAGCTTGAGTTTAGATATAGCTATCCTCACTTCACTTAGGTCGGGTGGTTGGCAGTTTTCGCTGTCGTTACCAATATTAAATGGTTCGTTCTGCTTGACAGCGGAATGTTGTTCGTCATCGCCGTTTAACAGTCTGCAGAAGTGGTTCTTCCATATCCTCAGCATCGACTGTGTCTCAACTACGATATTTCCTTGCTCATCTCGACAGGATTCTGTTCGAGCTTTGTATCCTTGGCTTTGACGTTTTACACTTTGGTAAAACTTGCGAACATAGTTCCTGGAGTGGCACCTCTCTATATCCTCGATCGCGCGCTTTTCTTGCTCTTTTTTTTCTTTCTGAAAAGCCGGAGTTCTTCCCTTCTTCTCTGCCTAAGAGCTCAATGGCAGCTCTCGTCTTCACCTGCAGCTTAGCCTTGTAGGCCTCGTTCTTGGCTGCGAGCATCTGTCGGCATTCCTCATCAAACCAGGAGTTTCTTGCTGGTGGCCGCGAGAAACCTAGCACATCAGTTGCGGCTGATCTAATGGCTTGTTGGCATCGTTGCCATTGTTCTTCGACATTAGATGCTGGTGGTATGTTGTGAGTCGAGAGGTTAAGGGATACGCGTTGCGCGAAGGTCTTGGCGGTCGCTGGCGATTGCAGTCTTTCGACATTATATTTTTTCACAGTATTTCTGTTTTTTTGTGGCGTGGTGGATATCCGCATCTTTACCTTGGCTGCAACAAGGTAGTGGTCCGAGTCGATGTTAGCCCCTCGGAATGTTCAGACATCCAAAATACTGGATGCGTGTCTCTTGTCTATCGCAATGTGATCAATTTGGTTGACTGTTCGTTAATCTGGAAACCGCCATGTCCCCTTCACTATATCGACATGACCCTTATGAATATCGAGTTGAGGAAACCGTGTGCTGGCTATAGTGGCCATTAGTTCCGTAGCGAAGTCAATTAGCCTAAGTCCGTTACCAGACGTGTTGACGTGTAGGCTATATTTTCCGAAAATATTGCTAAAGATGTCTTCTCTTCGTACCTTTGCGTTGAATTCTCCCAGCACGATTTTACATCGTTCTTTGGTAGTCGTTCATAGATTTTGTCAAGTAGCTCGTTATATCATCTTTTTCCTCCGTTGGAGCATGAGCGCGTATAAGGGTCATGTTGACGAATTAGGCATTGATCCGAATTTTTACAATGCGTTCGCTAATGTCATGGAAACATGAGACTTCTTACCTAAGTCTGGCACTTATAAAATCCCAAAAGCCGCTGTTTCTGCTCAATATAACACGGTCCATAGTAGATGTGTTGTCCAGATGAAAATTCGGCTTATGAGGCTGTTTTTTGCGTTAACTCGTATGGCCCCCAAGCTAGTCAAGCTTCTTTTTTGTATCCAAAGTTGTTCAAATGGTATTTTTCGCATGTCGAACCAGTGCATACATGATTTTCAGACTTTACGACTACCTTGGCTTAATAGACATTTTCGACAATTAATCTCCCAGATCGTGGTGCATCTTTGAGATCTAAATTACCAGAATGCAATCGACGACACCTAAATTCCGCGTGATTTTATTTGAAATTTCTTCTAAAAACATAGGACGGTCTAAGTCCGTAAGACGTTCTAAATCCGTAGGACTCGGGTTGCTTAGATTCCAACTCGGTTTAACTCGAGTTGCGAAATGTTCGGTTTGGCACATCACTAGTTATGATTATTTAGTAAAAAAAAACGATACGCACATTAAAATGATATTTTTGGCCGTTGCCTCCTTTAATGTTATTTATTAAAATATTTAACAATTTTTACAAACTACCTTAACAAAATATATGAATTCGTATTACGCACATTTTTATTTTTATTTTTATTTATTTTTTTCAACGAATTAAATTGTAACGAGTTTAGTTTAGATGCACAGGATTTGAATAAATTAATTAATTATGCAATCCTCGCACACATCATCAACAACCCATTCGAAGGGAATTCAAAAATAAGGACTTACATGTATAAAATAATCCTGTGCTTGATATAAAAAGCACGTACGTATCAAACCTGTCTAAAAAAATGGGAAAACATATTTTTTATCGGAAATTAAATATTTAATTACGATCTGTGCAGTTCATTTATCCGGTGGAAGGAATTTTCATTTTTTAAATGCATATGCATCCTGTATTACATTGCTTGATTGGAATTTATTTAGGTTTCCAAAAAAAAAGGGACGTGCTGTTGCAAAAATAATTGCAAATGGCTACTGATAGTCAAGTGTCAATCCAGGACAATTGTGGTAAATGCGCACTCGAAAATCTAAAGTGAGAATATTTTATGGCAAAGAAATGACAAAAAAACTCACATGATGGACAATTTTATTAACAACAAGCCTCATCAAGTGGTAGTGGTTGGAGTATTTCAAAGGATCAATTTCTGACCCACTCTATTTCTAAAACGAATAACTTATTGACGCAGCAGGTTCATTACTTCCCAGGGCTTTGTCTATGCATTTAATAAAGTCTAACATGGTCGGATGTTGTAGAACAAGGGTAAACTCAGATTGCAGAGTCGTTGTAGCTGACTTCACAATCCGCATCAAGGCCAAATACGCCAACATAAGCCTTTTATGAGCTCACGCCCCCGCCCGACAGCGAGAGACTGCTTCCACGAGCTCCTTGACAAAACCTATGAGCGACTACCGAAGTGCGATGCTAAAATCGTGCTGGGAGATTTTAACGCAAAGGTGGGGAGAGAAGACATCATCAGCAGTATTGTCAGAAAACACAGCCTACATTGCAGCACGTCTGGCACCGGACTTAGGCTAATTGACTTCGCTACGCAACGAAATGCCACTATAGCCAGCACACGGTTTCCTCACCTCGATATCCATAAGGGGACATGGCGGTCTCCAGATCAACGAACCGTCACCCAAATTGATCACATTGCGATAGACAAGAGGCACGCATCCAGTTTTTTAGATGTCCGAACATTCCGAGGAGCTAACATCGACTTGGACCACTACCTTGTTGCAGCCAAGGTAAGGATGCGGATATCCACCACGCCACAACAAACCAGAAATAGTGTGAAAAAATTTAATGGCGAAAGACTGCCATCGCCAGAGACCGCCAAGACCTTCGCGCAAAGCGTATCCCTTAGCCTCTCGACTCACAACACACCATCACCATCTAATGTCGAAGAACAATGGCAACGATGCCAACAAGCCATTAGATCAGCCGCAACTGATGTGCTAGGTTTCTCGCGGACACCAGCAAGAAACCCCCGGTTTGATGAGGAATGGCGACAGGTGCTAGAAGCTAAGAAAGGGGCCTATAAGGTTAAGCTGCAGGTGAAGACGAGAGCTGCCATTCAGCTCTATAGTCAAAGAAGAAGGGAAGGACACCGACTTTCCAGAAAGAAGAAAAAAAGAGAAAGAAGAGCACGCGATCGAGGATATAGCGAGCTGCCACTCCAGGAACGAAGTTCTCAATTTTTGCCAAAGTGTAAAACCTCAAAGCCAAGGACACAAGGCTCGAACAGAATCCTGTCGAGATGAACAAGGAAATATCGTAGTTGAGACACAGTCGATGCTGAGGATATGGAAGAACCACTTCTGCAGACTGTTAAACGCAGATGAGGAACAACATTCCGCTGTCAAGCAGAGCGAACCATTCAATATTGGCAACGACATCGAAAACTACCAACCACACATCCTAAGTGAAGTGAGGATAGCAATATCTAAACTAAAGCTTAATAAGGCCGCCGGAAATGACGGCCTTCCCGCTTAGCTGAAGAATGGAACCTCAGCATAGTTTGCTTGATCGACAAGAAAGGAGACCCTCTGAACTGCGCCTACTACAGAAGCACACGTCTCCTCAACATCGCCTACAAGATCCTATCTGCCGCAATATTTGAACTACTGAAACCGTTTACCAATAACCTGATCGGCCCTTATCAGTTTGGTTTTATGCCAGGAAAGTCCACAACTGATCAAATCCGACAACGATATTGACATCATTCGTAGGACTCAACGTGATGTCATAGCCACGTTTGCTTGTATAGAGAATGAAGTGGCAAAAATGGGTTTTAGCAGTAAATGTGGGTAAGAGATTTAATTTCATTGTATGGGTTCTGAAAAAGTTGTGACCAGTGAGAGCCCCTACCAGTTTAGATAAGGAGCTTCTGTCGTACCGCAAAAGTTTTTTGGTCCGGTTTCCGTTGTATTCTGGCCAGAGCTTCCGAGATATTTCGCAGGTAGTCAATGACTTCCACCTGGTATTGACTATCATTCGAGTTTTGTATTCCACTCTTTCTCTGAGGTTACAGAGTGGTGGTTAGACCGTTTGTAGTGCCTGGTCATGATCTGTAGCAGATCCATTTCTTGCCAGTTCATCGGCCATCTCGTTGCCGTCTATGTCCCTGTGACCAGGAACCCAGCAGAGATCAGCATTATGCTGTTAGCAGAGAACTTTGAGCTCTTCGCGACAGCGGCGAACTAGCTTTGAATTAATTTCTATAGCTTGATGCTGCTTTTATATGGTGATGTCACTGAGTGGTATTTTCATTATTGACACCAAATGAGCCGCTTCAGCGATTTCTAGCATCTCAGCCTGGAACACACTACTATGATCTTTAGGACCTGCGTATGCCCAGCGAGGCTCGGGATCCAGCTGTTCGTTTGGCTGATCCTCGAGGAGCTTTTGGCTGCTGGTTCTTGCATGTATAGATCTAAGGGCAGCAGATTCAGAATCACCTCCAATCCAGAGGTTGGGGTTGTTCTCAACGCACTGGTTGTCCCTATACACGCTAGTCTTTGTATTTTTGTCATTTGCTTCAAGTTGGTTGCTCTGCCTGTGGCTTGCCTAGAATTATTCCCAGATATTTTGCACTTTCATCTATTTTAAGGGGTATACCCTCTATAGCTGGTGGTTCAAAGTGTGGTATTGTTCTTCTATTTGTGAACAGTACAAGCTCGGTTTTTTGGGGGTTGACCCCAAGGCCGCATTGCTTTGCCCACGTGTTAAGTGTCCGGAGCGAGTTTTCTAACAGCTCGCTTATGGTTGGTAAGAATTTGCCTGTCGCAAGCAATACTACATCGTCTGCGAACGCAATTACTTTAACCCCCCTGTTTTTGAATTTCATTAGTATTTCATTAACGACAAGAACCCATAGTAGAGAGGAGATGACTCCTCCTTGTGGTGTGCCCCTTGAAGCGTTTACTTTTAGTTCAGTGTCGCCCAGTTTTGTCTTGATATTCCTTTCTTTGAGAAGACTTACCATCACGTTAGTGAGTGCCTGGGCAAAATTGGAATTCTGCAATGCCCTTTCCACTGCGCATGTTTTGACATTGTTGAAAGCTCCTTCAATATCTAGGAATGCTGCGAGTGTGTAGTCTTTGTCTTTTAGAGACTTTTCTATAGCACTGACAACGTCATGCATTGTTGTTTCAATCCCTTTGCCCTTTGTATAAGCATGTTGGGCTGGGGAGATATCATTGTAATTGTTTTTTACGAATGTATATGTTCATTAGTTTTTCAAAAGTCTTCAGAATGAAGGACATCATGCTTATAGGCCTTAAATCTTTTGCAGTTGTTCAGCTAGATTTACCTGCTTTGGGAATGAAGACGACCTTAACTTCTCGCCAAGCCCTTGGAATGTAGCCACACATTATACTGCTTTTAAACAGTCGTAATACTTTGAGGTAATACGGGACTTTGTCAACCTCGGCTGCGCTATTAACTCTGAAGACAACATCTCGTCAGAAATTAAACGAAGAATTACTTTTGCCAACAACTATGTCTCTAAGAAGCCAATTTAGTTGTTAAGCTGTCACTTACGGTACTAAGGTGATCCTATACAGTCCTGCTCTACGGCGCTAAAGCATGGACCGTATCAAAATCGGATGAAGAAATCCATAAACTTAGAACTCCGCATTGTTTAAGAGGGCTATGAAATGTAGAGCGAATGGACACCAATAATCTGGCTCGCGGAGTTTTTTATTCGTTGCCAGACGTCGAACGCAGTAAAGGAAGACCTCGCCTTTAGGAAATGGAGTTCTTTTGACGTCATAAATGAGGGATTTAAAAAATCCGCAATAAAATCCCAATCGTGTGAGCTCCAAATCCGTTATTATAAGGAGGAGCCGCTCCTCCCTCATCGATGCCCTTGAACTGTGAGTTGTTGTTCCTTAAATTGGAATCAAATGTCCCTTAGTCCAATTCATCATGCCCTGGAAAAATAATTCCTCCAACATGCTTACATTCCGTTCCGAATGAGCTGTCACTGTACCTTCATTTTCTTAAAAAAAGAGGAAATTTCACACCACGTAGTGACTTTAAGTGAAAGCAAAGGCCTTTATCGGTGCAGTGGCTTTGTGCTTAGTGCATTGGACTACTATGCGCGGGGCCCCTGGTTTTAATCCCGAGACTGGCAATACCTTTGTTTTACTCACAGACCTACTTCTCGCCAAAGTCTTACAAACAACCAAGAGTAACGCTATAAAAGCTTCTCAAATTTGCCATTCGGATTAGGCGGTAAGCTGGAAGTTCTCTTCTGACGGCCAAAAACAATAATTTCGCACACACAGATGAAGGGAGATGCTAGGTTTGAGGCGCTTTATTCGCCATAAATGTCTGACATTTATTTTTTAAAGGGCTTCCATGCAACTCTCGTAGATTGGTGTTAGCCCAAAACCCACTGTTCTCTTTCTTGACGCATGAACTCAAGTAAAAATGGTCTTGATCGGTGAAAGAAAAACAATTGCCTGCCCTGGAACGTTTTCGAAAAGTGTCCCACATGTGTTCCTCTGAGAACCGAAGACGCGTTCCGAGAGTTCCTACACATTCGCCAACTTTTACGGATGGTGATGAAGGTCATGAAGATTTTACGTCAATACAAAATTGGAAAGTTCAATAGCCCCAGAACTCTCAGGTGATCTGATAAGGGACTCCAGTTCTTCGTCTTGCAACACTCGCGGGTTGTCTGAATGTAATGAACCATCGAACAATTGATTTTCGAGCCCCGGAAGGACACAACGGTTTTGCATTCGAAAAGTAGGCTTCGATGGCAAACGCACGACATCCAGAAAGTCTCCTTCACTATCGTCAACGATTATCGTTTTGAATGCTACGGAATGAGTACCCAGGCCTTAATGCTGAATGTCCGTGTATAGTTCGTACAGGATTTGCATTTTCTATCCAAAGGCCGTCAGCGCAAACGTATCTGCAAACGTTTTGGTTTAAATTGACCAAGGATTTCTCAATATTCACTTGATACGGTTATGTGCCGTAAAGTTGGTTCAAGGTCCTATCCAGCAGTAGTTCGAGGATGGGCTTTATTACTCAGTTGCCTTCTCAGAAAAAAGAAAGATTGATTGCCAAGTGCAGTTCCTCTTTTCTATCAAATTGTCCAAAATACCCTATGAAACGTAACACTGACATTTTCTCTCAAGAAGGTGACATTTGAGGAGGTTAACCATAACGACACATCCAATTTATTCTGACACAGTATATGTCTAGTATATGTCACTTGAGGAAAAGATTACATAAACGCCATTCGAAGATTTTCAAGAACTCTCCGATACCCCATTACGCAATTTTGTCCAGGATTCTGAGAATATCAGAGTAACTAGATTCCATCGGCCAACCAAAATCAGGAGAAAGGACATAAGGCAATAGCACATGCAGTTAACTCTCACTGAAGACCATCACAATCGGTCCACAAGGACATAGGTCTGACGTAGTAGCATCGTTGAATAATCGGGTGGGACACAAAACAAAATACAGGATGATGGTTAGGTTAGGTTTCTGGGTTGATAAGGCACCTAACCTAACCCACCGCCTATTATTTGTTCGCGATGCTTCAACCATGCTCAACATAATTAAAATCCTCTGACACTTAAAAAAAAAAACAAAAAAAAAGTTTAAAATTGATTTAGAAAGTTACGTGGATACCGGGTGTACCTGTACATGACAACACCTGCCTGCAGACACAATATAACGGAATTATAATTCATTTTGAAACAAACAAACAATCCGACCTCAAAATACGATATTTTCCGTTATAATTGCGAAAACTCAAATACCCAAACATGTTATCCTTCGACAAAAAAAAAAAAAAACACACACACACACTTTGATGTCGCCAAAGTTGAATCAATCTGGAGTTGTCTCCTGCGGGCAACATCCGTGGTGACATTTTTGGAAAAGTTTTCATGAATTTTTGGTCTGCAGCCTCACCTCATGTCTGAGTTTGGCTGACATAACTGCACCTAACTTATGTGCTCGTGAGTTTGAGAGAAAAATGAGACAAACATTGTTCCTCCACATCCTTGTGCCTTTTTACCGCTCGTGTGGAAAACCATGGAATTTGTAAAGTTTGTGAATTGCCCTCAAAAACTTTTCTCCCACTTGGTAATACATAAGGACTTTGGAGGGGTTGAGTTTT
This sequence comes from Rhingia campestris, assembly GCA_932526625.1. Taxonomy (NCBI): domain Eukaryota; kingdom Metazoa; phylum Arthropoda; class Insecta; order Diptera; family Syrphidae; genus Rhingia; species Rhingia campestris. The sequence goes on along the minus strand of OW052185.1, from coordinate 16,542,809 downwards.
GCCCTTTTTTTCCGCTTCTTAAGTAAATCGTATAATACAGTCTTCCTTTGGAATTATTTCAAGAACACAAAAAATAAACGCTGAAAGGATACCACATGGTGGTCAGGTTGGACGGCGGTGTCGAAAGAAATGCCATGGCCAACTAACTCTCTGAATTATTGATTGAAGGGAATGGTGGCGAACTTTTACCTTTCGAATGCTTTGTCTTACTTATGGGTTTGGGTGGCCATCCATGATTCCTTGGTGGAACCTGGGAGGGGTATAGAAACTTGAGGGTGATCGGCGATTTCAATACTCAAGTTAGATGGGAATTGTTTTTTTCCGTAATGGACGAATGTAAGGAATCCAACATTGACACATGCGAGACCTTCTTTTCTTTGACATGGTAGCTTCACTCGTTTGGGGAACCGTCTTTGGAAATCTTTAGACATGAAGTTCGCAACACTCATTAGCTAGTTACAGAGAAGGGCATTCCTATTAGTGCTTACCATAACCTGGCACCAAAGGAGGGCCTGATTTATAATGCTTTTCAATATCTGAGGTCGGTCATTGTTTAGGGTGTTGTAGGAAGGTAGGTAAAGATGACGGTTCAGCATGAACCCAAGTAGCACTTATGTGCCTTTTTGTTACCACGACTCGTGTGACCTTTATGTGGATGTGATACAGGCGGTCTCTAGATCCAGCCTGTGAGGTTTAGAAAACGGATAAGATCTTGTATCCTTTTACCCGAGATATCGCTAAGGTTGTCGAAAAATTGTTGGTTTTATATGCACGGAATCTGGCTCTTTTATCTGCAAATATCCGGCACTAGACATTTGCAGATAAAATGGGAGAAGGTTCCTCTCTCATATGTGTTCCCACACCTGCGGCCATGGGGGGTTGTATGGGATCCCTAGTTCAGACGCATGATCTTCAATTGGCCAGTTATCGTGACTATCGTGTAATTCTTGCGATATCTTGGCGGGTTCTATTTAGTAGGTCGGTTGTTCTGTTCTTGTCGTAGGAAGGCCATATATTTCTCGATATAACGATGTGACACATAGTTCAAGAAAGGTTCAACAAACTCCCACGACTATAAAACTGTCAAGATAAGCTTCTCATACTTGCCATTCCAAATCGGCGTCAAACTGGTGGTCCACCGATGACTTCACTTACACAAATGTATAGGAAAGCTAGGTTTAACATCAGGTAAGGGACGCCCCCATTGCCCACACACTGAATAAGCCGATTTACCAGCCTGGCACCAAGTTTTTTTTGCCAATTTGTGCCCTGGCCTTGAGTTCTTATAGAGTCCTTGATGGATTGACAAAAACAAGGGATTTCAAACAAAAACAAAAAAAGTAAGTTGCCAAATCGGCCTGGGTACTAAGTAAGGTACGATTGTTGTATCTGCAAAGTGTTGCCTCAAAACAGCCTTGAAAAGTGCGTCGTGGCTCCTTCCTGTTGGAACTAAATGTGCCATTAGTTCATTTCATCAAGTCGCGCTCATATGACGATCTGAATTCACTGCAACCCAATTTTCTTCAAAAAATTTGTGAACAACCATCCCAGCTGAGGAAATTGCACACCATTTGAGGTTAAGATAGGTTTTATGGGCTGTTGGCGTTCGAATGAGGCATAAAGCTCGCAAAGGCCCTTGTTGATGATGAAAGAGTATAATGCTACTGACAGTGGGGTTATGTGTGTGGTGCACCGGGTATCTGAAGGCAATAGTCACTTTAGACCGATCCACTGGAGAATAGGAACACCATAGGTATTTGCGAGATCCTGTAGATCGTTGCAGTAGTACCAAGAAATCTTCATGGGCCGTTGCTTATCACAAGTCTCTGACACAGCAGTGGCTTCTAATGCAGATTCGCTACATTTCCTGCATAAGTGATGAATGATTCTCAAGCTCATTGAACTAGAGTGCTCTCCTAAAAGGTTGTGACTTGCGGTATCACTCGTATTTATGTCATTTTTAGGGCTGAAGGATTATTTGGTAAAAGTTATTGCTGGTCAGCGATCCTTGGTATCCTTGGTAGTACTAATTTTGTTCTATCTAGATGTTCTTTTAAGTCGTTAAACAATCCGAGGGGATAACATTGAAATGGACCACTACCTTGTTGCAGCCAAGGTAATAATGCGGATATCCATCACGCCACAACAGAGAAGAAATATTTTGAAAAGTTTTAATGTCGAAAGACTGCAATCGCAAGAGACCGTAAAGTCCTTCGTGGGACGCGTATCCCTTAACCTCTCGATTAGCACCATACCACCAGCATAGAATGTTGAAGAGCAGTGTTAACAATTCTTTAGAGCAGCAACTAATGTGTTTGGTCTCTCGAGCCCACCAGCAAGATACCCCTAGTTTGATGAGGAATTTAGACTGATGAAGACGAGAGCTGCCTTTGAGTTCTATAGGCAGAGAAGACTGCAAGAACACCGGCTTTACAGAAAGAAGAAAAAAGAGCAAGAAAAGCGCGCGATCGAGGATATGGAGAGATGCCACTCCAGGAACGATGCTCGCAAGTTTTACCAAAGTGTAAAAAGTCAAAGACAAGGACACAATGCTCGAACAGAATCCTGTCGTGATGAACAAGGAAGTATCGTAGTTGAGACACAGTCGATGCTGATGATATGGAAGAACCACTTCAGCAGACTGTCAAACGGCGGTGACGAACAACATCCGCTGTCAGACTGAACGAACCATTTAATACTGGCGACGACAGCGAAGACTACGAACCACCCGACCGAGTGAGGATGTCAATATCTAAACTTTTTTTTTCGGTTGTGCCTCGAGCTGAGGAATTTTCAAACGATACCAATGGCCCCTATCATTGGTTATACCCGATTCATATATTTTCTGGGCTGAAAATATCGTTATGCCTGAAGAATGGAAGCTCAACATCGTTTGCCCGATCCACTAAAAGGAGACCCTCTGAACTGAGCCATCTATAGAGGTATAAGTCCATTCAACATCGCCTTCAAGATCCTATCTGCCGTAATATGTTAACGCCTGAAACCAACAACATGATCGGTCCTTATCAGTGTGGTTTAAGGCCAGATAAGTCCACAGCCGATCAAATTTCCACACTTCGGCAGATCCTGGAAAAAACCCAAGAAGTCAAAATCGATGCCCACCACCTATTTATTGTCCTCGGCTTCGATATTTTTTTTTATAATTGGCGCGCGCTAAAGAGTTTATTAATACCCTTATGGTGTTTAAGCACAGCGTGGGCATTAAGGAAATAGAGGAGTAGATACCGATGTGCGTTGGTTTTGAATTTTGGTAAAGCATTCCACATTCGTGTTGTTCGGTTAAGGACTGAATCTCTATATTTCATAGTACGTCCGAAGATAGGCTTTAGGGTGAACTGATTAGCATTCGTGGTACGGCGAGTATTACGGTTGAATTGTTGAAGGGGCGGAATGCAGCTGGCTATTTCGTTAGAGCATTTGTTGTTGTAATAGCGGTAAAAGAGTGTAAGGTAGGAGACATTCCTACGATGTTCGAGCGAAATAATGGAGTTCGCTATGGTTGGATCTCCTATCAATTTTATCGCACGCTTTTATATTCTATCTAGTAGGTGCAATGATGTTTTGGCTGCACCTGACCATATGTGGGCGTTGAACTCAAGTTTGGGGCGTATGTACGCTTTATATATTGAGGCCAGATCAGAAGGGGTGAAGTATTTCTTCAACGATTGAGGAAACCTAGACATTTTGCTGCATTTTTGGCGATTTCGAATATGTGGTCGTTCCAACGAAGATCGTTACTAACACACATACCGAGCATGGGAAGTTTTTTCGGTTTCGACGATGCAAGTGCCACTCATGGATAGTGGCTGTAAAGTTTGGTTTCGCTTGGATGACAGAAGAAAGCAATGCGTTTTGGAAGCATTAAATTCCACTCTATTAGATTTACCGCATTTAAATATGCTATCAAGGTCGGAATTTAATGAACTTAACATATTTTGTCGTTTTTCTTCAACATCCGAAGGTGAGGGGCGTGAATTCGAGAACGAATATGAAAAGCTGAGGGTACTGTCATCAGCGAAGGAATGGATTGGATTAGAAGTTGCAGACAATAGGTCATTAATAAAAATGAGAAAGAGTGTTAGAGACAAAGCTGAGCCTTAGGGAACACCAGCATTTATTTGGTGAGCAGCAGACTAGAAACCGTCTAAAACTAATTGAATTGAACGTTTCGAGAGGTAGTTTCTAATCCATTGAAGAAGAGTAACATCGATACCAAAAGCATGCATTTTCGACAAAAGGGCTTGATGCCAAACCCTGTCAAATGCCTTTGAAATATCAAGTGCAACGATCTTATTTTCGCCACCAAGGTGGATTGATTGGTTCCACTTTCGGTGAGATATGCCATCAAATCACCAGTGGACCTTTTGCTACGAAAAGCATATTGTCGGTCATTGAGGAGTTTTCGTGATTCAAGATATTTCATAAGCTGACGGTTTATCAGCGTTTCCATGACCTTAGAAAGAAGGGAGGTAAGTGCAATTGGTCGGTAGTTGGAGAGAGAAGAAGATTCGCCTTTTTTGGGGACGGGCTGTACAAATGCAGTTTTCCATCGACTCGGAAAGAGTCCTGATGAATAGGAAAGATGGAAAAGCTTACGCAGTGGTTTTGCCAGCGTTGAAGAACACCTCTTCGGAATTATGGGGGAGATACCATCTGGACCAGACGATTTGTGAATGTCAAGATCGATTAATACTCTTGCGACTGTACGAGTACGAAAGTGGAATGGTCCCATAGAATGTTCTACGTTCTCTAGTACAGGGGGAGACTGGGCACAATCTGGCAGCGTTGAATTGGCTGCAAAATGAGCAGCGAGCAGATTGGTTTTGTCTACAGAGGGGACAGCTGGAATGTCATTCTAAATGAGCGTTGGGATGGAAGATGAGGTCGAATTCTTAATGTTTTTTTTACAAACGACCAAAAGTTTTTACTACCTTTGATCGTGGGAGAATTTGACACGCTTAATGTGGGCATTGCATTCATTTCTGGCTCGTTTGGCTTTATATGACCGAAAACATAACTCTTTCACCCTAACAACCTCTTTACAACTCGAGACATACCACCCGTTTACAAGACCCAGATCATCCCAGTTCTGCTCTAAGACGCTAAAGCGTGGTCCATCAAAATTGGATGAAGAAATCTTTGGTCGATTCGAGAGAATAAGTTCTTTGAAAAATCTTCGGTCCCGTCTGCGTTGACGGGCTTGGATACAAAGATTCAACCAAGCATACACCTAGTCAAAAAAAAAATACGCATTGGACGCTCGCAGATTATTCGATTCACAGTCAGACGTCGGATGCAGTAGAGGGAGACCTTGCCTTAAGTGGCGCGCACAAGTAAAGGGTCCGCCAAATAACTTTTTTTTTTTTGAAAATGCTATAAAAAAAAAACTGCTGAATATTTCCCAAAATTTCTTTTTTTATTTAAAAGTACAATCCTTCCGGCTAATAATGGAAAACAATTTCATTCAAATGGCTGCCTCGGCTGGCCATGCAGTAGCCTACACGATCGGTCCAATTTTTAAGCACATTATCGATTGTGTGCAGCTGTATTTCACCAATGGCTTCACGAATATTGTCCTTTAAAACGTCAATTGTCTCTGGCTTGTCGGCGTAACACTTATCTTTTACAGCACCCCACACATAATAGTCCAACGGTGTCAAATCGCAGCTCCGAGGTGGCCAAACGACATCAGCTCTGCGGCTGATAATGTGATCTTCAAAAACAGGGCGCAAAACATCGAGTGTAGCTTCGGCTGTGTGGCACGTAGCGCCGTCCTGTTGAAACCAAATGTTGCCAATATCCTCCTCTTCAATTTTGTGAACAAAAATTCGTTCAACATGGCCCGATAACGATCGCCATTGACTGTAACGGCCACTCCTTGCTCATTGTCGAAGAAACATGGCCCAATTATGCCTCTGGACCAAAATCCACACCAAACAGTGACCCGTTTTGGGTGTTTCGGCTTTTCAATGTATGCGTGCGGGTTTTCTGTGCCCCAAATGCGACAATTTTGCTTGTTTACATACCCGCCAGGATCAAAATGAGCTTCATCTGAAAAGATGATTTTTTTGGCAAAATCGGCATCTTCTCTAAGTCGATCGCAGGCCCACTTAGCGAAGCGAAAACGCATTGGATGGTCAGTTGGCTTCAACTCCTGAACCAATTGGACTTTGTATGGCGTCATACCAGGGTCTTTATGCAAAATTCGTCTCAACGATGTCTCCGAAATGTTCAATTGTTGAGAACGACGGTGAATTGATGTTGATGGCGCTTCACGCACACTTTCTGCCACATCAGCAACATTCTCGGGTGTACGCACTGTTTTTGGCTTTTCACGCTTTGGTTTATCAATGAGGATGCCAGTTTCTTTCACTTTTTTTACAAGATAACGAACATACGGAGCTGACGGTGCTTCTCTTCTTCCAAAATCCGTACGCAATTTTCGCACACATTCTGCAACAATACCATGATTTTCAAAGTAATGTCGCAATATTTCCCAGCGTTGTTCAAGCGTATACGCAACCATATTCGTTCAGCGGAAGGATAAAACTAATTATCTGTCAAATCAGACATGAGATAAGTGTTACCATTCACGAAATAAGCACTAGTTGGAAAAAAAAACGTTAGTTGGCTGACCCTTTAGAAAGCGACCTCAACCAACTTGAAGTGCTCAACTGGAGGCAGTTAGCTAAGGACCGGGCTAATTGGAGAGGCGTGTTGGTTGAGGCCCAGGTTTATCCCGGTCTGTAGCGCCACTTAAGAAGAAGAGAACTTTCCAAGGTATACCGAACATATAGATACGAAAAACACGGAGCCACTCTACCAGCTCTTTTAGATGATAACCCTATCTGTAGCGCTATACATCTAAAAAAAAATCATTTATTACCTGTCCCGAGATACTCGAGGATGTTTCATAATTCGCATAGCGGAATTCAGCATTCTCATATACTTCATCATGGCTTTATCCACCATGGTCTTGTCAGATACTCAAGCTATGAGGTACATTAAAAAAATTTATATAAATCGCCCAATAAAAAACGAACAAACCACATGACCTCAGGCATAGGTTGAAACATATTCCTTGTGTTTGTATGGTTCTGCCTCAAAAAAATCCTTATGAACCATATTGCTACCTCCAAAATATCGCTCCTTGCCATCCACCTAACATCTCTTTATTACCTTGGCGTGGAACATCAATCATATCCCTGGCACAGCAATATGCCGCAGCAGTTTGCGTTTTTTTCCAATAAAAAAACAAAAAAAAAATCCTTGTAAGGTACACCAATTTGAACTCGTCCCTGCATCGACTTTTACCCCAACTTGCTGACTTTCGCTACCACATACCGGATAATAAAGTATCGCCTACCACATGCCTCCTCGAAGCACGCACCCTGCCACCGTAAAGTAACATAAATCTGGGAATCCGCTCTACAAAGTATGTGTGCACACCAAGGTGCTCTCGTGCGCTTGTGTTCGTTGTTGGGCGGATGTTTGTGCAGTGGCCCCATCAAAGCGTGCGTGCACGCTCATCTTCTCAATCAATCAATGGAACTCACCAAGCCCCCCTCTAACACCGAGTTGTATATTTTTGTTTGTTTGTTGGTGGTGGTATCCACACCACTAAATAACCAGCGCGGCGGGTGATGTCGGAAAAACAAACACACGTACGAAGGTAGCGGGATAAAATAATTCTACTCAATCAGTTTCCGCAACAACAGACGGGTGGTCGGGACTGGAGAACACTTTCAATCTTCCAACTTTCAAGCCCTGGCATATCATATCAGTTTACTTGGGTTACCTGCCAGCAGGAGGCTCCAAACATGCGATGGCTAATAAATCACACACATGATACCCATGACCATGAAAATGGGTATGCGCCGTCCCCAAAAAATTGGGAACTTTCCCTAATCCATTCTGGGCATCTTGACAGCTTTTGATGAATAGCGTACGGCGGTTTCGGAGAAAGTTGACGAACTTCCTTAACTGCAAGTCAGGCAGCAATGCAAATTAGTCAGTCTATTCGTACCAAATGCAGCTATAGTACCACCTTCGAGATGGTCAACAGAAGAGTCGAAAGTGCAGTTGGTTTTCGACACAACTTGCCACAATTCCGTTGGCATTATGGGGATGGGCTATCCATGTATTTTACGAGCCAGGCGAATGAATCTTTAATGTGCGTTCTGCTCTGCGTTCAACTTTAATGTTATTAATAATAAATTACCGCTTGCAAAATGCTCGGAATAGGAAGCTGGTTCTTGGAGCACCCGGCTATAGATACACACACACATACTGGTATCGAGTTGTGCCGTTGTGGATGCATGCTCGCCTATAAACAAGTTCTCGGGATCTTTTTTCTCTCCGTTTGCAGATAATAAAGTTTATTCTCGACGAGGGAAATGGAATGTAAAACACTTAACGGGCCAATATATTCTCGGACTCTCGGGGAGGGGATAAATATTTTAATTGGGTATTTTTAAAAGCTATTTACAGGTTTTGTGTTATTTGTGGAGAGGGATTATCTATGGCCTGAGTGGACTTCTGTGTCTTCACACATAATTGAGGAAAACGATTTTTAATTTGTTTGATGTTGCAAAGCTTACAGCGTAGGTGGGGAAAGTAAAAAATGTCAACGGCCTTAGGACTTAAAAGAGGTTTTATAACTTTAAATGTTTTTTTTTAATTTTTAAAAGGTTTGTACAGCGACATACCCCTAGTCAAAAAAACTCCGCATTGGACGTTTAAGATGGCTAGGACATGTAGAACGAATGGACACCAATACTCCGGCTCGCAGAGTCTTCGATTCCCAGCTAGACGTCGGAAGCAGTAGATGAAGAACTCGCCTTAAGTGGCGCGCACAAACAGAAACCGACCTCAACCAACACGGAGTGCGCAAGCAGGACTGGGATGATTAGGGTCTTATACCGGATCTCCTTAGTAGTTCGAGTGAGGGCTTCATTGGTAAATTGCCTTCATAGCCGGAAGAAACAGCGGTTGGCAAGAGTAGTTCTTCGTTTGATTTCTGACGAGATGTTGTTGTCAGAGTTAATAGCGGAGCCGAGGTAGACAAAGTCCCGCACTTCCTCAAAGTTATATCTGTCAATGGTGATGTTCTGTCTAATTCGTCGATGTTGTGTGTCCTTTCGTGTTGACAGCATATACTTAGTCTTGACCTCATTTACTGCTTAACCCATTTTGTCGCTTCTTTCTCTATACAAGCAAACGTGGCTATGACATCATGTTGAGTCCTTCCAATGATGTCAATATCGTCGTCGGATTTGATCAGTTGTGGATTTTCCTGGCCTAAAACCACACTGACATATTACGGCAGATAGGATCTTGTTGGCGATGTTGAGGAGACTTATGCCTCTGTAGTTGGCGCAGTTCAGAGGGTGTCCTCTTTTGTGGATCGGGCAAACGATGCTGAGGTTCCATTCTTCAGGCATGCTTTCAACCGACCAGATTTGGCTTATGAGTTGGTGGATGTTACTTACCGTCATCTCCGCCAGCTTTAAAAAGCTCGGCGGGTAAACCGTCAATTTCCGTCGGCCTTATTAAGCCTGAGTTTAGATATTGCTATCCTCACTTCACTTAGGTCGGGTGGTTGGTACTTTTCGCTTTCCTCGCCATTCGTTCGTTCTGCCTGACAGCAGAATTTTGTTCGTCATCGCCGTTTAATAGTCTGAAGAAGTTGTTCTTTCGTATCCTCAGCATCGAGTGTGTATCAACTACGATATTTCCTTGCTCATCTCGACAGGATTCTGTTCGAGACTTGTATCCTTCGCTTTGATGTTATACACTTTGGTAAAACTTGCGAACATCGTTCCTCGAGTGGCACCTCTCTATATCCTCGATCGCGCGCTTTTCTCGCTCTTTTTCTTCTTTCTGAAAAGCCGATGTTCTTCCCTTCTTCTTTGCCTATAGAGCTCAATGGCAGCTCTCGTCTTCACCTGTAGCTTAGCATTATAGGCCTCGTTCTTGACTGGGAGCATCTGTCTGCATTCCTCCTCAAACCATGGGTATCTTGCTGGCGGGCAGGAGAAACCTAGCACACATCAGTTGCCCTTGTGTTTCGACATAAGATGCTGCTGGTATGGACTTAATCGAGATGTTAAGGGATGCGCGCTGCGTGAAGGCATTGGCGGTCTCTTGCGATTGTTGTCTTTCGACAGCATTTCTGGTTTGTTGTGGAGTGGTGGACATCCGCATTCTTACCTTGATTGCAACAAAGTAGTGGTCAAAGCTAGCCCCACGGATTATTCGAACATCCAAGATACTGGATGCGTGCGATAGACAGAAATATGATCAATTTCATTGACCGTAGTTCGTTCCGTAGTTAAGTCGGTTGTGTTTTCCGACAGGAATGCTAAATCTGTCTTCTCTTTCTACCTGCGCAGTAAAATTTCCCAGCTTAATTTAAGCATCGTGCTTCGGTGGTCCGTCATAGGTTTTGTCAAGTAGCTCGTTGAAGCAGTCTTTTACTTAATCTTCGTTTTCCTCCATAGGAGCGTGATTGCATATAAGGCTTATGTTAGCGAATTCGACCTTGATGCGGATTATTACAATGCGTTCTCTGATGTCTTGGAGACATAAGACTTCTTGCCTAAGTCTTTCACTAATAACAAATCCGCCTCTGAATAGTCGCTGTTTCTGCTCACTATAACACGGTCCATAGTAGATGTTTTATTAATGTTTCCACTTCATCTGGGTCACTTCCAATATTCAGAGGTAGCTGAAATGTTGAATGAGCTGTTGATGCTGATGCTGATGCTGATGATGCAACGGCCAATGCGATGCCAGGATTTGATCGTATTTCGGCGAGAAATAGCGAAATGAGAAATGTTTTGGCATTTCCATCTGGTGCATCAAAGAAAAAAGAATCCACCTTGTCCAGCCGAAACTGCCACCATAAGGGCGCGGTTACGGCCAACGCTAGTAAGCGAGTGCGCTAGTTCACTCTGGTCCGCTCTAGTGCGCTAGTACAAACATCGTGGACGATTGTTCGCGCTAGTTCAAGCTAGTAAACTTGAAAATCAAATGAAATTATAAGCTTGGAATAGCGCGGACTATCGTGGACTAGTGCGGATTAGCATGGACTAGCACGGACAAGCGCGAACGCAAAAAGAGTGATCTGCTACCACGTTATTGATTATACATACATTAGATTTACTAGCGCACTAGCGAGAACTAGCTTACTAGACGAAAAGTTCATAAGTATTTATCTAAAAATATTTTCTTAGAAAGTATTTCGAATTTACTTTAAATTGTGCCGAAATCAGTTTTTTATGCATAACGCCCTCATAGAGTGGGAGGGGCAAAGAACTTTGTGTTGACGATATATGGATATTCAGATATTTTTAAAAATTTCTTACGGTTTAACCAAAAACATTTTTTTTGAAAATTGGGAATGGGCGGAATTTGAAAAAATAAGGCCTATCTCTTATTCTTAAAGAAAAACCAATTTAATTGGTTGGAAATTACGTGAGCTATACGTTAACAAAATATCAAACGAAAATGTACTGAAATTCATGTGTTTTTAACTTTTTCTTACAAAGAGAAAGATATTCTGACCTAGCGAGGTATCCGTCGGAGCGGAAAATTTTCCGCAGCGCATACTTCGTCGGAGATTCAAATTCCAGGTATGTGTCATCGGAAAGAAATACTACACAAATGCGACGACGAAGCTCGTACTGTTGAGGGGTGGTTTTTTCCTTTGAGCTCGCATTGGAAACACAAATTCAAACGATCATTACGAAAATTACTGAAATAAATAGTCTTATAACGGGTGATTTTTTAGCTGGTTTGGTTTTGGCAACACTGGTTTTGACAGCTGACGTGTGTTTAGTACCTTGTGTCACTGTCAAACAGCTTCAGTTTGGTTTGCAATTTAACCATGGATCGTCTTACAAATGAACAACGCTTGCAAATTATTGAATTTTACTATCAAAATTCGTGCTCGGTTCGAAATGTTCATCGCGCGCTGCTTCCATTTTATGATCGGCATTCTCGACCTTCTGAGCAGTCTATTCGGAAGATTGTGACCAAATTTCGCACCAAATTTACTTTGTTGGACATTAAACCACCAACACGTTTACGTACTGTGCGTAGTGAAGAAAATATTGCGGCCGTATCAGCTAGTGTGACAGAAGACCGCGAAATGTCGATTCGGCGACGTTCCCACCAGTTAGGCCTTTGTTACAGCACTACGTGGAAAAATTTGCGGAAGGATTTGGGCGTAAAGCCTTTTAAGATACAGCTGGTGCAAGAACTAAAGCCAGCCGACCTACCACAACGCCGAATTTTTGGTGAATGGGCTCTTGGAAAGCTGGCCGAGGATCCGCTTTTTTATCGAAAAATTGTGTTCAGCGATGAGGCTCATTTTTGGTTGAATGGGTACGTAAATAAGCAAAATTGCCGCATTTGGAGTAAAGGTCAGCCAGAAGCATTGCAACAGCTACCAATGCATCCCGAAAAAGCCACTGTTTGGTGCGGTTTATGGGACGGCGGCATTATTGGGCCATATTTCTTCAAAGATGATGCGAATCGCAGCGTTACTGTCAATGGTGAACGCTACCGAGCGATGATAATAAACTTTTTTTTGCCCGAAATGGAAGTTCTTGACTAGCATGATATGTGGTTTCAACAAGACGGTGCCACATGCCACACAGCACGCGAAACAATGGCGCAATTGCGAGGCGAGTTTGGTGAACAGTTAATTTCACGTTTCGGGCCGGTCAATTGGCCGCCTAGATCGTGCGATTTGACACCATTAGATTATTTTTTGTGGGGGTATGTCAAGGCTAATGTCTATAGGGACAAGCCCGCTTCGATTGACGCACTGGAAGCCAACATCCATGCATTCATTCGTGAGATACCGGCCGATATGTGTGAAAGAGTATGCCAAAATTGGACTCAGCGGATGGGCTACCTGAGACGCAGCCGCGGTCAACATTTGCATGAAATTATCTTTAAACATTAAATTGCAAGGTTCAATTTCAATCGATTCAAATAAATATTTCATTCATTTTTTCGAATTTTTTGTGTTTTTTTTTTTAAAAAAAGTTCTAAACCTCTTAAAAAATCACCCGTTACAATTACATACATTTTTCTATTACTCCACTTCACTTCGTAAATAAATTCCTCCAAGAATTTGTGTCGGAGGATATCGGAAAAAGAATTGCATTTAGCTGTCAAAAATTGAACGAAAAATGCACCTGAACGCACTTGAACGCAATTCGCTGGGATGCGTTACAAAATGTCGGAGAAATATTCCGAACAGCTTTTCGGAAGCAAAAATCATCGGAATCGTAGAAAATCGGAGAATTTTCCGCTCCGACGGATACCTCGCTAGAGCCGATTGTTTTCGTGAAAATTTTCTACCTCGAGATTTTGATTGATTCTAACAGTACGATGATAGCGGAACTCAAAAAAGTGGTTTTTGGAATTCCGTCCGTTGGTTCGTCGGTCCGTCGGTCCGTCTGTCCGTAATGGTCTCCCCAGCCTAAACGGCTTAACCGATTTTCTTCAAATTTCGTATCCAAGTTTCTTTTGGTCATAATTCTAGGCCATTTTTTTTGTTTGCTTTTAGCCATGTTATTAACGGTACCTGCCTTATAAAAATTACACATAACCTCAATTTTCTCGAAAACGGCTCTAACGATTTTGATTAAACTTTATATATACAATAAGCATATAAGTTCCAACAAAACTGCATACCCAGTTTTTTTTTTGAGAAAATCCATATACCTAACGGATATTGTCATCCAGGCCATATGAAGAAAATTGTTAATTTCTCGCAAACTAATATGTCAAATTAAATAAAATTTAATATATATACTACTATTACAGCTTGAAACAATTCTACATAATTAGTTGTAGCCCAACTATCACTAAACGGAATTTTCAGTTTTGGCCAATAACGGAAAATCATTATTATTCACATAGACACCGATTCCTTCAAATTTCGGAGTAAACGTTCGTATAATCACATTTCGACATTATTTATATCATTTTAAGTATTAATAATCAAAATGAATACTATTTGATCTAACGCCTAACTCGCTGTGAAAGAGAAAGTTGCGTACGACCCAGTCGTGCACCCACCACTCGTGTTTTTCACGCACGCACAACACACAATTTTTCGATTTCCAGGGATCACCGGCAATGGGCGGCCGATGCTGTTAAGCGATGGACGAATCTAGGCAGTGTGATTAACTATCATGGGTGCTGACCAGGCGTCCAAAGACGCAATTATAATGCTAACCACTTGGAGCATATGGAAAGGAGTGCTGGACATCCCAATTATGTTTATGTTTCATATTACGAAAATAAAACATCGAGTTATAAAAAAGGAGCTTAGTCTAGCTACTACGAAGAAAGAGCTGGCGCAAAAATAACCTTCCGATGTTTTTTGGCTGTAATTTAAAAAAAAAATGAAAAACTTTGATTCTTCTTGTGGATTATTTTTATTTAGTCTTTTAATTTTTTACATCAAGTCGAGAATATGATGTCATGTAAATGGCCGCGCCACAGTTGATTGTCATTTGAGCCCTTTTTATGGCATTTTCCATCACTTTGGCCAAAACTTCCGGGGATAGGTCCTCACATTCTTGACGGATATTGTCTTTAAGAGCTGCAAGAGTCTGAGGCTTGTTGACATAAACCCGCGACTTCAAAAAGCCGCACAAAAAGAAGTCTGGAGCGGTCAAATCAGGCGATCTTGCTGGCCAGTGCAAATCGCCAAAACGGGAGATTAGGCGCCCGGGAAATGCATCCTTCAGCATATCCGTTGTGACACGTGCAGTGTATGCCGTTGCACCGTCCTGTTGGAACCACATGTTTTCCAATCCCAATTCATCAAGTTGCAGCAAAAAGAACTCGTTGATCATTGCTCTGTAGCGCTCACCATTCACAGTAACCGTTTGGCCCGCGACGTCTTCGAAGAAAAAAGGTCCGATGACTCCTCCAGCGAAAACAGCACACCATACAGTGACTTTGAGAGGGTGTAATGCTCTTCGTGGGCTACACGCGGATTTTCAGTGCCCCAGAAGCGTAAATTTTGCTTATTTACGTACCCGCTAAGATGGAAATGGGCCTCATCACTCATGATTATTTTTGATGAAAAATCATCTTCCTCTTGGTGGTGATTGAGGATGGCTTGAGCGTATGTTAGACGCGATTGGCGGTCAGCAGCTAACAGCTGATGCACCGTCTGGACTTTGTACGGAAACATCTTCAAATCCAGTACCAAAATTCGCTGCAAAGACCGTCGACTGATACCCATTTGCGTGGCACGTCGTCTGGTCGATGTCGAGGGCGCTTCAATGACATCTTCGGCTAGAACAGCAATATTCTCTGCAGAACGGCTACTTCGGGGTCTGCCACGCCTGGCAGCATCTCGTGTTGTGCCAGTCTCTTCGAGGCGAGCGGCTACACGTCGCAGTGTTTCACCAGTAGGCGTTGGACGGCTAGGAAATATGCGACGAAATTCACGTTCTGCCAAAGTCACCAATATTCCGCGTTCTGGAGCAGTGTAGCGTAACATTGTTTATTAACGTGTATTTCGCATAGTAAACCTACACAAATGTCAAAACAGAACTGACATTAGGGGCCAATCGCAAAATTTATAGCATTTTCTGATAGGAGGATTACTTTTGCGCCACCTTGTACTTATGGCCACCGACCACTCGTTTGACATTAGAGCACAATTAAGCGCTCGATTTCTATTTCCATGAACCATTCAACATAATTATCTCGTTTTATAATTTATTAATATTAAATTCAATTACATCAACAACAAATCAATAATTGTCCTTTTTTAATTTACTCTCTTTTTAGGTATGTACCAGTGAATAACAATTAGTGGTAAGCCTCCTTTGAAAACACGTGTTGGTAGTCATTTAAATTTGATATTTGATATTTTTTGATATTAATTGATATAAAAATTTGCTGTGCAATAAGAATTAAATTCTTTATGGGTGTACAGTTTACTGGAAAATACTAAGAACACATTTCAAACATAATTGACAATATAAATATAAGACAAGATTTAGTAAAGAATATAAACTAAAATAAAAACGAAAAAAATGTAGAGTTATAATTAAATAAATAAATAAATAGAGAATGATGACATAAAATGTACATTAAGTGGGGGAAACATCAATGAGACGTTCTCAGGTGGGAAAAGACTAAAGACAAAAAACTTCTGTGCTCGACTTTGGTTCTTATACTAAGGGGAAGTTCATTATAAAGACGAATGGCATGAATGAAAAATTGCCTACGAGATATTGTACAAGTATAAACATTTGGTCGGATACAATTTGAACGAAGAGACTGTGAAAAGACAACTTTAACAAACAAATAACTGGGTTGTTTTTTATTTAAGATTTTATAGATCATAGTGCAAGCTCTAAAGTTTAAAAAATTGTCAAGACTAAATCCTAGAATTGTTAGAGAATGACTAGAAACATGATCATATCTACGGAGATTGTATACGAATCTTGTGACTGAATTAAAGGCAACGTTTAACTTGCGCCTTGAGATAGCATCTGTACAAGCAAACAACTCACAGCCATACATTATTAAAGGGACCACCATGGCTTTAACCAATTTAAGCTTAACAGCGGTTGGTAATGTATCTCTGCATACTGATAGACCACGCAAAGCACCATAAATGTTAGATACCACTGAGTTTATGTGGTCAATCCAAGTGAGGTTACAATTAAGAATAATACCAAGATTTTTAATTTTTGGTACTATTTCGACTTCGACACCACTTAAAAAAACAGGAGGAATGTGGGACAATAACGGGTGTTTATATATGCAAATAGATTTAGTTTTAGAAGGGTTAATGAGCAGTCTATTATAGGCAGACCAATTGGCCAAAGAGTTAAGGTCCTCATTCATCCTTTCAACGGCATCATCCATCAACCCAATAGGGAAATGAATGTAGATCTGCACATCGTCCGCATATATATGGAAATTACAATTACGTATTACAAGTGGTAGGTCATTAATAAACATAGAAAACAACAAAGGGCCAATTATAGAGCCTTGAGGCACACCACAATGAACAGGTAACGCAGAA
The DNA here is from genome assembly GCA_932526625.1 of Rhingia campestris. NCBI lineage: Eukaryota > Metazoa > Arthropoda > Insecta > Diptera > Syrphidae > Rhingia > Rhingia campestris. The sequence continues at coordinate 16,525,705 of OW052185.1, read as the reverse complement.
GATAAGGACTGGTTGTGAAATACAGATTGGACTCTTTTAGTTAAATAGGACATAATAAGTTTTGCGGAAAGGTGAGAAAAATTAAAATACGATATAAGTTTACTATAGAGAATATTAGGACAGACAGAATCGAAAGCTTTAGAAAAGTCAACTAACGTAACCAAGGTTACTTCATCTCGGTCGATAGCCTCTCGTATATCATCAGTTACTTTTATTAATGCTGTGACACAGCTGTGACCAGAGCGAAAGCCAGACTGCATAGGTGTTAGCAGGTTTTTTGACTCGATGTATACTTTTATTTGAGTGCTAATAATAGATTCAAACGCTTTAGATAGGAAAGGAAGGATGGCAATAGGACGATATTCTGTGGCATTTTTATTTTTAGAGATAGGAATAATTTTTGCATGTTTCCACTGACGCGGGTAGGTGGAAGACATTATGATGGTATTGAAAATAAACGTTAAATATTTGAGGATATATGGTAGGATAATTTTTAAAAACTTCGGGTGAATGGAATCCATGCCCATACTGTCAGATTTGATTGACATAATCGCCTTTTCAACGGTAGACGAATCCACATTATCAAAAAGAAATGCGTCGTCAGATGTATTTATAAATTCATTAACAGGTAAAGGACAAGACACATCAGGTACTAGTGACACTCTAGTAAACTTTCTGTTCAGTTCTTCAATATCAATATTATTCTCAGTCTGTATGTTACTTTTATTGCACACCCCTATCTGTTTAATCTGATTCCACATAAAAGAAGACGAACGGTTGGAATTAAATTTGTTTGCATAATATGATGTCTTAGCTCTTTTGATCATCGAGTTTACTCTATTTCGAATCCTTTTAAATTCATTAAACATTTCTGGAATTTGAAATCTTCTCCATCGACTATAGAGATGATCACTTGTACTTATGGTAGATTTAATTTCATTAGATAGCCAAGGACATGGTTCATGTTTTGCAACAAATGATCTTTTTGGTACATACTTCGTAAACAGATGTGTTATAAGTCCATTTAAAATCTCGACTTGATCGTTAACATTTGGTATATGAAGAATACAGTCCCAATCCAGAGAAAAACATTCATTTACTAGAGACACATAATCGACCCTCTTAAAATCGTAATATTTTATGGTTTGTACAGTTTTAGAAGTTTGTGTTGGTATGTCTAGAGTAGCAAAAACAAGATCATGGTGGGAAAAAACAGGAAACGACAGTTGGGAGTAATGCATAAGCATATTAGTATCACTAAGCAGGACAACATCAATTAACGAGGGTATTTTATTAGGCATATAGTGGGTTGCATAGGACATATTAGCAAACGACATATTAAACGAAGTAACCATATCAATTAAATTCGAGTGTGACGCATTATTAAGCAAGTTTATATTTATATCACCACAAAGAATTAATTTAGGAGCTAGAACGCAAATATCCTCCAACACATTACTAACGATTCTGTAGTGAGCGACATTTCAATATTTTCAATATTTGACTGAGTCAAAAGTCAAAAAACAATTAACGGAATCGAATATTTAGCTGACGTGTCATTGCGATGTTGCCGAACTTATGTAAAGTAATCATAATGTAAAGACCTTACCCATCTCTTATTTCACGGTGGGTCACCCGAAACAAACATTGATTATGATGAGGCATGCCCATTGCCCAGCATCCTTATTGAAAGCTGAGTTCAATCTAACAGCCCTTACCCTTGTACTCTATGATCCACCACTCCTTCTTGGATTACCATAATTATGTTGCCACTCTTTCAGATAACCCTTCTACCTCCTAGGTTGAGTTAAGTAGTCCGAAGACTAGTCATGTCTCCTACATCTCGTGGTTTCAGAATATACCATCCCGTAGTATTAATATATACCCTCAGGTCAATCTTCGTAACTACGATTGCCACTCCTCCAGAAAGTCTGGGATCTCTAAGTTTTCCAGATCCCAGTACAATCATCCACTGCGATAAATGACCAATTCGCGCATGGCCAACATAGTCCAATGACATAAAAAAATCATTACCTTCACAACCCTATAGGGAGGATCATCGTTTACGAAATTAGACATTTGGTTTAGTTCGCGATCAGCTTTGCAGTTTTCATTGCTGAAACCTCATGAGCCACGATAGCAATTACACAGTTTTTCGAGAAATCGCATTGAAACGTTTATCTCAATCCACTACGCGAGGACGCTGGAAGAGTACCTATCCCCAGGCTTCATGAAACAGAAAGTCTTGACCAATACCCAAGAGTTACACTGTCCTCAGAAGCTTCTTAAATTTCCGTTCTGCTTCTGAGGTCCTCCCCCTTGTGGAAACCAGATTTGTGAACCTCTATGGGCCACAGATGCCAAATGTATGCTCACTCATGTATGCTGATAAATTAATTAAACCTATTGCTGTTGAAGCCATCTTGGAAATTCTTTACCAGCTTATGAAGGTTGACAATTGACGCCATTTTAGAAACTCTTTACCAACTCATGCAGTTTGATCAATAAATCCAACCTAACTATTTCTTTTGACGCCATCTTGGAAATTCATTACCAGCACATGACGGTTGACTGTTGACGCCATATTGGAAACTCTTCCCCAGCTCATGTAGGCTGATCCATAATTCCAACTAACCAACAACTATTGCTGTAGACGCCATCTTGGAAATTCTTCACCAGCTCACGAAGGTTAACTGTTGACGCCATCTTGGAAACTCTTTACCAGCTCATGCAGGTTGAACATTAAATCCAACCTAACTATTGCTTTGGCGCCATCTCAGAAATTCTTTACCGGCTCATATAGGTTGACTGTTGACTCCATCTTGGAAACTTTTTACCAGCTCATGTAGGATGATCATTAATTCCAACCAACCAACAACTATTGCTGTAGACGCCATCTTGGAAACTTTTTACCAGCTCTTGCAAGTCGATCAATTCTTACTTACTTCCTTACTTAAGTGGCGCTACTGTCCGGGATGAACCTAGGAATCAACCAACATACCTCTCCGATTAGCCCAGTCCTAAGCTTACTGTCTCCAGTTGCGCACTCCAAGTTGGTTGAGGTCGGTTTCTGCTTGTGCGCGCCACGTAAGGCGGTGTCTTCCTTTACTTCGTCCGACGTCTTGCTGGGAATCGAAGACTCTGCGAACCGGAGTATTGGTGTCCATTCGTTCTACATGTCCTAGCCATCTTAAACGTCTAATGCGGAGTTTTTTCATGACTAGGGGCATGTCGCTGTACAGCTCGTATAGTTCTTGGATGAATCTTCGTCTCCGACCGAAGATTTTTCGAAGAATTTTTCTCTCGAATCGACCAAGGATTTCTTCATCCGCTTTTGATACGGCCCATGCTTCAGTGCCGTAGAACAGGACTGGGATGGTCAGGGTTTCTTATAGGATCTCCTTAGTAGTTTGAGTGAGGGCTTTACTACAAAATTGCCTTCTAAGCCCGAAGAAACAGTGGCTGCCAAGAGTAATTCTTCATTTAATTTCTGACGAGATGTTGTCAGAGTTAGACAAAGTGCCGTACTACCTCAAAGCTATATCTGTCAATGGTGACGTTTGGTCCAATTCGTCTATGTGTCCTTTCGCTTCCTTCTCTATACTAGCAAAAGTGGTTATGAAATCACGTCGAGTACTACCGATGATGTCAATACCGTCGGTGTATGCTAGTAGTTGCACCGATTTATGGAAGATTGAGCCTCTAGTGTTGGCTCGGGAGTTTTGCACAATCCTCTCAAGAATAAAATTAAAGAATTCAAATGACAGTGAATCGCCTTGTCTAAATCCTTTTTTGGTATCGAATGTGTCGGTGAGGTCGTTTCCGACCCTGATGGTGCGGCGAGAATTCTCCATCGTCATCCTACAAAAACGGACGAGTTTGGGCGGTATACCAAAACTAGACATGGCTCTGTAAAGTTCGTCTCTATAATTCTGTCGTATTCGGCTTTGAAATCGATAAATAGGTGGTGCATATCGATTTGGACTTCTTGGGTTTTTTTCCAGGATCTGCCGAAGTGAGAAAATTTGATCGGTTGTGGACTTTCCTGGCCTAAAACCACGCTGATAAGGGCCGATCAGGTTGTTGGTAAACGGTTACGACAGATAGGATCTTGTGTAGGCGATGTTGAGCAGACTTATGCCTCTGTAGTTGGCGCAGTTCAGAGGGTCTCCTTTTTTTTGGATCGGGCAAACGATGCTGAGGTTCCATTCTTCAGGCATACTTTCATCCGACCAGATTTGGCTTATGAGTTCGTCAACTCCGCCGGCTTTATAAAGCTTTGTTAAGCCTGAGTTTAGATATTGCTTCCTCACTTCACTTAGGTCGGGTGGTTGGTAGTTTTCGATGTCGTTGCCAATATTGAATGGTTCGTTCTGCCTGACAGCGGAATGTTGTTCGTCATCGCCGTTTAGCAGTCTGCAGAAGTGGTTATTCCATATCCTCAGCATCAACCGTGTCTCAATTACGATATATCCTTGTTCATCTCGAGCCTTGTATTCTTGGCTTTGAAGTGGTAAAACTTGCGAACATCGTTCTTGGAGTAGCACCTCTATATGTCCTCGATCGCGCGCTTTTCTTGCTTTTTTTCTTCTTTCTGAAAACCTGGTGTTCTTCCCTTCATCTCTGCCTATAAAGCTTAATGGCAGCTCTCGTCTTCACCTGCAGCATAGCCTTGTACGCATCGTTCTTGGCTGCGAGCATCTGTCAGCAATCCTCATCCATCCAGTGGTTTATTTCTGGTGGGCACGAGAATGCCTTGTTGGCATCGTTGCCATTTTTCTTCGACATAAGATGCTGGTGGTATGGTTTTAATCGAGAAGCTAAGGGATACGCTTTGCGCGAAGGCCTCCGCAAGTGCAGTCTTTCGAGATTACGTTTTCACAGTATTTCTGGTTTGTTGTGGCGTTGGATATCCGCATTCTTACCTTGGCTGCAACAAGGTAGTGGTCCGAGTCGATGTTAGCCCCACGGAATGTTCGGATATCCAACATACTGGATGAGTGTCTCTTGTCTATCGCAATGTGATCAATTGGTTGATTGTACGTTGATCTGGAGACCGCCATGTCCCCTTATGGATATCGAGGTGAGGAAACCGTGTACTGGCTATAGTGGCATTTCGTTCCATATCGAAGACAATTAGCCTTAGTCCGTTACCAGACGTGCTGTTGATGGTTTCTTAGAAATTCTTTATCATCTCATGTAGGTTGATCAATAAATCCAAATGTAGACGCCATCTTGGAAATTCTTTACCAGCTCATGCAGGTTGATCAATAAATCCAACCTAACTATTGCTTTTGACGCCATCTTGGAAGTTCTTTACCGGCTCATATAGGTTGACTGTTGACGCCATTTTGGAAATTCTTCTTCTGCTGGCTTGGAAATTGTAGAGGTGTAGAGGTGAACTGAACTTCTAGCCTGTATGACATTACAATGGTTAGAACCGAATCTAGGGTTAAGGTACCAAGCACTCAGTGGTCACAACGTGGACTTAAAGAATCAGAGTTGTTGAGACCAGCTAGGTGATTGCTCATGATTACGTAGCACTTAATTATATTTAAGAACGCAAGACAGGAGGTATTTCTACAATGTTCGCGCGAAATAAGAGCTTTCGATACGCCCATGTCTCCTATGTGTTTTTTTTCGCATGCCTTGGAATCATGTCTAGCAGGCTCAAGGCTGTTTGTAATCCTCCCGATATTGGGACGTTTACGTTGATTTATGAAACACAGAAGCTCGATATAAGTAAATACTTGGGGAAATAAAAATGTGCGCTTTGCTGCTTTGTGGTCAGTTGGATATCGAGAATGGAAGGGTTTTGGGTTAACTCGATTCCTGGATAATGGCTGAAGATTTTGGTTTCCCTTCTATGACATGGGGCAGCATTGTGTTTTGGAAGCACTGAAGTTAACTCTACTGGACTTACCTACCCAACCTATATCCCAATTCTAAAACCCCTTTCTCTCTGACTCAAATAGCAAAAGTAACAACACCTAAGTATTTGCTCATGAATTCATGTCATCGAGCTACCAATCATTTGATGTCCCATTTTCACAGCAAAAAATCAAATAAAATAAAATTGATAAAAATTTATGAAAAAAAACCATAACAGTGGCTTTTTATTAAAACACTTTGCTGCTCAATAGTAATGAACCAAACCCAGCTAAAACACTTACATCACCTATTTATGTTTATCGCCTTGAGCTCCAGAAACCCCACGTTCTTAATGTTATCCATAAACTAGTGGAAAAGCAATTTCATCAGTGTTTCTCACGCAAAACTATACCCTGGAGATGGAATAACGTTAAGGTAAGCATTTTAGAATCAGCACTTAGACCCCTTCTCAATGAACCTATCAACGTCCCTCTTTGTCAAGCGGGTTTATTGTTGTGACGCTACATATAATACCTTATTGTGGAACGTGGAAGCCTCAGTCGTGCTCATAAGATTTTCACGTTACAAGAAAGAAACTCCATCGCATCGCACTATATCTGAACCCCCACGACAAGTGTGTGTGTGTCCCCCCCTAACCTATAAATAATCTTCAAATGGCAGCGCTCGCTGTGCTATAAAACAAAGTGTCCCGTGTAATAGTCTGCCGTCTGCCAATCCAAAAATAGCTGACTAAATTGATTTTTAAGTGCTTGATTAAGAAAAAGCAAAAAACAGACGAGAAAATCAATTCAATCAAGTTGCCGACATTTAAATTGTATCTACTCACGCTATCGGTCACTTGTGCGGTCTCAGATCTAATGACGGTCTCACCGAGACGGGGGGAAAGGAAACCTTAAAAAATAGCGTTTTCGAAATTTCCATGGCCAAGGCGGTTTGTCCCTTGGCAATGAACTGACGCACTACGCTATCTTTTCTTTTTTTCATTTCCATCCTTTTTCAGTCACTTGAAGATGAAGTCTTCAGATTTCAAGTGTACACAAGGCCCCTCAGACAGAGTTGTTTTCAATTTTCCTAATTTAGAGATTCGGTCCATTTAAATGCTGACAACAACATCAGCCGTTGAAATGTGCGTATAAATAAGGATCTGTCCGAGGGAAAGGAAACTGAAGCAGTACCGTCAAATAAAAATGAAATAGTACCCAAAGTAGATGTTCAGCCTGAGGGGGTCTGGCCTGGAGTCCGGTCTGCTATGGTATTCCTAGAAAGCAAATAAACGTAATATTCCGGCCTACTTTTAGCTAAATAAGTTTTTGGGTAAATATTTCGTTTTTTTTTTTGTTCTATCAGATCCTTGCAGAAGGAGAAGTTGTTTTGATAGGACTTTTCTTTTTTTTTGTTGGTTGGTTTGGGGGGAGCAATATTGCTAGTGTCAACACTAGGAGGAGAGTTATCATAAATTTTGATGAGAATACAAATAAACAGGATACACGAAAGTATGGAAAAAAAATGTAATTTGTAGGGTGATATGTGGTATTTGTATGTTTTGGGGAGGTCCTAGGTAATTATGGGCGACTGGTGATTTTTTCAGTTTCATTTTTAAAAGGGTTTTATGCTGTAAAAAAGTAAGCATAGGTCGATACATTCACAATGTAAGCTAACGAGGGGTCAGCCCCTTTAAATCCTTTATGTAGATCTGCTATCCAATTGCACAAATTTTGGAAATCCATTATTTCAAAACTTCTAAATTTCAGCTGAGACAAGGTGTTTTTTTAAAAGCAAAAACCTTTTATTTTTAAATAAAAAAAACAATGGAATGACTAAATTGTGTCCTTATTAACTCATAACTTGTATGACATTTAATGATTAAAAATAATTTCTGGGATCTGCGACTGCACCTTATGAACGCCATCCTGTCGGTCAAATTTTGCACCACTTTTTCGAGCATACCCGGTCTTATTTCTTCGATAGTCCGCCGAATGTTGGACTCAAAGTGATCAATCATTGCTGTTTTACCAGCATAGACCAGAGATTTGACGTAACCGCCCAAAAAGTAGTCCAAAGGTGTCAAATCACACGAACAAAGTGGCCAATTTACAGATCCATTTCTTGAGATGATTCAGTCACCAAACGTTTGGCTCAACAGAGTCATGTTTGCACGCGGTGTATGGCATGTTGCGCCATCTTGTTGGAACCATTTCTCCTTCAAATGATTTCCAATTAATAAATAATTCACGAAATATTGGCTTGTAGTGTGCGTCATTCACGGTAATGTTGGCACCGGTTTCGGATTTAAAGGCAAATGCGCCGATGACGCCTTCGGTATGTATACCGCATCAAACTATAATTTTGTCGGGATGTAATGGCGTCCCAAGAGTCTCATGAGGATTATGCTCACTCCAAACTCAGATTGTTTACGTACCCTAGGTTAGGTCAGGTTTGGTTGGTGGGTTGATGAGGCAGACGGTGTGTGTCTTCCCTCATCGCACTCAGGTCAATATAGACCCATTGTGATGCCCGTTGGGGGTCCACTTGTGTATGGTTGGTTCATTCGCTGTCCGGTTACTGTCCATTGTTGTTAGCCCCTTTCCAGCCATCCAGATGTTGTTGCAAACCTGAAAAGATTAGGGAGAGGGATTTCGGAGAGATCCGTGAGGTCATGGAAAAAGTATTTTGCTAAGGTTCTCATTCTTAATTGGGTGAGGCCTGGGCAGTGGCACAGAAAGTGGAGGGTATCCTCGCAGCCTCTACAGAGGTCATCTTCTATGAGATGCATTTTCAGTTTGTGGCTTTTTAGTAAGTTGTGTCCAGTAAGAATCCCAACTAAAGTCGAGACAGATTTCCTGTTTCTACGAAGTAGTTTATGGGTTCTGGCTTTGTCATACTCAAGCCACATCCTTTCGGAAGTTTCACAGGTGGGAAGGGAGTTCCACCTGTTTTTGGCAGTGATCAGTGTTTTCTGTCGCCACTCGGGTGGGACAACCGCCACGATGTGATGCCACAGTGTTTTCTGTCGCCACTCGGGTGGGACAGAAAACACTGTGGCGTCACATAGTGGCGGTTTGACAGACTGGTCTGCTTGGTCAATGCTGGAGGCAGATTCTTTTCTCGCCAGTTCGTCAGCAATTTCATTGCTTTGTATATGCCTCTGTGTCCGGGGACCCAGCAGAGCTTAACATTATGTTGGACGCCAAGAACCTTTAGCTCTTCACAACAACGTTTCACAAGCCAAGATTTTATTTCGACAGCAGAGATAGCTTTTATTGCAGCCTGACTGTCAATAAAGATGGTGATATCATCTGGTGGTATCGCCAGCATTGAGGTCGCTTGGCTGCCTCTGCTACTGCCAAAATTTCGGCTTGGAAGACACTGCTGTGCTCAGGGAGACGAAAGGTGCCGTTTAGCTTTAATGTTTCTGAAAACACTCCAGCTCCAACGCCTACATCCATTTTTGAACCATCAGTGTAGATGGATATGGTTTCGGGGCCCAATTCGTTCCTCTCCCACTCCTCTCTGCTTGGAAGGATGCAGGAGAATGGTCTTGGAAAGTCATGATGAGGCAGCATGTAGTCAGATGATACAGCTGAGCCCAGATATCTGTGTAGAATTTGGCTGGCTGATTCTTAGAGCACTTTTGGCTGCAGATTCTTGCATGTAAAGGTCTAGCGGTAGCAGGTTAAGGATGGTTTCCAGTCCCGCTGTTGGTGTGGTTCTCATTGCACCAGTAGCGCCCACACATGCTATCCTTTGTACCTTTGTCATATTTGTGGCGATACAGTCCGGGAAGAATCTGGGCCTCAACCAACATGCCTCTCCAATTAGCCCGGTCCTTAGCTAACTGCCTTCAGTTGCGCACTCCAAGTTGGTTGAGGTCGGTTTCCACTTGTGCGCGCAACTTAAGGCGAGGTCTTCCTCTACTGCGTCCGACGTCTGGCTGGGAATCGAAGACTCTGCGAGCCGTAGTATTGGTGTCCATTCGTTCTACATGTCCTAGCCATCTTAAACGTCCAATGCGGAGTTTTTTGACCAGGGGCATGTCGCTGTACAGCTCGTATAGTTCTTGGTTGAATCTTCGTCTCCATAGCCCTGCAACGCAAACGGGACCGAAGATTTTTCGAACAAATTTCCTTTCGAATCGACCAAGGATTTCTTCATCCACTTTGAAAACGGTCCTTGCTCCAGAGCCGAAGAGCAGGATTCGGATGATCAGGGTCTTATATAGGATCTCCTTAGTAGATCGAGTGGGGGCTTTACTACTGAATTGTCTACTGAGCCCGAAGAGACAGCGGTTGTAATTCTTCGTAATTTCTGACGAGATGTTGTTGTCAGAGTTAATAGCGGAGCCGAGGACAAAGTCCCTTACTACCTCAAAGTTATATCTATCAATGGTGACGTTCTGTCCAATTCGTCGATGTTGTGATGTTGTGATATTAGCAAACGTGGCTATGATATGAATTGTCGGCGTATGCCTGTAGTTGCATCGATTTATTGAAAATTATACCTCTGGCGTTTGCTCGGGACTTCTTGCCTAAGTCTAGAGCATCCGAATAGCCGCTGTTTCTACTCACTATAACACGGTCCATAGTAGATGTCACAGTTTTCCATCCTCATTTTGCCCGGCCAATCCCATCGTATTTCCTGGATGGCAGAAATGCCTGCTTTGTAGGAGTTTAGAGCTTCCGCAAGTTGTTCGCCTGCACCTCTCCTGTTTAATGTTCTCACATTCCGGGTGCAGATACGAACGTCGTTGTCCTCTTTTCTTTTAGCCGGGTCGTCAACAACAAGCTAGTGGTTGCTTCTCAAGATATACCTAGTTCATGGGCTTGTAGTAAACCCAAAGCACAACTCCCAATCTGGAGGACCAGTTCCAATTTATTAGATACCCCTGGGACACGGTGCCATCAGTACACTACGGAATTGAGCGCTACCGTTGGTCTCTAGGTTTATTCGCCGCACCATCTCTGTTCAAAGGCCTGACTTACCCTTAAGATTCCTAGATAGCCTGTTGTACGAATATGTCGAAGCAGCTTATCTAGGTTGGCCTTGGACAGCAGGCCGGGTATTCATTCCGTGCCTTTCTAACCAGGCTTTTACAGTCTTGCTGTTTTTCGTCTTGCTATCAACACTCGCACTTATCGTTTGGCAAGTCAAATCCCGTTGGATGAGACCAGTATCCGATGGTTACCACTTGGAGTTACAACAACTTTGCATTGCAAATTAAAGCCAATCAGAGTCTACCCTCGTTCTAGACTACCCAACCATCAAAGCTGGTCCTTCAGTTTTATGTCGACTCCGTATGATGATGGTTTGCCATAATCAAGAGAAGAGAGCCTTTCCTTTAAAAAATATTTAGGTTTTGCTACGGCTGGGAATCGAACCAAAACCTTCTGCGTGGTAGGTCATCGCACTAACCATCGCGCCACCGAGCCCAACGCTTGTGATTTTTCATGCTAAAAATAGTTCGTCCTGCGTGTTTCTTAGGATGTCATCTCTACCAGTATTTCTTGTTGGGTCGCCTGTAGCAAATTTCTATCCAACCTTTGCATTCGACATATTACTATGGGAAAATGTATTCTCGCCATCGTCGCAAAAACGTTTGAAGCATCTAGTTTTGATTTCCTTGATTGAGCCGCTTTACTATACAGAATTAGTGCAGTGGTGCAGTGGAAGAAAGTCGCACAAAAGAAAATAAACAAAAACAAACAACAACAACATCAGACAACGTGTGGTAATCCCTCCCGCCCCATTCCATCTCGTTAGCTGTTGACTGTGCTTGGCTAATGCAAGTGCCGTATGATTCTATTTTCATGCGTGCACTTGCATTGGCGGAGCATACGCATCATCAGGCGTATAGCGGGTCGTGAGTGAATATTTAGTTGGGTGACCAAAGCAAATTGTCATACGGGCATAACACCTATGACAAATTGTTATTGGAATCCAAACGTTACAATTTCACTTCACGGCTTTGCTTAGTTGGCGTCGGAGTTGTGTTTTATATATTTTTGAAAATTGTAATGGATAGGAATTTTAGAGTAGACTTAGCAATATTCGTGGGTTAAGGTCGAATCTCTTTTCGGCTTACGTCCACATTTCAAAATATAAACCAGCTGTTTTGGCGCTTTGTAAAACACAGGTGGGCGAAAACTCTGATACTTCAGATCTTAGTCTACCTGGATATAACTTAGTACCATTATTCTTCTCTCATCGCGGCCTCGCCATTTATATACGTAGTGATGTAGCCTACCAACTTCAACAGCAATACGGCCAATGTTCCAATCCGGAATTTAATTTTATATGGCTGAAATTCCATGTCCGTAGACAATTAATTCACTACTGTTTCATTTATAGAATCAACCTTTAACGAGTTTGATGCGCTATCTGACTCCATCTCAAGAATTGTATCCCTACACCCTCGCACTGAAATCGTCATTACGGGCGATTTCAATGTACACAATTCTTCGTGGCTTCGACATTCTGGACAGTCAACACCCGAAGGAAGGTATGTCGAGATCTTTGCTGACATAAATAACTTAACTCAGCTTGTAAATGAGCCAACGCGCATTCCGGATATTGATAGTCAAGCCGCCAACACCCTGGACTTGTTCTTAACATCTCACCCTGACAAATACACCATAAATGTATTATCGCCTCTAGGCACGTCAGACCACTGTATCGTATCAGCTAATTTCTCGTACTCCAACCACATAGTTAAAGAACAAATTCCTAAAAGAACTGTATGGCATTACGAGAAAGCCAACTGGGAAGCTCTAAACGGTTTCTTTAAGAATTTTAACTGGTCATTATGCTTCCTCGATAATGACGTGGATGCTACGGCTGATGCGATAACTAACATCATTCTCCTGGGTATGAAAACCTATATCCCTCACCGGATAAAGAGTATCAAACCGAAGGTAAACGGGTGGTATGACTCGAGCTGTAAAGAGGTTGTTAGGGTGAAAGAGTTATGTTTTCGGTCATATAAAGCCAACCCAACTGAGGATAACCGTTTAAAATTCAAACAAGCCAGAAATGACTGCAATGCCCACATTAAGCGTGTCAAATTCTTCCACTACCAAAAGTTGAGGCATAAAATTCTACTATGTCCCAAAGGTAGTAAAAACTTTTGGTCGTTTGTAAAAAACATTAAGAATTCGACCTCATCTTCCATCCCAACGCTCATTTACAATGACATTCCAGCTGTCACCTCTCTAGACAAAGCCAATCTGCTCGCTGCTCATTTTGCAGCCAATTCAACGCTGCCAGATTGTGCCCAGTCTCCCCCTGTACTTGAGAACGTAGAACATTCTATGGGACCAATCCACTTTCGTACTCGTACAGTCGCAAGAGTATTAATCGATCTTGACATACACAAATCGTCTGGTCCAGATGGTATCTCCCCCGTAATTCTGAAGAGGTGTTCTTCAACGCTGGCAAAACCACTGCGTAAGCTTTTCCATCTTTCCTATTCATCAGGACTCTTTCCGAGTCGATGGAAAACTGCATTTGTACAGCCCGTTCCCAAAAAAGGCGAATCTTCTTCTCTCTCCAACTACCGACCAATTGCACTTACCTCCCTTCTTTCTAAGGTCATGGAAACGCTGATAAACCGTCAGCTTATGAAATATCTTGAATCACGAAAACTCCTCAATGACCGACAATATGGTTTTCGTAGCAACAGGTCCACTGGTGATTTGATGTCATATCTCACCGAAAAGTGGAACCAATCAATCCACCTTGGTGGCGAAAACAAGATCGTTGCACTTGATATTTCAGGCATTTGACAGGGTTTGGCATCAAGCCCTTTTGTCGAAAATGCGTGCTTTTGGTATCGATGATACTCTTATTCAATGGATTAGAAACTACCTCTCGAAACGTTCAATTCAAGTAGTTTTGGACGGTTTCAAGTCTGCTACTCACCAAATAAATGCTGGTGTTCCCCAAGGCTCAGCTTTGTCTCCGACACTCTTCCTCATTTTTATTAATGACCTATTGTCTGCAACTTCTAACCCAATCCACTCCTTCGCTGATGACAGTACCCTCAGCTTTTCATATTCGTTCTCGATTTCACGCCCCTCACCTTCGGATGTGGAAGAAAACGACAAAATATGTTAAGTTCATTAAATTCCGACCTTGACAGCATAATTAAATGGGGTAAATCTAATAGAGTGGAATTTAATTCCAAAACGCAATGCTGTCGTCTGTCATCCAAGCGAAACCAAACTTTACAACCACTATCCATGAGTGGCACTTGCATCGTCGAAACCGAAAAACTTTCCATGCTCGGTATGTGTGTTAGTAACGACCTTCATTGGAACGACCACATATTCGAAATCGCCAAAAATGCAGAAAATGTCTAGGTTTCCTTAATCGATGTAAGAAATACTTCACCCCTTCTGATCTGGCCTCAATATATAAAGCGTACATACGCCCCAAACTTGAGTTCAACGCCCACATATGGTCAGGTGCAGCCAAAACATCATTGCACCTACTAGATAGGATACAAAAGCGTGCGATAAAACTGATAGGAGACCCAACCATAGCGAACTCCATAGTTTCGCTCGAACATCGTAGGAATGTCTCCTGCCTTACACTCTTTTACCGCTATTACTACAACAAATGCTCTAACGAAATAGCCAGCTGCATTCCGCCCCTTCAACAATTCAACCGTAATACTCGCCGTACCACGAATGCTAATCAGTTCACCCTAAAGCCTATCTTCGGACGTACTATGAAATATAGAGATTCATTCCTTAACCGAACAACACGAATGTGGAATGCTTTACCAAACTCAGTTTTTCCTCTCCATTATAATTTACAGAAATTCAAAACCAACGCACATCGGTATCTCCTCTTCTCTACTCCTCTATTTCCTTAATGCCCGCGCTGTGTTTAAACACCATAAGGGTATTAATAATCCCTTTAGCGAGCGCCAATTATAAAAAAAAAAAAAGAATGTGTCCAGGCGTTGTTAAAAGTCTATTCTACTCCTAGATCGCATCAACATCAATTGTTTTATAGATTCAGTCGAAATGTTCTCAGACCTATGCCAGCTTGTCATTTTCATGAGAAAAGTGAATTATAGGTCTTGAAAGTGGATTTACTCCATTAGCAGTAGATTTTCATCAAGATTGAACAAAATCCTGTCCATCTTTAGTGTATCTTCATATATTTGCGGATACCTAATCCAATTCTTTATCAAACCCCAGTAAATATATCAACATGGCAAATTAACTGCCCAATAGCGCCGTAAACTCCTTTTCACAGGCCCCAACACAGGCAAATTCCCTAATCCCTGCTTCTCGTATCTACAGCAATAAATCGAAGTAATTGCTGGATAAATTCGAACTTCGATGTATCGCTGCGGAAGGCCTGATATGACTTGAGGTGAATAATTGCCACTTAGTGACAGAAAATTGGCTATTATCAGTCGTCCCTCTTCCTTAATGATCCCATCAATGAGATTAATCATCATTTTTGAGGTTTCCTAAGGATGTTGGGTAGGATATCCAAAAAATGTACTCTCAACGTATGAACTTGGTTTGTTGTATTGATTTTCCCTTTGGTATCCCACAACTACCAACAGAAACCCTAATAAAACGGTTAAAACTGAAATCTTTAGTCGCTCATCCTTTTTGAAAATCCTCACCCACAAAACTTTTTGCATGTTTCGAATGGAATTGCGCATCTTTGTGAGATCGCCCAACAATAAGGTCCAGACCACGAATCCCCATCATAACAATCTCTCAACTATACAGCTGCACACACTGCTCTGTGTCCTGTATACAAATTAGCAAATGGAATTTATTTCCAGGATTAAATAGAACGGAAAACAAATCGCATCTTACACTCGACAATCCACCCTTTGGCTAGCTCGCTCTACAGGAGTAAACATCTGAGGTTGGCCTGCCCTAGCCATAAGTAATTATTTTCAAATTGCAAATCTTTTGATTTAGCACCAAATGAAAAGCCAGCTCTGAGTCCTGCAGAACTCCTCTCTACGGCTATAAATGCGGTGGATGCTTAAACTCATAATTCTTTAAATTCATCGACCCCACACTCACACCCCTACCGCCATTAGGGATTCAAGCTTTTATCCGTTTCGCTAATGCAAACAATTCATACATCACAACGTGGCACAGGGACACCGAATGGGGTGCGGTGGCGCGCTCCAAGGATTACCGAGTGCATAAAATGTGCAAGAGGATTTTTTTTTATCGAATCAATTCATCAACTGCAAGGAAATATTTGTTGAGCATTTGATATCCTTTTTCTTTGACTTTTATCTTATCCTGTTTTTTTTTTGAATAAAAAAGAAGGAAGAAAGGGGGGGGGGGTTGCAAAATGCACTTAGTTTGGGTGGGTGGGACACGTATGCCCAAGGATATATGGTTTTTCTACATCAGCTAATTTCCATTGTAAAATTTATGAGACTTGCACTAACAGTTTTGCCTCGTTTCCATTTACACTGATGAATACATTTCGCCGGGGATTACAGTGTCCTGGGTAACACAACAGTGAAGCATACCTACAACAACAGCAAAATGTCCTTTTATGGATCACTCATGTAATTGGAGTGTGAAGTTGTGGATGGCATTGTCTGCGTTGACGGGAATGTTTGCATTTTTTCTACGTCAGGATTGTGAATTATGTACATATTTATGGCGTCAAGGATATTCATAAATATGGACGATGTAAATGAAAATTGAAGTGAAAATAAATTTTAAAAGTTTTTCTATTGTTTTTTTGTTTTAAAAAAGAAAATCAAATGCAGATGGTAGTTGATTTGTTTCGTTGTGATTAATGGGCGTTCAGGTGTTGTTAGGATACCGATGGAAAATGTAAACAAATTGAAGTGCAAGGATTTGAGTAAGCTAAGTAAGGGGTTATGAATACGCTTTATCACTTTATATGTTTTAACGCAGAGTGGTCGTTAAGGAAATTCGGAATAAGAAGAATGCACATTCGTTTTAAATGTCTGCAAGTTATACTTACTTACTTATCGGACTCCCGACCAGTGAAGAGTCTCCGCCTGAGATACTGCAGCCTTCCATCCTCTACGATCCATGGCTCGCTGCTTCCAGTTGTCTAGACCGAGCGCACTGGCATCCGCGATGGCTTGGTCTTTGAAACGGAGGTTCGGTTTTCCTTGCTTTCTCGAACCTGGGGGCTGGGATTCGAAGATCCTCTCAGCTGGAGCGTCGTCCATTCGCTCGATGTGGCCGAGCAAATGTAGTCGACGTGTTTTGGCTTTTTGGACTACATCCACATCTTGGTACAGCTCATAGAGTTCGCGGTTGTAACTTCTTTTCCATTCGCCCTCCTCGCGCACAGGACCAAACATCCGCCGTAGTATTTTTCTTTCGCATAGACCAGCAGCTGGACGGACCTGTTGAAGATAGTGCCTT
Organism: Rhingia campestris; assembly: GCA_932526625.1. Classification (NCBI taxonomy): domain Eukaryota; kingdom Metazoa; phylum Arthropoda; class Insecta; order Diptera; family Syrphidae; genus Rhingia; species Rhingia campestris. The sequence goes on along the minus strand of OW052185.1, from coordinate 16,508,411 downwards.
CCGTATTTACACCTTCCCTGAACACTATCTGCTCCATTAAAAGATTGAAGAAGTCGCATTATAGCGCGTCTCCTTTCCGAAATCCGATGCATGTTTGGAATATTTCGGAAGAGCTACTTTCAAACTGCACGTTGCAGCGCATTTTTTCCAGCGTCACGCGACACAACTGAATCAGCCATATAGAGCTCCTGAGGATGTATGCTATCATACGCGGCTTTGAAGTCGATGAATATGTGGTGAGTTTCGACTTGAAATTCGCAGGTCTTTTCCAGGATTTGCCTCAGCGTGGAAATTTGGTCTATAGTCGATCTGCCGGTCCAGAAGCCACACTGGTACGTCCCAATTTGTGTGTTCCAGAATGGTTTAGAAGTTCACAAAGTACGTTGGATAGGATCATGTATGCGACATTTAGCATGGATATGCCTCGATATTTCTTGGAAGACATATGATCGCCTTTTTTGTAGATGGGGCATATGAAGCTGATAGTCCAGTCATCGGGCATGTTTTCTTCCACCCATACTTGGTTGATGATTCGGTGCATGCTCCCTATCAAAACATCACCACCGTATTTAAAAAGCTCCGCTGGTAAGCCATCAGAACCTACGGCCTTGTTGTTCTTTAGCTTTTTATAGCAAGGCCAACTTCTTCTATACTAGGTGGTAGAACTAGTTCTTCATTGACTGGACGTGGGTTCTCTTCTTGCCCTATCTCTCTTTACATGGTGCCCATTTAGCAGCTGTTGGAAATGCTGCACATCTACTATTCCCTGCGCTTCGGTGACTAGGTAACCATCTTCTTTCTACGCAGGGTTTTCTTTTCCTCCCTTCTCCTGGCTCGATACTCTTCTCTCGCTGCCCTTGTTTTGCGCTGCAGCGCTTTCTTGTGTGCAACTTCTGTCACCTTTTTCTTCTGCACGCCTTCATCATCATACCACGGGCTCTTTCTCGGGGGTGGCTGGTACCCTACAGTTGTTTAGACTACGTCCTTGATAATGTCGCGATATTGACAGCACTGATTGTTAGCGCCTGTGGTAGTTGAGTGCACAGATGAGAGTTTCATACTCAGGCGCTCACTGTAGGCTCTGGCTACTCCAGGTGTGCTAAGACATCCAACGTCGAATTTCCTCTTCTGGGCAGTTCGCAGCTTCTTCTCGTTGGAAAGTCGAGCTCAGAATTTAGCCGCGACAAGAAAATGGTCTGGAGAGCGCCAGGTTGCTGTGTGGATCCTGAGCCTTGGGAACCTAGTGCTACTTATCACCGTATTACGAGCTGCTGCAAAATCTGTTGAAATCCTCGAGTACAACTTTTAAATCATACTCTGAACAGGCTCCATAGGCTCCATCCAGGAGGTCATAAAACTCCTCCTTGATGGGATCTTCAGCCTCGTCGGTAGGGGCGTGCGCACATATCAGGCTTATGTTTTGGAACATAGCTTTGATGCGGTTCATAGAAAGGCGATCACTTATCGGCTTGAAGCCTATTTCCCACGACAAATCCGCATCTCAATACATGCAATCTTTTGTTGCAGCTGTGATAAATGTCGCAACTTTTTCTCTTTATTATACCTGATCCTATCCATCGTATCTCCTGGATTGCGGTTATATCTGCCTTGTACCACGTGAGGACAGATTTAAGTTTCTGAGTAGTACCCGGGGTGTAGAGTGTTCGTAGATTCCAGGTGCATACTCTCATATCATAGTCCCTTGACGTTCCGGGTCTTGTTGCCATATGAGGAGTTTCATTATCCGAGGCTGGTTGTGTCTCTCTCATAACTAATGGCATGGTCGGGAAGTTACCCCGACTGCACAACCCCCAACCTGGAGGGCCAGGCGCTTGAATTTCACTCTGTTGAATTTACCAAATTTGCTAATGCTGTCAAGGTTGGAATTCAATGAGCTTAACATATTTGGGTTTTGAGTCCACGTTCGAAGGTGAGGGACGAGGACAATTACCAGCGAAGGAATTAATTGGATTAGGAGTTGCAGACAGGAGATCATTTATAAAAATGAGAAAGAGAGTCGGAGACAAAACTGAGCCTTGAGGGACTTCTTCTTTCTTAAGTGGCTCTACAGTCCGGGATAAACCTGGGCCTCAACCAACATGCCTCTATCATTAGCTAACTGCCTCCAGTTGCGCACTCCAAGTTGAGGTTGAGGTCGGTTTCTACTTGTGCGCGCAACTTAGGGCGAGGTCTTCCTATACTGCGCCCGACGTCTGGCTGGGAATCGAAGACTCTGCGAGCCGGAGTATTGGTGTCCATTCTTTCTACATGTACTAACCATCTTAAACGTCCGATGTGGAGTTTTTTGACCAGGGGTATGTCGCTGTACAGCTTGTATAATTCGTGTATGAATCTTCGTCTCCATAGCCCGTCTACCCAAACGAGACCGAAGATTTTTCGAAGAATTCTTCTCTCGAATCGACCAAGGATTTCTTCATCCGCTTTTGATACGGTCCATACTTCAGCGCCATAGAGCAGTACTGGGATGATCAGGGTCTTATATAGGATCTCCTTAGTAGTTCGAGTGAGGGCTTTACTACTAAATTGCCTTCTTAGCCCGAAGAAACAGCAGTTGGCAAGAGTAATTCTTCGTTTGATTTCTGACGAGATGTTGTTTTACAGAGTTAATAGCGGAGCCGAGGTAGACAAAGTCCCGTCCTACCTCAGGGTTATATCTGTCAGTGGTGACGTTCTGTAAAATTCCTTCTCTATACTAGCAAACGTGGCTTTGACATCTCGTTGAGTCCTACCAATGATGTCAATATCGTCGGCGTATGCTAGTAATTGCACCGATTTTTGGAAAATTATGCCTCTGGTGTTGGCTCGGGAGTTTTGCACAATCCTCTCAAGAATCAAATTAAAGAAATCACATGACAGCGCATCGCCTTGCCTAAGTCCTTTTTTGGTATCGAATGTGTCGGTGAGGTCGTTTCCGAGCCTGATGGAGCAGCGAGAATTATCCATCGTCATCCTACACAAACGGACGAGTTTGGACGGTATACCAAAACTAGACATGGCTCTGTATAGTGCGTCTCTATAAATGCTGTCGTATGCGGCTTTGTGATCGATAAATAGGTGGTGGGTATCGATTTGGACTTCTTGGGTTTTTTCCAGGATCTGCTGAAGTGTGAAAATTTGATCGATTGTGGACTTTCCTGGCCTAAAACCACACGGATAAGGGCCGATCAGGTTGTTGGTAAACGGTTTCAGGCGTTCACATATTACGCAGATAGGATATTGTAGGCGATGTTGAGTAGACTTATGCCTCTGTAACTGGCGCAGTTCAGAGGGTCTCCTTTTTTGTGGATCGGGCAAACGAAGCTGAGGTTCCATTCTTCAGGCATATTTTCATTTGACCAAAATTTGCCTACGAGTTGGTGGATGTTACTTACCAAGTCTCTCCAAGTCATCTCCGGCGGCCTTATTAAGATTGAGTTTAGATATTGCTATCCTCACTTCTATTAGGTCGGGTGGTTGGCAGTTCTCGCCGCCGTTGCCAATATTTAATGGTTCGTTCTGCCTGGCAGCGGAATGTTGTTCGTCATCGCCGTTTAACAGAAGTGGTTCTTCCATATCCTCAGCATCGACTGTGTCTCAACTACGATATTTCCTTGTTCATCTCGACAAGATTCTGTTCGAGCCTTGTACCCTTGGCTTTGACGTTTTACACTTTGGTAAAACTTGCGAACATCGTTCCTGGAGTGGCACCTCTCTATATCCTCGATCGCGCGCTTTTCATGCTCTTTTTCTTATTTCTGAAAAGCCGATGCTCTTCCCTTCTTCTTTGCCTATAGAGCTCAATAGCAGCTCTCGTCTTCACCTGCAGCTTAGCCTTGTAGGCCTCGTTCTTGGCTGCGAGCATCTGTCGGCATTCCTCATGGCTTGTTGGCATCGTTGCCATTGTTCTTGACATTAGATGCTGGTGGTGTGTTGTGAGTCGAGAGGTTAGGGGATACGCGTTGCGCGTTGAGACTGCCAAGACCTTCGGCAGTCTCTGGCGATTGCAGTCTTTCGACATTAAATTTTTTCATAGTATGTATTTCTATTTTTTTTTTGTGGCGTGGTGGTGTAATGAATCGTAACTATTTCCTAATCTATTTTTGAAAATAGGTACACATTAAAAATAAAATAACCATTTAAAGCAACAATTTGAATAACCGTGATTGCGACTATTATTGTAATAGATTTTTTTTTTTGTTATTGCACTGCGCTAATGCGCACAACTCTAAAAATCCCTTACTCAGTATAACTTCACAGCAAGTGAACGCTATTCAAAAAACCAAGCTTGGCCCTCTGCTGCCATGCGGAGACCAAGTGATCGTTCTTTTATCATACAACCGCTGAGTAGACAGCTTGAATTGCGTGACCCAGAAAGTTTATTTTACGCACCATTTTTTTTACGTCTCCGTACTCGTAAAAATAACTTTATTTTTACTGAGGTAAATATGCTCAACATACCTTTTTTTCAATTGATAAAGTGATTTCTTTATTAGAGTGACCTCAAATTGTGCTCGAGTTATTGTGCGGAATCGGAAGAACGCGTGTGCGAAAGTGCTTTGGCATACCCCTCTTTGGCTGCCACCCATTCGGAGCGCATAACATAGCCCCCTCTTCGCCGCGATAGCTTCGCCAGACCGCTACCGAGCACAAGGTTAACCAGCACCGGCAGTACCGATCACGAGACGAATTTTCCGTGACCCCAAAAAGCAACAACACAATCATCTACTCATTGGGTTATCAGAAACCACCATTAGATATCCCCAACCACCCCCCCAGAGGCGCACCTCACAACACACATCGTACACCAAAACGATCAGTTGCGATCAATATACGATCGATCCTCAAGACTCTTCTCCCCCCTTACTCTGTGGGATACACAATTTATAATCACGCTGGAATGCGATTGATGTGCTTATGCAGATAACAACAACAAGGGAACGAGAGCAGAAACATAGAATCTGGAAGCCGGCCAGTGATCGCCGCTAATCAGTGAATTTTTTTTTGTTTTGCTAGTTTTTATAATAATTTTCCTTTTAATTTGTTTTTATATTAATTTCATTTATTTAATTTTTTTCAAGTAATTTCAAATAAGGTATCCGTTTATTTGTAAATCTGATGACACAGAAAGGTGTTATAAAGTGCTAACATTGTAGTTCGTGATCCAGTAGAACCTAATTTGCGTAGTCCGTCGAACACAAGGCGAAGACCTTTTTTTTTTCTCAGCAACAGCAGGCGTGCGCACATCAGCTGGAGCATCAACAGAAAACCGTGAGTACCTAGCGTTAATCATTTATTTTTGCATTGATTGAATTGAAAAATCAAAAACGGATCCCGATACAATCTAAGCTTTTAAATTTTAGTAATTTATTGGTAATCTCTTAACCAACGAAAGGCCTTATTTGAATTTTTTTTTTTTGATTTATTTAAATAATGTTAAAGATCAATTTGATCATGAAATATCAATTTAATACTTTAAATTCACTTTCTTTTATCTGCTAACTAATGAAGTTCGTTAATTTAAAGAGTTTTAATAAAATTGAGACATTAGTATATCTATTGCGATAAAAACATGAGTGTTTAAGTTTATTTTTTTTAAGGGCGGGAATGAAGGTAGAATGAGAGGATAGTTAGGAGTAGGAAGGGAATTTTATCTAGGGGTTCGGCTTGAAAATAGGGCAGAGCTGGACAAGGTCGCGAGGTAGTATGTATCTCGGAGGATGTGGGATTGCCCCCAAGTAGCCTCAATGGTTACTTATATACGACTTTAACACCTGTCGCGAGGTTTGTGTTTGTGAGAAGTTGACGCTTTTTGATCTTTTGTGAAGAGGAGAATTTCAGGCACGATTATTAATTTTGTTGAAGGATTTCAAGCAGCAACAACCCCCCCGATCCGACGAGCTGATGCCCGAGCATCCACAAGCGTGCCACCCGCTGCTAACCATGGGACAACAACACCTTTCTTCGTCCCTATCCATGACAAAATTTGGCGCCCAACGAGTAAGCCTTACGTTAAATTATCGACATTGATTACCCTTAGTATAATCGGGGGTGACATAAAGATTTTTAACAGTGTTTCATTTTTTGAAAAAGCAATGGGTTTATTTTTTTTATTTAAAGTAAACTGTAGCCAATGAGAGTTAATAGCTTAACTATATGTAACAAAGCATAACCCATTAGTGCTTGGTTTACCTTTTATTTATCTATGCTAGAGATTTTGTTTACATGTTTTATTCAATTCCAGCTTAGATATTTTACGATTTTAGTTTGCAGAGAAGGAAGGAGTTTGCACTCGGATGTGTAACCCTTGTTTCCGCAAACACATTAGACGAAAAGATCAAAACAAATGTTTTCGAATCACAACAACACTATTCCAATATTATTCTCTCGTAATTCTTCCAGATTTTCCGTCCTTTTATTATATTATGCATTTATATATATTTTTTTTTTTGCTATTTTCGTTTAAATTTATATCATATATATTTCAATTATTTCTCATTGACAATTTATAATTATTATGCATATATACACATATTATTAGAGAAGTCCTTACTATTTCATTGAACCATAACTTTAATTATAACTTTTGAAAATGTCTCAAGGTGCCATTAATAAACCTAAGAGAATATCGTCTTCTATGGATACACGATCCAAAGCAAAACAGAACTTGAATCTGAGTATGAGTCAAGCACCTGCTTCTGCATCTAGTGAAACTAGATCAAAAGTCGTTCACTCACCAGTTCATTTGTTAAACAATATTCTTTTGACAGATTCTATACCTGCTAGTACCTTAGACATACCAGATCCTATTGGTTCCATTAGGGACTTCAATATTGAATCCAATGATAGTGACAATGTTGCCACGATATCTGACCTGTTAAACGCAGATGATTTACATACGTCAGTCAATCAATTGCATGCATTAAGCAAAGCAAACCATCAGAATTTACTTACTACTGCGACTTCAAAACCAAATAATGCTCAAGACTCACGTCTTAGTCAGAATCCTTCGTTGTCTGATGCCAATATTAGATCATATGTTAACAATTGTGTACAACAAAGTTTAAACAATTTTCACATTGACTTATTAAGTTCGCTGGAAGGAATGTTAAAGAAAAATATACAGGAATCGGTTGCCACTTCGGTAAAAGAGATTCTAAATTCTGAACATCAACATCCCAATAATATCGGTCACCGAAATAAACACCAAAATTCGAGGTTTGGAAAACGTCCTCCAGTTAATAACGGTACAGCAGTACCTCAACAAAATTTTCAAACTGAAAGGATCTATAAGCCTCATGACCACAATAATATCCAACGTCATCGGGTAGTGACTGATATTAATGAAAATGACCATTTAAATCGTTCCCAAGAGTTTTCACAATCACTGAACCGTGATTTTTATGCAATACCATTAGTAAGTGATAACGTTTCTAATGAGGGTACAGCTCCTAGAGAATCACTTCGAAAATTCGATCTAGATCGATGGGGAATTCGGTTTGATGGTACGTCCAAATGCATATCAGTTGAAGACTTCATCTTCCGAGTGGAAACGCTACGAGAGAATCATAACATGTCTTGGTCGGAAGTCGTTCAAAACTTCCATTTACTTCTATCGGGAACTGCACAGAATTGGTTTTGGCAGTTTTTGCGAAACTATCCGCGTTCGGATTGGAAAGAGTTACGTCGTGCGTTACTTCATCAGTTCCGAAATCACGAATCCGACTTCGAAATAATAAAGCATATTATGGAAAGACGCCAGCTCATAAATGAATCCTTTGACGATTTCTATAATTCAATAACTGACTTACGTAATCAATTGCGAGAACCAATCCGAGAGTATGAATTGCTAAAAATTATAAAAGGCAATATTACTCAACGATTAATGCAGTACATTTATCCCATGTCTATTTTCTCTTTAGAGCACTTACGTGAGGAATGTCGCAAAGCGGAGAAAATGCTAGGTTCCCGAGATTTCTCACGAGCTCGGCCAAATCCAGTTGGTTATCGAAACGTGCATGAGATAAACGCCAATGATATCTGTGATAGTGAGATTGATGAGGAACTTAATGCTCTCGATGGTAATGTTATGTCTGTACGAAACATTAAGTGTTTTAACTGTAAGAATGTGGGACATTCGTTTATGTCATGTCCCTCAGAGCAACATAACCTATTTTGTTATCGATGCGGTATGGCCAACTGTAAAACACCTCTGTGTCCTAAATGTAACCCTAACTCGGGAAACTCCAAATCGAGCGCGAAGTCCACCGGGGAATCACGCTCAACTCAGACAAACCCGGTTTAAACACGAGCGATGCTAGCACCAATACTGAAATTATAATACAGCTTTTACCTAAATCTGATTTTCCAAAAACAACTGACCTTACTTCTACCACACGAAACCTTACGCCACCAAAGTCTTACGAGGAAAGATTGAGACAATATAATCAAATACGCGAAAGATTGTTTTCGATCGCTGAATTGCAATCGAACACCCTTACGGGCTACACGAATACACCTTCTCGAAGAAAGAAAAAAAAGAAACCTCTATCAGCAGCTTATTGAATCATCTTCCCTCAATTTATGTAACGATCCTCGACCGTATGCACAGGTTCAAATTGCGAATGAACTTGTTACAGGCCTATTGGACAGTGGCGCGTCTATTTCCTGCATAGGCTTAGGTGCATTGGATTTCATTAAGCGCAATAGATTACATCTGATAAAGTTCGCTTCGGGACTTAAAACAGCTGATGGTAGAGTCCAACAAATCGTCGGAAGAGTATTTGTTTCAATAACATACAACAATACCACACATTGTATGGACCTCTATGTAGTACCTTCGTTGTCTCAACCTTTGTATTTAGGTATCGATTTTTGGCTAGCTTTCAAAGTGGCACCTAATATTATATCTGAAATTTCTGTTTCTGCTGCCCCGCAGCATGATCTTACCGATAAGGAACGACAAACTCTTGATGCAATAATTGGTGAATTTCCATCATTTGCGACATTTGGTTTGGGAAAGACTTCTGTCGAAACCCACATTATTGACACGGGTGAAGCGGAAGCGATAAAGCAACGACATTATCCGGTGTCTCCAGTCATTCAGAGTTTGATATATGGAGAATTGGATCGCATGCTATCTTTGGGCGTGATAGAGGAAAGTCAAAGTGCGTGGAGTTCTCCGGTTGTCTTAATAAGAAAGCCGGGGAAGGATCGTCTTTGTCTTGACTACCGAAAGGTGAATTCACTAACGAAGAAGGATGCGTATCCACTTCCTCATATAGAGGGGATGCTAAGTCGGCTGAGAGATACACACTATATTTCTAGTGTGGATCTTAAAGACGCCTTTTGGCAGATTCCCCTTGAGGAGAAATCCAAGGAGAGAACAGCGTTTACGGTGCCTGGGCGACCACTCTATCAATTCACCGTCATGCCCTTTGGATTGTGTAATGCACCCCAAAGGTTATGCCGATTAATGGATAGAGTGATCCCAGCGGCATTACGGGAACGCGTGTTCGTATACCTTGATGATCTCCTCATAATCTCTGGAGACTTGGAGACGCACTTCCACTTGCTTAAGACCGTTGCTCAGTGCCTCCGAAGTGCCAACCTAACTATAAATGTACAGAAATCCCAATTTTGCTTCAAGGAGTTAAAGTACCTAGGCCATATCGTTGGACAGGGTCACATTAAACCGGACCCCGAGAAAGTTATTGCTATTAATAACTTTCCCACACCCAAATCAGTCAAACAAATGCGAAGATTTTTAGGAATGTGTGGCTGGTATCGAAGGTTTATAAAGAACTTCGCCAGTCTCGCAGGACCTCTTACTGACACATTAAAAAAGAGTACGGGGAAATATGAACTCACCTCGAGAGCCTTAGCTGCGTTCGACAATTTAAAATCAGCACTTATCAGTGCTCCGTTGTTAATCAACCCCGACTTCTCCAAAGACTTTACAATACAATGCGATGCCTCAGGTCAAGGAATAGGAGCAGTTTTATTTCAATACGATGATGAAGGACAAGAACGACCAATCGCTTACTATTCTCAAAAACTAAACTCATGCCAGGAAAACTATAGCGTAACGGAGCAGGAATGTTTAGCTGCAGTACAAGCGGTCAAAAAATTCCGTCCTTACGTTGAAGGTGTACGTTTTAAAATTATAACTGATCATTCGAGCCTAAAGTGGCTAATGAGTTTAAAGGATTTGAGTGGGCGATTGGCCAGATGGTCTTTGAAACTGCAAGCCTTCGACTTCGAGGTAGAGCACCGGAAAGGTTCAGCAAATGTTGTTCCGGATACGCTATCGCGAGCATTTATTGAAAGTTTGGAAGAACAAGATAATGATCAGCTTTCGATCGATTTAAATTGTAAACATTTTAAGTCTGATGATTACCAACTTCTATATCAAAAGGTTCATGAAAATAGTTCGCATACACCCGACTTAAAAGTATCCGAGGGTTTAGTATTCAAAAGAATTTTCAACACCGATTTAGATACGTCAAAAACTGATATACAGTGGCGTTTGTGGATTCCATCCAGTCTCACGAAGGAACTGATAAGTCGAGCCCATTTGGCTCCAACTAGTGCTCATGGTGGAATCGCTAAAACCTTAGAAAGACTTCGTCAGCTTTATTTCTGGCCAAAAATGGCAAAAGAGGTCAAAGATTTTATAAATGATTGTGACATATGTAAGACAAGTAAAGGAACAAATGCAACCACTAGACCTCCCATGAAAACATTTACCACTTTTGAGAGGCCTTTCCAAAAGTTGTACATTGACTTTATGGGACCTTACATACGATCTAAAAGAGGAAACCTTTATCTTTTCATCGTCCTTGACCATCTTACTAAGTTCGTGATGCTTAAGCCCATGCCGAAAGCAAACACCTCATTAGTAATTAACTTTTTAGAACAATCTGTTTTTAGTGTCTTTGGGATACCGGAATATATCCATTCGGATAATGGCAGACAATTTGTCTCCACCCAATTCCAACAGCACCTGGAAAAACATGGTATACGACACATCAGAACAGCGTTGTATTCTCCGCAGTCAAATGCTTCCGAAAGAGTGAATCAGTCGATCTTGTCAGGCATTAGATCCTACCTTAAAACGGATCACCGAGAGTGGGATAAGCATATACATGAGATTCAGCAGTCCATATGTACATCTGTGCATCAATCGACGTCTGTAACTCCATATTTCACACTCTTCGGAACGCAAATGATCACGCATGGAAGTATGTATCCCTTGATGCGAAAACTAGAGTTGTTGAATGATAACGATTTTCAAGTTATGCTAAAATCTGATCGATTGAATGTCATTAGGCATGAGGTAAACGAACATCTAAAAAAAGCATTCATAAAACATTCCAAAGTGTACAACCTTAGGTCACGTGTAAAGAAGCTGGCACCGGGTCAAGAGATTTATAGACGAAATTTCGTGCATAGTGATGCATCTAAAGAACTAAGTGCGAAACTTTCACCCAAATATATTAAGTGCCGAATCATTAAAGCTATAGGCAATGCTATGTATGAGGTAGAAGACTTAAAGGACAAGAGAACAGGCATATATCATGCTAAGGATATAAAAGGCTAAGAGAGCATGACACTCACCCTCAGGGCTATGGGTCGAGGCCACACGTTGCCGAGATTCAATGTTTCCATGTCTTTTATATCCTAGCGGCTGATAAAATCCATGGTGTTGTAATGAATCGTAACTATTTCCTAATCTATTTTTGAAAATAGGTACACATTAAAAATAAAATAACCATTTAAAGCAACAATTTGAATAACCGTGATTGCGACTATTATTGTAATAGATTTTTTTTTTTGTTATTGCACTGCGCTAATGCGCACAACTCTAAAAATCCCTTACTCAGTATAACTTCACAGCAAGTGAACGCTATTCAAAAAACCAAGCTTGGCCCTCTGCTGCCATGCGGAGACCAAGTGATCGTTCTTTTATCATACAACCGCTGAGTAGACAGCTTGAATTGCGTGACCCAGAAAGTTTATTTTACGCACCATTTTTTTTACGTCTCCGTACTCGTAAAAATAACTTTATTTTTACTGAGGTAAATATGCTCAACATACCTTTTTTTCAATTGATAAAGTGATTTCTTTATTAGAGTGACCTCAAATTGTGCTCGAGTTATTGTGCGGAATCGGAAGAACGCGTGTGCGAAAGTGCTTTGGCATACCCCTCTTTGGCTGCCACCCATTCGGAGCGCATAACATAGCCCCCTCTTCGCCGCGATAGCTTCGCCAGACCGCTACCGAGCACAAGGTTAACCAGCACCGGCAGTACCGATCACGAGACGAATTTTCCGTGACCCCAAAAAGCAACAACACAATCATCTACTCATTGGGTTATCAGAAACCACCATTAGATATCCCCAACCACCCCCCCAGAGGCGCACCTCACAACACACATCGTACACCAAAACGATCAGTTGCGATCAATATACGATCGATCCTCAAGACTCTTCTCCCCCCTTACTCTGTGGGATACACAATTTATAATCACGCTGGAATGCGATTGATGTGCTTATGCAGATAACAACAACAAGGGAACGAGAGCAGAAACATAGAATCTGGAAGCCGGCCAGTGATCGCCGCTAATCAGTGAATTTTTTTTTGTTTTGCTAGTTTTTATAATAATTTTCCTTTTAATTTGTTTTTATATTAATTTCATTTATTTAATTTTTTTCAAGTAATTTCAAATAAGGTATCCGTTTATTTGTAAATCTGATGACACAGAAAGGTGTTATAAAGTGCTAACATTGTAGTTCGTGATCCAGTAGAACCTAATTTGCGTAGTCCGTCGAACACAAGGCGAAGACCTTTTTTTTTTCTCAGCAACAGCAGGCGTGCGCACATCAGCTGGAGCATCAACAGAAAACCGTGAGTACCTAGCGTTAATCATTTATTTTTGCATTGATTGAATTGAAAAATCAAAAACGGATCCCGATACAATCTAAGCTTTTAAATTTTAGTAATTTATTGGTAATCTCTTAACCAACGAAAGGCCTTATTTGAATTTTTTTTTTTTGATTTATTTAAATAATGTTAAAGATCAATTTGATCATGAAATATCAATTTAATACTTTAAATTCACTTTCTTTTATCTGCTAACTAATGAAGTTCGTTAATTTAAAGAGTTTTAATAAAATTGAGACATTAGTATATCTATTGCGATAAAAACATGAGTGTTTAAGTTTATTTTTTTTAAGGGCGGGAATGAAGGTAGAATGAGAGGATAGTTAGGAGTAGGAAGGGAATTTTATCTAGGGGTTCGGCTTGAAAATAGGGCAGAGCTGGACAAGGTCGCGAGGTAGTATGTATCTCGGAGGATGTGGGATTGCCCCCAAGTAGCCTCAATGGTTACTTATATACGACTTTAACACCTGTCGCGAGGTTTGTGTTTGTGAGAAGTTGACGCTTTTTGATCTTTTGTGAAGAGGAGAATTTCAGGCACGATTATTAATTTTGTTGAAGGATTTCAAGCAGCAACAACCCCCCCGATCCGACGAGCTGATGCCCGAGCATCCACAAGCGTGCCACCCGCTGCTAACCATGGGACAACAACACCTTTCTTCGTCCCTATCCATGACAGTGGATATCCGCATCCTTAACTTGACTACAACAGCTAAAGATGTCTTCTCTTCCTACCTTTGCGATAAAACCTAACAGCACGATTTTAACATCGTACTTTGGTAGTCGCTCAAGGTTTTGTAGAGGAGATCGTAGAAGCAATCGTTAGCTATATAATCATTTTCCTCCGTCGGAGCGTGAGCTGTTTCTGCTCACTATAACACGGTCCATAGTAGATGTCAAAGTTTTTCATCCTCTTTTTGCCCTCCCCTCCCATCGTATTTCTTGAATGGCAGTAATATCTGCTTTGTAGCAGTTAAGGGCTCCCGCTATTTGTTCGCCTGCACCTCTCCTGTTTAATGTTCTCACATTCCAGGTGCAGATACGAACGTCGTTCACCTGGGTGAAAACTCATGGTTTCATACAATCGCTTTGTCTTCCAATTAACCATCATTGGTGATGCCTGGAGCTATAAAAAAAGCCCAGATCAACACTCACTTCTAAGAAAAGTGATATTAAATCACCTCCTTCCAGATTTAGGTGCAGTGGCATAGTTTTTAGTGCGTTGGACTCGGTACTAAGTGTGGGGTCCATGGTTCAAATACCGAAAGTGACAACAGCTCCATTTCTTGTGAAAATCTGACAAACACCCAAGGGTAGCACGATCATGAGAAGAAGAAAATACCGTTCGGACTCGGCGTTAAACACAAGGTTCAAACACAAATGATGGAGAAGCTTGGTTTGAGAGGCCCTGTATAGACCTTTGCCGGATATTTCATTTTTCTTTCAAACTCAACCCTTTAACCATGTCACCCTGTTCGGTGAAATCTTTTTTTTTCAAATCAACTTCATTGATTAAAAAAGGACCCCATTACCTGACTTGTATAAGAGTACCCAATCCATCAAAGTCTACATTCACTCTCAATATAAACAACGCAAGGTAGGTCTTCCATTATCCTGACAATGTCATTCCATTCTTTAGTGGAATATTCTATCATTTTTATCACTACCCTTCACCAGTCCTTTCCCTCCTTTTACTTTCTTCAACAAAATTGAGTTCCGTTGTATCCCGAGTCCTTAACAAAAAAATATCCCAACCTACCTACAACAACTGACCACCGAATAGGCTTCCTACCTTGTACATCTACATAAATATTAAAAAAAAATAAATTCATTCGCTAATTAAACGTAAGGTTATCCTGAGCTAAAGGTGTGTTTAATGTTTAAAAACACCCACACACACACTATGTCAGCACCAGCGGTCTGGAGCTGTGTGGAGAGCTGTAGGGCTGGGGATAAAGAAAACTCTCATTAGGGGCGTTGTACAAACATTTCTGGGTCGTTTGGCGTAATGAATGTTGGCTTTTGGCGCAATTAACTTTTATTATGTCCAAGGATAAAATATTGTTCCACGTTGTGTTTCCCTTGTGTTTTACATATTTTTATGTTTTTTTTTTGGCGCTTTATGGGCGTAGCAGCTTTTTTTTTTTGTGAGCCATCCCTCCATTGTACACATGTCATAAAAGATAAATCATTTCACGCGTGAACTTTTGCAACTTCAATTTAACACAAATGAGGATTAAAACGGAAATTCTTCATTCGAGAGAATGGCTGAGGTTATCTACTTCTCAGGGATGGATTAACTTTTTTGATTGTTTAATTATCTGTAAGATACACGCAAATCGATATGACTTTAGCCAATGCAATGTTCATAACTTAAAGAGTTCTAACGGGTCCGCCATCTAACGTTTTTTTTTTCAACTAGTGCTTATTTCGTGAATGGTAACACTTAGCTCATGTCTGATTTGACAGATAATTAGTTTTATCCTTCCGTTGAACGAATGTGGTTGTGTATACGCTTGAACAACGCTGGGAAGTATTTGTAACGGAAGATGGTCCTACCAAACGAAATTAACACATTCTCATGCTTTCCCATACACTTTCAGGATCACAGGAAGTCCAGTAAAAATCAACGGGTCATTTGGCAGGGTGTTCAATAAGACGTTGTGCGGCTGGCATGCTTGCTTAAAGCGCGAAACTAGCTCGTCGAAATGGGTGGGTTCTTGCACATGCCTCTGAACTACCGTACATTAATAACATGCCTAATGAAAACGCTCAAAATAATATATACAAGTTCTGGTGTTAAAACTCGAAAAGGGCTAGGTAAGAACATACTTCCAAAGTTGAAAAACCGAAAGGTGGAGTTGGTTTCTCTTGAGTGTTGCCCTCCCTCTGTCACTATTCTAAATGGAATAGGGTCTACCTTAGGCTATCGCTACACTCATATGGATACTCGCGATAACCCCTAACAAATACGTAAACGATCTACTACGGTTCGTTCACGTCATCGTCGCTACACGCATCCTTCAGACTCTTACTTTCCCACTAACACAACACAAACCTACTCACACGGCATAGTATTAACAAAAAATGAATTCAACTATTAATGAAAATAAAATTCAATTTATGCGACAAATTCATAATTATATTTTCCGAATTTCAAAAAAAAGTGAATACATTTATAAACAAATTTAAAAATAAAATAATCCAAAGAAATCAAAAAGGAATTTCTTACTCTAACTTATTAGCCCAATACAACAAAAAAAATCAAACCACTTCTATGTACTTCCAGCTCTAGCATATGTCAACTAATCAATAGCAAATTCAGAACACTAGATTATTTATCCACATACGAGTATATATGTAACATACGCGCAACAATATGCCTAATTAACTGGAGTTATTTTGCAAGTTACAACCTCTGATCAATTAATATGTTTAATTAATTACGCCTCTCAAGAAGTAGGTAATACTTGATTTGGAGTTTGAGTCAACCACAAGTATTTAAAATGGTTCAGCATAAATCACTCAAATTAATAAAAAAAAAATAATAATAACCAAAGGAATATAAATTTCACATAAATTTACCTATCGATCATATACAGACAAAGAAATATCAACACAAAATTTGCTAATCCCGAAAAAAAAATATTGCAAACAGAGCACAGATTATGCTAGCATTATATTAATATGTATGTAGTTCGTTCAAATGTAAAAAAAATATATATAAACCAAAAAAAAATATTTGACTCACCATGCAAACTGGTTGGTAATGATGTTTGAAATTGAATATGTTGTTAACAATTATGTTGAATGGTCCATGATGATGTGCACAGCATTATGGTGAAATTCGCGTAATCTATATGTTTAGATAAATAATCAAATTTTAAAACAAATGAACGACCCTTACAATAGTAATTTAAAGATACTTCACTTCGGGCATTACAATATTTACAGGGTATAGATCGATTTCCTTATCAATTTATAAGAGTGGCTGATCTGGATACTTTATGATGTTCTTATTATACCCTATCCCATAGGGGTATATTAGTTTTGATACATAGTTTGTAACATAGAGAAATAATTTAGCTACATATACCTCAAAGTATATGGATCGACTCAGAATCGATAGCTGAGTCGATTTAGCCATGTCTGTCCATCCGTCCGTCCGTCCGTACGTCACCAGTTTTTGGGCCTTAAATTCTGAGCTAGAAGGATGAAATTTGGTACACGTGCTCTTTGTTGCTCCCAGCAGAACAAGTGTAAAAATTTTTGAAATCCGCCCACTGCCACGCCCCCTTTTTAGGAAAACTTATTTTTTGGCCAAACCGTAAGGAATTTCAAAAAAGTGTCTGAGTAGCATATTTAGACAATCCTAATATCTATATTTCGTTCATACAAAGTTTTTGCCACGCCCACTTTTTGGGGGCGTTTATAGTAAAAAACGGTTTTTGTCCAAATTTTAAAACTTTCGAAAAAAATTTTGATGCAAGTACTTCCGAAATGGTAATATAAACATTTTGTCCATAGATCATTTTCACCTACGCCCACATTTTGGGGGCGTTTTCTTACAAAAACCATTTGTATACCCCATCCCAAGGCATTAGCAATAGAAATACGTTGTTATTTTGTCGAACCACACAAGATTTTGAGAAACTGTCAGAGCAATATATTGTGACAATGTCATTTTCTGTATTTCATCGCCATAAGGCCTATATTTTGAGGATATTAATTTAAAGGATGGGATGGGATAGGGTATTCAACGATCCGCATAGCGGATTGTAGCTTCTCATATGTTTTTTGTTGTGGTTAACCGTTAACTGCTAGTTGCATGTGGGAGAGTATTATTTTCTTGATCCCTACTGTTGGTGGAGATGTAATTAATGATGATCACTCGTTTGATTAGCACAATGTGGATGTTATTGATGATCGGCTGGTGGACTGTTGAGTTGGTCAAATATCGAGGACACTCGTCGGATAATTAGTAAAGTCGGTGATATCAAGGCGTATGATCAATCGTTATGATTATTATTCATAAGAAGGTGTTTCGGCTGACCGTAGCATACACGCTGATTGTCGCTTTGCACCTTGATCGAGTTGATCTGATCGCTCAAAGAAATGAGAGTGTCGATTGTAGATTGGCGTGCGAGAAACGATCAATACTTCCCTTTCGTTGCCTTCAAATCGATCGGATGTGGGCTTCCCCTTGTGATCTTGGCGTCGTAGCGTGATGGGTTTTTTAGATCGATTGGTGGAAGCTTTATCGATCGCTGATGATAGACTTTACTCAAGTAGCCGGAGGCGTTCTCTTGTTGGTCCGCCGGTGTAGGTTAGGTGTTCGATTTGACCGAGTTAGATGGTTTAATTGTGGATCGAGGAATGTGTCAATGGTGTATATGGGACATAACCTTTCTGGCGTACCGATGGTGGTCTCGGTTGGAACGATCGCGGAGTAATATTTAGGCAGACGAGTTTTGCGAGTCGCTTTGCGTACTATCCACGATTATTAACAAGACAAATACTTTGCGTCTATATTTTCTCTAGCTGTTTTTGGTGCTGTATTGAGGTTGGTGCTGAACACTGAACACGCAGTGATGATTAGGGAATTTACCCGATTTGTATGTACAAATCTGCTAGGTTAAGTACTGTCGTTCGATGTAAGACGTATATGACGCTTCCTATTTTAGCAAAAGGGGTCGGTAATTTGCTTGAGGGTACCACCATCGGCAGAAGATCCAAGTAAAAAGGGAAATGGAAATTGGTGGTCGGAGTTTTGTAGACCAACTCACACTTGTTTCCGTGTGTGAAGTTGGTACCAGTTCCGCAAAGCTTTGCCAAGTGTTTCGTACGGAATTCTGAGTGTTTTTTTTTTGTGTACGAGTTAGAAATTTGTACGGAATTCCCTACATGGGTAAATATTGAGAATTTATTTTTCCATAACAATTTACGACCTGGATAATTTCGAATTGGTCCCCCACATATTGCGACATTACTTTGAAAATCATGGTAATGTTGCAGAATGTGTGCGAAAATTGCGTACGGATTTTGGAAGAAGAGAAGCACCGTCAGCTGCTTACGTTCGTTATCTTGTGAAAAAAGTGAAAGAAACTGGCATCCTCATCGATAAACCAAAGCGTGAAAAGCCAAAAACAGTGCGTACACCCGAGAATATTGCTGCTGTGGCAGAAAGTGTGCGTGAAGCGCCACCGTCTCCGTCGTTCTCAACAATTGAACATTTCGGAGACATCATTGAGACGAATTTTGCATAAAGACCTTGGTATGACGCCATACAAAGTCCAATTGGTTCAGGAGTTGAAGCCAACTGACCATCCAATGCGTTTTCGCTTCGCTAAGTGGGCCTGCGATCGACTTAGAGAAGATGCCGATATTGGCAAAAAAATCATCTTTTCAGATGAAGCTCATTTTGATCCTGGCGGGTATGTAAACAAGCAAAATTGTCGCTTTTGGGGTACAGAAAACCCACACGCATACATTGAAAAGCCGACGAATCACCGTTTGGTGCGGGTTTTGGTCCAGAGGCATAATTGGGCCATTTTTCTTCCGAAATGAGCAAGGAGTGACCGTTACAGTCAATGGCGATCGTTATCGGGCCATGTTGAACGAATTTTTGTTCACAAAAATTGAAGAGGAGGATATTGGCAACATTTGGTTTCAACAGGACGGCGCTACGTGCCACACAGCCGAAGCTACACTCGATGTTTTGCGCCCTGTTTTTGAAGATCGCATTATCAGCCGCAGAGCTGATGTCGTTTGGCCACCTCGGAGCTGCGATTTGACACCGTTGGACTATTATTTGTGGGGTGTCGTAAAAGATAAGTGTTACGCCGACAAGCCAGAGACAATTGACGCTTTAAAGGACAATATTCGTGAAGACATTGGTGAAATACAGCTGCACACAATCGATAATGTGCTTAAAAATTGGACCGATCGTGTAGGCTACTGCATGGCCAGCCGAGGCAGCCATTTGAATGAAATTATTTTCCATTATTAACCGGAAGGATTGTACTTTCAAATAGAAAAAGAAATTTGAGAAAATAATTAGCAGTTTTTTTTATAGCATTTTCAAAAAAAAAAGTTATTTGGCGGACCCTTTAGGTATAAAAGACGCAAAATCATAACTTGTAAAAGATCTAGATACAACAATGGCGGCTACTAGGAAGTGTATTTTGAAGGTCATATGCCACATTTACTCTTTTACCCAATTTTTAACTATCCGAGCCGAGTATTTACGGTTGCGTTGTCCTGCTGGAAAGTTTAATTTCTGCGTCTAAAAATAAAGCAGAATTTATGGAAAAGTCTTTCCTTACTTACTTACTTATCGGGCTCCCGACCCGTCTCTGCGGGAGACACTGCAGCCTTCCATCCTCTACGATCTATGGCTCTCTGCTTCCAGTTGTCTAGACCAAGAGCTCTGGCATCCACCGATGACTTGGTCTTTGAAACGGAGGTTCGGTCTTCCTTGCCTTCTCGGACCTAGGGGCTGGGATTCGAAGATCCTTTTAGCTGGAGCATTATTGTCCAGTCACTCGATGTGGCTGAGCCAATGTAGTCGACGTGTTTTATCCTTTTGGATTACATCCACATCTTGGTAAAGCTTATAGAGTTCACGGTTGTAACTTCTCCTCCATTCGCCCTCCTTGTGCACAGGACCAAAAATCCGCCGAAGTATTTTTCTTTCGAAGGAGCCCAGTATCAGCTCTCGATTCTGGCTTATCGTCCAGCACTCGGCACCATAAAGCAGAACCGGCAGGATAAGGATTTTGTACAGCACACATTTCATCCTTCAAGTTGTGAACCCAGTTGTTTCGCCAAACCCAAGTAGCTACGGTTTCCTAGGGTTATTCTTGGACGGATCTCCACTAGGGTGTCATTCGTGGAGTATATGTTAACTCCGAGGTAGGTGAACTCCTTAACTACCTCGCAATTGCTGCTATCAAAAGTGACGTTTTATCCTAGGTGGTGGACAGACGCTTGTTTGTTTGTTGATAGCATCTACTTAGTCTTGTCCTCATTTACTTCAAGGCCAACGGATTTCGCCTGTTCTTCAATCTCCGTGAACGCTTTTATCACGGCATGTTGGGAGCGACCGATGATGTCAGTATCGTCCGCATAGCCCAGCAGCTGGATGGACCTATTGAAAATAGTGCCTTCCGTGTTGACACCTGCCCTGCGCACTATCTGCTCCAGTATGAGATTGAAGAAGTGATAGCGCGTCTCCTTGCCGAAATCCGGTGCATTTTTAGAATAGTTTGGAGGAGATACTTCCAAACTATACGTTTCTACGCGTGTTTTTCAGCATCACACGACACAGCTGAATCAGTTTTTCCGGGATTCCGAATTCGGCCATCGCCATATGAAACTCCTGACGATGTATGCTATCATACGCGGCTTTGAAGTCGATGAATCTGGTACGTCCCGATTTGTGTGCACACAGTACGTTGGATAGGATCTTGTATGCGACATTAAGCAGGGATATGCCTCGAAAGTTCTTGCAAGACATAGGATCGCCTTTTTTGTACATGGCGCATATGTCATCAGGCATGTTTCCTTCCACCCATACTAGGTTGATGATTCGGTGCATGTTCCCTACCAAAACATCACCACCGTATATAAAAAGCTCCGCTGGTAAGCCATCAGAGCCTGAGGACTTGTCGTTCTTTAGCTTTTTTATAGCTAGGCCAACTTCTTCTATACTAGGTGGTGGAACTAGTTCTTCATTGACTGGACGAGGGTTCTCTGCTTGTCCTATAACTCTCTCTACATGATGCCCATTAAGCAGCTACTGGAAATTCTGCACATCTACTATTCCCTGCGCTTCGGTGACTAGGTTTCCTTCGCTGTCTGGAAGAGCCTGCGTTCCGGTTTTGTAGCCATCAGTGTGCAACAAGGTAGTGGTCCGATGTTAGCCCCTCGGAATGTTTGGACATCCAAAATACCTTTGTCTATCGCAATGTGATCAATTTGGTTGAACTTTCCTTGGTATGGGGTCCGTCATGCCCTCTTATGAATATCTAGGTGAGCAAACCGTGAGCTTGCTTGTATTATCCGACAATACTTCCTTCTCTTCCTACCTTTGCGTTAAAATCTCCCGATAAACTGGGGCTGTAGAGCTCACCGTAGACTCCGTCTTGGGGATTCCTCCACTGCCGTCTGGGAGGTTTTTTAATAGGTGACCTTACCCCTTGCTAGCTTTGAGCCACAAGTGGTATTTTATTTCCCATCTACCCTGCGCCACCCGCGGATGTGTCCGATGGAGGACCAGTAACTCGAAAGTTGTTGCGCCACCCTGTATATGTGTTAAGGGAAAACCAATGCCTCGGTTCGTAGAATCTTTGATTGTCATCTGGAATGCTTAATCAGTAGAGGAAGACTTCGAATTAAGTGGTGCGACTAAGAAAACTTGAAACTTGAATTGAGCAAGTGAAAGGCGTTAGCTAAAGCACGGTTTATCAGAACAGGCTTGCTGGTAACCCCTGAGGCTAATCCTGAAGCATAGCATTCCTAAATTGCGATTGGTCAACAATTGTGTATTTCTACCGATCTGCCTAAGAAAATCCATTTACTCTGCCGTTGTTTTACCAGTTAAATGAACGTCTTCCACATTATTTCCGCTTCCACAAGATGGTCGATCAGGAGGGCAAACAAGAACGTTTCCACTAAAATGTTAGTAACCATAGAAAGCCTGATAGCAAAACGTAAACTTTCTATCGGAAACCTTCATATGCATCACACGCCGGTACCACCAGTGTAGTGCCGTTATTACTCATAAAACACCGCAAATTTATTCCACTACCAAGTATTCCAATGCCAACTCTACGAAAGTATATTATAACTCATATGAGTGACATTGACACATGTGCCAAACTGCCAACTCCTTCTCAAGGATATTAACCGACGCAAAAATATTCCGCTCACGACTCATGTGTCGCATTGATGAAATTAGTTGCACAACCGTCCAAATGCTGAAATCCTTCCTTTTATTGCCAAACGAAGTCAACGTAAAATAATGTCACAGCTTAGCATCGACCTCACGCAATAACATACAAAGGCCCATCACATATTTGAGCTTCCCTACAATTTAGTTGGCTCAGCCTGCCAAAATGAGTTTAGGGCAGGACACGTTTCATCAGCCATCGGAAAGGCAAAAAAAAAAATAAAAATTGATTGAATTGATTCACATCAAAGGAGGAATTTATGATCCAATAAGCCCGCACTCGGAAGAGAGAATTCGCTTTACGGCGAAATGACAAAAAGTCCTTGCGCCATAAACGGAAAGGAAAGAAACTCCACCTCCTTGCTCCGTAGAATCTCATAATGTCCAACATAGTCCATGAGTGGACATGCTGAGTTTCCGCAGGTGATTTTGTCTGTCGATGCCAATGATGAAATTCGTATCCAACCCAAGGATTAACGGTTGTGAATGTGTGTATATGGGATATCTGGGGATGATGTGTGCTCGGCGCTTGGGGGGGTGGTGAAATGTTAGCACGCTCCCATATTTTATGGACGTTGGCAGCAGCAACCGAGTTACTTTTGCTAAGAAATATGATACCCGGTTAAAGCCAGCTACAGGGAGAGATATCCTTTTACCGACGTTTAGTTAAAGGTAGAGGAAGTTCTGAAGCATATTTGCGAACGGTTCGCTTGAGTTTGGTTGGTCGTCGTGCTGGATACACTTTTCGTATTCAATTTCACATGGGATAGCTCTGGGATAGACGGAGTCAATTCATGGTAATAGCGACTTTTGTGCTCATTATTTAATGGCAAACAGAGAGGGGGGGGGGGTATTCGGTATTGTAAATAAATTATGATTGCATCACGAACTAGAAGTCTTGGTTTAGGCTATATGACTAACCCCAATCATGGGGGGGGGGTTATGTTTGCTGAAAATGATTTGTTAAGGGGGGGCATATTTTATTCACGGATTTTTCTTAAGAACTAAGGAATCTTCTGTTAGTGTTGGCCTTAGCATGGCCGATGAATTATTAAACTCGTGGTCTTGTTTTAGATCTTTGGATCCTAAAAAAATCTGGGACAACATTAGGTAATTAGACAGCCAGTAGGTCAACCAGTGCCAGCATTTTACTTGGAACCTAAACAAAATATGTCCACTAACAAAAATCAGATTGAAATATCAACCGGTTTTATGAGTTAAACCTGCACAAGGAAACAAAAAGAACAGATTTCTCTGAGAAAGCAAGTTGCAAACTCCCTAAATATAGAGGGTCATTCTTTTTCTGTTGGTCTCAATGTAGGGATATTAGTACCATCAACGGAGCTTACTATTCCAAGCAGCATAAACTTCCCATAACAATATACCTTGCTTACTTGGAATCTGAAAGGATCAAATGCTATCCATGTATAGAGGACAATTAACTTTCTAAAAGGCTCAAGGTACACCAGAAGAACTTTAAAATTGTTGTCTGTGCCATACTCTGTAATGCAGTAGTATCGACATTATTTTCGTACCTCCCACTGACTAGGACACTCAGTATGGTGGATCATCAGAAACATTCATTGCTGACCCCTATCTGCTGCACAAAGATAAGAACAAACATATGAGAGTGCTACAATTGGTCGAAGCAACCAATAGCCTCGAGCAGGACTTATTTTATTGTCGACGACCCTGCAAAACGAAAAAAAAGGGCAGAAGCCCTAAACTGCTTCAAATGCAGACATTACTGCCATCGAGGAAATACGATAGGATGGGCCTGGCAAAAGGAGATGAAAAACTGTGATATCTACAATGGACCGTGTTACAATGAGCAGAAACAGCGACTATTCGGATGCGGATTTGTTATAAGTGCCAGACTTAGACAAGAAGTCTTATGTTTCCAAGACATAAGCAAACGCATTGTTACAATTCACTTCAAGGCCGACATAAGCTGTCTATGCGCTTACGCCCCGATGCGGGGGAAAAAGATGAAATAGCTTAGGATTGCTTCTGTGAGCTTCTTGAAAAAACCTATGAGCGACTACCAAAGTACGATGTTACAATCGTGCTGGGAGATTTCAACTCAAAGGTAGGAAGATAAGGAAGTATTGTCGGATAATACGGCCTACACGACAACACGTCCATTGGGAGACTTAGTCTAATAGACTTCGCTACGGAACGCAATGCTACTATAGCCAGCACACGGTCGAAATGTCGAAAGACTGCAATCGCCAGAGACCGCCAAGAGCTTCGCGCAACGCGTATCCCTTAACCTCTCGATTCACACCACACCACCAGCATCTAATATCGAATAACAATGGCAACGATGCCAACAAGCCATTAGATCAGCCGTAAGTGATTTTCTAGGTTACTCGCGCCCATCAGCAAGAAACCCATGGTTTGATGAGGAATGCCGACAGATGCTCGCAGCCAAGAACGAGGCCTACAAGGCCAAGCTGCAGGTGAAGACGAGAGCTGCCATTGAGCTCTATAGGCAAAGAAGAAGGGAAGAACTCCGGCTTTTCAGAAAGAAGATCATAGACCAAGAAAAGCGCGCGATGATCAATTTGGTTGACTGGATATAAAGAGGTGCCAATCCAGGAACTATGTTCGCAAATTTTACCAAAGTGTAAAACGTCAAAGCCAAGGCTCGAACAGAATCCTGTCGAGATGAACAAGGAAATATCGTAGTTGAGACACAGTCGATGCTGAGGTTATGGAAGAACCACTTCAGCAGACTGTCAAACGGCAATGACGAACAACATTCCGCTGTCAGGCAGAACGAACCATTTAATATTGGTTACGGCATCAAAAACTGCCAACCACCCGATCTAAGTGAAGTGAGGATAGCAATATCTAAACTCAAGCTTTACAAGGCCGCCGGAAATGGCGGCCTTCCCGCTGAGCTTTATAAAGCTGGCGGAGATGGCTTGGTAAGTAACATCCACCAACTCATAAGCCAAATCTGGTCAGATGAAAGTATGCCTGAAGAATGGAACCTCAGCATCGTTTACCCGATCCACAAAAAAGAAATATCGCCTACAAGATCCTATCTGCCGTAATATGTGAGCGCCTGAAACCGTTTACCAACAACCTGATCTGCCCTTATCAGGTTTAAGGCCAGGAAAGTCCACAACCGATCAAATTTTCACACTTCGGCAGATCCTGGAAAAAATCCAAGAAGTCCAAATCGATACCCACCGCCTATTTATCGATTTCAAACCCGCATACTACAGCATTTATAGAGACGAACTATACGGAGCCATGTCTAGTTTTGGTATACCGCCCAAACTCGTTCGTCTGGAGAATTCTCTCTGCTCCATCAGGGTCGGAAACGACTTTACCGACACATTCGATACCAAAAAAGGATTTAGGCAAGGCGATGCACTGTCATGTGACTTCTTCAATTTGATTCTTGAGAGGATTGTGCAAAACTCCCGAGCCAACACCAGAGGCATAATCTTCCAAAAATCGGTGCAACTACTAGCGTACGCCGACGATATTGACATCATTGGTAGGACTCAGCGTGATGTCATAGCCACGTTTGCTAGGTTAGAGTAGGAAGCGGCAAAAATGTGTTTTAGCAGTTAATGTGGGTAAGACTTTGTGCTGTAAATACGATAGGACACACACTTTGCAAACCTCGGCTCCAATTTTTATTCTGAGTACATCATCTCGTCAAAAATTAAACGAAGGATTACTCTTGCCAACCGCTGTTTTTGTGGGCTAAGACGGCAATTTAGTAGTAAAGCCCTCACTCGAACTACTAATGTGATCCTACATACGACCCTGATCACCCCAGCCCTGCTCTATGGCGCTGAAGCATGGACCGTTTCCAAAGTTGATAAAGAAATCCTTGGTCGAGAAAAATTCTTCGAAAAACCTTTGATCCCGTTTGCTTTGACGGGCTATGGAGACGTAGATTCAACCAAAAACTATACGAGCTGTGAAGCGACATGCCCATAGTCAAAAAAAAACTCCACATTTGAAGTTAAGATGGCTAGGACATGTAGAAACCGACAACTTAAAATGCGGAACTGGTGGCAGTTAACTAAAGTCCGGGTTAATTGCAGAGGCATGTTGTTTAAGGATCGGATAGTAGCACCACTTAAATACGTATGAAGCCTATCCAGACTGCTCGATCTCGGAGGTCTATCTCGGTTTGTCCCTGCATATTGTATGGCGTCAAAATATTTATCAGCTAGAAATTCGGAGTTCACTCGATCCGCCTTGTCCAGGTTCCTTATTTTCCTTGCAATCTACTGGGGAAGTATTGGTTCCATAAAGGCAAAGTAATGGTTAGTCGTACTGGGTGGTGATGGTAATTGAGTGCGCTGGCGGTGTGGTTCAAATCTCGACAAGTCTTATTTGTTCTGCCTAAACAAACGTACAAATGAATGGATAAACTAGGTTTGATGCCTGGTATGGACCTTAATGCCTTTTTTTTATGTGACTCCATAGAGCATCTATCGCTGTATCTTCTTCGCAAAAGGTTATTTGTTCACCTACACAAGGAGGACCATAAGCAACCGCTCGTAGGACTTTTTTTTCTTGAAGCTAGCTTTCATCCGAATGGGTGGACTTTCACGCATCTTCACCAAATACCATGACCGGGTGGTGCATTATCTCGATTATGCTTAAATTGAATTGCTAGCTTAGAAAGGAACAGCGATTAAAAAAATAACATTTGTCGGCGCAAAATCCTCTTAAGGACCCAGGCTCTGTCGCCCAACAATTCATGGGTGCGTGTGTTTTTCTTACACAAGGGCTAGACTTAAAGTTTTATCCCGGATCGTTTGGAGTTGAATAATCTTTTCTATGACAACTGATGCGAGAACGTACGTCGCTTCATACGAACAAGTGGCTTTAGTTCATGAGTCAGCTTGATCTTGTAATGGTGATGATCGCCATAATGTGGTCTTGAGAACGACTTGAAATTAACTGAATTGGCTCGTTTGCGACGGATGCCTCTACGGCAGCAATATTCTCAACAATTCGGCTTGTCCTCGTTTAAGTCCAGCTGCATGCTTGCTACTGGCTCGATGTAGTGAAAGCCTAAAATACTACTTTCTTGGTTATTCCCATCACGTGAATGTAGTCTGCATCCGAAGATATTGAATGGATTTTGTAAGGATGCAATGGGTTAGGTGTTGACTTTACAGGCGCTTTATGTAAGCCACAGCATGGCTCACATTATCTTGACCCCGATACTGACGGTGTTGTGAGAGTGGTACTTGGATAATCGTTGCTTCCATTGTCGTCCTTTCTGTAGATTGCTTTCTCATCTGTAACTCCGTACTCCAAATGCCCGAAATCGATGGGTGTAAGTGGTCTCGAAGACTGTGCAAGACTCTCTTGCAATGTTGAGGTAATTTTAAAAAATAAATCGTATCAGTTGGTAAGACAGAGCTCCATTCTACTGAAGCTGCCATAAATGACTTGGAAAAGCAGGTGAAGGGTATCGAGACTAAGTTGTTGAGTCTTTTCCAGGACTTCATAGGTGGTGAACTTTTCTGGCCTGAAGCCGCATTGGTAAAATCATCGCTGAATGGAAATTCATAGGCGATGTTTAAAATTTGAATGCCTCTGTAGTTGCCACGGGGTAGGTAAACTCCTTTTTGGTATATCGGAATGTTTATACCGAGGATCCATTTACATTCCTCCGACCATATATGGCATGTTGTATGCTCATCTCCAGGTCATTTCAAGGGTGTTGTAAAGGCTCCACTTACTTGTAGGTCATCAGTTCCAGGTGCTTTATTCCTCTTGACCCTGGCGATTGCTACTTGACCTCATTTCGTATTTCAGAAAATATCCATCACCATCATAACGCAATCGATTTGCCTGACTTCTACCAAAGCTTTGACTGGCTTTTACAACACCAAAAGCGGTTCCGATAAATTAAGGTCTTACGCCATTAGTCACTTCGCTTGACCACAACATTGCGAACGTATTTACCCAACTATGGGAAACACAATTCTCTAATCCGACAAATTTACTGCATGTCCTCGTAATGCGCCCACCATATCCCTTCACATTATCATACACTCACGACCAATAATCTCTTCACAATAGTCATCGTTGTGTGCAAATTGCATTCACCAACTGTCCCATTATCCATCTGAAACCAATCGAAACAATTCTCGCAATAACGTCATACGCCAAATACCCCTCATAGTCATTGGCACACGAGCCAATTAAGCCGTTTACAGGATACACAGCCACCATTAACCGAGCCACTTGTACTTGTATCTGCTGCCGAATGTATATAATATCGATTCACTTTCCAACAGGATAATACTTTTAATGGATAATTGCGGAAATCGAATTACTGGGGGGAGGGGTGTGGTTGCTCGAGTAATCGAGCTGCACATCAACAATTTCAACGGAAATCATCGAGAAATTCATATCACACGAACCCACACCCACACACCTTAAACCAATATCCGATTGAACATCCTAGCTGCATGGATGCACCCAATAAATAATCATCGCTGCGCAGGGAAGATGTTTCAAAAGAGCGTTAACCGACAACGACAGCATCTCACATGCACGAAGGACACAGTTTCGGTTGTAGAGCTAGCTAACACATGTGCATTTGCAGATGGAGCGCGGCATTCGACTTTCAAAAAGGATTGCATACAAGGATCGCTTGAGATTCATTTGCAAACTTTTTTTTTCGGCACCTTTTTTGGTAAAGCACCTTTGACAGCGAAAGTACTTGATAAGAGCATAACAGGATGGCATTAGTTTCGTGGTGCGGTTGCAAGGATTACCCATCTGTGGTGAGAATTTTGGTTGCGTACGTATAAGCTGGTAAGAGATGAAGGATTTTGTGAATTTCATTGTGATGGGTGGGGGGATCTTTTGTTCTTGTCGCATAGATACATCTGTGGAAGGGAATTTCGGATTAGTTGACATTGGAGAGGATGATGTTAGATGTTCTTGAAATGGAGCGAAAATTATTTCATTTAGGGAGACATTTCAAAGGATATGGTACCTGTACCGAGATGGTAATAAATCTCACCACATGACGTCTCTATAACAATGGAAATTTGAAAACGTTTCAGTTGTGTTGAAGGTATGGCCACATGCAGGGGTTGGTGCTGACTATGGCGTAATGAATCCTGCGAGTAATGGAGTGCGATTGGAATTGTGGAGTGAAGACTATAAGAAGCTCAAATACAACTGTATTAGGAGACAAAATATGAGCGAGTTTTTGTTTGGCAAATGACATGGACTTGTCTAAGGGCTTTAGTAGACAATTTTCAAGTGATTAATTGGAAATACCACATCAGGACATTTTTCATCGAGAAAGTAACAAATGGAATAAAAATGTCAGGCTCATTCTTGGTGCTTCTGTAACTGTATGCTATTTTTACTAGGACAGTCATGTGTGGGCCGATCGTTCGATCAATGTGATTTAGTTTGTGTGATACAAAGTAGCTTACAATGAGCCCACCAACTGAGTGCAGTCTCAGGAACCGAAGATATTTTTCTTTCACCGTATGACAGTTCAATAAAACTGCTGGATAACACTCGGATTTGAATAGCAGCGATGATTAGCGTTATTTGCATTTTATCCTAGCGAACTCGGCGACCCAATTTAACGAATTCAGATAAACTCCAGAGTTATAATAAAACACAGATAGTTCAAATTTCAAGCCGATTTATTTGATTGGAATCGAAAACAGTAGAAACAATGTTTTTCGATTTGATTTCCGGCGCAAAAACAAAACAACGAGGAGGGTTTGCCAACACACAAAGAGGCAACGTTCATCTGACCGTCCGAAAACAGGGAAATTCGAGATTAATCCCACAGATTTCCAACGACTGGGCTTAGCGATTTATTGATTGTCATCGCAAAAGCCAATCAAGAAATGGAAGATCAGTTGGAATTTGCTCTGGATGGTCGTCGCTTGAATAACATTGTTCATCATTTTCTTAACGAAAACAGCGTAACGTTGCACAATTTCGGATGATTCAGATTCCGCAACATGATTATGATCCATCCCAGATACATCAAGTGATTTCAAAAATTCCGACCGATAGTTGGTCGCTTCATCCTCGTTGGTGACGCTGCCAACGGATTTGTACGAATGCAATTCTCTAGCTATTTGACTTTGAATACTCAAGCAATAGACGTCCTTATTCTTCGAAAGCAATAGACGTCCTAATTCTTCTTACTAATCCAATCGAGATTTTCATAATGTGCGATTCTGGTGAAAACTTTGGTGATGAGTTCCTCCTTACACGAGCCGCAGTAATAGTGTCCATTCGCTCTATTCGGGGTATGTCGTTGTTCAGCGTCTACGTCTACACAGCCCGTCAAAGCAAACGGGACTGAATATTTTTCGAAAATTTTATTTCTCAAATCGATCTTCATCCATTTTTGATACGGTCCGGATGCTTTAGCGCCCTACAGCAGGACAGGGATGATCATGGTCTCTTATAGGTTCGCCTTAGTAGTTCTTTTTGCCCGACCCATCCCATCGTATTGCCTGGATGGCAGTAATGTCTGATTTGTAGCAGTATAGGGCTTTCGCTAGTTGTTTGTCTGCACCTCTCCTGTTTAATGTTCTCACATTCCAGGTGCAGATACGAACGTCGTTGTCCTTTTTTCGTTTAGCGGGTCACCCACAATAAAATAAGTCCTTTCCAAGGCTATTGGTTTCTTCGTAACAATAGGTTTTTTCTATGGTTAGATAGTTAACCCAAACCCTCTTACTTGGAGGGTCAGTTTCCATTTATTAAAAACCCCTAGGACACGGGACCATGGGATTGCGTGCTGCCGTTTGCCTTTCGGTTCATCCGCCACCATCTCTGTTCAAGGAGTCTGACTAAGCTTTTAGGTTCCTAGATAACCTGTTGTCCGAATATGTCGAGGCAGTTCATCTAGGTTCGCTGGGGCAGTAGGCCGGGTATTCCGTACCAGTCTGACCAGGCTGTTTATAGTGCTGCTGTTTTTCGTCTTTTGTTGTCAACCCTCGCACTAATCGTTTAGCAAGTCAAAGCCGGTTGGATGAGGCCAGAACCCGATGGTTACCACTTGGAGGTAGTCAGAGTTACAACCACTGGGTATTGCCAAGTTAAAGCCAATCAGGGTCTACCCTCTCTCTACAACATCTAACCATCTGTTTGACATTCTACCATTATGAATCTGCCAGTCAATCTACAGCCTCATCGAATCTATAACTCAGTTGCTGATTTATCTGTAACACAAACTTTTTGTATTTTGTGTCTGAAATTGTACAAAATCTGACATTTTCTATTTAAAAATAACGAAAATGGATCCACAAAAACCAATCCCATCCATTCATTTCATTAAAGCCTTTTACTCCCAGTTGACCACGCCACATCAGTATCCATCTACCAGCGAAACACCCCCTAATTTGGATTGACATCCCTCCGAACCAATGTACAATTAAATAATTAATTTCCAAAAACCAGCGTGATGAAATTTGATCCTCATTTAGCAGACCATCCCCGCCCCGCAACATGAATAATTCATTGCCGACTATTGTTTAATTGAAACTTTCATTCAATTCTAATTAAAATGTGACTACCTACAGACAAATACATTCACAGATAGATCCTTAGAAAAAAAAATCGAATTTCATTTAATTAAAACACGATTCTCTCCCATTACAGCACTAAGCCACCCCTCAGCATCCGGTACGGACGGTACTACCATCCCCATGACGTCCTCCTAAACACCAACACACTCAGCATCCAACGTGCATTGAATAGCCGGCCAACTTTAAGTCAACCGAAGTCCTGCACCCCAAAAATCACTGGGACTCACTTAAAGGCACCCAACGTGACATCAAATATACGGCAAAATCCCTAAACATAAGCATCACCCTCCACACAGCACGGAATGGCTGTCCCCGTCGAGGAGGGTATCCTCAACGCCCTGCGGGGTGTAACAACCGAATCGACGCGACTGCCGAAACCATTACTCATCAAAGTCTACGTGTCCAGTCTGAAGGACGGTAAGTGTTTTACCGACCAAATTGCTGGTTACCTTTAGTATTTGTCATCCAGGACGATGGCATTGAATTTAATTTTGTTTTATCCTTTATATTGTTGTTGTTGTTGTTTGGCTTGACACACGCATATATTTCTGTTTGAACACGCAGAATTCATCGAGGAACGCCGCATGCTTTTGGAATTGGTCGGCCCCGAGCTGCAATCAATGTATGATGACCGACAAATTGAGGTGAAATTGGCTTTTATTTTCGACTCGTCCTGTGAGATGATATTTTTCAACCCGAGGGCTCGGTTTGGCTTTCGTTTGGAAGATATCCTCTCCGGCTCTCCCAATTTGGGGGCGCAAGTTTCATTGTCACCATGAGGGATGGCTAATTAATTGCGCGGTCATTTATCATGGCGACGACGGGACCGAGACCAAGCTTATCCTGTCCATCACCTCTTGCCGACTTTAATCCTCAATTTTATTCTCATTTCATGGAACTCTGGGGGTTGGTTTCTTCGTCCTTATTATTTACCTGCAGATTGAGATTCTCGACATGCACTTTGGGACTGGACCAACGGACATAACCTCCTTGGAGCAGGACCCGTATTTAATTCATGATTACCTTGATGAGATCGAAACCTGTCATCGGGTGTCGAAAAGTGTATTTTTTGTCGTAAGTCTTGACACTCTCGGTGAGGTTTGTATTTGTATAGCTTTTATCGTCTCTTTGCAGGCTCTGGTTGGCGAAAGTATTGGAAGAATGTGGCTGCCCACACACATGGATGAAGATATTTTTTCAGCAATTTCGAGTAATTGTCTGACTGAGGAAAGGATTCTATTGAACAAGTGGTATAGCATGGGGAAGGCCAACACCAACACCAACATCCCCATCCCCATCACCGCCGACAACAGAAGCAGTTATACACTTAAGGAGGACTATCGGTAAGTGGATTGAGATGAGAGATTTGAGAAAGGAATTGGACTTCTTATGAATTCAGGATAGAAAGTGTGACATTCCGATGTCGACGAAGGCATTTAAGAGAAGAAAAATATTTTATGAGTTCGCTGTATAGAACAGGGAATATGTGTGTGTGTGTGTTTGTGTGATAGGAATCTTTTCTGACAGATGAGAAATTTTATTGTTATTGACGTGCATATGAATGGGTAGATGGGGATCTTTTTTTTCTGAACCTTAATTGAACCATAAACGGAATGCTTCTGAAGAACTTCTGGTAACAAACGGTACCATGCATCTTGAAATTCTTAAGAATTTATGTTATTGTCGGTGTGTTTGATTGCCGTAATAAATGGGTTTCTATGTAACAAGCTTTACGAGTCCTTAGTTCTGACATCTGCTATGGAGTTGCCGGAGAATGTCGTTAGCGTTAAGCCTAAGTGGGGGTTTCAAGATGAAGGTAATTCTCTGCTTGAGATAAATATCCTCACGAATGATGGTACATAACTATCGTTTTGCGTAATTATTTAAACTAACAGCCCATATCGTCCTTTTAATGTCGTTCAAGGCCAATTTAGACAATTTTACTAAAATTCGTAATGATAACCGGCTTTAAGGTTCCTAAGAACTTGGTATAGACACATGTGAAGGAGTAATAGTGGTAAAATTATATCCTTCAATCAGTGTCGGTATCCTTTTATTATTTATTTGAGAAGAAAGCATCAGATTCGGCTATACAGCGCACGACATTTTAAGATGTGTTTCCGCTAAAAATTCAGCAGAATTAGAAGCCCACTTTCGTAATTCCATCCCTGCCCCTCTAAGAATTTCAAAAACGTCGTTTTTAATGCTTCTTCGGATGAAAGGAAATCCTATATGTAGTCGTTGACATAAAAATCAGTTATGATGTACTAGCATGCGAATATTTAAATAAATTTCTTATACCGACCTGTTTGAGTACCCTGGTGGCAGTTAGTGTTAAAAGCTGTCAATCACGAGGTTCCTGGTTGACGTTTTCTTTCCAAATTATTCGGTAAAAATTAATGTCGACCTTGTTGACCATTATTTGTGGATACATTTTTGCTAAGTCCGACTTTACCTAAACTAGGAATTTTCGAAAATTTGATGAGTGAGGTGAGTGAGTCGCCTTGGATCGTGGGGCCTACAAGTAGACAATCGTTGAGAGAGATACCTTTGATTGACTCGCATAAAGCATCGAAAACGACTCTTAATATACTCGTGGTGCTAGTAGGTCTTCGCTGGTGTTGAGTTTTTATAAAGTGATCCTCAATTTGATTGTCCACGTCGCATATCGACTGCATCCTATAGATCTTCGCATACCCAAAATCGCTGCAACAGTACGTCTTAGCAAAGATTATGAATTCTATACAGATGACGCATTGAGAACAAAAAAACAGAAACTTTTGCTCAGTAGCCTCATGGTACGGTCTGTGCCAGCACGACCCGCCATAGAACAATTTTTCTTATATGGAGTGCGTCATCTGTATAGAATTCATAATCTTTGGTAGAAGTCAACTATACTATGAAAAAAAATACAATTTTTTGGCGCAACAGGCTCGTTAGTACCCAGGGCCTAGCTTTCTCACAACCATTCATGTGTGCGTGTGTACTTCTTGCACGATGGCGGGGCCTCCTGTTTTATGCCGACTCCGAACGGCTAAGTTGAGATAAGCTATTCTTGACAATTGATACTGCTCGGACGATTTGTCAGATCATCACGAGAGGAGGGCCAGTGAAAAATCATTTAGGTCTTGCTACGGCTGGGAATCGAACCCAGACCTTCTGCGCGGCAGTTGATCGCACTAACCATCGCGCCACTGAGCCCTCCAACTCTACTATGAAACGCATTTAAATTGGGTTAGTTAACTTACTTACTTAAGTGGCGCTACAGTCCGGGATGAACCTGGGTTTCACCCAACATGCTTCTCCAATAAGCCCGGTCCTTAGCTAACTGCGCACTCCCAGTTGGTTGAGGTCGGTTTCTACTTGTGCGTGCCACTTAAGGCGAGGTCTTCCTCTACTGCGTCCGACGTCTGGCTTGGAATCGAAGACTCTGCTAGCCGGAGTATTGGTGTCCATTCGTTCTACATGTCCTAGCCATCTTAAACGTCCAATGCGGAGTTCTTTGACTAGGAGTATGTCGCTGTATAGCTCATATAGTTCGTTGTTGAATCTTCGTCTCCATAGCCCGTCAACGCAAACGGGACCGAAGATTTTAAGAAGAATTCTTCTCGATCAAGGATTTCTTCATCCGCTTTTGAAACGGTACATGCTTCAGCGCAATAGAGCAGGACTGGGATGTTCAGGGTCTTATATAGGATCTTCTTAGTAGTTCGAGTGGGGGCTTTACTATTGAATTGGCCCCTTAGCCCGAAGAAACAGCGGAGTAATTCTTCGTTTTATTTCTGACGAGATGTTGTTGTCGCAGTTAATAGCGGAGCCGAAGTAGACAAATTCCCGTTTATCTGTCAATGGTGACATTCTGTCCAATTGGTCGATGTTGTGTGTTCTTTCGTCTTGACAGCATATACTTAGTCTTTCCCTCATTTACTGCTAAACCTATTATTGCCGCTTCCTTCTCTATACTAGTGTCTATGACATCGCGTTGAGTCTGACCAATGATGTCAATATCGTCGGCGTATGCTAGTAGTTACACCGATTTTTGGAAGATTGTGCCGCTGGTGTTAGCTCAGGAGTTTTGCACATTCTTCTCAAAAATCAAATTGAAGAAATCACATGACAGCGCATCGCCTTGCCTAAATCCTTTTTTGGTATCGAATGTGTCGGTGAGGTCTTTTCCGTCCCTGATGGTGCAGCGAGAATTCTCCATCGTCATCCTACACAAACGGACGAGTTTGCGCGGTATACCAAAACTGGACATGGCTCTGTATAGTTCATATCTATAAATGCTGTCCTATGCGGCTTTGAAATCGATAAATAGTTGGTGGGTATCGATTTGGACTTCTTGGGTTTTTTTCCAGGATCTGCCGAAGTGTGAAAATTTTGTCGGTTGTGGACTTTCCTGGCCTAAAACCACACTGACAAATGCCGATCAGGTTGTTGGTAAACGGTTTCAGTCGTTCACATATTACCGCAGATAGGATCTTGTAGGCGATGTTGAGGAGACTTATGCCTCTGTAGTTTTCGCAGTTCAGAGGGTCTTCGTTTTTGTGGATCGGGCAAACGATGCTGAGGTTCCATTCTTCAGGCATACTTTCATCCGACCAGATTTGGCTTATCCGCCAGCTTTATAAAGCTCAGCGGGAAAGCCATCATTTCCTGCAGCCTTGTTTTAGATATTGCTATCTTCAATTCACTTAGGTTTCGGGTCATTGGCAGTTTTCACTTTCGTCGCCATATTGAATGGTTTGTTCTGCCTGACAGCGGAATGTTGTCCGTCATCGTAGTTTAACAGTCTGCAGCAGTGGTTCTTCAATATCCTCAGCATCGACTGTATCTCAACTACGATGATTCCTTGTTCATCTCGACGGGATTCCATTCAAGCATTGCATCCTTGAATTTAAGGTTTTACACTTTGGTAGAACTTGTGAACATCGTTCCTGGATCGGCACCTCTCTATATCCTCGATCGCTCGCTATTCTTGCTCTTTTTTCTTCTTTCTAAAAAGCCGGTGTTCTTCCCTTCTTCTTTGCTTATAGAGCTCAATGGCAGCTCTCGTCTTCACCTGTAGCTTAGCCTTGTTGGCCTCATCCTTGTCTGCGGGGTTTCTTGCTGGTGGCCGCGAGAGATCTAGCACATCACTTGCGGCTGATCTGATGACTTGTTGGCATCGTTGCCATTGTTTTTCGACATTAGATGCTGGTGGTATGGTGTGAATCGAGCGGTTAAGGAATACGCGTTGCGCGAAGACCTTGGCGGTCTCTGGTGATTTTACAGTATTTCTGGTTTGCTGTGGCGTGCTATATATCTGCGTTTTTATACCTTGGCTGGAACAAGGTAATGGTCCCGAGTCGATGTTAGCCCCTAGGAATGTTTGGACATCGGAATGTTTGGATTCGTGCTTCTTGTCAATCGCAATATGATCCATTTGGTTAACTATTCGTTGATATGGAGACCGCCATGTCCCCCTATGCATAACGAGGTGAGGAAACCGTGTGCTGGCTATAGTGGCATTTCGTTCCGTAGCGAAGTCAAATAGCCTAAGTCCGTTGCCAGACGTGTTGTCGTGTAGGCTATGTTTTCCGACAATACTGCTAAAGACATCTTCTCTTCCTACCTTTGCGTTAACATCTCCCAGCACGATTTAACATCGTACTCGTTCTACAACACCTAACCATCGGTTAGTTTTGAAATGATATATTTCCCGCTATAACCCAGCCGAATACCGTATTTTTGGCAATTGGTTAGCCTGAAGGATGAACAATTTTTCCTTTCGTAAGAAAGTCGAACAATATATCTGGCCCCAAAAGAATGTCAACTTTACTTGGAAAATAGCTATTGGGGTCGGACAATATTAGATTATTGAAGAACGATAGGATCGTTTTAGGAATGTTTATGCTCGGTATAGCACTAGTTAAACTCGATAGAATTTAGGCGTTAGTCTCTACAGATGATTTCGTAGGTGTGGAACGCGAAATTAGACTTACAGCATCCCTTATACCATGAACATTACCACCTTGGTCAATCCCTGATATGTTAATCCTATCATGATGTAGCTTTAATTATAGAAATTGCGCACAAGCTTCTGATATCAGAGTCGACTGCGAACCGGAACCTAACAGCGCCCTGCAATTCTGTAACTGTCCATTGGCAGCCATCACTAATATTTAGAATCGCATTTGGTACCCAACGTAAAGCAATCTCGTAACGCATGATGTGTCACAGACATAGATGGTGAAGGAGGCGACCGAATGGAACTTGAATTGTCTTGGTGAAGTAGCATATTGTGCCGCTGAGAACATATCCCACAAAGTGAAAACTTGCATTCGGAAGGATTATGTCTACCGCGTACACAGTTCACACATATCGCGTTTCCTTGGAATATTTCCAAACGCGTTGATACTGGAAGATCACGAAATTGAGTGCACTGATACAGCAGATGGTTATTTTTACATTTTATGGATGTTTGCATCGCTGTGCTTAAAACCCGTTTGCCGAAACTCCTCCCGACGTAGGAGTGTCGTCCTACACGCGCATCATCAGTCAAATTTTAGTGAAAACGGGACCGAAGATTTTTCGAAGAATTCTTCTCTCGAATCGACCAAGGCTTTCTTTATCCGCCGATCCATGCTTCAGCGCCGTAGAGCAGTACTGGGATGATCAGGGTCTTATATAGGATCTCCTTAGTAGTTCGAGTGAGGGCCTTGCTACTAAATTGCCCTAAGCTCGAAAAGAACAACGGTTGGCAAGAGAATTCTTCGTTTAATTTCTGACGAAATGTTGTTGTCGCAGTTAATAGCGGAGCCGAGGTAGACAAAGTCCCGTACTACCTCAAAGTTATATCTGTCAATGGTGACGTTCTGTCCAATCTTCGATGTTGTGTGTCCTTTCGTGTTTACAGCATATACTTAGTCTTCCTCCTCTATACCAGGAAACGTGGCTATGACATCCCGTTGAATCCGACCAATGATGAAAATATCGTCGGAGTATGCTGGTAGTTGCACCGATTTGTGGAAAATTGTGGCTCTGGTTTTGGCTCGGGAGTTTTGCATAATCCTTTCAAGAATCTGATTAAAGAAATCACGTAATCACGTGACAGTGCATCGCCTTGCCTAAATCATTTTTTAGTATCGAATGTGTCGTTGAGGTTTCAGAGGGGCTCCTTTCTTGTAAATCGGGCAAACGATGCTCAGGTTGCATTCTTCTGGCATGCTTTCATGCGACCAGATTTGGTGGATGTTACTTACCAAGTCATCTCCGCCAGCTTTATAAAGCTCAGCGGGAAGGCCGTCATTTGCGGCGGCCTTGTTTTAGATATTGCTATCTTCACTTAGGTTTCGGATCATTGGCAGTTTTCATTGTCGTCGCCATATTGAATGGTTTGTTCGGACTGACAGTGGAATGTTGTTCGTCATCCGCTGAAGTGGTTCTTCCATATCCTCAGCATCGACTGTGTCTCAACTACGATATTTCCCGTTCATCTCGACAGGATTCTATTCGAGCCTTGTATCCTTGGCTTTGACGTTTTACACTTTGGTAAAACTTGCAAACATCATTCCTGGAGTGGCACCTCTCTATATCCTCAATCGCGCGCTTTTCTTGATCTTTTTTCTTCTTTCTGTAAAGCCAGTGTTCTTCCCTTCTTTTTCCTATAGAGCTCAATGGCAGCTCTCGTCTTCACCTGCAGCTTAGCCTTGTAGGCCTCGTTCTTGGAGGCGAATATCTGTCCCCATTCCTCATCAAACCAAGGTTTTCTTGCTGGTGGGCTTGAGAATCCTAGCACATCAGTTGTGCTGATCTAATGGCTTCTTGATAATGTTGCCATTTTTCTTCGACATTCGACGCAGGTTGTATGGAATGAATGGAGATGTTAAGGGATACGCGTTTTGCAAAGGACTTGGCGGTCTCTTGAGATTGCAGTCTTTCGACTTTAAATTTTGGCATTATTTCTGGTTTGTTGTGTCGTTTTGGATATCCGCATCCTTACCTTGGCTGCAACAAAGGTAGTGGACCGAGTCGATGTTAGCCCCTCGGAATGTTCGGACATCCAAAATACTGGATGCGTGCCTCTTCTCTATTGCAATGTGACCAATTGGTTGACTGTTCGTTGATCTGGTGAGCGCCATGTCCCCTTATGGATATCGAGGTGAGTGGCACTTCGTTCCGTAGCGTAGTCAATTAGCCCAAGTCCTATGTGGCTGTGTTTTCCGAAAATACTGCTAAAGATGTCTTCTCTTCCTACATTTGCGTTAAAATCTCCAAACACGATTTTAACATCGTACTTCAGTAGTCGCTCATAGGTTTTATCAAGGAGCTCGTAGAAGCAATCTTTATCTATTTCATCTTTTCCTCCATAGGGGCGTGAGCGCATATAAGGCTTGAGTTTGGCAATTTTGGCCCTGATGTTAATTGTCAAAACGCTTTCGCTAATGTGATGGAAACATACGACTTCTTGACAAGTCTGGCACGTATAACAAATCCGCATACGAATAGTCGCTGTCTCTGACCACTATAACACGGTCCGTAGTAGATGTCACAGTTTTTCATCCTCTTTTTGCTCGGCTATTTCTTATTTCTTATTTCTTGGACGGCAGTAATGTCTGCTTTGTAGCAGATAAGGGCTTCCGCTAGTTGTTTGCCTACACCTCTCCTTCTTAATGTTCTCAAATTCCAGGTGCAGATACGAACTTAATTTGTACTCAATCATATTTGGTTCTCTCCAAATTTGAAGCAGTCTACCTCTAGTGTTCGCAATTGTTTTACCCCATGCTTCCACCTTGGAATCTACGTGCTTCCCCACTATATATGATACTATGGTGCAAGACTTTGCACCCTGAGAGGAATGGGATCGATGTCATTTTACCACCTCAAAATCAATTATTTAATATTCATATACCGACATTTAAGATGGCGCAGTCTAAATCTTTTTTTAGCTTGACGACTATATCTCAAACTGTCCCAAAACCTTTTAAAGGCTTTCTGTAAATCGGTGTTTCCTCTTAAAGCCGTCACAATATTTCACTTTTCCCCACCGTAATATTTTTTCTTAAATATTTTTCATCGTCACTGAAGCGCCTTAAAAACCTCACAAAGGCCCATAATCTCGTTATAAAATTTATTATTTGACACGTGGTCTTTAAGAAATAAACAGCAACCACAAAAAAAACAAACGTTTATCATTTTTCATGCGAAAACGCACAAATATCCTTTTTGACACCCGAAATTCCATAACGAATCTTGCATTGACAGACCAGCAACAATTCGAGTCATTTCCTGTCACCGTTTTACGGTAAAACGCTAGAACCCCCTAAACCGAAAAAAAAAATTTAAAAGACGAAAGGAAAACGTATTCCGCTTGGCAGGACTAATGGATCTGAATCCGAGTAAAATAAATCGCAGATTTCAATTTTTCCCTTAATGCCAAGTGAACGGTTTTTCTTTTTCGTTTGTATTTTGTATTCTTCTCCTCTTTGGTTGTCCTTTCATCTTTCATGACGTCCTTGCTCTCGTTTGCTCATTTGCAGTTGCGTTTATTTTTTTGTATTGCCCCCTATGCACATATAGCATAGAGGTGTATCCTTGTATGGGTGTTTTATACGAATGTTGTTTTTTTTATTAAGTCCTTATGTCAAAAGGAGAGTTACCAAGTCTTTGATTGTTTACACAAAGGATTTCTGTCTGGAAGGCAAACAAAAAAGAGAGATACGATCAGAAGTGCGCGAGCGAGAACATTTGTTTTATTTTTCTTAAAGGATGACAGGATACTGTTTTTTTTTGTTGAGCTCCTTCCTTCATTTATTCAGTGACTTGTATATTTCTGTTGTAAGGATTGTTGATTGTAATGGCTGGTTGTGTTGTATCTGCTTGCTGTACCGATTGTTGTGAAGATTAAGGAGATATGACTGAGAAGAGATTTTTTCTATAAAACACTTTCCTGGCAGTCAACATCTGCGGATTTTTCATTTTGAAGGGAATTGCGAAATTTTGCGCATATTTTTCGGAGAGGAATTTTTTTTGGGGCAATGGATTGTGGGATTTGGCAAGTAGGTACTTATTTGTCAATGTTTTGGGAGTTTTTAAGAATTTGAGTTTGGTGTGGTTTTTTTGTTCTGAAATTTGAATTCAGCCATCTGGGACTTTAAATTTCTACCAAATATACATCGAGTCCTGTAGGAGTGCGAACAAATCGTTCGAACTCGTCGAAGGGTGAGGAAGGGTGAAAACGGGCGGTAGTTTTATTCCGTTTTGCTTTCAGAATTCGGTGAATGTGGTGTCTGCAAACACTGTCCGACACTATTGTTTCCGGAAGTCCTTTGAGAGTAAATATTCTATTCAGAGCGTTTATCGTCGCTGTTCTACTTACTTAAGTGGTGCTACAGTCCGGGATGAACCTGGGCCTCAACCAACATGCCTCTCCAATTAGCTAACTGCCTCCAGTTGCGCACTCCAAGTTGGTTGCGGTCGGTTTCTACTTGTGCAGGGGTATGTCGCTGTACAGCTCGGTGGTTGAATCTTTGTCTCTATAGCCTGTCAACGCAAACGAAGATTTTCCGAAGAATTTTTCGCTCGAATCGACCAAGGATTTCTTCATCCGCTTTTGATACGGTCCATGCTTCAGCGCCGTAGAGCAGGACTGGGATGATCAGGGTCTTATATAGGATCTCCTTAGTAGTAGAGTGAGGGCTTTACTACTAAATTGCCTTCATAACCCGAAGAAACAGCGGTTGGCAAGAGTAATTCTTCGTTTGATTTCTGACGAGATGTTGTTGTCAGAGTTAATAGCGGAGCCGAGGTAGTCAAAGTCCCGTACTACCTCAAAGTTATATCTGTCAATGGTGACGTTCTGTCCAATTCGTCGATGTTGTGTGTCCTTTCGTGTTGACAGTATATACATAGTCTTACCCTCTTTTACTGCTAAACCCATTTTTGCTGCTTCCTTCTTTTTTGGTATCGAATGTGTCGGTGAGGTCGTTTCCGACCCTGATGGTGCAGCGAGAATTCTCCATCGTCATCCTTCACAAACGGACGAGTTTGGGCGGTATACCAAAACTAGACATGGCTCTGTATAGTTCGTCTCTATAAATGCTGTCGTATGCGGCTTTGAAATCGATAAATAGGTGGTGGGTATCGATTTGGACTTCTTGCGATTTTTCCAGGATCTGCGGAAGTGTGAAAATTTGATCGATTGTGGACTTTCCTAGCCTAAAACCACACTGATAAGGGCCGATCAGGTTGTTGGTAAACGGTTTCAAGCGTTCACATATTACGGCAGATAGGATCTTGTAAGCGATGTTGAGTAGACTTATGCCTCTGTAGTTGGCGCAGTTCAGAGGGTCTCCTTTTTTGTGGATCGGGCAAACGATGCTTAGGTTCCATTCTTCGGGCATACTTTCATCTGACCAGATTTGGCGTATGAATTGGTGAGTGTTACTTACCAAGTCATCTCCGCCAGCCTTATAAAGCTCAGCGGGAAGGCCGTCATTTCCGGCGGCCTTATTAAGCTTGAGTTTAGATATTGCTATCCTCACTTCGCTTAGGTCAGGTGTTTGGTAGTTTCCGCTGTCGTCGCCATATTCAATGGTTCGTTCTGCCTGGCAGCGGAATGTTGTTCGTCATCGCCGTTTAACAGTCTGCAGAAGTGGTTCTTCCATATCCTCAGCATCGACTGTGTCTCAACTACGATATTTCCTTGTTCATCTCGACAGGATTCTGTTCGAACCTTGTAGCCTTGGCTTTGACGTTTTACACTTTGGTGGAACTTGCGAACATCGTTCCTGGAGTGGCACCTCTCTATATCCTCGATCACGCGCTTTTCTTGCTCTTTTTTCCAGGTGCAGATACGAACGTCGTTGTCCTTTTTTCGTTTAGCATGGTCGTCAACAATAGTATC
The DNA here is from genome assembly GCA_932526625.1 of Rhingia campestris. NCBI lineage: Eukaryota > Metazoa > Arthropoda > Insecta > Diptera > Syrphidae > Rhingia > Rhingia campestris. The sequence continues at coordinate 16,464,055 of OW052185.1, read as the reverse complement.
AGTCCTTTCCGAGGCTATTGGTTGCTTCGTAACAATATTTTTTTTTCGTGGATGGGTAGTTAACCGAAAGCACAACCCCCAACCTGGAGGGCAGGCCCTTGTTTTGACAATAGGACAGCGGGCCGGAAAAAATACCGATGTCAGTAGCCCATTTTTGAGGTATGAGCGCTGCCGTTGACCCATTGAGGGCTCCTCCGCCACCAACTCTTTTCCAATACCCTGGCTCAGTATTGGAAATCCCTATAGACCTTGTGTTCAAATATGTCGAAGCAGCTCATATAGGGATTTCACCACCAGTTCGATCAAACTGGAGCTGTAGGCGCCACCGTTGAACCCATCTAGGGAATTCCTCCGCTGCCGCCTGAGAGTGAGTGCCTCCCTCCCTCCCTCCCTCCCTCCTCTCTCGTTTGCTGCCACCAACGACCTTCCACAGGGGTTCAATACCCTATCTCCAGTCGAGGTACTACGCACCCACCAGTCACCAGCGTGCTGGTGAGAGGCTAGAGTGAGAACGCCTGTGTCCTCATATAATCGCATCACTATCCTTAAGCACTATCGTCGCTGTTCTGCTAGTAGTATTTTTCATCGGTAAAACAAAAGGAAATTTAGAAAATTCGTCAACACAAATAAGACACATTTCCTTGAAGAATGGGCCGGCGTATCGATCATTGCCATGGACGTTCAGCTATTGGCCATGGTATATGTTCCCTCTGAAGATTTGAAACGGAAGCCTGACAAACTGCACAAGTGTTGGCTCATGACCCTATCTCCTTGTTCACTGTGGGCCACCAAAAATATCTCTTTGCGAGCTGTTTCATTTGAACAATACCCCAGTGTCCTTCATGAATCATCTTTGTAACCCGCGACTGTAACTGAGGTGGGACCAACGAACAGCAACGGACTTACGAAAGTGCTCTGTCTGCAGCATTATTGATCCTTGAAATTGTGATAATGACATCCTTCTCACAGAGTAGGGTTTGGCATTCCGATCTTCTTCTGATCACTTATCAGTCCAACCTGTAAGTAGTAGCAATTGAAGGCCTTTTTCAGGGCCACATCTTTTTTAGTGGCGGCTACGATATCGGCTCTTATTATAGGAAACGAATCTATTTTATCTGTATATTCCTCAGAAATATCCATGCACAGCTCCTCCTGCTGAGAATCAGACTTCAAATTTGGTGCTAAAGGAAACCGAGGCAGGAAATCAGCATTGGCATGCTTTTCAGTAGGTAATATGCGATAGTTATATGCCATGGGACCGTATCCCATGCTTCGACGATGTAGAGCAGGACTGGGACGATCAGGCTCTCTTATAGGATCTCCTTAGTAGTTCAAGTGAGGGCTTTACAACTAAATTGCGTTCTAAGTCCGAAGAAACAGTCGTTGGCAAGAGTAATTCTTCGTTAGTTTCTGACGAGATTTTCTTGTCAGAGTTGATAGCGGAGCCAAGGTAGATAAAGTCCCGTACTACCTCAAAGTTATATCTGTCAATGGTGACGTTCTGTCCAATTCTACGACGTTGTGTGTCCTTTCGTGATGACAGCATATACTTAGTCTTTTCCTGCTTAACCTAAATACCTATATTTACTGCTAAACCCACTTAAGCCGCTTCCTTCTCTATACCAGCAAACGTGGCTATGGCATCACGTTAAGTCTCACCAATGATGTCAATATCGTCGGCGTATGCTAGTAGTGGCAACGATTTTTGGAAGATTGTGTATCTGGTCTCTGGCTTGGGAGTTTTTCACAATCCTCTCAAGAATCAAGGTAAAGAAGTCATATGACAGCGCATCGCCTTGCCTAAATCCTTTTTTTTGTATCGAATGTGTCTGTGAGGTCGTTTCCGACTTTGATTGAGCAGCTAGAATTCTCCATCGCCATCCTGCACAGACGGACGAGCTTGGGCGATATATCAAAACTAGACATGGCTCTGTATAGTTTGTCTCTATAAATTATGTCGTATGCGGCTTTCTTGGGTTTTTTCCAGGATCTGCCAAAGTGTGAAGATTTGATCAGTTGTGGACTTTCCTGGCCTAAAACCACACTGATAACGGCCGATCAGGTTTCAGGAGTTCAAATATTACGGCAGAAAAGATCTGTACTTGGTGCAGTTCAGAGGGTCTGCTTTGCTATGAAAATTCATATGAGGAACTCACAAACACAGATCAAATCCGAACTACCCGAAACTATTGTGGAGAAGATTGCATATCAGAAGGAAGGAAGGAGGGCACCGCACTTCCTCAGAAGCAGTGAGCTTTGAGGAAGGAGGAACAGATGAACTGTAAAAAAAAAACAAATTCGCGAACTATGTTGGTGGTTTCGCGTGCAGATTTTGGGGTCAGGGATTTCCTTTCGGGTGCCTTCTTCATATTATCTTTAAGTTGGGCTCTATGCCTTTAATTTGAGTGTCCCTTGTGTTCGGAAACGTTTCGCTGTCCCTTTAGACATCCGTTTGCCGTTTTGACAGCTGTCGGGTAACATGAAAGCTGCCCTTTGACACTCTGGCAGTTGTCTTAGGAGTATCTTTGGACATGATGTCCCATGTCTTTGGTGTCCATGTGTGCTTATAATGTGGGTTCGTTTTGTGTTGAGAGTGTTTATACATGGCCGTTTGCCTACACACGTCTGTTGCTCCTCCGTTCCTCCACCGTTGGGAGAAAGAGATTGTCTTCTATTAGCCATCGAACCAAACTTTCCATGTTGCGACTTTGTTGCTGCTGCTCCTCCGTTGCTCCCTCGTTGGGTGAAATAGGTGAATGTCTACTCCATGCCATCGTCCTGTTTGCGTTTGCACCAATAATGCGGTGGCGCAAACGATTTGCTGGGGAGAATGTTCCAGGGACCGTCCTCCATCACCAGTCATCATCGTGTTGGAGTCGACGAGGGATCGTCCTCCCTCACCCATCGAACTTTTTGGGCCGCTCCTGTCCGATGCTGCTCGTCGCGAGTCTCCCACGTCCTTTGCGCTTCGACGACGGCGTTTTCTCGTGGACCCCTGTCGCACGTTTTGTGTGGCGTTGCTCTGTCGTGAGTCTCCCTAATCTCCCCAGGGCTGCACCGAACAGAGTTGTAAGTCTTCTGAGTGGACTCTTCTGTTGCACTCGGTATTCCTGTTATTGGTTGCATTACCGGATCTGAAGGTCGTTGGCCAGTGGCTGATTTAACCATGGCTGCCAGCCACATGGCCAGGAAACATGGCTGAACTCAAATTTTACGTCTGCTGAATTGTTTGATTGCCAATACACTGTTCATCGTCTGGATCGTCCTACAACTAATGGTCAATTACGGGGAGGCGGAGTGCTTATCGCTGTACGGCAAAAATATTGCAGTAAACCTATCCAATTACCAAGAAATGGAGATGACATTGAGCAACTATGTGTATGTGTGAAATTGTATGATAATGAAATGTTCTTTATAGTAAGTTATATACCTCCAAATAGTCCTATTAGTATTTATGAATCCCACGTTTTTAATGTCGAAAATGTTACACAAAATTTGTCAGATAAACAATACCCATTTATAGTTGGTGATTTTAACTTAGGTAACATTAAATGGATTTATTCGAATGATGAAAAATGCTTGATTCCATATAATATGAAGAAAGAAATAGAATTTAGTTTTATTGATAAAATCTATTCATTAGATGTTGTTCAAATTAACCACATTGAAAACTCTTTAAATAGAATTCTTGATTTAATTTTTATAAACAACTAGCTGCCCGGCCCGGCTTCGCCCGGGTACTGTTTCGTTTTAGGGTCCGTAATAGTATTTTAGTGTTAGTAGTATTTATTTTCTCAAAGCTGACCTGAGAGATTTTCTCAATATTTTTTTGCGTAAGAACCTTGTACAGAGTATTAGAAAACTACAAAAAAAAATCAGCCAAATCGGTCAAGCCGTTTTCATGTTATGTCGTGACAACGGAAAACGGGTTTCATTTTTATATATATAGATCACGTAATTTATAAAGTTTCTGAAGTAATTTATCCATTGTTAAGAAATTCTATCCATCACATTGCTATATGTTCTATGTTAAAATTTGAAAATAGTTTAAAAACATCATTTAGTTACTCAAATAGTCTTACATATAACTTTTCTAAAGGTGATTTCGTGGCACTCAATAATTACATTGACTCTGTTGATTGGAATCAAATCCTTTTCGGACTCTCATTAGAAGATACATACATTAAGTTCCAGAATGTACTACATTGTGGATTTTCACAATTTATTCCAAAAAAAAGAAATCAACGTAACTTTAAATTACCGTGGCATAACAAACGACTTGTAAATTTAAAAAATATCAAAAACAAAGTTTATAAAATATATAAAAAATCGAATTTGGATGTTGATTGGCAGCGTTTTTTGTCATTTGAGAAGAGAATATGATTTTTTAAACAAATATTTATACAAACAATATATTTTGAACATACAGTCTCGCATAACAAATGATCCGAAAGCATTTTGGGTATTTCTAAATGGCAAAAGGAAATCGGTTTCTCTTCAGGAATGCATGGAGTATAATGGGCAATCATTAATTGATCTTGAAAACACATGTGAACTTTTCGCAACCTTTTTCGAGTCAGTGTATATCAATCATTCTGTCGTTAGTCCATTGTACGTTGCACATTCAAATATTGGCCATACTAATATAAGCTCTATTTTAATTTCTGAAATCGAGATCATAAAAGGTATAACAAAATTGAATTGTTCTATGAATCCTGGCCCCGATGGAATTCCATCATTTTTCTTAAAACAATGTAAATTTGCTTTGGCCATTCCCCTTCAAATAATTTTTAATTTATCATTGTCTTCAGGGATTTTCTTGGATGAATGGAAGCTTTCCTTTATAACACCAATACACAAGGCTGGTCCAAAGAGTAATATTGAAAATTATCGTGGAATATCAAAGCTATCTGCAATCCCAAAACTCTTTGAGTTGATCGTCTCTGATAATCTTACCTTTTTTTTAAAGAGCATATTTGTATTGAACAGCATGGGTTTGTAGCTGGTAAATCCACTACAACCAACCTTATACTGCTTTCGAAATATGTCATAGAAGCATTTGAATCCGGCTATCAAGTCGATGTAATATACACAGATTTTATAAAAGCTTTTGATACTGTCTGTCATAACACATTGATTGTCAAAATTGAATCATTTGGTATACATGGGATGCTCTTAAATTGGATCCAAAGTTACCTCAAATGTAGGAAACAATGCGTTAAAATTAGCAATATTTTATCAAGGTACATAAATGTATCGTCGGGTGTTCCACAGAGTAGCCATCTTGGTCCTCTTTTATTTAATATATTCATAAATGAAATCCCGTCTTTGTTGATATATACTAAATGTTTAATGTATGCAGATGATATAATGCTATTTTGTAGAGTGAAAAACGTTTTTGACTGTATTCAAATTCGAAGTGATCTTAATGTAGTCGTCAATTGGTGTAAAAATAATGGTTTGAAATTGAATACAAATAAGTGTTATGTCTTTACTGCAAACCGTCTTTTAACTCCAACAATTTTTATCTATAATATTGCAGATATAATGTTAGAACGAAAAAATGATGTTAAGGACCTTGGAATAATTTTTGACACCAAATTTACATTTTCCATTCATATGGACTATGTTATAGCAAAAGCTAATTCTATGTTTGGTTTCGTAAAACGTAATTGTTCTGATTTCACCAATATGTATGCCCTTAAATCTGTTTATATGTCTCTGGTACGTTCTTTACTTGAATATTGTTCTATTATAAGGTCCCCTCCCATTATAATGCTATAACTCGAATAGAAAAAGTTAAAAAATCATTTACTCGTTTTGTTATAAGAAAACTAAGCCCTAATATTGAAAAAATGCCTTCATATTTAGAAAGATGCGCCATTATAGGGCTTGAAACTTTAGAAATGAGACGGTGTGTTCAATGTATAATGTTTGTACATGATGTATTCTCGAGTCGTGTGAAATGTCCAGATATCCTTGAGTTATTTGATATATATGTACCCGAAATGAATTTGCGTCAGCGTCATTTTTTGAAAGCTCAGAGGCATAAAAATAATTATGGATGCAACGAACCCATATCAAGATGTATTAAACTTTTTAATGAATTACCTTTGCTAATTCCAAATGAAATAGATTTAACACTAAATAGAATGAATTTTAAATATTTTATACTGAAATTATTACACATACCTTAAGTTATTACAATATTGTTAGTAATCTGTTAGAGTTAAGCTCAGTAGATGAAATAAATAAATAAAATAAATAAATAAATTGATTCATCTTCCTCCTAATTCCGGTTTTGCGAACTCAAAGAGAAGAGGGAACGAAAGGATTTTCCGGGATAAGAGAGTGAGCCTTGTTGCGGCCAATTTTACCGTAATACCTTTTTTGTGGATCGGGCAAACGATGATCATGTTCCATTCTTCGGGCATACTTTCATCCGACCATGTGATGTTACTTACCAAGCCATCTTCGTCGTCTTTATAAAGCTTGGCGGAAAAGCCATCATTTCCGGCAGCCTTGTTTTAGATATTGCTAACCTCACATGGTTGGGTGCTGTAGAACGAGGGTAGACTCTGATTGGCGTTAACTTGGCAATGCCCAGTGTTGCAACTCTGACTACACATCAAATGTGCTTATCTTTACCTCCAAGTGGTAACCATCGGGTACTGGTCTCATCCAACCGGATTTGACTTGCTAAACGATAAGTGCGAGTGTTGATAACACGACGAAAAACAGCAACACTATAAACACCCTGGTGAGAATGGCACGGAAGAATACCCGGCCTGCTGTCCCAGGCGAACCTAGATGAGCTGCTCTGACATATTCGGACAACAGGTTGTCTAGGAATTTCAAGGGTTAGTCAGGCCCCTTGAACAGAGATGGTGGCGGATGAACCGAAAGGCCAACGGCAGCGCTCAATCCCATAGTGGATACTGATGGCCCCGTGTCCTAGGGGTATCTAATAAATTGGAACTGGCCCTCCAGGTTGGGGGTTGTGCTCTGGGCTAACTACCCACCCACAGAAAAAAAGCATGGTTACGAAGCAACCAATAGCCTCGGAAAGGACGGATTTTATTGTTGACGACCCTGCTAAACGAAAAAAGGACAACGACGTTCGTATCTGCACCTGGAATGTGAGAACATTAAACAGGAGAGGTGCAGGCGAACAACTAGCGGAAGCCCTAAACTGCTACAAAGCAGACATTACTGCCATCCAGGAAATACGATGGGATGGGCCGGGCAAAAAGAGGATGAAAAACTGTGACATATACTACGGACCGTGTTATAGTGAGCAGAAACAGCGACTATTCGGATGCGGATTTGTTATAAGTGCCAGACTTAGGCAAGAAGTCTTATGTTTCCAAGACATTAGCGAACGCATAGTAACAATCCGCATCAAGGCCAAATTCGCCAACATAAGCCTTATATGCGCTCACGCTCCGACGGAAGAAAAAGATGATATAGCTAAGGATTGCTTCTACGAGCTCCTCGACAAAACCTATGAGCGACTACCGAAGTACGATGTTAAAATCGTGCTGGGAGATTTTAACGCAAAGGTAGGAAGAGAAGACATCTTTAGAAGTATTGTCGGAAAACATAGCCTACACGACAACACGTCTGGTAACGGACTTAGGCTAATTGATTTCGCTACGGAACGAAATGCCACTATAGCCAGCACACGGTTTCCTCACCTCGATATCCATAAGGGGACATGGCGGTCTCCAGATCAACGAACGGTCAACCAAATTGATCACATTGCGATAGATAAGAGGCACGCATCCAGTATTTTGGATGTCCGAACATTCCGAGGAGCTAACATCGACTCGGATCACTACCTTGTAGCAGCCAAGGTAAGAATGCGGATATCCACCACGCCACAACAATCCAGAAATACTGTGAAAAAATTTAATGTCGGAAGACTGCAATCGCAAGAGACCGCCAAGACCTTCGCACAACGCGTATCCCTTAACCTCTCGATTAACACCATACCACCAGCATCGAATGTCGAAGAGCAATGGCAACGATGCCAACAGGCCATTAGATCAGCCGCAATTGATGTGCTAGGTTTCTCGCGCCCACCAGCGAGAAACCCCTGGTTTGATGAGGAATGCCGACAGATGCTCGCAGCCAAGAACGAGGCCTACAAGGCTAAGCTGCAGGTGAAGACGAGAGCTGCCATTGAGCTCTATAGGCAAAGAAGAAGGGAAGAACATCGGCTTTTCAGAAAGAAGAAAAAAGAGCAAGAAAAGCGCGCGATCGAGGATATAGAGAGGTGCCACTCCAGGAACGATGTTCGCAAGTTTTACCAAAGTGTAAAACGTCAAAGCCAAGGATACAAGGCTCGAACAGAATCCTGTCGAGATGAACAAGGAAATATTGTAGTTGAGACACAGTCGATGCTGAGGATATGGAAGAACCACTTCTGCAGACTGTTAAACGGCGATGACGAACAACATTCCGCTGTCAGGCAGAACGAACCATTCAATATTGGCAACGGCAGCGAAAACTGCCAACCACCCGACCTGAGTGAAGTGAGGATAGCAATATCTAAACTCAAGCTTAATAAGGCTGCCGGAAATGACGGCCTTCCCGCTGAGCTCTATAAGGCCGGCGGAGATGACTTGGTAAGTAACATCCACCAACTCATAAGCCAAATCTGGTCGGATGAGAGCATGCCTGAAGAATGGAACCTCAGCATCGTTTGCCCGATCCACAAAAAAGGAGACCCTCTGAACTGCGCCAACTACAGAGGCATAAGTCTCCTCAACATCGCCTACAAGATCCTATCTGCCGTAATATGTGAACGCCTGAAACCGTTTACCAACAACCTGATTGGCCCTTATCAGTGTGGTTTTAGGCCAGGAAAGTCCACAACCGATCAAATTTTCACACTTCGGCAGATCCTGGAAAAAACTCAAGAAGTCCAAATCGATACCCACCACCTATTCATCGATTTCAAAGCCGCATGTGACAGCATTTATAGAGACGAACTGTACAGAGCCATGTCTAGTTTTGGTATACCGCCCAAACTCGTCCGTTTGTGTAGGATGACGATGGAGAATTCTCGCTGCTCCATCAGGGTCGGAAACGACCTCACCGACACATTCGATACCAAAAAAGGATTTAGGCAAGGCGATGCGCTGTCATGTGACTTCTTTAATCTGATTCTTGAGAGAATTGTGCAAAACTCCAAAGCCAACACTAGAGGCACAATTTTCCAAAAGTCGGTGCAACTACTAGCATACGCTGACGATATTGACATCATTGGTAGGACTCAACGTGATGTCATAGCTACGTTTGCTAGTATAGAGAAGGAAGCGGCGAAAATGGGTTTAGCAGTAAATGAGGGTAAGACTAAGTATATGCTGTCAACACGAAAGGACACACAACATCGACGAATTGGACAGAACGTCACCATTGACAGATATAACTTTGAGGTAGTACGGGACTTTGTCTACCTCGGCTCCGCTATTAACTCTGACAACAACATCTCGTCAGAAATTAAACGAAGAATTACTCTTGCCAACCGCTGTTTCTTCGGGCTAAGAAGGCAATTTAGTAGTAAAGCCCTCACTCGAACTACTAAGGAAACCCTATATAAGACCCTGATCATCCCAGTCCTGCTCTACGGCGCTGAAGCATGGACCGTATCAAAAGCGGATGAAGAAATCCTTGGTAGATTCGAGAGGAAAATTCTTCGAAAAATCTTCGGTCCCGTTTGCGTTGACGGGCTATGGAGACGAAGATTCAACCAAGAACTATACGAGCTGTACAGCGACATGCCCCTGGTCAAAAAACTCCGCATTGGACGTTTAAGATGGCTAGGACATGTAGAACGAATGGACACCAATACTCCGGCTCGCAGAGTCTTCGATTCCCAGCCAGACGTCGGACGCAGTAGAGGAAGACCTCGCCTTAAGTGGCGCGCACAAGTGGAAACCGACCTCAACCAACTTGGAGTGCGCAACTGGAGGCAGTTAGCTAAGGACCGGGCTAATTGGAGAGGCATGTTGGTTGAGGCCCAGGTTCATTCCGGACTGTAGCGCCACTTAAGTAAGTAAGTAAGTAACCTCACTTCACTTAGGTCGGGTGGTTGGTAGTTTTCGCTGTCGTCACCATATTGAATGGTTTGTTCGGCCTGACAGCAGTTTGTTCGACTGTGCTTCAACTACGATATTTCCTTGTTCATGTCGACAGGATTCTGCTCGATCCTTGTATCCTTGGGGTTGGCGTTTTCCACTTTAGTAAAACTTGCGAACATTGTTCCTGAAGTGGTTCCTCTCTATGTCCTCGATCGCTTGCTTTTCTTGCTCTTTTTTCTTCTTTCTAAAAAGCCGGTGTTCTTCCCTTAGAGCTCAATGGCGGCTCTAATCTTCACCTGCAGCTTAGTAGGCCCCGTTCTTGGCTGCGAGCATCTGTCGGCATTCCTCACCAAACCAGGGTTTTCTTTCTGGTCAGCGCGAATACATCAGTTGCCACTGACCTAATGGCTTATTGACAGCGTTGCCATTGTTTTCCGACAAAAGATGCAGGTGGTATGTTGCTAAAAGAAATGTAAAGGGATGCATGTTCTGCGAAGGCCTTGTTTTCACAGTATTTCTGGTTTGTTGTGGCGTAGTGGATATCCGCATACTTACCTTGCCTGCAACAAAATAGTTGTCCGAGTCGATGTAAGCCCCTCGGAATGTTTGGTCATCCAAAATACTGTATGCGTGCCTCTTGTCTGTAGCAACGTGATCAATTTGGTTGGCCGTTCGTTAATCTGGAGACCGCCATATCCCTTTATGGATATCGAGGTGAGGAAACCTTGTGCTATCTATAATGGCATTTCGTTCTGTAGCGAAGTCAATTAGCTTAATTTCGTTGCCAGGCCTGTTGTTGTCCATGCTGTGTTTTTCGACAATACTGCTGAAGATGTCTTCTTTTCCTACCTGTGCGACAAAATCTCAAAGCACGATTTTAACATCTTACTTCGGAAGTCGCTCATAGGTTTTGTCAAGGAGCACATAGAAGCAATCTTTCGCTTATCATCGTTTCCTGCGTCGGGGAGTGAGCGAATATAAGGCTTATGTTGGCGAATTGGGCCTTGATACGAATTGTCACAATGCGTTCGCTAATGTCTTGAAAACATACGACTTCTTGCCCAAGTCTGGCACTTATAACAAATCCGCATCCGAATAGCTCACTATAACATGGCCCGTAGTGGATGTCACAGTTTTTCATCCTCTTTCTGCCCGGCCCATCTCATCGTATTTCCTGGATGGCAGTAATATCTGCTTTGAAGCAGCTTAGGGCTTCCGCTAGTTGTTCGACTGTACCTCTCCTAGTTAATATTCTCTTATTCCAGGTGCAGATACGAACGTCGTTGTCATTTTTTCGGTTAGTAGGGTCATCAGCGATAAAATTAGTCCTTTCCGAGGCTAGTAGATGCTTCGTATTTGTGGTTTTTTTCTATGAGTGGGTAGTTAACCCAAAGCACAACCCTCAACCTGGAGGGCCAGTTCCATTTATTTTTTAGATTTCTACATCTTTATCAGTATCTTTACGGGATTGAGCGCTTCCGTTGGCCTTTCGGTTCATCCGATTTTCGATGTAGGGCATGCCTACAAAATCCCCTTTCACAAAGACTCCGACCTTACAAAAACACTTCTCTTTGTTTTTCCAATACCTTAACAACCTCTCCGTTCCAGCTTACCATCGAATCCTCTTCAACTCAATCGACAAATAACCTATGTTGCCATTCCAATTCCCCACAACCACATCTGGATAATCACCATCAAGATTATCTATTCCAATCCTCGTCTGTGATTTTTCGTTTTCTCCATGTTCTCCTCAAAACCTCATACACTCGTTCACTTAAATCCGATTAAAGGAAGCGCCAACTTATCCCAGTCATGTTCAACTTCAACAACAACATACCAAACCGAACCAACGCAATCCGTTCATCTTTTTTTAAGAAATAGGTTTCAGATAGAAATTCTTCTTCACAATTTCCAATGCAAAATCGGATTTATCCTATGAGTGCAATAAAATCCTTTCAAATCCTTCCTACACTCCCTCGCTCTGCGGCTCACCGTGCAACCGAAACTGAAAACTGAAAACTTTGAAACGAAGAAACGGAGCGCAGGCATCAAATATCCCTAAGATTACTTTTCGTCATACATATTGAAAGGAAATCCTTTCTGAAGTTTATTTCATTTGCCTTCTGCTTGCATAACTTTACCTTTCCTCTACAAATCGTAAAGCACATTTAAAGTCCTTCGCATAGTATATCCCTTTCTACCTTCTCTCCACACAGATCGCTCTCGTACGAGAAATGGCATTCGGAGTACGTGAAACTTCTTGACATAATTGAGAAGTCCCTTAGCGCAATCATAAAACAGAAACATCACTCAAAGGACCTGCAGGAACGTATCCAAGCGATGCGTATGACACCGATGGAAATGGAAGTTCATAAGGCATTAGGTGAGCCGCATATCTAAATTGCAAATGGGAAATCTAGTTTTGTATCCTGGAATGGAAATTTGTTTTTAATTTCATTGCAGAGCTGTCCAATGACAAGGTCATAGCTGTCTTCAGAGAATGGTCCAGCCACCTAAGCCCCCCGGATGTCGAGTCTGGTGAGAGGTTACGCAAATTAAAGGATCGTCTTACAATACATCTGTCATCGGACAATTACACAACTCTGGTGTAGGTTGAATCAAAATCCTCTCCTCACGCAAAAAGGACATTTTTTTGTGGTAATAATTGTGTGTGTGTATGTTTTAGTGTTGCAGGTAAATCAGAGAATCACAGAATCGATGCAGACCTCCACGAGCACGAGTCCTATCTGAGTAAATTTAAAAATAAAATTTTCGACAAAATGCGAAACTTAATCGAGGAGCACATTTCAAATGATCCTGACGTCATTAAGGGGAGAAAAAAGACTGTACAAGTGAGTTTTGTTGTTTTTTTTTTTTGAAAGTTTCAAGATTTCTTTTTTTTAAGTCTTCTGAGTGCACGAGGGTGTATTGAGTTTTTGGGGAAAAGTTTTTTTTTAGGTTAAGACCAGGAGTGGTTTACCTAACTTTTGAAGAGGTAATCTTTGTCTTTTCGGAAAACGCCTTCGGAATTTCGTAGGCAGATCATGAATCTTCACCCATTTGCTGACGGGGTTTTAAGAGGCTTTTGGATGGGAAAGTTTCTTTAGAGGGTTTTTATTTTTTTTTTTTTTTTTCGGGGAATTCTGGTGTTTAAATGTTTGGCATCACCTTACGGTTGTTCGAAAAGTACGAAAAGAAGGACAGGGGACAAAATAATCTTCTGATGATTTTATTCCGTACGCGTCACAGATATTTGAGCCAAAAGTTTGAAGGTGAACGGCTTTAGATAAGACTCTTGTGAATTTTATTAAGTCCTGGATGGAATCTACAGCTTGTGTTTCTTTGTAGGTATCAGTTTCGAAGGAGGTGTTTGCTGAGGAATAGGGGGTATCGATGACAACAAAGGTTGGACACTTACCGAAATGCTGTCAAAAAGTGTCCGTGGTGTAGTGGTAATATGTTCCCCGGTTAAGTGAAAGATTGCGCATTCCATCCCAGACTTAGTCCTTGAATTGTCTTTTCTAGGAAGTGAAGCAAACACATGAATGCTGTCAAAAAGTGTCCGTGGTGTAGTGGTTATATTTTGCCCGGTTAAGTGAAAGGTTGCGCATTCAATCCCAGACTTAGTCCTTGAATTGTCTTTTCTAGGAAGTGAAGCAAACACATGAATGAACAAAGGATTCTCTTTATATAAAGGCCTTCCAATAGGGTCTTTCGAAATTTGAGAGTTCAAAGCAGCCATGTTGTTGAAGCTACATCTGTCAAATTAGCTGTCATTTATTCAGCCTGTTTTTCTGACATTAAACAACGCGGGCAAATGATGAAATTGTTTAACCATAATCGGTGTTCTGTAAGGACACCGTTTCGCTGACATATCCCCATTTCACGATCGCGATAATCGTCCTACTGAGAGGACTATTCGCAGTGTGGTGGATAAGTTTGTGTCTACTAATTCAGTAAAAAAAAATACAACACCAGTCGACGAAAACATTGCCCTTATCCGTGAAAGTGTGCAGGAAAATCCAATGCAACCAATTTCACGTCGCTCATAAGAAATCGGCCTTTTGCAGACCACAACTTGTCGAATTTTGCGTTGTGACTTGAGCCTGGACCCATACAAAATTCAACAGACCCAGAAGCTGAAAGTAAGCAACGACGTGTGTTCGCTGAATGTGTTTTGGAGCATTTGGAAACTGACCCTAAGTTTCACCAAAAAATCATCTTCAGCAATTGGGCCCATTTCTGGATGAATGTGTATGTCAAACTAAATTGTCGAATTTAGGACGATACCAATCCATATGATCGCATAAAAAAGGCCACAAAAGCTTGCTTTACATGTAACCGAATATTCGGAAACAAGGGGTCCAAGCCTCAAGATTATTTTACAGAACCTGGTGGGTCTTAGGGCGGCGACAAACCTTGTCTATTTGCGGCCAGATACTTAAGCCGTGGCCACGTTTTACACTGTGTTGCTGATTCGGCCAACACTGTCGATATTCAAGTAGTTCTCGGTCTCCCAACTCACCTTGTACAAGGTGGGCCAAAAGAAGTCATCCGATGTTGTTTGGCTCTCATTTTTTTTCTAAATGATTAATTTCGATTCTGTTTTTTGATTATGCTTACTTGAACCTTTAGAATTTTATTGGTCAAGTCGAGAAGATGATATCGGCCAAATCGGCGCCGTCACAATTGATTGCCATATGGACTCGATTTATGAAATTTTTCATCACTTTGGCGAGAATTTCGGGCGACAGATTCTCACACTCGTCTCGAATGTTGTCCTTGAGGGCATCTAGGGTCTCGGGCTTGTTCACGAAAACACGGGATCCCAGCAAAAAAAAGTCTGGAACGGTTAAATCGGGCGATCTTGCGGGCCAGTACAAATCGCCAAAACGAAAGATGAGGCGACCCGGGAACGCCGCTTTCAGAATATCGGTTGTGGCTCGCGCAGTGTGTGCCATTGCTCCTCCCTGTTGGAACCACATGTTCTCCAGTTCTAAATCGTCCAATTGCGTCAGAAAAAACTCGGTTATCATGGTCCTATAGCGCGCATCGTCCACTGTTGTCATTTGACCAGCGGCGTTCTCGAAAAAAAGGCCCGATGACTCCTCCAGCATTAACAGCGCACCATGCAGTAACTTTGGCAAGGTGTAATGGCTCCTCGTGGATTTTCTGTACCCCAGAAGCGATAGTTTTGCTTGTTCACGTACCCGCTGAGGTGGAAATGAGCCTCATCGCTCATTACGATTTTGGTCGAAAAATCGTCCACTTCGTCCTCGAGATTGAGGATGGCTTGGGCGTAGGTTACACTCGTTTGGCGGTCGACAGCTGATGCACGGACTGAACTTTGTACGGGACATGCGCAAGTCTTTGACCAAAATTCGGCCGACCGGCTGATGGCTAATTGCGAGGCACGGCGTCTGGTCGATGTTTCCGACGACAGCTCGACATCCTGGGAAACAGCGGCGATATTCTCGCCACAACGGGCGCTCCGGGGCTGGCCACTCTTGGCAACGTCTCGTGTGGTCCCATCTTCTTCAAGGTTGGTGGCTAAACGGGGCAGTATTTGCGCAGTCGGTGTCGGACGGCCGGGGAATTGGCATACAGACGAATTGTTACGCAAAAAAATAGGCACGATTATTCCACGTTCTTGGGAGTGTATCGCTCCATTGCTTGTTCACTTCTATTCTACATCTGTCTAGTCCAAAAATGTCAAAACAGATTTGATATTGGCGGCCATTTGCAAAAATAAGAGCATCTTCCAATAGGGTGTTCTCTTTTGGTCCACCTTGTACCTTAAGGATTCAATTCGAATGACTGCTTTGCAATGTTGACGCGCCACTTCCGCTTCCTAATTTCGGCATTCAAAAGCTTATGCGTCACAATTTTTGGTTCGATATGGTTTGCGGCCATATGAGAGACTTTCCAGATTTCACAAGCAGGACGGATTTGACATTGGATTCGACGAGCTTTAACTTGGTGCGTAGGGATATTTGACTGGAGTTCCATACTGAAAACAGCATTCCAAAGGCGCTGCGGGCTTTACTTAGTCTGCTATTAACATCTAGATCCGTTCCTTCATCGGACAATACAAAACTGCTTAGAAAGTTAAATTGTTTGACCTCCTCAATGGGCGTCTGTCTCAGAGTAATCGGCTGATGTTCTGAGCTGCCAGAGTGCATGATTTTGGTCTTGTTGCAATCGATGTTAAGACCCGCCATCTCTCCATTCACTTGCAGTGATTGGCACATCTCATTCATCCCGCTGTTGGTACTTGCCAGGAAATAGATATCATCGGCATAATTCAGGTGGCTTAGCATCTCAAACGGTCTCCATTGGATACCATGTCTCTAAGTTGTACCTACGGTGGCAGTCAGTACATTATCTATCGCCAGTTAAAACAGGATTGGGGACATAATATCAACTTGTCTTACTCCCTGTCGCACTCCGAAAGAGTCAGAAAGCTGTCCTTTATGTAGAAGGAAGCATCTTGAAGCGGGAATCCCTCTCATATCTTAAGATTTCCAGATCCATTCGTGGTAAACTCGGTCAAAGGCCTTCTCAAAGTCTACGAACATAAGGTAGATCGGTGACGTAAACTCGGTTGACTGTTCGAGTATCATATGCAGGACCGACCACTACGAAAGCCCTCTTGATGCCTCTTGAGCGTATTTTTGATCCTGTCCATTGTCCGTTCGAGAATGATAGTTTCCATTATTTTTGCGAAAACAGACAAAACGATAATACCACGCCAGTTATTGCAGTTCTTAAGGTTTCCCTTTTTTTGGTATCTTAATAATAACTTCACCCTTCCATCCTTCCCATATAGCCTGTATTAGTGGAAGAAGTATACAGGCCATTAAGTCGGGCTTTCAGGAACTCGGCTGGTATGACATCAAGTCCAGCTGCTATATTGACTTTGGAGAGGTTGATCGCAGTTTTGATTTTTGCAGCTGTTAGTGGGGATCCGGTTTCAATTCTCCTTTAGTGCACTAAGAATGAAGCAGCTCTAATGTTGGAAAGAAAGTGTTTTCCGTTGGAGCAGGAGTGTTTTCCGAAACACTAAAGCTACAGCATTTTCGTATCCCTGAGCAGAACAATGTCTTCGAGGCGGAAATATTGTTGTACCGCCACATTGTCTACCTCATCAATCCACCAACCTAACCTAATCCACATGCGATCCAAGAGCATCCAATGCATCCCGAGAATGTCACGGTTTGGTGTGGATTTTGGGCTGGCGGCATCATCGGTCCGTATTTGAGAACGGAGTTGAGCAGGCCATCACCGTCAACAGCGTGCACTATAGATCGATGATTACCAAATTCTTTTGGCACGAATTAGATGATATGGACACCAACGACATGTGGTTTCAACAGGACGTCTCTATGTGTAATCAAACTCATGCCACTCTGGAAATTCTGCACAAGCAATTCGAGGGCATGTCCATCTCACGTGGAGGTGATGTGGACTGACTACCGATATCGTGCGATTTGACCCCGTTAGACTTTTACTTGTGGAGTTTTCTGATGTCGCAGGTCTATGAGAATAAATCACAAACAACAGAGGCCCTCTAGGGCAACATAACCCATGCTATCGGTCAAATCCAGCCTGCGCAAGAGTCATGGAAAATGTTGAGGAAGCTTATGTCTTAAGGGATACGCGTTCTGCGAAGGACTTGGCGGTTTCTTACGATAGCAGTCTTTCGACATTAAATGTTTTCACAATATTTCTAATCTTCTCAACATTTTAGTGGTCGATGTTAACCCCTTTGTGGGTGCGGACTTCCAAAACACTGGATGTGTGCCTCTTGTTTATCGTAATGTGATTGACCATTCGTCATGCCCCTTATGGATATCGAGGTGAGGCAACTGACTAGAGTGACGTTTCGTTCCGCAGCGAAATGAATAAATTCAGTTCTCTCCGAGGCTTATGTAAGTGGAAAACCCCCAACCTGGACGATCAGATCCAATTTATTAGATATTCCTAGGATACGGATTCATCAGTATCAACTACGGGATTGAATGCTGCCATTGGCCTTTAGTCTCTTCCACTACAATCTCTGTTCAAGGGGATTAACAAAACCTTGAGATTCCTAAATTACCTGTTGGGATAAAGTGCATATCAGCCTTTCGGATTTGGATTAATATTCTAGGAACTGCCATCGTACAGAAAGAAGTCAAACGAGTGCTCGTAGGAAACCTACAAACCTGTTGCGCTAAGAATGTTAATTTTTCGGCACGGTGAGAATCTAGCTGACGTTAAGGAAAAAATCGAACAAAACCCTACCGGCGAAGCCATTAGCCTAAACATAGCTTTGTCGATATGGTAAGAGTATTACGGGAGCATCAAAGGAAGAAGCAGACTTCAAGATCGTTGGTAGTTTCACGAAAGACCACATATTATGGCATCAGCTCAAGGCAACATTTTGTGAACTTTTTCAATGGAGAGGATTACAAAGGAGGATCTCTCTGTGCTTTTGAACCATGCATTCTATGGTTGTGTCTTTACGATGCCCGGACTACGTAAGGCCACGATTTATTTGTATCCATGCCTCACAGTTTATAACGCCCCGTCGGTTGTTGATTCGTAGGTCGGGGATTAGGAACTGTGTCTATATGTTGGAAATTTCAGCCCTTTAGGCCATTCAAGTATTGTACGCCTAGAGATGAATTCGCTATGCTTTTATGATGCTCAAATTTAATTACAAAACTAGGTAGCAATGCACTCACAAAGAGTAACTATTTGGTGCGGATTTTAGGCCAGCGCGGAGGCACTATGGTACGACCAAAGTCCACGCTACAGATCAATGATAACCAATTTTGTTTACCCCGACTTGAACGTTATGGTCGTGGACGACATGTGGTTCCAGCAGTGTGGGCATAAGTACCACAAAGCTATCTCCACAGTAGACATTCCGAATGAACGATAAGCTTGTATGGTTATCTCTCGCGGAGGTGACGTTAATTGCCCACCAATATCGTGCGTTTTGACCCCCTTAGACTTTTTTTATGTGGGATTTCTAAAGTCGCAGGTCCATGCCAATAAGCCGCAATTGACTGATAACATCGAAATCAAATCCAGTCGGATCTATGCGGCATAGGTGTTAAAGTCACGTTCCGAAGTCGCAGGTCTATGTCAATAAGCCAAAATCAATCGAAGTCCGCGTTGAAAATTTGACCTCTCGGATCCGTCCACCGTTCGAAGCTGCGGTGGATATTTTAATGAATACAACATGGCACAAATGGGACTTTGAAAAACAAAGGATTTCGTTAATGTCTCGCACAAAGCTTGTCTTTCTCTATAGTTAAATGCCGACGCTTCTTCTTCTTCTTTTATTTTAATATCAAAATTATTGGAAAACCTAATTTTCTGTAATAAAGAAAAAGCTATCCCTCCCGAAAACCTAATCCAAAAGAAGGAACATTTTCAGGGCGGCGGATCGTTATTCATTGAATAGAGTCCGTCAAGCGAACTAAATGTGGCCAACGGAAATAATAATTTGTAACAGCACGCCTATTAATTTATTGACAGTCCATGATCAATGATAAATTCCCCCCAAATGCAATTGTCAATCTAGCGAACCTAATTCCATTTTAACACGATTCATCAGCTCCCGAACGGAGGCCCTCCGCAAAATTAATTGTATCTACGTTACGCTTAACCTTTTATAAACCCCCCGTCCGATGCAAAATCCCAGCATTGATTGGTTTTCTCCTAGTTTGTCAAAACCTCACCCCCTGAGCACAATTAAAATTCATCAAACAATTTGCATCCATTCAGGGAATAAGTTGTATCCGCTTGCAAATCCAATAAATCTAAAATCTAATAGCTAATGGCCTTCTCGTTGCAACCGTCCTCGGTCAAATGTCAGCCGGTGAACCTTCCTAAAAGCAGGCATGCCAACCTGTCTGTCAGTTAGCATTACAACTCTGACCTACATTCCACGCCGTGCACTTTATATCTCCAACTGAGTGAGCACACATCGTCCTGTACCTGAAATTCAAACAGTCCCGGTCGGAAGACGTGCTAAATTTTCGTTCATTTTAATTATCTAATTGGATTTCCTCATCGAGTGCATTCTGTTGTACCCTGTGAGGGGACACAATGTAATCCCCTGTGTCCTTTCCCATCCTGCGCTAACAGGAATTTTCATTTTTAACATACCAATGTAGGTTCCCCATTGGCTCATCTATTCGCGAAACGATTTCGAGTGTGGACTGACCTCGAAACTCGACTTTAGCCGGAGGATTGCACATGGATATGAATGTGTCACCGAGGAGTCGCAAAAAAGTTCCAATTTCCCCAAAAAAAAAATCTCTCCGTGAGGGTAAAACAAAAAAAATGGAGAACTCATATCCATATGTGTGATATCCCTGCAGTGCTCTTCGAACCGAAAATAGTTGCAATATTCACTGCGGCGTATACGTATCCAAAGTACGTACTCGATGTCAGTTGGAAGGCAATATCCCACCCGACTTGTGCCACAAGTGGCAATATTGAAATTAATTATTGAAAACGTTATCAATGTCGACGTCGATGATGTTTTTTTCCCTCGTCGATGATGGGATTTTTTTTTATCCCCGGCATAGATAAAATTATCATAACACTTACGCCAGCAGTCTTCGAAGGCTGTGAGGGTGTACAGTGGGCCGTTCTAAAGTGCTCAGCACTTTAGATTCCAATGAGATGATTTAATTTGATTTATTGCGAGGCATTGGTGGGATATTCTGGTTTTCTCCCTCCATTCCGATGGCGATAATTAATTTATTCATCAGCGGGACTAACTGAAGCGGATTTTGATCTGGAAAAACGCTTTTCAGGTTAATTTTTTTCTGAAGCCATGCATGCTGAGAGTATCTGGTTGGATCAGAGCTTTAATTGGTCCTCGATGCGCTGCTTCAGTAAGACTTTTGAGTGAACTTGTGTGTAGTTTTGAATTTTTGTGTGCGCCAGGGAAGATGTAACTGAATACCGGGATTCTGTTTAATGAGAATTTATTTGATAAATCGATGCTCCTTGATGGGAGCCGTTCTCGGAAATTCATTCAATGGTGGCCAGTCAAACCTCATGGAATATAGAACGAAATGGTTTTTCTGTGAAAACGGAACTCTAGTTATGCCACAGAAAAGTATGGAAAGAGAAAAAGTTTTGTTGAAATATCATCTTGGATCAATCAAAACAAAGTCAATCAATTAATCAAACAAATCGACTGGGAAAGCATAGATGTCGAGCAGCTATATAATAACGGGTCCGCCATCTAACGTTTTTTTTTTCAACTAGTGCTTATTTCGTGAATGGTAACACTTAGCTCATGTCTGATTTGACAGATAATTAGTTTGATCCTTCCGCTGAACGAATACGGTTGTGTATATGCTTGAACAACGCTGGGAAATATTGCGACATTACTTTGAAAATCATGGTAATGTTGCAGAATGTGTGCGAAAATTGCGTGCGGATTTCGGAAGAAGTGAAGCACCGTATCTTCGTTATCTTGTGAAAAAAGTGAATGAAACAGGCATCCTCATCGATAAACCAAAGCGTGAAAAGCCAAAAACAGTGCGTACACCCGAGAATATTGCTGCTGTGGCAGAAAGTGTGCGTGAAGCGCCATCAACATCAATTCACCGTCGTTCTCAACAATTGAACATTTCGGAGACATCATTGAGACGAATTTTGCATAAAGACCTTGGTATGACACCATACAAAGTCCAATTGGTTCAGGAGTTGAAGCCAACTGACCATCCCATGCGTTTTCGCTTCGCTAAGTGGGCCTGCGATCGACTTAGAGAAGATGCCGATTTTGCCAAAAAAAATCATCTCTTCAGATGAAGCTCATTTTGATCTTGACGGGTATGTACCTAAACAAGCAAAATTGTCGCATTTGGGGCACAGAAAACCCGCACGCATACATTGAAAAGCCGATACACCCAAAACGAGTCACTGTTTGGTGCGGATTTTGGTCCAGAGGCATAATTGGGCCATTTTTCTTCGAAAATGAGCAAGGAATGGCCGTTTTAGTCAATGGCGATCGTTATCGGCCATGTTGAACGAATTTTTGTTCACAAAAATTGAAGAGGAGGATATTGGCTACATTTGGTTTCAACAGGACGGCGCTACGTGCCACACAGCCGAAGCTACACTCGATGTTTTGCGCCCTGTTTTTGAAGATCGCATTATCAGCCGCAGAGCTGATGTCGTTTGGCCACCTCGGAGCTGCGATTTGACACCGTTGGACTATTATTTGTGGGGTGCCATAGATAAGTGTTACGCCGACAAGCCCGAGACAATTGACGTTTTAAAGGACAATATTCGTGAAGCCATTGGTGAAATACAGCTTCACACAATCGATAATGTGCTTAAAAATTGGACCGATCGTGTAGGCTACTGCATGGCCAGCCGAGGCAGCCATTTGAATGAAATTATTTTCCATTATTAGCCGGAAGGATTGGACTTTTAAATAAAAAAAGAAATTTGAGAAAATATTCAGCAGTTTTTTTTATAGCATTTTCAAAAAAAAAGTTATTTGGCGGACCCTTTACTTTGGTGGAAAAAATTATGGAGATATACTCAAAATTAAAAAAAAGATAGCAACTAACAAAAATAAAAGTCCAAACAACAAAAGCCATGGGTAACTTCTAATGTTATTCTTATGTCCTGAAAAAGGACATGAATGTCACAGAAGGTTGAAGAATAATACATCAAACCAAACCTACAAGAGCGAATACAACCATTTAAGAATCCCTGTAAGAAAAAACCTTCAAATTAAAAAGTCAAACTATTACAAGTCTCAATTTCATAATGCCAAAAACGACCCTAAAAAATCATCGAATGACATAAATTAGGTTCGAGGTAAAAAAAAAGGTCAATTGATGAAGTTGTCGCTAACAACTTTGGCCCTAATAAAGGACTCAAAACAAAAGTGAATGATCTTGGTGAAGAATTCTCAAGCAAGGGATCTAAAATTGTACACGGATGCAATCTCTAAAAACCAAATTATCAAAATTTGTATCTTATTCCATCTATGTACTTAGACACAGCTAGTGATATAGAAGTTTTGAAAATGTTGTGTGATTTACAAACAAATCAAAGTCCAGGTGCTGACGATATCAGGTCAATTGATTTGAAGCTGAATGCTATAAGTCTGCCGTCAAGTGTCAAAACTTTAATCAAAAGAAGCTTCCAACAGTGTTATATCCCTAAACAAACAAAAATTCTATAATTTGTCCAATTTATAAAGGAGGAATGAAAAGTCGGAAATTATATATCAATCGAAGTACGAAGTTAAAATCGTGGTGGGAGATTTTAACGCAAAGGTAGGGAGAGAAGACATCTTTAGCAGTATTGTCGGAAAACACAGCCTAGACGCCGACACGTCTGGCAACGGACTTAGGCTACATGACTTCGCTACGGAACGAAATGCCACTATAGCCAGCACACGGTTTCCTCACCACGATATCCATAAGGGGACATGGCGGTCTCCAGATCAACGAACAGTCAACCAAATTGATCATATTGCGATAGACAAGAGGCACGCATCCAGTATTTTGGATGTCCGAACATTCCGTGGGGCTAAAATCGACTCGGACCACTACCTTGCTGCAGCCAAGGGAAGGATGCGGATATCCACCACGCCAGAGACCGCCAAGACCTTCGCGCAACGCGTATCCCTTAACCTCTCGACTCACAATACACCACCAGCATCTAATGTCGAAGAACAATGGCAACGATGCCAACAAGCCATTCTCGCTCTCACCAGCAAGAAATTCCTGGATGGATGAGGAATGCCGAGAGATACTCGCAACCAAGAAGGAGGCCTAAAAGTCTAGGCTGCAGGTAAAGACTAGAACTGCCATTGAGCTCTATAGACAGAGAAGAAGGGAAGAACACCGGCTTTTCAGAAAGAAGATCATAGACCAAGAAAAGCGCGCGATGATCAATTTGGTTGACTGGATATAAAGAGGTGCCAATCCAGGAACGATGTTCGCAAATTTTACCAAAGTGTTCAAAGTGTTAAACCTCAAAGCCAAGGAAACAAGCCTCGAACAGAATCCTGTCGAGATGAACAAGGAAATATCGTAGTTGAGACACAGTCGATGCTGAGGATATGGAAGAACCACTTCTGCAGACTGTTAAACGGCGATGACGATCTATCTCCCGCTGTCAGGCAGAACGAACCATATTGGCAACGACAGCGAAAACTACCAACCACCCGACCTATGTGAAGTGAGGATAGCAATATCTAAACTCAAGCTTAACAAGGCCGCCGGAAATGACGGAATTCCCGCTGAGCTTTATAAAGCTGGAGGAGAGGACTTGGTAAGTAACATCCACCAACTCATAAGCCAAATCTGGTCAAATGAATGGAACATCAGCATCGTTTGCCCGATCCACAAAAAAGGAGACTCTCTGAACTGCTCCAACTTCCGAGGGATAAGTCTCCTAGACATCGCCTACATGATCCTCACTGCCGTAATATGTGAACGCTTGAAACCGTTTACCAACAACCTGATCGGCCCTTATCAGTGTGGTGTTAGGCCAGGGAAGTCCACAATCGATCAAATTTTCACACTTCGGCAGATCCTGGAAAAAACCCAAGAAGTCCAAAATCGATACCCACCACCTATTTATCGATTTCAAAGCCGCATACGACAGCATTTATAGTGACGAACTACAAAGAGCCATGTCTAGTTTTGGTATACCGCCCAAACTCGTCGGTCTGTGTAGGTTGACGATGGAGAATTCTCGCTGCTCTATCGGAAACGAACTCACCGACACATTCGATACCAAAAAAGGATTTAGGCAAGGCGACGCACTGTCATACGACTTCTTTAATTTGATTCTTGAGAGGATTGTGCAAAACTCCTGAGATAACACCAGAGGCACAATCCTCAAAGAATCGGTGCAACTACTAGTATACGCCGACGATTTTGACATCATATGTCGGACAGAACGTGATTTGACCGCCACGTTTGCTATTATGGGGAAGGACATGACAAAAATGGGTTTAGCAGTCAATGAGGTTAAGACTAAGTATATGCTGTGAACACTGGAGACACACAACATCGACGAATTGGACAGAACGTCACCATTGACAGATATAATTTTGAGGTAGTACCGGACTTTGTCTACCTCGAATCCGCTATTAACACTGACAACAACATCTCGTCAAATTAAACGAAGAATTACTCTTTCCAACCGCTGCTTCTTCGGGCTAAGAAGACGATTCAGTAGTAAAGCCCTCCCTCGAACTACTAAGGAGATCCTATATAAGGCCGTGATCATCCCAGTCCTGCTCTATGGCGCTAAAGCATGGATCGTATCAAAAGCGGATGAAGAAATCCTTGGTCAATTCGAGAGAAAAATTCTTCGAAAAATCGTCGGTCCCTTTTGCGTTTACGGGCTATAGAGACGAAGATTCAACCACGAACTATACGAGCTGTACAGCGACATACCCATGGTCAAAAAACTCCGCATTGGACGTTTATGATGGCTAGGACATGCAGAACGAATGGACACCAATACTTCGGCTCGCAGAATCTTCGATTCCCAGCCAGACGTCAGACGCAGTAGAGGAAGACCTCGCCTTAAGTGGCGCTCACAAGTAGACCCCAACCAACTTGGCGTGTGAAACTGGACGCAGTTAGCTAAGGACCGGGCTAATTGGAGAGGCATGTTAGTTGAGGCCCAGGTTCATCCCGGACTGTAGCTATATCTGGTCGGATGAAAACATTCCTGAAGAATGAAACCTCTGCATCGTTTGCCCGATCCACAAAAAAAAGACCCTCTAAAGTGCTCCAACTTCCGAGGCATAAGTCTCCTCAACATCGCCTACATGATCCTATCTGCCGTAATATGTGAACGCCTAAAACCTTTACCAACAACCTGATCGGCCTTATCAGTATAATTTTAGGCCAGGAAAGTCCATAACTGATTAAATTTTCACACTTCGGCAGATCCTGGAAAAAAACCCAAAACAGCCAAATCGATACCAACCAAAGATTTTTCGATTTCAAAGCCGCATACGACAGCATTTATAGAGGCGAGCTATACAGAGCCATGTCTAGTTTTGGTATACCGCCCAAACCGTCAGATTGTGTACTGTGACGATGGAGAATTCTCGATGCTCCATTAGGCTCTGCAACGACATCACCGAAACTTTCGATACCAAAAAAGGTTTTAGGAAACGCGATGCGCTGTCATGTGACTTCTTTTATCTGATTTTAAGAAAATCTTCCATAAATCGGTGCAACTACTAGCATACGCTGACGATATTGACATCATTGGAAGGACTTAACGTGATGTCATAGCAACGTTTGCTAGTAGGAAGGAAGCTTAAACGCAGTAAACTAGGGTAAGACGAAGTACACTAGTCGGCATAAGTATTTTGACGAAATAAAAATCGTGCATTTTTGAGTTTAACTTCTAAATGGCTTGACAAGAATTCATGTTTATTTTTTCATTTTTATATATAACTAATACAAACTTAAAAATAGGCAAACAAATATTTTTTCATAGAAGTCAAAAAAGATATAAATTAATTTGTAATTTCGTGTGTTGGCATAAGTATTTTGACAATTATATAACTCTAAGAAAAAACATTTTAAACTTAACAAAAGTAAATAAATAAAGAAGAATTTAGTTAAATATATAACCTCCTTTGGCTTCAATAACTTTTTGAAGGCGTCTCGGTACTGAATCTACTAAATTTTGAAGAATCTCTGGAGATATCTCTTCCCAAAGGGAAGTGACCTCAGAAATCGTCTCCTCTCTGGTTTTATTTAAAGAAACTGTTCTTTTGCGTTTCAAAAGAGACCAGACGTTTTCTATTATATTTAAATCTGGACTTTGAGGTGGCCAGTCCAAAGTGGCAACACCAACATCCTTCAAAAATTTAGTTATCCTCCGGGCTTTGTGGCATGGGGCATTGTCCTGTTGCAGGATAAATGATTCACCAATAAGCCTACCTCCGGGAAGGAAAGGCATTATCATTTAGGGTTCTTAAATATCGACCTTGGTTCATCGAGCCGGTGATAGGAACCAATTCACCCAGGCCATTATACGCAACACATCCCCAGAACATGACAGAGCCTCCACCATGGCTCACTTTTTGACAAACGGGGCGTCTTTTTTGCCTTTCTACCTTTGGCAATCTAACGTAAAATTTGTTTTTTGATGAGTTATACTCAAAGGAGCTTTCATCTGTCCATAGAACGCTTCTCCAGTACTCCTTTGGCTTGTGCAGATGTTCCTTTGCGAAAGACAGTCTTTTAAGCTTGTTTACCTTTGATATGTACGGCACGTCCTTAGCTTTAAATGTTTTAAAATCTCCTTCCATTAAACGTCGTCGGACAGTGCGCTCACTGATTGGATTCGTTGCCGTCAAATTCCATTGATTTGCAGCAGTTTGAGGCTTCAGGAATATATTTCTTTTAAATTCCCGTAGAAGGGTTCGGTCTTCAGTGGGCGTTGTTTTGCGCTTAGCACCTGATCTCATTAGGTTTGTGATGTCATTATTCTTTTTAAACTTATTGATTTGATAGTGCACAGTTTGACGCGACACATTAAACTCACTTGCTATGTCTTTTACTGCCGTTACAGCGTTAAACTTCGCTACCATTGAAGATCTGACAACCAAACTCAACTCAGCCGTTTTACCTGTTAAATATAATATCATCGTACTTTTGGTTTTTCCTTCTCTGTAGACATATTGTACACACATACATGTTTCTATTATGTACTACATTCACCCATATACCTAACATTGAATTCTTATATTAATTATTATACCATTCTTGAATAAACCGCCGTAGAGTGCACATTTAATAACATCGCGTATGCCTTTTTATTTTTACCGAAAACCTAACAGGTTATGGGCCCAGTTAGAACGCGAAATAGTTTCGTAGAAAATAATTAATTAGTCAATAATAATTTTCCAAGTTCGCGAAATACAAAAAAAAATTTCTATTATCGTTTTTTTTTTGAGAAATATAAAAATGAATCCCGCAAATACTTCTCACATTGAGAAACTAGGTGAGGACAACTATGAGTCGTGGAAACTGCAGATGAGAAGTGTTTTAATTTGCAATGATCTTTGGGGTTACGCAAATGGAAAAATTGAACTGAAAGCAAACGATAACGCTTGGACGACTAAGGATGCAAAAGCCCAAGCAATGATCTTTCTCGGAGTCAAGGAAAGCCAGATGGGATACATTAGAAAGACAACGACATCAAATGAGGCATGGAAAGCTCTAGAAGAAGTACACAAATCGAAGGGTCCCGCTAAAAAGATAGTTTTGTACAGACATTTATTTCAAATGAAAAAAACAAATGAAATTAGCATGCAACAACATCTAAGAGAGTTCCAAAGTAGTGCAGATCAGTTAGAGGAAGCAGGAATTACGATTCCACCGGAGCTACTATCCATTATGGTCCTTAACACTCTGCCGCCCGAGTATGAGAATTTCTGTGTAGCGATAGAGACAAGAGATGATATCCCAACAATTAGTTCTCTCAAGGTAAAGTTAATGGAAGAAGATGCGAGAAAAAATCAAAATTCAACTATAGGCGAAGAAACAAATACTCATGCATTACTGTCACAAGAAAAATTACGCGCGAAGAACAGAACAACGGCAAACAGGAATCAAAATTACTTGCAAAGAAGACAAAAAACATATATCAAGTGTTACTCTTGTGGAAAAACGGGCCACATTGCAAGTGAATGTCGTACGAGAAATAACGGAAAAAGAATAAATGATAAATGTGAAAACGCTATGACAGTATTGAGTGCGGGTGTTGAGAAAGGTAACGAAAACGTACACAAAGCTAGCTGGTGTGTCGATAGTGGTGCAAGCGCACACATGTGTAATGACAAAAATAAATTTGTAGAGTGGACAAGCTACGATCCAATGCAAATTAAAACAGCTGGAAAGGAGTCCATAGAAGCAAAAGGAGTCGGCAGTGTGTTGATCGCGGTAAAATTGCAATCTGGAGAAATTATTAAGATTAAGCTCTCTAAAGTGATGTACGTGCCAAATTTAAGACAAAACTTATTATCCGTTTCCCAAGCAACGAAAAATGGTTTTTCGTTTTCCTTTCAGGAGGATGTGTGCATTATTCACAACAAAAACAAATCTGTTCTTTTCAGAGCACAAAAACGAGGAAAGCTTTACATTATTCGAGAAATGGAAGTGAGTACCAGCATTCAAAGTGTTGCACTGTCGTGTGTACAAACGGATGATACAAATTTAATTCGTTGGCATCAGAGATTCGGCCATATCAATTTTAAGCAACTTAAAATGCTGCAACAATTTGGTATAGTCTTAGGAATAAACACAAAGTTTTCCGATAAAGATGTGAAATGTGCTATCTGTGAAAAAGGAAAAATCTGCCAACAAGCATTTAAACCTTCACATAAAATATCTAATGATGTATTAGAACTCGTTCACTCAGATATTTGTGGTCCAATGAATGTGAAATCATTAGGAGGCGCGCTGTACTTTGTTACATTCATTGATGACAAGTCACGCTATGTCGAAGTGGTAATATTAAAACAAAGAAGTGAAGTTTTGATTGCATTCAAAAATTTTAAACTGCGAGCAGAACGTGAGACCGGTAGGAAAATTAAATTTCTTCGAAGATACAACGGTGCCGAGTATCTCTCTATGGAGTTCAATAATATTTTGAGAGATGAGGGCATTCAAAGACAACTCACAGTGCCACACACTCCACAGCAAAATGGCGTTGCCGAGCGCTTCAATAGAACGCTTTTGGATATGGTCAGGTGCATGTTATTAGAGGCCAAGCTTCCAAAATATTTGTGGGCTGAAGCAGTAAGTACAGCAGCCTTCATTCGAAACAGATGTCCAACGACTACGCTAGGTAATAAAACGCCGTTTGAATTATGGCATGGCAAGAAACCAAACGTAAGTTTCCTGCGATCATTTGGAAGCAGGGTCATCGCGTTGGACAAGTCACCAGGAAGAAAGAAGCTAGATCCGAAGGGAAATGAATTTCGACTAGTTGGATATTCCCAAGAGTCTAAGGCCTATAGACTTTGGGATGCCAACACAAGAAAGGTGACGCGAAGCAGGGATGTAAAATTCTTCGAATACATAAGTCCAGACAACTACATACTGGACAACAGAAATTTATTTGAAGCCAAACACCAACAAGTTTTACCACACGCAGATAAGAACCAGGCTCGGGATCTGAAAGTTATGGAAGATTACAAAGATGATCACAGTGAGGAGACACCTATAAAAGAAGAAAGTCACGATTCAGCAGACGAACCTAATTCTGACGACGATGACAAGTGCAAGTCCCCAAATTCCAATTCAGACGAAAGTATCCAACCCCGCGTCATAACTTTGAGAAGCGGAAAAATTATATATCCTGAGGTAAATATAGCTTTTAACGATATTAATGAACCCTTGTCATTTAAGGAGGCCATGAGCGGAGAAGACAGTGCAAAATGGACAGACGCTATGAGCTCTGAGCTGGAATCTCTAAGGAGGAACAACACCTGGGTGGTGGCAAATCGTCCTGCGAACAACACAGTTATAAGCAACAGATGGGTGTTCCGTATCAAACGAAAGGAAGATGGTTCGATTGAGCGCTATAAAGCAAGGCTCGTTGCAAGAGGTTGTGAGCAGAGGGCTGGTGTGGATTTTGATGAAGTTTTTGCTCCTGTGGCACGGTACGAGACAATTCGTACACTCTTTGCAATGTGTGCGAATATGAAACTACATTTACACCAGATGGATGTCATCACAGCATACGTACAAGGAGAACTGGATGAAGAAATATACATGGAGCAGCCCCAATTTCCTGGAAATAAAAATTCAACACAGAAGGTATGTAAACTCCTTCGTCCTCTCTATGGTTTGAAGCAGGCAGGTCGGCAATGGCACAAGAAATTAGACGAGTTTTTAAAGAGTATAGGACTAAAGCAAACTTCATCTGATCCATGTTTGTACCAAAATAAGGACGAGTCCGGAACAACTATCGTGGTCATATATGTAGATGACTTGTTAATTGCATCAGACAATTTGCAGCAGTTGCGATCAACCAAAGAAGCTTTATCAAACAAGTTTGAGATAAAAGATTTGGGTAAAGTACGAAGTATCCTAGGGTTAACTGTCAGTAGACAAGGTGACACCGGATTGATCGAAGTCAATCAGCGAGGGTACATTGAAAAATTGCTTGAACGATTTGGCATGTCAGATGCTAAAACGGTTTCTACTCCTTTAGATAGCAGTCAGACGGTTGGGTCAATGGAAAATGATAATAGTAAATCGATGCCGTACAGGGAACTCATTGGATCTCTTATTTATTTAGCAAATGCTACCCGTATTGACATTGCGTTTGCGGCAAGTTTTCTGAGTAGATTTACATCAAATCCAACGCAACAGCATTGGATATCTGCGAAGCGAGTATTGCGGTATCTTAAGGGAAGCCTTGACTTTAAGTTGACTTATCGAAGGACGAAAGAAGATCTTCATGCTTTTGTAGATGCTGATTGGGCAAATGACGCTGATGACCGTAGATCGTGTTCAGGATATTTATTGATTCTGGCAGGAGGACCAATCTGCTGGAAGAGTAAGAAACAAAAATCAGTGGCATTATCGACAATGGAAGCGGAGTATATGGCGCTCTCTGAGGCTACAAAAGAAGTCATCCACATGAGAAGGGTTCTCAACGAGACCGGATTCTGCAAAGAACCTAGGCCAACTATTATATTTTGCGACAATCAAAGCGCAATTCGATTTTCAAAAGATAATGTTCAACATTCAAAATCTAAACATATTGATATTCGGTATCATTTCTCCGGGAGGCTCAGTTGAATAAAGAAATTGAGGTTGTTTATACGCCGTCTAGTGAAATGATTGCCGATATGTTAACTAAACCATTAAATAAATCTAAACATTTGAATTGTATTAAACAAATTTCTTAATCAAGATTTAATTTAATTAGCGTTACATATATATAATATGAAATTATTTCAAAAAAAAATAATAATAATAATAAATTAATTAATTATATTAATTATGTATTAAGTACGTTGATAGAAGGAGTGTTAAATATAATATCATCGTACTTTTGGTTTTTCCTTCTCTGTAGACATATTGTACACACATACATGTTTCTATTATGTACTACATTCACCCATATACCTAACATTGAATTCTTATATTAATTATTATACCATTCTTGAATAAACCGCCGTAGAGTGCACATTTAATAACATCGCGTATGCCTTTTTATTTTTACCGAAAACCTAACATTACCCATGGTTTTTAATAAATTTTAATAAATTTTTATTTTGTTATCAACGTTTAATGTAAATTAAAGTTAACTACACAAGTTTTTTGGTTATCACGTGCTCAAAACTGTTAAAATATTTACACAAAGTTTCCGTCAAAATACTTATGCCACGTAAAAATTCTTTGTCTGCATGCGTTCTTATCAGCAGAAAGAGAATGCAAAAGGTAAACAATACAAAACTTGGCATGCATAGAGCTAAAAATAGATTCTTTGTTTCGCGCATCATTTTTGCACCGTTGTTTTAACGATACCAAGCAAAGTTAGTCTCAACAGTCACAAAAAGGTTTCGTCAAAATACTTATGCCGACTAGTGTATATGCTGTCATCTCGAAAGGACACACAACAACGACGAATTAGATAGAACGTCACCGTTGAAAGATATAACTTTGAGGTGGTATGGGGCTTTTTCTACCTCGGCTCCGCTATCAACTCTGACAACAACAAATCTCGTCATGTCAACCCGTGTTTAGAAATAAAGCCATCGATCAAATTACCAAGGAGATCCTATACAAGACTTTGATCATCCCAGTCCTGC
The DNA here is from genome assembly GCA_932526625.1 of Rhingia campestris. Taxonomy (NCBI): domain Eukaryota; kingdom Metazoa; phylum Arthropoda; class Insecta; order Diptera; family Syrphidae; genus Rhingia; species Rhingia campestris. The sequence continues at coordinate 16,431,109 of OW052185.1, read as the reverse complement.
TCTTTGGCGCTGAATCATAGATGCTATCAAAAGGGGATAATGAAATCCTTGGTTGTTTTGGGAGAAAAATTCTTCAAAAAACATTCCGTCCTGTCAAGAGCTTACTAGCTATACAGCGACATAGACCTGGTGAAAAAAAACTCCCCTTTGAAATGAACACCAATCTTCGATTTCCAGCCAGACTTCGGACGCAGAGGAGGACCTCGCCTTAAGTGGAAACCGATCTCATCCAACCTGAAGTGTGCAACTGGAGCCATTTATTTAAACACCTGGGCTATTTGGAAAGGCATGTTGTTTGGGGTCCATGTTCATTACGGACTGTAGCACCACTTATCTAGGTTAGTTAGTATGATTGTCCACGATAGCATCAGTTCCTTCCGATGCTCCTGGTTGCTTTGTAGTAACTTGTTTTTACGTGGTTTAGTAGTCAACCTAAAGTACACCTTCGAGTCTGGAGGGTAATTTTCCATTTCCAGATACTCCTAAGAGACGCTGTCGTCAGTGTCACAATCGGTCTTCCTTCTCATTCGCCACCATCTATTGAAGAAGCCTGACTGACAATTAAAATTTCTCTAGTCACTGTTATCCGAGAGTATCAGAGCAGCTCATGTAGGTTTTCACTTCGCTCAGACCAACAGGGATTGTGAACAACACTGTTAATTCCATCTTTGGGAGTTCATCCGCTGCCGAATGGAAAAAGAGTGAGATGCCTTATAGAAAAAAGCATTTGCTTCATCCAAGTCTTTTCAAAAGGGGTTAAAACCCAATCTAGCCACTTTAATGAAATGTCTGACATTAATGGCCCATATAGGACCTCAAACCTAGGTAAGGTTATAGTGGCTGCATGCCTGCACGGTGCACATTTAAAGCAGAAAAGGTCCATTATGGTACCACTTGGGTCGGACGACTTTGCCCAATTGAACTGTTCCGAGCTTACTATAAAGCGAAGGAGGTTTCTGACTTTAATATTAGCCACCTCACCTACAGATAGTTCCTCAAACCTAGCTTATCCACTCATTTGAATATGGAAAGTTACTTTGTTGACCTAAAAATGGAACCGTGTTGCTTTTGGGATTTGAAACAGGAACCGACACTTAGTAGTCTCACGCACTTTACGCCAGGCAATTGCATCCTCTAAACCAGAGGTTCCCAAACTTATTTTTCTTATAGACCAGTCTCAAAATTAACCTGGTTTCGGTGGACCCCCTGCTGCTACATTTTTACCATATTCCCAAAACTCGTCAAAAAATGTGAAGATTAGATCTAACGATGGAAATGTGCGTCGCGGTTGAGTTCCAAAAGAAAAATGGTATACTTTCTTACGTTCCATTTATTAAAATAATACGATTACAGACTTCATAGAACTAAAATTAAACATGAATAACGTATCGTAACTTCAACAATGCAAATCAACAATTAAAAAAAAGGTCATAATTTTAATGGGAGGGATGTACTTGATGGATTGACAGCAAATTATCAATATTTGGCTTCAGTTTTGTAAGGAATAACCGCAAATCTCCGCGTTCTGTGATGTTCATTCTGCTCCTTTTTTTTTGTTAATAAGTTTGTTACGACACTAAAACTTTTTTCGACAAGGTATGACGAGGGAAACGCTATCAAAAGTTTTCTCGCAATTTCCCACAGTCCAGGATATTTTTCGGGTATTTCTGCCTGCAGCCAAAATAATTGATAGCCTTTTTTAAACTTCACCTTCAGCTCCTCATTGGTGCTAAGCTCGAGTAGCTCCTCTTGTAATACCACATTCGACACTTCCGTTTCATCAAATGGATTTATGATCCATGGTGGTATTTCCATATTGAGAATATCTTCAAATCTATCTTTGAAGTCATCATGCAGGGCATTTAAATGCTGAAGGTATGTCTGGATATCCTCATCAAGACATTCTGCCTGTGATAAGTTTGGAAACTGGGAGAATTCGCGCCGACTAACATTTTGCTTCATAAATTTCAATTTTCCAAGAAAAGCCGAAATTACACTCTTCGTTTTAATTAAATTTAAGCTGTCCCCTTGTAACTGCAAATTAATGTCATTGAATTTTTTGAACAGATCTGTCAAATATGCGATGTCTGCTTTCAATTTGATCAGGATTTCTCTTAAATCTGGATCTTTACTTTCCAGAAACTCTAAAACTGATTCAAAAAGTAAGTAAAATCTCGTTAAACATACACCTTTCGACAACCAGCGTACTTCAGTATGTAAGAGCAATCGTTGGAAGTCTTCATCATTTTCGTCGCACAATTTTGAAAATAATCGGGTGTTCAACGCGTTGCTTCTTATTTTGTTAACAGCTTTAATAACAAATTGAAGCGATTGATGCAATCTGTCACTCAAATTTTTCGCTACCAGGTGCTGTCGATGGATGACACAGTGAATTGCAGTTACTTCCGGTATAATTCTTTTAAGATGGCTTATAAACCCACGATATCGCCCGAACATGGCAGGAGCTCCATCTGCTGCCACCGAAATGATGTTTTGAAATGGATTCGATTTTTGCTTAAAAAAATCACTCAAAACATTAAATATTGATTCGCCCTTAGTGTCCGTCGCCAAAGTTTTCGCGAATAGCAGCTCTTCGTGGATTTCTTCATCCATAACAAATCGAACATATGCCAATAACAATGCTTCATTACCAGGTAAAGTTGACTCGTCCAGTTGAATAGAAAAATGAGTTGTTTGCAGATAATTACACAAGAAGCTTTCAATATCAGAACTCATTTCATCAATCCGTCGTTGTACAGTGTTGTTACTTAAAGGAATTCTTTTGAGTACGTCAAATGGAGGTTTGTGCAGAACAGTTTTTAAAACCTCTTCAACAGCTGGTAAAATTAACTGTTCTCCGATCGTGTGCGGTTTTCCAGATTTCGCAAGCCATCATCGTAACTTTGAGACGTTGAAGCGAACATACTGTGCACGGTGGGGTTCTTTTCACATTTTTCCTTCAATGTTTGAAAATATTTTAAATCCTTGCCTATTTTATCAGGATGACATCTTCTTAGATGATCTTCGAGCTTCGATGGTTTCATGGAGTCATTACTCAAAACTTTGTTGCATAAAAGGCATATGGGCAATCGTTTGTCTGCCTTTGATGGAAGAAAACCAAATTTCAAATAATCAACACTGTACTGTCGACATTTTTTCTTAGATTCAGCCATGTTTAATATCATTTACCTATCTGTAAAGAGAAAAAAATTGTTTTAGTACCTAAACATAAGGCGATTTTACCATTATATGGCTTTTTTAACAGAATAGGATAGGATTAACTAATTATTGCAATGAAATAACAAAAATACCAGCGGCAAAACTGATAAAGAGGTTTTTACAAAACGGCTGAAACTATTTTAATGTAATACCTAACATTTTTCGATTAATTATATTTTGAGATACATTTCTGTTAATTCAGAAGCAAATACATATGTACCTACTTTTAAAGAATATTTTGACATTAAAACTCCATGATTTTAATAATTTATTTTTAACTTCGATGTACCTACGTTACGAGTGGTACCTACATACATTTATGAAAATATATTTAGTCATCTACATAGCATTTGTTAGGGCACTGAAATATGTTCAAACATGCAGGTCTCTTTTAGTGAATCGCCACAGTCGGGCAAATACATAATTTTATAATAATAAGTACTAAAAGTTCAACTTTTCTCGGCTTTCTCTTCTTTTAAAGAAGTATCAAATAATGGCCCCTTTCAGTATGTAATTTTTATTGCGTACATACTACACGCAAACATAAAAAATATAATATTATTACAATATGAAATAGAAGTAGCATAACAAATTTACAAATAGGTACTTACCTTTTCCGGCACTGGCAAACACTGACATCGATTCACTCACACTTTTCTTTTCGAAATTCCGGAAACATATGAGTAGCGTTTGTCCTTGCCAGCATTCGTATTATTTTATATTGGTGAGGAATCAAACAAGTTCATGCAAGATTGCAAGCACAGCACAAGTCGTATTTCATCACTTTGCACGTCTGAACAAGCCTTGCGGGCGGACGGCGGCGCTCTCCACTGAATATCGAATATGCAAGTTTTTACAAGTAACAGTCGCTAATCTTCTTAATAGACTACTCAAACAAATTAAGGGAGGTTTGAAAAAAAGGAAATTAATGCTAAATAAACAGGATATCTGATCCATGCCAAACTGAAAACATTTTTCTTTACTATCGAAACCAGATAAATTTTCGTCACTTACAACTGATGAACCCCCATTTTTTTGTCATGCCAACGTAGACCCCCGTCGTGTCTCCCGTGGACCCCTGGGGATCCACCTGGACCACTTTGGGAATCACTGCTCTAAACAAATAGTTCCGCATTCATTGATGGTGTAACTCAAAAAAAATTTGTTGCGCAAAAGGCTTTTTAGTATCCAGGGCCTTGCTTTTTCTCACAACCCATCATGTTTGCGTGATGGCGAACTTCTGAGGTGAGATAAGTTTTTCTTGCCAATTGATATTACACGGTTGATTTGTCAGATCTTCGCGAGAGGAGGGCCAGTGAAAAACCTTTTAGGAACCAAAGCCTTCTGTGTACAAACCGTCGCGCCATTTAGCCCGTCATTTGGTGCAATCTAGCACTGAAAAATCGACCTGTGGAATCAGTATTACAAGTTTTAAAGCAGCAGATGATCGGCCCCCAGAAAGTACCAATTTGAATGGAGTGTGAGTTCAAAGCCGGAATGTTTTGACCGCTCCTAGAATTTCTGGGTTTCAAAATATCAATCGAAATAGTAGGATGTCCACATCATTCTTATAGACAGCATGACCACAAAGCAACTGTCTACCATCTAAGTGTCACAACCCTCCGTTTTAAAAAAAAATTACCAGGAAAACGGGTGTCAAATCTTGCCAAAGAAAGGCTCTATAGGATGTTTTAAAATGTTAATCCAACAGTAATTTCAATGGAACCTATGGATCATTCAAGAGGACAGATGTAGAGTCGGATCCAAATCCACACAAGAGGTGGTTAGAGTAGGTTTCCCAGGAATTAAGACAGAACTTGACCTACCCGAGTGTTGATACTCCATTAACCCTAAAGGTTTCAGTAGAGAGGTGATCAAAATATTTTGCAATGCCATAGTAAGGCCTTCAAACATGCCTTTCTAATATGTCCCATGACAACCTGAGGATTCCACTCTCTATTTGCGGTTTTTAGCAGAATAGACAGCCAATTGCCTCTTATCACACGACAAATTCATCCCACAAATGATGTCCTTGACGAACGACACCACATTACACATGTGTCAACTTGTAAAAGTCTCTTTGCCCTTGTGAACCCTTCCAAAAGGACCATTTATTTCTTAACAAATCCTTAAATCCACCTCACTAAACTTTTAAACTTGAAAATATCCTTCTGAATGTTTTAATGGATACACAAAAGCATTTACTCTCAATTACCCACTCGCCTTGTTCCTTGAAAGGGCTATTAGCACTGCATGCACGTGCACATATTACTTAGGCCACCACCTCCGTAAAGTGTCCTTTCACTTGACCTCCCTGAAAATATAAACACATTCCCCAGAGTGTCCTGATCAAAGATTGATATTTTGTATGATTGAGTGTATAGGACATTTTTTTTAAATCGCACTTCCAGGACTAATTTGTATACTCGCACGAGTCAATAAATCAAATAAATTCCACACCTAGAGTAAACGGTTGGTAATAAGGCTTGTCAATGTGTGTCAATAGTGAGCGCAAATGCAAATATTTGACAGGTCCTTGTTGACGTGCTCACGATTGGCGGGTGTTGGCATTTTATTCCACAAACAACGAGAGAGTAAGATGAAACTAACACAACCATAGGTTGTGTTCATGTGTAGAATATCCTTTTTAAGAATAGTTGCAACTAATCTGCACCTGGGGTTAGGATTTCCAAAATTTCATTGGTGTACCGATGAAAGTTTTCCATTACCACCTGAGGTGGTCGTCCTTTTTTTGTTGTTAAACCGATATCATGTCAGCTAGGGCGTCCTTGAAAGTATGCGTTATTAAGTTTTTTTTTGATCACTTTTTTGTGGGAAAAGTTTTTCTTTCTCATTTATATCCTTGCAGGAGAGAAAGGCTGGCCCACATAAAGCGAAATGCAATTATATTTCATGAAATTACTTCAGGCTGCGGATGTGGCAGAAGATGATGTTTGGCGAAAGTTTGCACCGAAGAACGAAACAAGTGCACGACGTGTAAGCAAGCGCCTTTGAGGACGACTTCTTGGAAGCTCATAAAACTTTGTTAAATATTCATGCACATCCTGTTGGGAGTGTATGTCTGCTTGGCAGCCCACATTTTACAAGTGAACACACATATAGTCGTGATAGTGTTTTTTTGCTGGTTTTCGTTTCAAGGATATACCGAAGGAGTGGGGTGGGGGAGGGGTTTTTTGTTCCATCACTTCGCAAGAGGTAGATTCTGGGCATGATGTGCATGTGGGTTAGTTTGGCACGAGTCATAATGTGATTTATGTCAGGGAATAGGTAACTTTAAGGATTACTGGTTTTCCTATTTTTTTTATTCCACCACTGGAAAAGGACCCATAAAGGAGTGGTAATCGTAAATTTCAACCTTAGAGTTGAACAGTTAAACGGGTTATGTGTTGCGATTATATTGCATTTACGGTTTCCTTTGACCTCATGTTGGCATGGGTCAATGAAGCAAGTCGGTGGATGCAGATTAACCGATTATTACAAGGATTAGTAGGTAATAAGCGAAATACAGTATCCAGGCAATACTGTGCCCAATTGTGTGCATCAAGTTGGATGAAGGCTTATGCGATTGATACTCATTACCGAGGGTATTTACTGAGGTTGAAGTTTCTTTTTTTAAGGTTAACGCTAGGGAATCTGTTGGTAGCAGTGAGTTGGAATGGAATTACTCGTGTTTGCAAAGTTCTGAAAGGCGAGCAATATCCAGGATTTGCTGGATCTGTTGGTGCAGTGGCTTACTGGTGTGGAATACTAAGCGCCATGGTGTCTAGTTGAAATCCCGAATGTTATAACTTCTACGATTTTTTTTGGCTTGTCGGGGTAAATCCAAACTCACATGAAACGAAATTTTAACACGAAAAGTCAAGGGTTATGGAATGCTCGCGTGGTGAGACAAACAACTGGCAAACAACAACAAAAAGCCAAAAAAAAACCTTCTTTCAGCAAAAGAGAGTGAGAGGGTAATCATGAGAGAGCACTCTGCAGTGAATCCAAAGCATGCACATCAGAAAATTGAATGGAAAAGGGAGCAAGTGCTGATTGAACAATAATGTGCGACGAACACCAACATGCGAAAACTTGTTTCAGAAAGAAGGGGTGAGAGCGTTTCAGCCCTGCCCATTCCATCGTATTTCATGGATGGCAGTAATGTCTCAGCAGTTTAGGGCTTCCGCTAGTTGTTCGCCTGCATCTTCCCTGTTCAATGTTCTTACATTTCAGGTGCAGATGTTCGTCAACTACAAAAATCAGTCCTTTGTAAGGTCCTTAGGTTAGGTTTAGGTTTCGCAGGTGGTCAATGACTTCCACCTGTTATTGGCTTTCATTCGAGTTTTGTATTCCACTCTTTCTCTGAGGTTACAGAGTGGTGGTTCGACCGTTTGTAGTGCCTGGTCATGATCTGTAGCAGATCCATTTCTTGCCAGTTCGTCGGCCATCTCGTTGCCGTCTATGTCCCTGTGACCAGGAACCCAGCAGAGATCAGCATTATGCTGTGAGCAGAGAACCTTGAGCTCTTAATTTCGATAGCAGATACTGCTTTTATAGCCGCTTGGCTTGGTATTTCCATTATTGACACCAAATGAGCCGCTTCAGCGATTGCTAGCACCTCAGCCTGGGACACACTACTATGATCAGGAAGCCTGATTGATTTGTGTATTACTAATTCCTCTGAGAATAAGCCAGCACCTGTTCCACAGTCCATCTTTGATCCATCTGTGAAGATGAATATCGATTTTCTTTTTGTGGGTTCATTCTTGTCCCATTCGTCTCTGCTCCGAAACGAGCAGGTGAAGGGTCGATCCAAGTTTAGATAGGGAGATAGATAGTCAGAGTTTACTACGCTCCCTTCGTATTTCTTTAGGACCTGCGCATGCCCAACGAGGCTCGGGATCCAGCTGTTCGTTTGGCTAATCCTCGAGGAGCTTTTGGCAGCTGATTCCTGCATGTATAGATCTAAGGGCAGCAGATTCAGAATCACCTCCAATCCAGAGGTTGGGGTTGTTCTCATCGCACTGGTTGTCCCTATACACGCTAGTCTTTGTGTTTTTGTGATTTGCTTCATGTTGGTTGCTCTGTCTGTGGCTTGCCACCAGACTATACTGCCATTTGTGACTACTGGTCGCACGAAAGCCGTAAACATCCACAGGATTATTTTGGGGAAAGGTCCCCATTTTCTGCCGAATATTCGGTTGCATGCGTAGATAGCATTTGCTGCTTTCTTAACTCTTTTATTGACATTAAGTTTACAATTGAGCTTCCTGTCTATTTTAAGGAATTTCCCTCTCTAGCTGGTGGTTCGAAGTGCACAAGCACAAGCCCGGTTTTTTGGGGATTGACCCCCAGGTCCTTAGTTGGACCTTCGTAACAACAAAGCAAAACCCCCAAAAATGGAGGGCAAGCTCTACACTATTAGATATCCCTAGGACACGAAGTCATCATTATCCACTACGGGATTGATCGCTACCGTTGTGCTTTCGGCTCATCCGCCACCATCTCTGTACAAGAGACCTGACTCCGAATATATCGAACCATCTCATTTAGGATTTTCACTTTGTTCATCCTAACTGAGAATGTAGATGTCACTGTTTTAACTCCATCTTAGGAAATTTTCGGCTGCCGCCTGTAATGGAATATCTGCATTAGTGTGACGACACGTCTTCCTCTCGCTTTCAACTGCTGCAGCCAAGTCTCACTGGAATCAAGACCCTATCTACGGTCAAGGCACTGTTCAAGTGCTGACTGAACAATAATGTGCGACGAACACCAACATGCGAAAACTTGTTTCAGAAAAATGAGCGAGCGCGTTAGCTAGAGGGAGCCATCTGTATTGAATGTACGGATTTTACGGCCAAAGCATGCTGATGGGTTTTCTGCTCTCTCTCTATGTATTCTGCTCTGAGTTTGTTTTGATTGCTCAGTTTGGCGATTACAAAAAATTCGTTTTAGGAAAGCATTGCATATTTAGTTTATTTTTTTCTGTGACATGCGAGGAGACAATAATGTCGACGTCTAGTCTGCTTGCTTTCCTTGAATTGGTTGAACGTCCTTTCATTTATGAACTGACACTTGAAATGACGAGGAAGGTCTTCTGTTATTTGAGAATCGTCGATGCATGAAGTTTCACTTCAACCCCTTAGCACTCTAAGACCGTTTTTTGCACTGCTCCACCAATTCCGAAAGTCAGACAAATATCGAAATGAGTATAAAACTGTCATGGGAAGCTTCTCAAATTTGCCCTTCGAAATCGGCGGTAAACTGGAGGTCTAATCCTTTGTGGCGAAAATATAGTTTCAAACACACAAATTAATGGGGAAGTTTGAGGCCCTATTTGGCCTATTGATCCCCCAGATATTTAATTTGTTTACTAGATCTCACTCTACTGCAGTACCATAGGCCTTGACGTCGTTATATGCTGGTAGATGTTTCATTCAGCTATCACTCACTTCCTTGAACAGAAAATCTTGAAGTCTGTATAGGTACACTCAGCTAAATCAATTTTTACTTGCGCAGGATAGGGATGAATGCATTGTAATGGCGCAAAAATCAAAGTTGTTTTTTTTTGACATTTTTTTTATGTTTTTTGGCGCCCTTACCCCGAAAAGGAATTTTGACGAAATTAGGCCTCGTAATCTACACTTTCTCTCCAGAAAATGGACATCGACCCTTTGAGGGGATGTTCATGTGTTACGCGTAACGTTATCATTGTTCGATCACTCTCCGACTTCACGAGCTTCTTCGGAGAAGTGGCGAAGTATCCACTCACAGTGGGTTTTCTAATTTCGATTTGTTTTTGGTATTTTTTTTTTTTTTAGGTTTCAAGTTCACTTCCCCTTATCGTACAAGTCGGGCTACTTATCGCACATGGTAATCAAAATGCGTGAGACTTTCCTAAACCCTGTACGACTTACGTTTTTTTGGATATGTGTGTTTTTTGTTATCCTGCGTAAAGGTGTGTTAATAACTGGACTAATAACAATAAAATTGAAGGCCAGTAAGAACGATCCCAAAGTACTGAATCAATATCGATTCCTTAGAAAACAATTCGATGGCGTAAATAAGTTCCTTTACCGATAGTTTTTTCAGTCTGTCGAATATCAGTTCAAGTCTAACAGGAAAAATTTTTGGACTAGCTTTACTTATTTAAGGGGCGCTACAGTCCGGGATGAACCTGGGCCTCAACCAACATACCTCTCCAATTAGCCCGGTCCTTAGCTAACTGCATCCAGTTGCGCACTCCAACATGGTTGAGGTCGGTTTCTTATTGTGCGCGCCACTTAAGGCGAGGCCTTCCTCTACTGCGTCCGACGTCTGGCTGGGAATCGAAGACTCTGCGAGCCGGAGTATTGGTGTCCATTCGTTCTTTTTTGGCTAGGGGCATGTCGCTGTACAGCTCGTACAGTTCTTAGTTCAATTTTCCTCTCGAATCGACCAAAGATTTCTTCATCCGCTTTTGACACGGTCCATGCTTCATTGCCGTAGAGCATTACATGGGATGATCAGGGTCTTATAATGGATCCCCTTCGTAGTTCGAGTGAGGGCTTTACTACTGAATTGCCTTATTATAGCCCAAGGAAACAGCGATTGGCAAGAGTAATTCATCGTTTAATTTCTGACGAGATGTTGCTGTCAGAGTTAATAGCGGAGCCGAGGTAGACAAAGTCCCGTACTACCTCAAAGTTATATCTGTCAGTGGTAACGTCGTGTCCTTTCGTGTTGACAGTTTAAGTTTAACCCTCATTAACTGCTAAACCCACTTTAGGCGCTTCCTTCTCTATGCTAGCAAACGTGTCTATGACATCACGTTGAGTCCTACCGATGATGTCAATATCGTCGGCATATGCTGGTAGTTGCACCGATTTTTGGAATATTGTACCTCTGGTACTGGCTCGGGTTTTTAGCGCAATCCTCTCAATAATCAGATTAAAATAGTCACCTGACAGCGCATCGCCTTGTCAAAATCCGTTTTTGGTATCGAATGTGTCAGTGAGGTCGTTTCCGACCCTGATGGAGCAGCTAGAATTCTCCATCGTCATCCTTTACAGACGGACGAGTTTGGGCGGTGTACCAAAACTAGACATGGCTCTGTATAGTTCGTCTCTATAAATGCTGTCGTATGCGGCTTTGAAATCGATAAATAGGTGGTGGGTTTCGATTTGTACTTCTTGGGTTTTTTTCCAGGATCTGACGAAGTGTGAAAATTTGATCGGTTGTGGACTTTCCTGGCCTGAAACCACACTGATAAGGGCCGATCGGTCTCCTTTTTTTACTTTCATCCGACCAGATTTGGCTTATGAGTTGGTGGATGTTAGTTACCAAGTCATCCCCGCCGGCTTTATAAAGCTGGAAGGGAAAGCCATCATTTCTGGCAGCCTTGTTAAGATTGAGTATAGATATTGCAATCCTCACATCGCTTAGGTCGGGTGATTGGTAGTTTTCGCTGTCTTCGCCATATTGAATGGTTCCTTCTGCTTGACAGCGGAATTTCTGCAGAAGTGGTTCTTCCATATCCTCAGCATCGACTGTGTCTCAACTACGACATTTCATTGTTCACCTCGACAGGATTCTGTTCGAGCCTTGTAACCTTGGCTTTGACGTTTTCCGCTTTGGTAAAACTTACGAACAGTGTTCCTTGCTTTCTTGCTTTTGTTTCTTCTTTCTGAAAAGCCAGTGTTTTTCCCTTCCTCTCTGCCTTTAGAGCTCAACGGCAGCTCTCGTCTTCACCTTCCGCTTAGCCTTGTAGGCCTCGTTCTTGGCTGCGATCATCTGTCGGCATTCCTCATCCAACCAGAGGTTTCTTGTTGGTGGGAGCTTGAATGGTTTATTGGCTTCGTTGCCATTATTCTTCGAAATTCGATGCGGGTGATACGGTGCTAATCGAGAGGTTAAGGGATATGTGTTCCGGGAAGGCCTTGACGGTCTCTTGCGATTGCAGTCCTTCGACATTTAATTTTTTCACAGTATTTCTGATTTATTTTGGCGTGGTGGATATCCGCATCCTTACCTTGGCTACAACAAAGAAGTGGACCGAGTCGATGTTTGCCCCACGGAATGTTCGGACATCCAAAATACTGGATGCTTGCCTCTTGTCTATCGCAATGTGATCAATTTGGTTGACCGTTCGTTGATCTGGAGACCGCCATATCCCCTTATAGATATCGAGGTGAGGAAACCGTGTGCTGGCAATAGTGGTATTTCGTCCCGTAGCAAAGTCAATTAGCCTAAGTCCGTTGCCATACTTGTTGTCATGTAGGCTGTGTTTTCCGAAAATTTTGCTGAAGATGTCTTCTCTTCCCACCTTTGCGTTAAAATCTCTATACACGATTTTAACATTGTACTTCGGTAGTCGCTCATAGGTTTTGTCAAGGAAAACTCACGCATTGTCTACCATTTGACCACCAAGTTGTATCTAAATCTTGAAAATAAAAAAAAAGTACTATAAAGCAAACACTCGCTATTTTCTAATTTCCTGACATAAAAAAAATGCACGTTCAACCCAATCACAAAGTCCCTTTTATTAAATCTGATTTCAACAACACGCGTCATAAACTCCCGACTTTTATGAAGAGCATCAAGTCCAGCCAACCACGAATGACGTTTTTTTTTCCGCCAATAAAACCGACATGCAGGCACCTAAAATATTTTCAAAAATAAAAAAATTCATCAAAAAAAATAAACGAAACAGTCAACTGGGGCAACATTTTAACTTTCGAGGGATTTTGTTTTTTTTTTTCAAACCCCCCTCTCTATAAAAAAAAGTGAACAGCACTAAAGGTGCTGAAATTATCCCATCTCTCCTACATCTACATCGAAATAGGTCTGGTCGGTGTTAAGAGCTGAATTTTCAGTGTTAATGGAATTTTCATCCTCCACTAACCCGAACGCTTAAGCGATTACACTTTAAAAGGCGCAATTTATGAACGTTTACAGCTAAAAATGTCTACAACATGGATTTGCGAACAACCCTTCTCGCAATAGGGTGCTAAACAAAAAAAAACCTTCAACGCGCTGAAAAGCTCTTGTGAAACGAACGATAAAATTGTTCCTGATAAACGTTCCGTTCAATGGAAATAAATACGAATGGGGCTCGGAGGATTCTCGGACACGTTGAAGGCGTAAATTTGCACACATCCAAGCCGTTCGTTTGTTTTATGGTGACCGTTAGGAGAAAAGATTGTTTTTTTTTATGTACCGTCTTCATTTAAGAAGGACTTTAAATAATCACTGTGATCCTATATCCTTGTTTCCATTTTCCGGTGTGGAGTGAATCTCAAAGCCCGGAGCCACCCACCAGCGTAATAATAATTAATTGCAATCAATATCCTTTGCGAAACGAACACGGAAGCAGTACTTTCCCACAGCTGATGGGAGCACGTCTGGGATGGATGTGAGAAATGTATACATGTACACACAGCCATTTCCATTATCCTGTCGAATGGTACGGGTATAAGTTTTCGATTTATCGGGCATCATCACGGTAATTTATTGAGATAGTGAACTCTGTTTGTTCGCCTTTAAACGCTGCGAATAAATGAAGCCATTTAAAATGGCAGCGCTATTAGAAGACGGATTTAACTTGATTTCAGATGTGGGAGGGAAGTTGTCTTATAGATTTAAATCTCTGGGCGGAGGCTTGGTGTTTGGGGGTAATTTTATGGTTTTTCGTAGCAATAAACAGGCTTTATGTGTAGATGAGATTGTTTTACTGAGCCTATCTCATTGAAGGGATCAAGTTTAGTTTTCTCTGACAAAGCAAGGTACAGCTAAGCTGAAAGGTTGATATACCAGAAAGAGTTGAGGATGCGACAGTAGGACTTGGCAATTGCAAGAACTGAAAATAAGAAGTCCAACTCGATCCAGGTGAAACTTCTGATGGTAAAAAATGTCTTGCATTGGCTGAAAAAGAAGGATGTAAGTAGGATCATTAGGGCCCAGGCTCAACGTCCATTCTCGCAACAATTCATGTGATCTTCTATCTCTTCGAATTGGATGGCGGGAACTAACGTTTTATACTGGAATCTGATCGACTTAGTTGAAACAAGCTCGATCATTCTATTTGAAAGTACTCAGATAAATTGACAGATCATCGCTAGAGATGGATCAGTATACAGATTACGGTGTTGCTATGACAGGGAGACAACCGCAAAACTTCTGCGCAGCAATTGATCGAACTTATTCCAACGCCACTCACGAATATGATCCCACTTTCGAGGACGAATGTCGAAGAAGCAGCTACGAATGTGATTTGACAAAACTTTTTGACATATGCTCGCAACCAAAACCGAGACCTAAAAGAAAAAACTGAATGCCCTCACATTTAGAGCTGCCATTGAGATTTATAGGCAAAGAAAAGAAAAAAAAAGAAGAAAAGATTAAGAAGGCAAAAATCCGCTGTGTGAATCGTTGAATAACCTATCCCATCTCATCTTTGAAGTTAATAGCTTCAAAAAGCAGGCGTGGGTTAAAATGGTCTAAAGACGACATGTTCATATTAACTTTACAAATGTTTTTGTTAAGACCAATAACAATCAATAGCCTGGGAAAGGACTTATTTTATTGTTGATGACTCGCTAAACGAAAAAAGGACAATGACGTTCGTATATGCACCTGGAATGTGAGAACATTAAACAGGAGAGGTGCAGGCGAACAACTAGCGGAAGCCCTAAACCGCTGAAAGGAGACATTACTACCATTTGGGAAATACGATGGGATGGGCAATATAAAAAGAGGATGAAAAACTGTGACATCTAGTATAGGCCGTGTTATAGTGAGCAGAAATAGCGACTATTCGGATGCGGATTTGCTATAAGTGCCAGACTAAGGAAAGAAGTCTAATGTTTCCAAGACATTAACGAACGCATTGTAACTTTCAAATTCACATCAAAGCCAAATTCGCCAACATAAGCCTTATATGCGCTCACGCCACGACGGAAGAAAACCACGATATAGCTAAAGATTGCTTCTTCGAGCTCCTTGATAAAACCTATTAGGGCCTACCGAAGTACGATGTTAAAATCGTGCTGGGAGACTTTGACTCAAGGGTAGGAGGAGAAGACATCTTTATCACGTCTGGTAGCGGACTTAGGCTAATGGACTTCGCTACGGAACGAAATACCAATATAGCCACTACACGGTTTCCCCACTTCGATATCTAAAAGGGGACATGGCGGTCTCCAGATCAACGAACCGTCAACCATTGATCACATTGCGAGAAAAATGAGGCACTCATTCAGTATTTTGGATGTCCGAACATTGGTAGGGGGTAACATCGACTCGGACCACTACCATTGGTGCAGCCAAGGTAAGGATGCGGATATCCAACAAGCCACAACAAACCAGAAATACTGTGAAAAATTTAATTTTGAAGGACTGCAATCATCCCCCTTCAACTCTCGACTAACATCATACCACCAGCATCGAATGTCGAAGAACAATGTCAACGATGTTAACAAGCCATTAGAGCACCCACAACCAGCAGGAAACCCCTGGTTTGGTGAGGACTGCCGACAGATGCTCGCAGCTAAGAACGAGGCCTAAAAGGATAAGCTGCAGGCGAAGTCGAGAGCTGCCATTGAGCTCTATAGGCAGAGAAGAAAGGAAGAACACCGGCTTTTCAGAAAGAAGAAAAAAGAGCAAGAAAAGCGCGCGATCGAGGATATAGAGAGGTGCCACTCCAGGAACGATGTTCGCAAGTTTTACCAAAGTGTAAAACGTCAAAGCCAAGGATACCAGGCTCGAACAGAACCCTATCAAGATGAACAAGGAAATATTGTCGTTGAGACACAGTCGATTCTAAGGAAGAACCACTTCTGCAGACTGTTAAACGGCGAAGACGAACAACATTCCGCTGTCAGGCAGAGCGAACCATTGCGGAAACTACCAACCACCCGACTTAAGTTACGTGAGGACAGCAATATATATACTCAAGCTTAACAAGGCTGCCGGAAATGACTGCCTTCCCGCCGAGATTTATAAAGCCGTCGGAGATGACTTAGTAATTAATACCTACCAACTCATAAGCCATATATGATCGGATGAAAGTATGCCTGAAGAATCGAACCACAGCATCGTTTGCCCGATCCACAAAAAAAGAGACCCCCTGATCTGCGCCTACTACAGAGGCATAAGTCTCCCCCACATCGCCTACAATATCCTATCTGCCGTAATATGTGAACGCCTGAAACCGTTCACTAACAACAAGATCGGCCCTTATCAGTGTGGTGTTAGGCCAGGGAAGTCCACAACCGATCAAATTTTCACACTTCCGCAGATCCTGGAAAAAACCCAAGAAGTCCAAATCGATACCCACCACCTATTTATCGATTTCAAAGCCGCATACGACAGCATTTATAGAGACGAACTTTACAGAGCCACGTCTAATTTTGGGACACCACCCAAACTCGTCCATCTGTGCAGGATGACGATGAAGAATTCTCGCTGCTCCATCAGGGTCCGAAACGACCTCACCAACACATTTGACACTAAAAAAGGATTTCGACAAGGCCATGCGCTGTCCTGCGTCCTCTTTAATATGATTCCTGTCAGGATTGTTCAAAACTCCCGAGCCAACACCAGAGACACAATCTTCCATAAATCGGTGCAACTACTGGCATATGACGATGATAATGACAGCATTGGTAGGAGTCAACGAAATGTCATAGCCACGTTTGCTGGTATAGAGAAGGAAGCTGCTAAATAGGGTTTAAATGAGGGTAACACGGAGTATGCTGTCAACAAGACACACAACATCGACAAATTGGACTGAACATCATTATTGACAAATATATCTTTGGGGTAGTACGGGACTTTGTCTACCTCGGCTCTGATATCAGCACTAACAACAACATCTCTTCAGAAATTAAACGAAGAAGTACTCTTGCCAACCACTGCTTCTTCGGTAATTGCTGAGAGCACCACTTATGGCGAGGTCTTCCTCTACTGCGTCCGAGGTCTGGCTGGGAATCGAAGACTCTGCGAGCCGGAGTATTGGTGTCCATTCTTTCTACATGTCCTAGCCATCTTAAACGTCCAATGCGGAGTTTTTTGACAAGGGGTATGTCGCTGTACAGCTCGTATAGTTCGTGGTTGAATCTTCGTCTCTATAGCCCGTCAACGCAAACGGGACCGAAGATTTTTCGAAGAATTTTCCGTTCGAATCGACCAAGGTTTTCTTCATCCGCTGCTGATACGGTCCATGCTTCAGCGGTGTAGAGCAGGACAGGGGTGATCAGGGTCTTATGTAGGATATCCTTTGTAGTTCGAGTGAGGGCTTTACTACTAAATTGCCTTCTAAGCCCGAAGAAACAGCGGATGGCAAGAGTAATTCTTCGTTTAATTTCTTACGAGATGTTGCCGTCAGAGTTAATAGCGGAGCCGAGGTAGACAAAGTCCCGTACTACCTCAAAGTTATATCTGTCAATGGTGACGTTCTGTCCAATTCGTCGATGTTGTGTGTCCTTTCGTGTTGACAGCATATACTTAGTCTTACCCTCATTTACTGCTAAACCCATTTTTGCAGCTTCCGTCTCTATACTAGCAAACGTCGCTATGACATCACATTGAGTCCTACCAATGATGTCAATATCGTCGGCGTATGCTAGTAGTTGCACCGATTTTTGGAGAATTGTGCCTCTGGTGTTGGCTCGGGAGTTTTGCACTCAAGAATCAAATTGAAAAAGTCACATGACAGCGCATCGCCTTGCCTAAATCCTATTTTGGTATCGAATGTGTCGGTGAGGTTGTTTCCGACCCTGATGGTGCAGCGAGAATTCTCCATCGTCATCCTACACAAACGGATTAGTTTGGGCGGTATACCAAAACTAGACATGGCTCTGTATAGTGCGTCTCTATAAATCCTGTCGTATGCGGCTTTAAAATCGATAAATAGGTAGTGGGTATCGATTTGGACTTCTTGGGTTTTTTCCAGGATCTGTCGAAGTGTGAAAATTTGATCGATTGTGGACTTTCCTGGGCCGATCAGGTTGTTGGTAAACGGTTTCAGGCGTTCACATATTACGGCAGATAGGATGGCGATGTTGAGTAGACTTATGCCTCTGTAGTTGGCGCAATTCAGAGGGTCTCCTTTTTTGTGGATCGGGCAAACGATGCAGAGGTTCCATTCTTCAGGCATGCTTTCAACCGACCAGATTTGGCTTATGAGTTGGTGGATGTTGCTTACCAAATCATCTCCGTCAGCTTTATAAAGCTCAGCGGGAAGGCCGTGGTAGCAGGATATCGAGGTTGTATTGGACCTCCGCTGGTATGATACCATCTGGTCCAGGGGACTTAAATGGTTTGAAGCTTTTTATAGCTCAGAGAAGTTTTTCTTTGGTAATGACGTATTTGGTTCAGCAACCACAGATTTGGAGGAGCTACCTGGAAATCTCAGAATGAGAGAACAACTCGAGCCACAGTCAAGAGCCCTAACGTATCAGAAGCCACATTTTACCACGTGTTAGCAAAATGCCTGCCTCGTGACTCCGGGTCTGCTATGGACGTGGCGCCGCTGGCCAGATTAGATTAGATGGTTTCCATACTGGATGTCCATTGACCGTCAATCCATTCAAAGTAAACGTAGTTCTCTGACTATCAAAGGCGTTATAGGCCCATAAAACCAAAATTCTCCAATTATTTGAATGGGCAACCTTTCATTGTTGTCAGAAACGGATTTTAGGTCAGAAAAGCTCCCGTTTCATGCTCCTTGGTTGTCAAGCTGTTGCAAGAACTGGAAAACAATAACGTAACGTTCAATCTGTTTCCGTTTAAAGTATTTCCCTCTCATAATCACAAAAGTTCAAGATCCTTGAATACCCCCCTTATGTACCCAAGGCGCATAGATTTACCAATTAAATACAAAAGACTGCTCGAGTGTGTTGCCAAAACAGTTGAAACTTCTCCATTTTGTACACAATATCTGCCAGCTGATATTGAATAGCAGTATCTAACGTAACCAAGACAATTATTTACCTAATGAGCCTTCGCAACCACTAGACGTAAAAACGCGTTACATCACTTGCGCCTAATTTCCTCCTCAGAATTGACATGCCCAGGTTTATATTTCATCAGGATAATTGAATCTCATTTGCTCCATTTTGCCACTTGAAAATACACTCGAATACAATATCGAGTCCTTAACTTAGCACCACCGAAACCCCCCGATAGCCACCTTCTTCCCCAATTTCAATAAATCCTTGAATGTAACATTCGATTCCATCCAGGGCGACGTCTATCGTAACGTCTCACTCAAGTGCCTCATTAATAATGTTAACTCATGCAGGACGAATACAAACAATCAACTGACTCCTCCGTGTTTTTTGTCTTTCTCTCTCTCTCTCTTCCTTTTGTCGTCATTCTAGGAAATTTTCCACGAACACTCCACCCACTTGAGATTTCTCAAGGAGCATCTTGATTCGCAGAGTCTCATCTCATCTTCCGTGCCAGAACGCCTTAAAGCCAGCGTGATGTTAAATTTTCGCAATGGCAGCCGTCATCCGCCATATTTCATCTACGGCAAGAATGGCAGCGGTAAAAGCACCCTCATGGCCGATCTCTACAGTCAAGTTATCAAGTGGTTCGCGGAGCTACCGACGAGAGCACATCGCGTAATACGCTTCGCCTCTGCGACGCCACGCTCCGCATATAGCTTGGAATTGCTTCGCGTCATTTGCCAGCAGATATCCATCATCTTCAACATACCCGAGGGATATCTGCCGAAGGATGCCTCCTTCGATCCGCTCTACATCAACAACTGGTTTCAGAATCTACTCAAACGATGCGAGGACATGAACAACGATATCCTGTTTCTGTTTATCGACGATTTGCATAAACTGAATCCACTGGATTGTGATATAGTGGCGGCACTATCCTGGCTACCCATCAGCCTGCCGTGGAATGTGCAAATCATTTGCAGCACCAGCATCCCCGTGGAGCAGTTGAAGTTCACCCCGGTCCAAAAGGATCGCTTCAAGTCGACGGAGTATCTCTTTGACTTGTCGCTAGAGGTGAATCACACAACGCTGCGGACCATCGATGAGTTACCGTTCGAGGAGAAGGTCATCCAGCAGTTTGATTGTTTCGAGCAGCGCTACGGCAGGAAGGGATTCGGTCGACTGGCGGCATACATCACATGCTCGGAGTATGGCCTATCGGAGACGGAACTGCTGGAGTTGCTGATGCCCACCGACAATCCGGAGATGTTCATTGAAACGGAACGAGGAAATTTTAATTTCTCCTCGCTGAAGAAAATTCGCAACGAAATGAGTAAGTACACGTGCGCGGCGGATATTGGTGCTCCCTGCGGCGCCATTAAATCTGGATAGCTTCCGTTCCAATTTGTGGCGGCTTCACACCGAGTAAATTCTTGCCGAGTGTTGGTTTTCTTTTTTCATATTTTGTTGCTTTTAAGTGGAACACTGTTGCTGACCGGGTACTTCCTTTCTTTCGTCCTTACACACAGAGTTTCTAGTTCGAGAGAAAATCATGTCCGGAAAGGTTCTGATTCAGTGGCGTCATCGATTTTGTGCGGAAATTGCAAAATCTCGTTATATGGACGTGAAGAGCACCAGGACGATGCACATTGAGATTGCGAACATATTCTTCAACCAGGAGGCCGAGGAGAGTGACGACACCAGTGCGGAGAAGAGCGACAATGCATCAGGTGAGTGGATTTCGAATAAATCAAGGATGGGCATGGGATCGGGAGTGTTGTGTTGTGTTGGTCTTTATTAGTCATTTGCAGTTGCAAGTTACTGGCCCAAGGACATCCGATGGATATTGATGGAAACTGGCCACTCGGAGAGAGTTAACGGAATTAGGGTTGAACAGGTTAAGGTTTTCTTTTAGATGGGGGTACCATGAGGGGTGGGAATAAATGTTGGATTCAGTAAGGGAATTTTCAAGTCTTGCAACATTGCCAAGTTGGATAGTTGTTGTTCATGTTGTTCCATATGATGTAGTTGGGGTTCTGCCCCATTGGACGACCTCTAGGGTAAGAAACCGCCTATTTAGAGAGCATTCCGTTTGTTGATTTGCTCATTATCGACCTTACCCGTTAGCCTAGCGAGAGATAAAGCGTATCATACTTCTCTACCTTCTATCTTAGGTAAACATAGGTCTCAAAAACACAATGCCTCTCTAGAAAGTCCGTTCACAGCTAACTGCCTCCAGTTGCGCACTACAAGTTGGTTAAGGTCGATTTCTACATGTGCGCGACACTTAAGGCGAGGTCTTCCTTTACTGCGTACGACGTCTGTCTGGGAATCGAAGACTCTGCGAACCACAATATTGGTGACCATACGTTCTACATGTCCTAGCCGACATGTCCGGGACCGAAGATTTTTCGAAGAATTTTTCTTTCGAATCGACCAAGGATTTCTTTATCTGCTTTTGATACGGTCCATGCTTCAGCATTGTAGAACAGGACTGGGATGATCTGGGCCTTATATAGGATTTCCTTAGCAGTTCGTGTGAAGGCTTTTCTACTGAATTGCCTAAGAGTGAAGAAACGTGTTATTTCTGACGAGATATTGTTGATAGCGGATCCGAAATTGTCAAAGTCCCGTACTTACTTACTTTACTTATCGGGCTCCCGACCCGTGAAGAGTCTCTGCCTGAGACACTGTAGCATTCGATCCCCTACGATCTCGGGGACGCTGCTTGCAGTTGTCCAGACCAAAGGCTCTGGCATCCGTGATGGCTTGGTCCTTGAAACGGAAGTTCGGTCTTCTTTGCCTTCTCGAACCTGGGGGCTGGGATTCGAAGATCCTCTTAGCTGGAGCATTATTGGCCATTCGCACGATCGTCCGCATAGTCCAGCAGCTGGACGGATCTGTTGAAGATAGTGCCTTCAGTGTTGACACCTGCCCGAGCACTGTCTGACTGTCTGCTCCAGTACGAGATTGAAGAAGCCGCATGATAGCGCGTCTCATTGCCGAAATCCGGTGCAAGTTTGGAATAGTTCGAAGGAGCTACTTCCAAACTGCACGTCGCATCGCGTGTTTTCCAGCGTCACGCGACACAGCTGAATCAGTTTTACCTGACGATGTATGCTATCAGACGCAGCTTTGAAGTCGTTGAATAGGTAGTGAGATCGACTTGAAATTCGTTGGACTTTTCCAGGATATGCCTCAGTGTAAAAATTTGGTCTATAGTCGATTTTCCGGGCCAGAAGCCACACTGGTACGTGTCGATTAGTTTGTTACAGAACGGTTTTAGACGTTCACACAGTACGTTGGATCTTGTATGCTACATTAAGCAGGGGTATGCCTCGATAGTTCTTGCAAGACATTGGATCGCCTTTTTTGTAGATGGGGCATATGGAGCTGATTGTCCAGTCATCGGGCATGTTTTCTTCCACCCATACTTGGTTGATGACATGCTCCCTACCAAAACATCACCACCGTATTTAAAAAGCTCCGCTGGTAAGCCATCAGAACCTGCGGCCTTGTCGTCCTTTAGCTTTTTGTAGCTAGGCCAACTTCTTCTATACTTCTATACTAGTGGTGGAACTAGTTCTTCAATGACTAGACGTAGGTTCTCTTCTTGCCCTATCTCTCTCTCTCTCTACATGGTGCCCATTAAGCAGCTGCTGGAAAATGCTGCTCATCTACTATTCCCTGCGCTTCGGTGACTAGGTTTCCTTCGCTGTCTCGAAGAGCCTGCGTTCCGGTTTTGTAGCCAGCAGCCAGTTGCTTGGCTTTTTTATAAAACCTCCGGATGTTGTGATGATCGCGCGGCTCTTCGATCTCCTTGAGCTGGGAGACTGCGTAGGCTCTCTTCTTTCTACACAGGGTGTTTTTTTCCTCCCTTCTCCTGGCTCTATACTCTTCTCTCGCTGCCCTTGTTTTGCACTGCAACGCTTTCTTGTATGCATCTTTCTCGGGGGTAGCTGGTACCCTACAGTGGCTTCGGCTACCTCCTTGATGATGTCGCGATACTGGCACCACTGATTGTTGGCGTCTGTGTTAGGTGAGTGCACAGAAGAGAGTTTCATACTCATACGCTCGCTGTATGCGCTGGCTACTCCAGGTGTGCAAAGGCATCCAAAATCAATTTTTTTCTTCTGGGCAGTTCGCAGCTTCTTCTCGTGGTACAGTCAGGCTATAATCGTATCCATTACTGGATTGAGCGCTGCCGTTGGCATTTCGGTTCATCCGCCACCATCTCTGTGCAAGGGGCCTGACTTACCCTTGAAATTCCTAAAAAACCTGTTGTCTGCAAATGTCAAAGCAGCTCATCTAGGTTGTTCTGTGAATACATTAACCCCTGCCCCGTAGGTATTTTACAGGACCCAGCCTTATCGGACTACACTCGAATTCCTCTTGCAACGTTCTTATATGAAATACATGACATTTGGTCCTTAGTTGCCATGAGCCTGAGTTGCCCTAACCTAGAACCGGGACAAGTAATACGAGGGGAACCCCCAATGCCATTTTTTCTAATTTGGACCGTGTTGATGCCCTGCCTCTTCAGTGGTGTTCCCACTCTTACCAACCTTTGGTCCAACATTTTGGTCTGCAGCCGTTGAAACTTCTCCTCAGCTAGGGCAAAGACTTTGTGAAAACCTAGTCCAATCAAAATGGAAAGTTCTGCAATGTAAGGTCATATCACTATGGCTGAATGTCCATCTTGTGTTGTTGGAGAAGACATTGGTTTTGGAAACTGGTCCGTCCCTGGCTAAAGCGTGAATTTCTGAACGCGGGTAATCATTTTATAAATGGTCTGCCCATCGTTGTAGGCAGTTCGTACGTTGGTGGTGGGTCAGTTAAGCAAAAGCTCGAAGCCTTCCATAAAATTGATTTAATTGTATAAGAAGAGGGAGCCTGCGAAGGTTAGAAGAGCTAACAAGAATGTGGTTCAAGCAAGTAGCTAGATATTGGGGAATTGGTGGCGATGATCTCAGCTTCCTTCTATGTTACCATAGAAGGTGCGCCAGGATGCTTTCATTTCCTTCGTCATAAGGAGTTTGTATGTTCTAAGAGACGAATTGGTCCCAGTGTAGTATCTCTTTGGCGCTCTTGGCCTTGTTGAATAGTTTTTTCTTATAGTGCCGAGGTTGGAGTTGCATCACGGAAGCTTGGTCTTCCCACGATGCCGTATGATAGGAAAGGGTTATGACCTTGCATCGTTTAGGGCTTGTGAGCAGTTTTGCGTATCTCTGCTTCCGCAGTCAGGTTCCTTAGGTTGCCCTAAAGAATTGGTCCCACATGGTCGTGAGTCAAATGAATGCATTTTGGATAGTTGACACGCAGAGTTAGTTGTCCAAATTTTGTTTGCTTCCTGGATTGCATCCAGTTTGGGTAACATTTCCACTTGTGGTAGAATCTCAAAAACCTCTCGATGGTAGATGCCCCATCTAGGAAGCTCGTTACCTACACAGTTCCCTTAAATGTCTCTGTATCCCGTCACCTACAGAAGCTGAATGTTTAAGTGTTTTTGATAATGGGCCACTTGCACTGAAGTTGCAGTTATTCCTTGTGGATGTCTTCAGAAGAAATTTTGTGGTTTAATCTAATGAGCTCCATAACTGGAACTACATATAGAAACCCCCATTACCGTGTTTTTGTCTTCGTCAGAATTGATCCCCAATAGGTCTGCTGGGTCAATTTGTCGGCATCCTGACTACACTGACACTCAGCTAATGCATTTGGCATTCCTCGTTCGAATGAACTGGTTTCAAACAGAACGCTTCCATCCTCTATCCTCATCAAGCATTGGGCGACTCAATTTTGTCGGCATCCTTGATCGAATTGGTTCCAGATTGTTGGCATCCCGAATCAAGCGCCATGCTCATCAAAATATCCTTTAAAGTGTTCCCGAATGATGTCAGCCAATTTCAAAATCGTCTTAAAATCGTCTTCAAACTAAACAGCCTTCACTGTCCTTTGTTCAAATCAAACAATGTCCTCCATCTTGTCCCATTGTCTAACCAAATATTTAACCAAATTAACACACACTCACACACTCAAATAACGTTTCTTTCATCTCTTAATTATCCAACAGTTATTAGCGTTAAAGAAAAGGACAGCGAATCTGGCAGGCAACCGTCACACCAGCAGGACGACAATTCAACTTTCTACAATCCGATTGCAGCCGATGTCTCCTACAGTATACGGCACGTGGAAGAGTCCTGGCATCATCTGATGCGGTCTGACGATACCACAAAATTCAAGCAAATAGCCGTCTGCAATTTTGATTTTCTCCTAGCTGCGGTAAGTACCATGCACACAAGCATACTTTCATTTGGTCAGGACAATTGAGTTCCACTTTTCCATTGTGGGAGCGTGTGCGGGTAGAATGGAAAATTAAAATGAGAATTCGTCCTGGAGAACAATGGAGAATGTCAAGTGCGAGAACTGCATTTGTCAGCCAACATATCGCCATTTATTAGGCGAATGCGAAGAGTCCTTTTTTGTGGTCAACACACATCCAAGCATCATGTGTGTGTCCTCTGCCTTGGAAATAGCTTTTTGCGGTTTCGTTGAACTATATTTCTGGGAGCGGGTATTTTGTAAACTCTAATGGAATGCAAATTCGGTGGGGGGATGCCATTCGTCCTTTTTTTTGTAGTCTTCCTGTAAGTGCAATGGTGGTCGGCGTATTACTTTGGAGCCAACAGAGCTGGTTTAAGCCGAACGAAAAGGAAAAGGGGATGTGAGTGGGTGGGAATGTTTTCCTTTGCTAAATTCAATTATGAGGTCGGTTTTTTTAAGCTTGGTTTTGAGGAAGTAACTAAATGAAAGTTAAAGGCAAGGAGGTCTGTTAAGTGCTTAGTATTGCTAAGTAGAAGAATGTCGTCATCAGGGTTCCTCATCGGAACAAATCCCCAAAATTATAACGTCCAGCAAAGTTCTGGTCATTATGTGACCAAAATATTTTAAAGATGCACCAAGAAAGACAGAGAGGACATCTTTAGCAATCCTAACGAAAAACACTGCCAACACCATATCATATCTCGCAACGTTCTCCAGCTAATTGGCTTTGCTGCGTAACGAAATGCCACATTGTTTCCTTAACTTAACGTCCATAAGGAGAACTGGCGGTCCTAAGACCAATAAACAGTTTTTGGCAAAAGGCAGTAGGGACGCATTCAGTATTCTAGATCTCCATGGGGGCTAACATCGATTGTGACCATTTCCTTCCCAGCTAAGTTGAAAATGCGCCCTGCTCTATGAAGAATGCGTATCCCTAATCTCATATCGCATAATGTGGTACATCAATGGCGAAGTTATAGCCACTGCACAAAAATCCCTGAATTAAGGAACACTCGATATTGAGAATAGATAAAGAATCACTTTTGCAGGCTTGTAAACGGCGATGACGGACAATATCCTGCTGTAAGACAGAATGAACCGCTCGGTTATGGCCACAACAGCGAAAAAGATCATCCACCGATCTTAACTACGTAAAGATAACAATATCTACACCTATCCTTAACAAAGCTTCTGGAAACGACCGCCTTCTTGATGGGCTCTATGAATCCGTAACAAAAGCGAATAAGGAAATCCTTGGGCGTTTTGAGCTAAAAATTGTTCTGAAAATGGGATTGTTCTACGTTGATGAACCATGAAGACGAAGGTTCAACCAAGAATGAGCTGTACAGCGACGTATACCTGGTCTAAAAAAAACTTCGCATTGAAAGTTTAAGATAGCTAGGACAAACAGTTGATGAAGATCAATATTCCAGCTCAAAGATTCTTCAATTCCATGCCAGTAGTCGGATGCAGTAGAGGAAGGTCATTTCTTAAGCTACAAGAAAAACCGATTCAATCAGTAGAGGTATGCAGTAGGTGAAAACCTTGCTTTAAGCTACAAGAAGAAACCAACCTTAACCACCCTGAAGTGCTCAACTGGATGGAGTTATGTAGTTAGACCGGCCATTAGAGAGGCACAAGTTCATTTCAGACTCCAGCGCACATGCCAACTCATCCCCATGATCAGTGAAAGTATACCTAAAAAATAGAACCTGGTGAAGGATCTAAAAACTGCGTGAACTGCTCCAACTACAGAGGCATAAGTCTCCTGAACATCACCAACAATATTCTATCTGAACTCCTAAAACTGTTCACCAACAACCTGATCGGCCCTTATTTTTGTGATCTAAGACCAGGAAAGTCGACACCTGATCAAATCTTCAGACTTCGGCTGAATTCTGAAAAAAAAAATCCAAATCCACACTTACCATCTGATCACCGATTAAAAAGCCGCATAGACAGCATTTATAGAGACGAACTAAGCCATGTCAAGTTTTGGTATTTTAACCAAACTCGACGGTCCGTGCAGGATGACAATGATCTGTTCAGATATCCATAACTAATTGAACTGAACCTACAGAAATAAAATTGAGGACTTGTATCCATCGGTACCGCTTTTAGCTTTTATAACGAAATCTTATCAGAAAAACAAATGCCACCCGCTTTAGGCTAAGAAGGAATGACCTGTACTTCTAAGAAGAACCTTTGTAAGACCCTGGTCATCCAATTCTACTTCCCTCAAGCATGGACTGTATCAAAAGCGGATAAAGAAATCCTTGGTGGTTTGAGCGAACAGTCTTTCGGAAATTTTTAGTCGCAGGAAAATAAACTCTGCATTAGACGTTTTAGATGGCTGGACATTAAGACTTGCAGGAAGACCTTGACAGCAAGTAGAAAACGACCTTAACCAGCTCGAAGTCCGCAACTGCCAGCAGCTAGCTAGAGTTCGAGCTAATTGAAGAAGAATGTCACCTATCTACTTACATCCTTACTTACTTACAATCTTACAACCAGCATGCCTCTCCAATTAGCCCGGTCCTAACTGCCTCCAGTTACGCACTCCAAGTTGGTTGACGTCGATTTCTACTTGTGCGCGCGATTTAAGGCCAGATCTTCCACTACTGCGTCTGACGTCTGGCTGGGAATCGAAGACTCTGCGAGACGAAGTATTGGTGTCCATTCGTTCTACATGTCCTAACCATCTTAAACGTCCAATGCGGAGTTTTTTGACCAGGGGTATGTCGCTGTACAGCTCATATAGAAAAATTTTTCTCTCCAATCGACCAGGGATTCCTTCATCCATTTTTGATACGGTCCTTGCTTCAGCGCCGTAGAGCAGGACTCGGATGATCAGGGTCTTATGTAGGATCTCCTTAGTAGTTCGAGTGAAGGCTTTACTACTGAATTGCCTTCTTAGGCCGAAAAAACCGCGGTTGGCAAGAGTAATACTTCGTTTGATTTGCAGAGTTGTCAGAGTTAATAGCGGAGCCGAGGTAGAAAAAGTCCCGTACAAACTCAAAGTTATATCTGTCAATGGTGACGTTATGTCCAATACGTAGATGTTGTATGTCCTTTCGTGTTGACAGCATTTCCCTCATATACTGCTAAGCCCACTTAAGGAGCTTCCTTCTTTATGCGAACAAACGTGGCTATGACATCATGTTAAGTCCGACCAATGCTGTCAATATCGTCTGGGTATGCCAGAAGTTGCACCGATTTATGTGGAATTGTGCCTCTGGTGTCGGCTCGGGAGTTTTGCACAATCCTCTCAAGAATCAGATTAAAGAAGACGCATGACAGCGCATCGCCTTGCTAATTCCTTTTTTGGTATCGAATGTGTCGGTGAGGTAGTTTCCGACCCGATGGTGCAGCGAGAAATCTCCATCGCCATCCTGCACAGACGGAAGATTTTGGCCGGTAAACCAAAACTAGTCATGGCTCTATATAGTTCGTCTCTATAACTACATTCGTCTGCGGGTTTGAAATCGATGAATAGTTGGTGAGTATCGATTTGGATTTCTTGGGTTTTTCCAGAATCTGCCAAAGTGCGAAGATATGATTAGTTGTGGACTTTCCTGCCCTGAAAATACGGTAAATTTAAACGTTAAACGGTTTCAGGCGTTCAAATATTACGGCAGATGGGATCTTGTAGGCGATGTTAAGGAGACTAATGCCTCTGCAGTGGGCGCAGTTCAGAGGGTCTATTATTTTGTGCTTTGGGCAAACGATGCCGAGGTTCCTTCTTCAGGCATACCTTCATCTGATCAGATTTAGCGTCCGATTTAGTGATTGTTACTTACGAAGTCATCTCCGCCGGCTTTATAAAGCTCAGCGGGAAGGTCGTCATTTCCGGCAGCCTTGTTACGCTTGAGTTTAGAAATTGCTATCCTCACTTCGCTTAGTTCGGGTGGTTGGTAGTTTTCGCTGTCGTCGCCATATTGAATGGTTCGTTCTGCTTGACAGCAGAATGTCTGCAGAAGTGGTTCTTCCATATCCTCAGCATCGACTGTGTCTCAACTACGATGTTTCGTTGTTCATCTCGAGAGGATTCTGTTCGAGCCTTGTATCCTTGGCATTGACGTTTCTTCTCTTCTCTATTCTTGCAGCTTGTCCCGCGTCCTCCGCCAACTTGCCTAATCTAGATCTACTATCACTTCTCAGACAGCGCTGTACTGTCTTGTGAGTAGCTCTATACTCGTTCTGTAGAAATTGATTGATTCTAATTTTGAATGCTCTGCGCTGCGTAATATTCTCCCAGGTGTCTTGGGAAATCCAAAGATCTCTATCGCTTGATTGCCTCGGTACCGCTTCAGATCCATAGCTTCCGTTAAAACCCTCTTAACATTGTCCTACATCGCCTCATTGGGACCATTGACGGCAAGATCCATATTTGACGCTTTGTCGTTTAGGGCGTTGGCAAATAATTGGGTCACTAAGATCGTTCGTATTAAATTTTGGTCTGTTGTACTCTCTGAACGTCGAGCCACAGTAGCTGTACTTAGCTGGAGCGTTGCTAGTAGCTGGTGCTGATTACTTCCTGCGTCCACACTTCTCTCATTCTTTGCATCTAAAAGTTAATTTCACCATCGTTGTTGTATTATGAAATGATCGCTTTGGGAGATCACGGGAGACCCAGTTTACTTAATGGCAAGCCTTGTGTGGAAATACGGTTCCCCCTACCATAAGCTGACGAGCGTTACAAAAGTCAACAAGCATTTCGCCGGCCCAAGACGCGTCTATCCATAACGCGCTCGAAGCCTACGTTGTCTTAGCATTGAGGTCATCCATGACGATAACTATGTCACCTTTCGGAACGTTGCTATACACCGAGCTTAGATGAGTGTAGATTTTGTCTTCCTCCTCTGCATAGTTCGTAAGATCATAACACTGAATGATGGTGACTTTGCGAATTCTTGAGCTAAACTTCGCTGTCATTATTCTCGCCGAAACTGGTTTCCAGGGAATTAGACTTTTCCTGGCCTCCTTAGTCAGCATAATACCTACACCATTCAGTCTTTGACCACTGCCTGTCTCCTCCTCCCCAGAATACAACATCGTAGTCAGTCCTGAGCTTGCACTGATACAGGTTTCCAGGAAATTAGACTTTTCCTGGCCTCCTTAGTCAGCATAATACCTACACCATTCAGTCTTTGACCACTGCCTGTCTCCTCCTCCCCAGAATACAACATCGTAGTCAGTCCTGAGCTTGCACTGATACAGGTTTCCAGGAAATTAGACTTTTCCTGGCCTCCTAGTCAGCATAATACCTACACCATTCAGTCTTTGGCCACTGCCTATCTCCTCCTCCCCAGAATACAACATCGTAGTCAGTCCTGAGCTTGCACTGATACAGGTTTCCAGGGAATTAGACTTTTCCTGGCCTCCTTAGTCACATAATACCTACACCATTCAGTCTTTGACCACTGCCTGTCTCCTCCTCCCCAGAATACAACATCGTAGTCAGTCCTGAGCTTGCACTGATACAGGTTTCCAGGAAATTAGACTTTTCCTGGCCTCCTAGTCAGCATAATACCTACACCATTCAGTCTTTGGCCACTGCCTATCTCCTCCTCCCCAGAATACAACATCGTAGTCAGTCCTGAGCTTGCACTGCTTTACCACTTAGTTTCACTCAGTCTGAGAATACTGATGTTAGGCCGGATCTTTTCACGCTCTACCTGAGCTCGTATATTCCATGTCCATACATGGAACATGAACGTTCTATGTTCCAATTTTCGTGCGAATTCGGTAGCCAAAAGTATTATCTGCAGCATTAGAAAGATTGTCGTTGCATGGAAGGATGCTGCAACCCCAAACCCGATGTTCGGTTTACTACAGCCGTTGTATAGCCGTAGGAGGATTCACCAAAGTTTGGTCACCTCTTGGGAACTCAATACCGTTTGTTATCTTTTTCATGTAAAACCTTGTTTGCTCCACCGTTGGTGTGTCCAGGATATGGTTAATAGCCCCATAAGCCTTCGATTCGACAGGCACGCCAGCCCTTTGGATGGTCAAACACATTCAATTTCAGGCCGCCCAATATGGGAAAACAGATGCCTTTTGTAGCCCCACATTACGGGTGCAGACACTACTTTCTAGTGCTTTGGTACCAGGATAGGCCAATCCACCATCAGACTATCATATCGTTGACCACCATATGCAATTCCTCCTAATTTTCAGGAGCTTTGGTACAACCCAGGGACAAGATCGTCATCAGTCCAGCAATACTGATTTATTTGCTTATTCCGGCAGCCATTCGGTCCCCTATATGTACGTTAGCGTTACCCACGAGGAGGTGTACATAGGAATTTTCTTATCATCGAGTCTAGATACCACAGGCATTTACCTAGTCTCAGTACTTTAGAGGCCAATCCAGTGTATATAGAACTCCACCAGTAGTAGCAGGAATTGGATTACATTGTGAAATTATTTGGATATGCCACTCTTCATTTCCTAAGCTTTATTAATTTCCGGAAACTGGCATTCCATTATCCTAGTTGTGTTATAAACGACAAAAGGGTGGATTACTTCCCACCCCCCAACATTTGACACATGACACACTGGTCAAAGCCTAATTGTGATTTATGTCACGTCATGAGTTTGATTGCCATCTAAATCAGTTGTAAAAAAAAATGTCCTTGCTTCAGCTCTTAAATATTCAGATGAACTCATCTGAAATTTATCGCAATCGATAATCGAAATAAATAAATTATTTGAAATTGTCTGCCCATTTACCGGCTTATCTGCCGCAACCAAGTCAGGCGAGATTGTGCGTCTTTAATAAAAGAGCCCCGTTTGCTTTGAAGGCCTCAAAAAGTCTCACAAAAAAATCCAAATTTATGTAAAAAGTTTTTTTTTCTTAAGTTACGTATATGCCCCAGTAGTGTGATGTAAATTTAACACCTGATCACTTCTTAATTCCGCATTCATAAAAATCTTTTCAATATTGAAAGGCTGTTTCCATAGAATAACTGCCTTGGTGTGCAGCACTCTGTGTAATCAAATTTACATTCAGGTCTTTGTGGAACACACAATGCGAACCCTCTGTGATTGCGTCGTCCTTTTGAGTTTTTTTTTCTTTTTCTCGACAAAGCTGTACATGAAAATTAGGATTCTCTTAGTTTTTTTCTTCCCTCGATTTGTTTGGTATTACTTTGAACAAGTTTTGGAAAACAACATATCCTTGTAAGACCACCTTCCAGGAATTGATTTCAACTTTTTTCAAGGGAGTTTAGGATTTTTCAGTTAACATAGTCCTTTAGGTGATATCAAGTCCGGCCAAGTTAACTTTTTCTTCGATGAAAAGGTTTACAAAGCAAACACAGCTCGTTGTGTATGAATTACATGTTGCCCGTGAGGGTACTATTGTCTACATTTAGGATCCTGATGGTCTCATGGAATTACAGGCCGAAGTAAAAGTTGTCATAATTAGTTGTATCCTCATCTAAAGTTTCGTCCTTTTTTTGTTGTGGTTTAGAAAAACATACAGGTAATGGTTACAAGGATATACTATGCGGGCGGATGGAGAATATAAATAGAAACCGAAAATCAAACAATGCAAGGAGAACATATTCGTCCTTGTGAAGGTATGATATCATCATCAGAGTCCTTGTTTTGTAAGAGTGTCATGGTGCATGGTGGCTTGCAGAAATGAGTGGTTTAATGATGACTGTGCAGACCATCATTAAAAGTTATTCGCACGCTTCTTGAGCTCCTCTGTGGGTATGTGTGTGTGTCCTTTGTTTTGGAAGAAGTTTTCCCCCCATGGTTGTGTTTAGATGGGACTTATACTTTAGAATGACTAGGTAGTAGAGGTAGTGGATTATTCTAGTTGTAATACAACTTTTAATAGGACGATTAGAGTCCTGGTTTGTGCCGTCGAGGACGTGTGTATTTGACATTATTTGTTGTTTTTATTCAAATTTAATGGCGACTATTTGGGTAACGCTAGTAGCGTTATCCTTGGAGCATTTTTAACGACTAAATTAGATTCTCTTTGGAAATTTAAGAAAAACAGAATTTGTGGCCACTAAATAGGATATGAAAATACATCATGAACAATCAATGCATACTCAACAGACAGTCTTTTTCTTTTTTCTAATAAATTAAGACCAATCAAAGCACACCTAGATCAGCTACAAACCTTGTAAAAGCTTTTTGAACTCTTTCAATACGTGTTATCCCAATAGAGGAAGAAGGACACAATACTCAAGAATTGGACGAATTAAAGACATGTAATCGTTGGGTATTGTAGAACGAGGGTAGACTTTGATTGGCCTTAACTTGGCATTACCCAGTGACTGTAACTCTGACTACACAAAAACTGTGCTTATTTTTTACCTCCAAGTGGTAACCATCGGTAACTGGTCTCAACCAACCGGATTTGACTTGCTAATCGATAAGTGCGAGTGTTGGTAACAAGACGTTGAACAGCAACACTATAAGCAGCCTGGTCAGAATGGAGCGGAATGAATGCCGTCCCAGTTGAATCTAGAGAAGCTGCTTCGACATATTCGAACAACAGATTATCTAGGAATCCCAAGGGTAAGTCAGGCTAAACGAAATTAGACTACGACGTTCGTATCTATACCTGGAATGTGAGAACATTAAACAAGAGAGGTGCAGACGCTAATCGGTAGGCGAACAACTAGCGGAAGCCCTAAATTGCTCCAAAGCAGACATAACTGACATCCAGGAAATAAGATGGGATGGGACTGGCAAAAAGGGGACAAAACACTGTGACATCGACTATGGACCATGTTATAGTGAGAAGAAAGAGCAACTATTCGGAAGTGGAATTGTTATAAGATCCAGACTAAGTCAAGAAGTCTTATGTTTCAAAGACATACGAGAACGAATTGTAACAATTCGCATCACGGTCAAATCACGCCCCGACGAAGGAAAAGGACGATTAGCTAAAGATTGATTCCACGAGCTCCTTGACAAAACCTATGCTCGACTACTGAAGTAAGATGCTAAAATCGTGCTGGGAGATTTTAACGCAAAGGTAGGAAGAGCAGACTTCTTTAGCAGTATTGTCGGAAAACACAGCCTAAATCACAACAAGTCTGGCAACGGACTTAGGCTAATTGACTTCGCTACAGACAAAAATGCCACTATAGCCAGCACACAGTTTTCTCACCTCGATATCCATAGGAAGATATGGTGGCCTCCAGATCAACGGACAGTCAACCAAATTGAACACATTGCGATAGACAAGAGGCACGCATACAGTATTTTGGATGTCCAAACATCCCGAGTGGCTTTAATCGACTCGGACTACTATCTTGTTGCAGCCAAGTTAAGGATGCGGATATCCACCACGCCACAACAATCCAGAAATACTGTGAAAAAATTTAATGTCGGAAGACTGCAATCGCAAGAGACCGCCAAGGCCTTCGCACAACGCGTGTCCCTTAACCTCTCGATTAACACCATACCACCAGCATCGAATGTCGTAGAACAATGGCAACGATGACAGAGGGTCTCCTTTTTGTGGATCGGACAAACGATGCTGAATTTCATCAGACCAGATTTGGCTATGCCAACTACAGAAGCATAAGTCTTCTCAACATCGCTTAGCAGATCATATCTGCCGTAATATGTGAACGCCGGAAACCGTTAAACAACAACCTGATCAGCCCTTATCAGTGTGGTTTTAGGACAGGAAAGTCCACGACCGATCAAATTTTCACACTTCGGCAGATCTTGGAAAAAAAACCAAGAAGTCCAAATCGATACCCACCACCTATTCATTGATTTTAAAGCCTCATACGACAGCATTTATAGAGACGAGGTATACAGAGCCAAGTTTAGTTTTGGTATTGCGCCCAAGCTCGTCCGTTTGTGTAGGATGACGATGGAGAATTCTTACTGCCCAAACAGGGTCAGAGACGACCTCACCGACACATTCGCTACCAAAAAAGGCAAGGCGACGCACTGTCATGTGACTTCTTTAGTCTGATTCTTGAGAGGATTGTGCAAAACTCCCGAGCCAACACCAGAGGCACAATCTGGAGAAAATCGGTGCAACTACTACAAAGTGATTGACATAACTTTTGCTAGTATACAGAAGGAAGCGGTAAAAATGGGTTTAGCACTAAATCAGGATAAGACTAAGTATTTGCTGTCAATACGAAAGGATACACAATATCGACGAATTCGACAGAACGTCACCATAACGTCATATAACGTTAAGGTAGTACGGGACTTTGTCTACCTCAGATCCGCTTTTAACTCTGACAACAACATCTCGTCAGAAATCAAACGAATTACTCTTGCCAACCGCTGGTGGATGAAGA
Source organism: Rhingia campestris (assembly GCA_932526625.1). NCBI lineage: Eukaryota > Metazoa > Arthropoda > Insecta > Diptera > Syrphidae > Rhingia > Rhingia campestris. The sequence continues at coordinate 16,395,327 of OW052185.1, read as the reverse complement.
AATCCTTGGTTGACTTGAGAGAAATATTCTTCGGAAAATCTTCGGTCCCGTTTGCGTTTACGGGCTATGGAGACGAAGATTCAACCAAGAACTATACGAGCTGTACAGCGACATACCTCTAGTCAAAAAACTCGCATTGGACGTTTAAGATGGCTAGGACATGTAGAAAGAATGGACACCAATACTCCTGCTCGCAGAGTCTTCAATTCCCAGCCACACGTCAGACGCAGTAGAGGAAGAACTCGCCTTAAATGGCGCGCACAAGTAAAAACCGACCTCAACCAACTTAGCCTGCGCAACTGCAGGCAGTTAGCTAAGGCTCTGGCTAATTATAGAGGCATGTTGGTTGAGGCCCAGGTTCATCCCGGACTAAAACGCCACTTAAGGAAGTAAGTAAGTTATTGATATGGAGGCAAGCCTCAGACCACTGATGATCTCAACCACACATTGCCGAAATCATCGCTTTACCGCCCGAGATTCTCGAAAAAGTGATGAAAAACGCAGCATAGAGGGCACATATTGGTTTTGTCAATAGAGGAGGCCACTTGATTGGTTTTGCGAAGGTCAAATAAGTTACAAAGGACCAAATTTAATAAAGAAACCTCACTTGTGGAAAACTGTTGTTTTGTTTCAAAGTTATTCGATATTCCCATACCGACATAAAAGATGGCGCACCTAATTCTTATGTCCGAAATAGGTTTCTAAACCAACATGGGGTATTTTCACTAGGCTATGATTACCAGCATGCTTGAGGCCGTAAATATGTTTCGATAGGGCTTTCCAAAATGAATAAAAACTTCTTTTGCAAAGCCACTAGGTACTTGTTATAGGGACCATGCAACACACAAGTCTGCGTGCATAATCACAAAGGAGGACATCTTCGAACTACAAGTGTTATTGAAGCCTTTCCTCTGACAGGATAACATGTATTTTCAAAAAGTATGAAGCTTGCTTTAGCCAAAATAATGACCTCAACTACTAGTGCAAGTACTACAAAAGCTCTATACAAGCACGAAATGCTGAATGTCTTTAAGCAGCAAGAATTCACAACACCGCAGTCACTTAAAATAAAAAAACATTTTCTTTACTGTAAAACATTGACCATCAAATTTGACGTATACACTGTGAAAATGGACACCTTTACATCACCCATTCTCTATATCCTTTCAGGTGCAAACAGTTTCGATAAGCTATCTGCGTTGCCTAATCGAGCATGTCCGATGCTACCTGCTCGACCGTGACATTGAATTAATTTACTACACAATCCGGAAGTCCAGCGATGTCCTGACGCGTGATCCAATGCAATTAGGCGCTCAGGTAAAGTACCGTCCTAAATTGTTTTTCCATCTCCATTTGTTAACCCTTATCCTTCAGCTTATCTCATGGCTTCGCCCGATAAGTGAACATGACGAGAACGACAACTCCTTGCTGAGCATCACAGTGCGTTCAGCAACAGCCTGGTGCGATGGATATACGGTGCCACTGTTAGTGCCATTGACAGGTTGGTTGCCAGCACCGTTACCCTCACAGATACGCACAATGACTGTTTCCGGAACGGGTCCCATCCGGGATATTGTTGTCGCGCCATCCAAACAACACCTCATCCTGGCTACGAAAACCGGTGATGTGCAGCTTTGGCACATAATGAGCAACTCACTGGAACACACATTCAAGGGTAAGTACGCGCGTATCCTGAGCCAAGTGGTGCGACCGCCCAGATATGGTGGTAAACTTCTATCATCTGCTGTCGGTCCTTTTGCGAAGGACGTGAGCTGAAATCTTTTCTGTCAGTTTTGTGTTTATCATCCGGCTTCATCCCTTTAGGACATACGGCAGCGGTCACGTGTATGCTAGTTGCACCGCAATCGGATATTCTGTTGACTGGCTCCGAGGATTCATCTGTGATTGTTTGGGACGTGAGCAATCGTGAGAAGAGAGTTCACATTCGGTGAGTTTTTCATTTAGTTTTGTATCTGTTGGATGTACATATCTGCTGTTCTGTCATCACTCACGTTTGGATATCTAATACGTTCGTCATTTTGTTTTATTTTTTTCTTTTCCAGGGAACAGGAAGGTCCGGTTACGTGCGTTGCTGTCGGTGTTAATAATACGCTGGTGATTAGTGGCAGCGAGGACTCAACGATTGTCATATCGGAGTTGAACTCTGGCAAGAAAGTGAGTAAAGAGAAAATTTTTTTTCTATGTATCTGTGGTGTAGTGTCCTGGATTTAATTCTGCATCTGTTGCGTGGTCATCTGGGTCTTATCTTTTGCTATTGGGGCTTTGTGTTCAATTGTCCGCTGCTCTTAAGCTAGATCTTCCAAAGCAGCGTCGACCAATTAGGGCACACATTCTCTGCAGCTGGATGGAAAGTATTTTTAAGGTCAAATCTCAGCTATAAGACGATATACGCTGCAGTCTGCACCAATTGTCCGCTCCTCTTAAGCTAGATCTTCCAAAGCAGCGTCGACAAATTAGGGCACACATTCTCTGCAGCTGGATGGAAAGTATTTTTAAGGTCAAATCTCAGCTATAAGACGATATACGCTGCAGTCTGCACCAATTGTCCGCTCCTCTTAAGTTATGTCTTCCAAAGCCGCGTTGATCAATTAGGGCACACATTCTCTGCAGCTGGATGGAAAGTATTTTTAAGGTCAAATCTCAGCTATAAGACGATATACGCTGCAGTCTGCACCAATTGTCCGCTCCTCTTAAGCTATGCCTTCCAAAGCAGCGCCGACCAATTAGGGCACACATTCTCTGCAGCTGGATGGAAAGTATTTTTAAGGTCAAATCTCAGCTATAAGACGATATACGCTGCAGTCTGCACCAATTGTCCGCTCCTCTTAAGCTAGATCTTCCAAAGCAGCGTCGACAAATTAGGGCACACATTCTCTGCAGCTGGATGGAAAGTATTTTTAAGGTCAAATCTCAGCTATAAGACGATATACGCTGCAGTCTGCAACAATTGTCCGCTCCTCTTAAGCTATGTCTTCCAAAGCAGCGTCGACCAATTAGGGCACACATTCTCTGCAGCTGGATGGAAAGTATTTTTCAGGTCAAATCTCAGCTATAAGACGATATACGTTGCAGTCTGCACCAATTGTCCGCTCCTCTTAAGCTATGCCTTCCAAAGCAGCGCCGACCAATTAGGGCACACATTCTCTGCAGCTGGATGGAAAGTATTTTTAAGGTCAAATCTCAGCTATAAGACGATATACGCTGCAGTCTGCACCAATTGTCCGCTCCTCTTAAGCTAGATCTTCCAAAGCAGCGTCGACAAATTAGGGCACACATTCTCTGCAGCTGGATGGAAAGTATTTTTAAGGTCAAATCTCAGCTATAAGACGATATACGCTGCAGTCTGAACCAATTGTCCGCTCCTCTTAAGTTATGTCTTCCAAAGCCGCGTTGATCAATTAGGGCACACATTCTCTGCAGCTGGATGGAAAGTATTTTTAAGGTCAAATCTCAGCTATAAGACGATATACGCTGCAGTCTGCACCAATTGTCCGCTCCTCTTAAGCTATGCCTTCCAAAGCAGCGCCGACCAATTAGGGCACACATTCTCTGCAGCTGGATGGAAAGTATTTTTAAGGTCAAATCTCAGCTATAAGACGATATACGCTGCAGTCTGCACCAATTGTCCGCTCCTCTTAAGCTAGATCTTCCAAAGCAGCGTCGACAAATTAGGGCACACATTCTCTGCAGCTGGATGGAAAGTATTTTTAAGGTCAAATCTCAGCTATAAGACGATGTACGCTGCAGTCTGCACCAATTGTCCGCTCCTCTTAAGCTATGTCTTCCAAAGCAGCGTCGACCAATTAGGGCACACATTCTCTGCAGCTGGATGGAAAGTATTTTTAAGGTCAAATCTCAGCTATAAGACGATATACGCTGCAGTCTGCACCAATTGTCCGCTCCTCTTAAGCTAGATCTTCCAAAGCAGCGTCGACCAATTAGGGCACACATTCTCTGAAGCTGGATGGAAAGTATTTTTAAGGTCAAATCTCAGCTATAAGACGATATACGCTGCAGTCTGCACCAATTGTCCGTTCCTCTTAAGCTATGTCTTCCAAAGTAGCGTCGACCAATTAGTGCACACATTCTCTGCAGCTGGATGGAAAGTATTTTTAAGGTCAAATCTCAGCTATAAGACGATATACGCTGCAGTCTGCACCAATTGTCCGCTCCTCTTAAGCAGCGTCGACCAATTAGGACACACATCTCTGTGGATGGAAAGTATTTTAAAGGTCAAATCTCAGCTATAAGACGATATACGCTGCAGTCTGCAACAATTGTCCGCTCCTCTTAAGCTATGTCTTCCAAAGCAGCGTCGACCAATTAGGGCACACATTCTCTGCAGCTGGATGGAAAGTATTCTTAATGACAAATCTCTTCAAAAAGTGGTCAATGAGGTTTGTTCAAACAGATTTTCTATAAATGCTGATATGCCTCAAGGCGATATTGTATCACCCACTCTCTTTTCCATCCACATGAACGGTCTTTTATGGACAAGGTACACTCATATTTTTAATTTTGTAGATGACAGCAGCTTGATGATAACTATATCACGTTCGACACACATACTAGCACTACTGTTACAATCCAGCACAGATGTAAACAAAGTGAACGAACAGGTCCTCAAATCTCAAAGATTCTACAGTCAAAGTAGCGATCACATTAAATCAAAGGAATGCATGTATCTTCAGAACCTAACGGTTGATTTATTTATTTCTCAAGCCAAAAACCTTTTGGAGCTAAGAGCTTTTCTACATCAGCCCAGGTCCTTCTACTCTATTATGCACAAGCAAGTTTTTGGATGTAGTGGAGACTTACTCCATGGGTCGTGTCCGAACTAACTTCGGGAAGGTATTTTACTCTTCAACGGAGACACTAAAGGCATGAGGACGGGCTTAGTCCTCGATGGCTATTGCGATCTGACAATTCATCCGAGTTGTAGCAATTCAGCCGTCCAAACTTGGTACTTACGGACATGAATGATTGTGCGAAATAGGCTCGGTTTTTAGGTACTTGTGAGCCTTTTGCATGGTCACGTTTCCAACAGACTACATCACACTAGATCACTAAGCTTCAAGAAAGGCTTCCACGTGGGCTTTTCTACCAGATCTCAGTGGAAGAGGAACGAAGTAGTAAGAGATTTAGACACGGTCGTCTACACAAACGGATCTTATATGAACAATGGTGTGGGGCACGGAGTCTACTCGGAATCACCGAAAATTTCAGTATCATACCACCTTCCGGATTCTGGTAGCGTATTCATGGCGGAACTACTGGCTTTCCGAGAGGCTTGTACGCTGCTGAGGCTTGAGACTGCGAAAAAGAAAAATATTGCTGTTCTCATAGATAGTCAAGCGGCCATTAAGATATCAACTCGGCTAGCATATCCTGGTACAAGATCGCCGGAACGAACTTGCCCACCTGGGTCACACTTCTCTGGGTCCCAGGGCACAGTGAGATTGAAGGAATAGAGCGTGCAGACGAGCTCATCTCTACACGGCTCACTTACGGCAAGATTCACATCCCGATAGGGCCTTCCTGAAGAAGGCCGACTCCAAATGGAGAAGATTAACAAATTGCGTCATATCGAGGAAGATATGGCCTTCCTACGACAAGAACAGAACAAACGTCGTACGAAATAGAACCCGCCCAGATATCGCAAGGGCTATAGTCAAGGGGCACTGAGCAATTGGAGCTATCCGGCCAACCCCCATTGCCGCAGTTGCGGGAACACTGATCAGAAAGAAACCCTCTCCCATTTCATCTGCAAATTTTCAGCACTAGGAAGAGGCAGATTGAGTGTGTCGGACCAACCATTCTTCGATAACCTTAGCTTAGAAAACGGATACGATTTTGTATCCAATTGCCCGAGATGTTCTGGCTGGATCTAGAGACTGCCTGTATCACATCCACAACTATCATAATAAAGGTCACACGAGTCGTGGTAACAAAATGGCTCATAAGTGCTACTTGGGTTCATGCGGAACCACCACTTCTGCCTACCTTGCTCCAAAAATGTGTTTATCTACTAAGATCAAGAGCTTAGGCAACCAACATGCCTCTCAACTAATCCCGATCCTTAGCTAACTGCCTCCAGTAGCGCACTTCAAGATGGTCGAGGTCGGTTTCTACTTATGAGCACCACTTAAGACGAGGTCTTGCTTTACTGCGTCCAACGTATGGCTGAGAATCGAAGAGCCTGCCAGTCAGCGTATTGGTGTCCATTCGCTTAACATGCCTTAGCCATCTTAAAAATCCAACACGGGCGAGTTTGGGCTCTGTAAAGTTCGTCTCTATAAATCCCGTCGTATGTGGCTTTGAAATCGATGAATAGGTCGTGGACATCGTTTTGCACTTTTCGGGTTTCTTCCAGGATCTGCCAAAGTGTGAAGATTTGATCAGATGTGGACCTCCTTGGCCTAAAACCATACTGATAAGGGCAGATCAGGTTGTTGGTAAAAGGTTTTAGCCGTTCACATATTACGGCAGAATGGGCTTGAAGGTGATGTTGAGGTCAGATCCTCTCGAATCCACCAAGGACGTCTTCATCCGCTTTTGATACGGTCCATGCTTCAGCGCCGTAGAGCAGGACAGGGATTATCGGAGTCTTATATAGGATCTCCTAAGTAGTTCGAGTGAGGGCTTTACTACTGAATTGCCTTCTTAGCCCGTAGAATAAGCGGTTGGCAAGAGTAAACCCATTTTAGCTGCTTCCTTCTGTATACTAGCAAACGTGGTAGTAGTTGCACCGATTTTCGAAAGATTGTGCCTCTGGTGTTGGCTCGGGAGTTTTGCACAATCCTCTCAAGAATCGGACTATAGAAGGCACATGACAGCGCATCGCCTTGCCTAAATCCTTTTTTGGTATCGAATATGTCGGTGAGGTCGTTTCCGACCCTAATGGAGCAGCGAGAATTCTCCATCCTCCATCGTCATCCTGCACAGACGGCCGATTTTGGGCGGTATACGAAAACTAGACATGGTTCTGTATAGTTCGTCTCAATAAATCCCGTCTTATGCCGCTTTGATATCGATGAATAGGTGGTGAGTATCGATTTGGACTTCCTGTTTTTTCTAGATCTGAAGAAGTGTGAAGATTTGTGAAGATCAGTTGTTGACTTTCCTGGCCTAAAACCACACTGATAAGGGCTGGTCAGGTGGTTGGTAAACGGTTTCAGGCGTTCACATATTACGTCAGATAGGCTCTTGAAAGCGATGTTGAGGAGACTTATGCCTCTGTAGTTGGCGCAGTTCAGAGGGTCTTCTTTCTTGTGGATCGGCCAAACGATGCTAAGGTTCCATTCTTCAGGCATACTTTCATCCGACCAGATTTGGCTTGTAAGTTGATCGCTGTTACTTACCACGTCATCTCCGCCACCTTTATAAAGCTCAGCTGGAAGGCCATAATTTCCGGCAGCTTGAGTTATGATATTGCTATCCTCACTTCGCTTAGGTCTGGTGGTTGGTAGTTTTCGCTGTCGTCGCCATATTGAATGGTTCGTTCTGCCTGACAGCGGAATGTTTTTCGTCATCGCCGTATAACAGTCTGCAGAAGTGGTTCTTCCATATCCTCAGCATCGACTGTGTCTCAACGAAAGGATTCTGTTCAAGCCTTGTATCCTTGGCGTTGACGTTTTACACTTTGGTAAAACTTGCGAACATCGTTCCTGGAGTGGCATCTCTCTATATCCTCGGTCGTGAGCTTTTCTTACTCTTTTTTCTTCTTTCTGTAAAGCCGGTGTTCATCCCTTCTTCTCTGCCTATAGAGCTCAATAGCATTTCTCGTCTCCATCTGCAGCTTAGCCTTGTAGGCCTCGTTCTTGACTGCGAGCATCTCTCGGCATTCCTCATCCATCCAGGATTTTCTTTCTGTTGGAAGCGAGAATGGCTTCTTCGACATTCGATGCTGGTGGTATGGTGTTAAGAGAGGTTAAGGGATACGCGTCGCCCGAAGGCCTTGGCGGTCTCTTGCGATTGCAGTCTATTTCTTACCTTGGCTGCAACAAGATAGTGGTGCGAGTCGATTTTAGCCTTTCGGAATATTTGGACATCCAAAATACTGGATTCGTGCCCCTTGTCTATCGCAAAGTTGACCGTTCGCAGATCTACAGACCGGCATGTCCCCTTATGGATATCAAGGTGATGAAACCGTGTGCTGGCTATAGTGGTGCCAGACGTGTTGTTATGTTGGTTTTCTGACAATAAAATCTCCCAACACGATTTAAACATCGTACTTCGGTAGTTGCTAATAGGTTTTATCAAGGAGCTCGAAGAAGCAATCTTTAGCTATATCGTGGTTTTCTTCCGTCGAAGTGCGAGGGCATATAAGGCTTATGTTGCGAATTTGGCTTTGATGTGAGTTGTTAAAATACGTTTGGTAATGTCATGGAAAGATAGGACTTCTTGCCTAAGTCTGGCACTTATAACAAATCCGCATCCGAATAGTCGCTGTTTCTGCTCACTATAAGACGGTCCGTAGTAGATGTCACAGTTTTCCATCCATTTTATGCCCGGCCCATCCTATCGTATTCCCTGGATGGAGATAATATCTGCTTTTAAGCATCTTAGGGCTTCACTTTACAGGTGCAGATACGAACGTCGTTGTCCTTTTTTCGTTTATCCTGGTCGTCAACAATAAAATCAATCCTTTGCGAGGCTCTTAGTTGCTTCGTAATAACAAAGCGCAACCCCCAACCTGGAGGGCCAGTTCCAGTTTTTTAGATACCCATAGGACACGGGGCCATCAGTATCCACTACAGGATTGAGCGCTGCCTTTGGCCTCTCAGCTCTTCCGCCATCATCTCCGTTCAAGGGCCCTGACTAACCCTTGAGATTCCTATATGAGCTGCTGTTCGAACATTTCGGAGCAGCTCAAGTTGTCCATCCTAACATTGACTCCATCTTGGGAATTCTTTCGCTGTCGTCTGGTGAGGTTTCTTTTTGGATAGAAGACCTTACCCCTAGGTGAGTGACGACTTTTAGAAAGCAAGAAGCATAACAATTGGTAAACTTCGGTAAAACGTTGGAAGATGGTTGATAGTCCAAATTGTTGACAAAAAAAAGTTTTTTTTTGTTTGACTGTGCAATCAAAAAAATGAATTTTTGGTGCAACAGGCTCGTTAGTACCCAGGGCCTAGCCATGTGTAATTCTTTCACGATGGCAGGCCCTCCTGTTTTATTCTGACTTCGAACTGCTAAGTTGATGATTTCTCAGATCATCACGAGAGGAAGGTCAGAGAAAAATCATTTAGGTGTTGCTACTGCTGGGAATCGAACTCAGACCTTCTGCTCGGCAGTTCGTCACACTAATCATCGTGCCACTGAGCCCGAACTATGCAATTACCTTTAAAAACCACACAGATTTTCCCATTTCAACTCCAAATTTTGTTAAATTCAAAATTCACTTCAAGGTTCCTGCGCAAAGTTTCATGTTTCCAGAGACAGCAGTTCCTGCGAAACCACGATTAAAAACTTTTAGTTGGCGCATTTGTTTTAGAGGGCGCCAGGAATATGAACACCACCCACAGCTTTTCAATATTCAACGGTGACTTGTAGTGCAGTCTTAATACCACCCGAACAAGAAAGTAACACCCCTTCGCAAAAGTTGTCATCTTCCAATCTTTGCAAGTACTTTCACATTAAATATTTGCACCCCCTCAGGAAATGGAGTTTTTATGAAGATTTTATTTTGGAATACTCTTCCTTATCCCATCCTTGATGGAATGAAATTCCAGGACACATTCACCCCAAGTCGTAACCATTTATAAGCTTTTTTTTGAACATTAACGGGGGAGTACACCCCATAAAACCCGCAGTAATGACCACGCCTCTTCCCAGCTTACTCCAAATGCCATCAAATATCTCTTCAAAGCCTCGTAACATTGATGGCCCCTATCGCCTTTGTGGAATTAAATTTTTTTTAATAAAATTTTATTGCAAACCGAAAAGGATATACCATTACGGTCTTGAACTTATTCGCCGTCGTAAATATCCCTACAATTCATATTCATATCGCATGAGGCCGCCTGGCAAGTCTCCCGATACGTAATTCCTTCAAAAGTCCGTGTAAGTTACAGCTCAAGTTGTATACACAGCTAGGCTGGTGTGTAGGGCATGCTCCTGCCTCACTGAAATCACGATACAATCCTTTTTTTGTGGGGGGGGGTTACGCCTTCCAGGGCCTCGTAAAATGTACATGATACCAACTTGTGCGTATGTATTTGACTTTCAAATTTCTTGCGTGAGGACGAAAGCCGATTTACTGAAGCGTGACGATAGACAAAACAAGTGCAAAACGGCACGCATATCACACGCACTTGGTGTCATAGTCAACCCAACTATATCTACCCCCCTTCCATCGCTTGTGGCAATGTCGTCGCATGTATGCCATGGAACAGATGGCTTTTACCCATCTAGCAAAGATCTACTCCTAGCCGCGAGTCCTTTGGCGTTGTAATATTTATATTTATGGCCTTGTGAAGCTACCTACCTGACATGTAGCGAAGGCTTCACTTATCTCTGTTGGGGGTATTTTTCACGAGCCATTCATTGCTCCCTGGATGTGTGGCGGTGGTGGTGGTATTGGTGTGGTCCTGGGGGGGTAATTTTTTGGATAATCGGATGAGATGAGTGTAATCATGAGAAATTGGTAGTTTCGGTAATTTTTGTTGAAAATGTGTCTGTGCATCGAATTAGCGTTCGGTTTGCGGTGAGGGGTTGTTTGACGTTTGAGCCGCAGAACATGGAAACGCAATTTAGTCATCGCGTTGTGGTTGACGGCGGATACAGAGTGTCGTGTTCTGGTACAATAATTGGTGTCAGGTATCTACTGTCATTTGCAGAACTTGTGGTTTAATGTCAGACAGTTTTCTGGAATGGTAGTGGTTTCTTCTTTATGAGATATTTAGGCTTAACGGTCTTTGTTAGGTTAGGTGAATATTTTTTGAATTGGTCATGAGTTTAAGAGCTTCTGATGGGGAAATAACAGGCAAAATGATATTAATTTCAGGACAAACAATTGAAAATTTTATTAATTGGTTGTAACTGTTTCCAACGATACGGGAGCGATCATTAACGCGCTAAGATGTCTGAAAACCCATCAGTCACTTGGAATCTTGATAAATTCGCTATAAAACAGCCGGACTATCAACACAAAGCTGGGTGGTGCTGATGCAACAAGACATGTCAATAGAGGGACCCCACAAGGTGGAGTCCTATCCCCATCTTCTCTGGAACTTAGTAGTAAACGAGGTTTTACTCATCCTGGAGGCAGAGGGATGCCACGTGATTGCCTACGCGGATGACGTTGCTAAGGAACCTCTTTAAAACAAATTTGTTATATGGGCAGTCAGATATTTAGTCTCGGAGTCGACCTCCAGAAGACTGAACCGGAGATTTTTACTAGAAAATAAAAAATTCTTTACATGGGCCATCCGTGACTAAACGGAATCGGATTAGCCTTCTCAGACAAAGCAAAATACCTGCGACTTATTTTGGACAGGAAGCATAACTGGGAGCTAAACATAACAGATGGAGAAAAGAAAGCGACAGCCGTCCTTTATTTCAATTTCAAGGCATCAAATGGGGAATGCAACCTCGTATCACGCACTGGCTCTACATCTCGGTTATAAGACAGATAGCTACTTCTCTATGGAGTAGTAGAATGGAGGAGAGCGCTAGAGATAGATGTAAACAGCAAAAAAAAACTAGCGAAGGTATAAAGAACTGCGAGTCTCTGTACCGGTACACCCTGCACCCAGCACTGGACATTCTTTTTCACATTCTACCCCTTGACCAACTTATGGCAGCTAACTCAGCCATTGGAGTTAAAGCCATTCAGCAGTGGTCAAATGTACAAACTGGCCACTCAACCATTCTAAATGAACACGCAAATGAAAATGAAAACACAGATTACACCCTTAGCAGGTTAAACTTTGATAAGAACTCCAAGGTCACATTCCCAGATAGATGGTCATGGGAAAGTAACGAACAAATGATGGAGTGGGTCCTGGTATCTTCTTCGACAGGCTTAACCTCAGGCTATCTTTCCGTCTCCCTGATCATTGAAGCTCATGGCGATCAAAGACGCCTTATCTTGGCTGAAAGAGAAGGATATTAGCATCTTCCCGGACAGTTAAGCGACCATCAAAGCCCTGGATTAAGTATCAATAAATTCGAAGACAACCCCGGATTGCCGCTCATCTCCTCAAAAGATGTCAAAGCAGTTTAACAGTCACTTATAATGGGTGACTGGGCATAGTGACATTCTAGGGAACTTTAAAGCTGATGAACTCGTCAGACATTGAACTAAATTGCCAGCCTTACCCGGGTGCACATGCAAAAGCTTACTAGCGCACCATGATAACAGAGAATCGAATCTCAGATGAAGTCTTGGCACGACGCGCGTGTCAAATAACCAAACAAAGATGGAGCCAGACCATATAACGGGTGATTTTTTAGCTGGTTTGGTTTTGGCAACACTGGTTTTGACAGCTGACGTGTGTTTAGTACCTTGTGTTACTGTCAAACAGCTTCAGTTTGGTTTGCAATTTAACCATGGATCGTCTTACAAATGAACAACGCTTGCAAATTATTGAATTTTACTATCAAAATTCGTGCTCGGTTCGAAATGTTCATCGCGCGCTGCTTCCATTTTATGATCGGCATTCTCGACCTTCTGAGCAGTCTATTCGGAAGATTGTGACCAAATTTCGCACCAAATTTACTTTGTTGGACATTAAACCACCAACACGTTTACGTACTGTGCGTAGTGAAGAAAATATTGCGGCCGTATCAGCTAGTGTGACAGAAGACCGCGAAATGTCGATTCGGCGCCGTTCCCAGCAGTTAGGCCTTTGTTACAGCACTACGTGGAAAATTTTGCGGAAGGATTTGGGCGTAAAGCCTTTTAAGATACAGCTGGTGCAAGAACTAAAGCCAGCCGACCTACCACAACGCCGAATTTTTGATGAATGGGCTCTTGGAAAGCTGGCCGAGGATCCGCTTTTTTATCGAAAAATTGTGTTCAGCGATGAGGCTCATTTTTGGTTGAATGGGTACGTAAATAAGCAAAATTGCCGCATTTGGAGTGAAGATCAGCCAGAAGCATTGCAACAGCTACCAATGCATCCCGAAAAAGCCACTGTTTGGTGCGGTTTATGGGCCGGCGGCATTATTGGGCCATATTTCTTCAAAGATGATGCGAATCGCAGCGTTACTGTCAATGGTGAACGCTACCGAGCGATGATAACAAACTTTTTTTTGCCCGAAATGGAAGTTCTTGACTTGCATGATATGTGGTTTCAACAAGACGGTGCCACATGCCACACAGCACGCGAAACAATGGCGCAATTGCGAGGCGAGTTTGGTGAACAGTTAATTTCACGTTTCGGGCCGGTCAATTTGACACCATTAGATTATTTTTTGTGGGGGTATGTCAAGGCTAATGTCTATAGGGACAAGCCCGCTTCGATTGACGCACTGGAAGCCAACATCCATACATTCATTCGTGAGATACCGGCCGATATGTGTGAAAGAGTATGCCAAAATTGGACTCAGCGGATGGGCTACCTGAGACGCAGCCGCGGTCAACATTTGCATGAAATTAATTAAACATTAAATTGCAAGGTTCAAACTATCGATTCAAATAAATATTTCATTCATTTTTTTGAATTTTTTGTGTTTTTTTTTTTTAAAAAAAGTTCTAAACCTCTTAAAAAATCACCCGTTATTAGCGCCATCATAGTTGTCATCTGATTAAGTAGGCAGAAAGGCTAGGCCTTTAAATAACTTCCTCAGGAGCTGTATGGCCAAAGAGGAATAAGAAGCAATACTTCATCTTCCTTGTAACTGCCCGGTCCTAGCAAAAGAAAGCTCCACCTTGGAGATTACGTCTTTCAAAATCTCGGAGAATTGTCAAACATGAAAGCTAGAAGTCTTCGCAGTTTCATTAATAGCTCAGATTGGTTTTCTTACAGGTGACAAGGAAAATGCACAAGATCCACGTGGTAATGGCGAATCGCAGACAGCCACTCTAACCTAACCTAACTTGTTGCTCTTTTTGGGCCATATTGCACATTGCCTGATTGTGATCAAGTAGAAACATGTCACCTCTTGCGGTCTGGTGTCAATAAGTAGAATTTGTAAAGGCATAAAACTAGATTTTAACGCCCTCTTCTCGCTGACCAGATGAGAGCGTTTAAGTCAAGTTTGGGGCCTATACACAACAATCACTGCACCTACTGAAAAACTATCACTGCACCACTGAAAACGATGCGATAAAACTGACGGGAGACCCAACTGTTACAAACTCTATAGTACCGCTCGAACACTGGAGGGGTGTGTCCTGCTTTACTTTCTTTAACCGTTGTTGTTGTTATAACAAGAAATCCTTGATATTCTGGAATGAAAGGAGTCTTTAATATTTTTGTGGATTTCTTATGAGGCGCTGCGCCGTGCGGTCTTCTTCCAAGCGATTGATGACGTCGCTGGGAGCTACTCACGATTTACTACAAGGTACGTCGTAGGTGGTTATTCAACCGCGGCATTCGAGTGAATGCAACAAATGGTAGAGCGGATGCAATTGCTACTGAAGTCAGCAATTTTGCGGTTCTTACTTACTTACTTAAGTGGCGCTACAGTCCGAAATGAACCTGGATCTCAACCACCATGCCTCTGCAATTAGCCCGGTCATTAGCTAACTGCCTCCAGTTGCACACTCCATGTTGGTTGAGGTCGGTTTCTACTTGTGCGCGACACTTAAGGCGAGGTCTTCCTCTACTGCGTCCTACGTCTGGCTGGGAATCGAAGAATCTGCGAGCCGGAGTATTGGTGTCCATGCGTTCTACATGTCCTAGCCATCTTAAACGTCCAATGCGGAGTTTTTTGACCAGGGGCATGTCGCTGTACATCTCGTATAGTTCTTGGTTGAATCTTTGTCTCCATAGCCCGTCAACGCAAACGGGACCGAAGATTTTTCGAAGAATTTTTCTCTCGAATCGATCAAGAATTTCTTCATCCGCTTTTGATACGGTCCATGCTTCAGCGCCGTAGAGCAGGACTGGGATGATCAGGGTCTTATATAGGATCTCCTTAGCAGTTCGAGTGGTAGGCAACAGTAAACCCATTTCAGCCGCTTCCTTCTCTATACTAGCAAACGTGGCTATGACATCACGTTGTAGTAGTTGCACCGATTTCCGGAAGATTGGTGTTGGCTCGGGAGTTTTGCACAATCCTCTCAAGAATCGGACTAAAGAAGTCACATGACAGTGCGTCGCCTTGCCTAAATCCTTTTTTGTTATCGAATGTGTCGCTGAGGTTGATTCCGACCCTGATGGAGCAGCGAGAATTCTCCCTCGTCAACCTACATAAACGGACGTGTTTTGGGCGGCATATACCAAAACTAGACATTGCCCTGTATAGTTCGTCTCTATAAATGTTGTCATAAGCGGTTTTGAAATCGTTGAATAGGTGGTGGGTATCGATTTGGACTTCTTGCGAATTTTCCAGGATCTGCCGAAGTGTGAAGATTTGATCAGTTGTGGACTTTCCTGGCCTAAAACCACACTGACAACGGCCGATCAGGTTGTTGGTAAACGGTTTGAGGTGTTCACCAGATAGGATCTTCTTGGCGATATTGAGGAAACTACTGCCTCTGATATCTGTTTGGATCGGATTTGCATGGATCGGACAAACGATGCTGTGGATCAATTCAGGCATACATTCATCCGACCAGATTTGGATTATGAGTTGGTGAACGATTTTTACGTAATCGTCTCCACAGGCTTTATAAAGCTCTGCGGGAAGGCCGTCAATTTCGGAAGCCTTTTTAAGCTTGATTTTGGATATTGCTATCCTCACTTCACTTAGGTCGGGTGGTTGGCAGTTTTCGCTGTCGTTGCCAATATTAAATGGTTCGTTCTGCCTGACAGCGGAATGTTGTTCGTCATGGCCGTTTAACAGTCTGCAGAAGTGGTTCTTTCATATCCTCAGCATCGGTTGTGTCTCAACTACGATATTTCCTTGTTCATCTCTACAGGATTCTGCTAGAGCCTTGTATCCTTGGCTTTGACGTTTTACACTCTGATAAAACTTGCGAACATCGTTCCTGGAGTGGCACCTCTCTATATCCTCGATAGCGCGCTTTTCTTGCTCTTTTTTCTTTCTTCTGAAAAGCCGATGTTCTTCCCTTCATCTTTGCCTATTGAGATCAATAGCAGCTCTCGTCTTCACCTGCAGCTTAGCCTTGTAGGACTTGTTCTGGGCTGCGAGCATCTGTCGGCATTCTTCATCAAACCAGGGGTTTCTGCCTGGAGGTCCCGAGAAACCGAGCCCATCAGTTGCGGCGGATCTAATGGCTTGTTGGCATCGTTGCCATTGTTTTTCGACATTCGATGCTGGTGGTTGGTGTTAAGCGAGAGGTTAAGGGATACGCGTTGCGCGAAGGCATTGCCGGTCTCTTGCGATTGCAGTCTCTCGACATCAAATTGGTGGATGTCTGCATTCTTACCTTCGTTACAACAAGGAAGTGGTCCTTCGGAATGTTCGAACATCCAAAATACTGGATGCGTGTCTCTTGTCAATTGCAATGTGATCAGTTTGATTGACCGTTCGTTAATCTGGAGACCGCCATGTCGGCTTATGGATATCGATGTGAGGAAACCATGTGTTATCTATAGTGGCATTTCGTTCCTCAATGAAGTCCATTAGCCCATATCCGTTGCTGGACGTGTTGTCGTGTAGACTATGTTTTCCGACAATACTGCTAAAGGTGTCTTCTCTTCCTACCTTTGCGTTAAAATATCCCAACACGATCTTAACATCGTACTTCGGTAGTCGCTCATATGTTTTGGCAAGGAGCTTGTAGAAGAAGTCTTTAGCTTTTTCATCTTTTTCATCCGTTGCGGCGTGAGCGAATATAAGGCTTATGTTGGCGAATTTGGTCTTGATTGAAATTCCAAGAATGCGTTCGTTAATGTCCTAGAAATATACGTCTTCTTGCCTAAGTCTGGCCCTTATAACAAATCCGCATCCGAATAGTCGCTGTTTCTGCTCTTTATAACGCGGTCCGTAGTAGATGTCTCAGTTTTTCATCCTTTTATGGCCGGCCCATCCCATCGTATTTCCTGGATGCCAGTAATGTCTGCTTTGTAGCAGCTTAGAACTTCGGCTGGTAGTCAGAGTTACAACCAGTGGATATTGTCAAGTTAAAGCCAATCACAGTCTACCCTCATTTTACAACATCCAACCATCACAAACTTCTTTGGGCCGTCAAAATCTTCAAACCATTCAAATCCCCTAAACCAGATGGTATCATACCTGCGGAGCTTCAAAACAACGTTGATATCCTGCTACCATGGCAACATACCATCATGACCAGTTGTCTACGGTTAGCGCAAATCCCAAAGAGATGGACGGAATTAGAAGCTGTATTCATCCAAAAGCAGGATGAGATTACCTGGCTGCGCACTGCCCTTGATATTCTACCGGTCCTCGGTCAAACTGTATGCGATCAAGAAAGCAAACTGCAGATGGATAAACGGCACAAAGTGTCCAGACAAATCTTGCCCAATTATAGGCAGAAATGCATTCTCTGCTTGATAATGGTGAACAGATCAAACATCAGTATCATCATTGATGTCCTTACTGTCCTCTAGGCTTACATGCAATAAGACTAAAGGCTTCTTCTTCAATGACTTCTGCAGAAGCTGCTTGGACGAGAAAGAGGAGAAATGTATTCCTCACCTTCTGTCCAACGCTCTCCACCTAGAAAACTTCTTCTTTGACGATCCATGTGACCTGGATAGTGTTAATGTCAGAAACCTCCCCCGCTTTATAGTTGGCTCGGAATGGTTCACTTAGGCAAACGAATATTAGGAAAATTCGACAGATCCACGTGTTGATACAATGGACCTTTTCTAGTCTAAGTGTGCACGCACATAGCATGCTGCCACTATAACCCAATCTTACCTATCCCAAGAAAATTCGATGTGAATCCCAAAACTAGGATGATCTCGAGTTGAAAAGCTTGCCTAGTGCCCCGTAAGTAGTTGAAAAGAATTTCCTTGATCCAGTATCACAACATAGTTATGTAATGGCACCCACCATAACCTAACTCTTAATAGCCTCCCTCGAAGTCATTATTTAGCATAACTGGGTTGTGGACACCTCCCACCATAACACCTCGCAAAGGCCCCTTAAATAAATCCCTTACTGGCCGGTCCATTAGCAGAAAAATAATTTTCAATATTTGTTTCAATTAATCATTTCTGTGTAGTCCATTACCAGTAGGACACAGATCTGCTCCTGCAACACATACACACACAGACGCTATCTCGCAATTAATGTTCAATTTATTCGCGATTAACTCGAGTTGCCACAAATTACTTCCTCCAACTCACACACACGCACACATACATCTTATCGTTAATTATCATCAGCAATTAAGATTAATGAACGCAAATAAATAACCACATCCCTGATGTCCTTCCCATCTCATTTCCTGGATTTGGTTTCTCTTTTCAGCTTCATAAAATCGAACACCATCGCGGACCGGTTACATCGGTTAAAGTGAGTTCTGCCTGTGACGTCCTCATCTCGGCCAGTCACGACAAGCTCATCTGTCTCTGGTCCTTGGACGATTATATGCTCCTAAATACGATGACAATGACAAGTCCTGTACTTCGAATGGACATATCATGTGATTCGGTAAGTTTGATTTTTTTTTTCTTTAAGAATCCCCACGAGGAAGCACTCCGAGATTATCCTTGCAGACAAAGGAGAATATTTTCTAGGAATGCTATGAAAGGGGGGGTCCTAGAAATGTGGATAATCACTTACCAACGGTAAGGGTTTACTTGATCCTGTTTTTGTACGCGCACTCTTCGGGCTTTATTCATCCACAAAACGCTTTTGTACTTTTCAACACCGGGAAGAGGAGGAAATCTGCCTGAATCCTAGGAATACACACGCACACTGCTAGACACATGATTTACAAATTCCTCGTGGGGCTGTTGAGTATTCAGAATTTGTTATCCTTCCTGGTATGCGTGGTGTTGATTTAACTTAAATTTACGATTTTTTTTTTGGGGAAAAACGTTGCAAACTTCAAAGGACCTCACATTAAAGGGCGGCCAATTCAGATGGAGAAGAAAGGAATCGAATTTATTTTTCACTTTGTGTGGCGTTTAGATTGTTTGGCTTCGGGCTGACGTGTCTTTTTACGTAAATGCTGGCAATATAGGGGGTGTCGCATATAAAAGGATTCAATTGATATTCGAACGGATGTTAGACGTAATTTATGGGTGTTCACTGTTCATAGTGATCGTCGGCAGAGGGGGTTGTAGGGATGCGTGTTACTTCTGAGCCGGTAGTGGAATAATTTTACGAAATGTATGTCATTTGGAATGTGTATGTGACTGTATGTCGTAAATCCTCTGTCTGTTGGGGAAATGTCATGTTAAGTCAGTTCCGCTGGAGCTTAAATTTATTGTGCACGCCGTGGAGAGGAAGAGGGGGATTTCAGACTACTTGTAGGCGGTTTGTAAATAAATGTCAGTCACAGATTCAATTTAAATTTCGTGGTTTCGATTAAAGTGATTCGGGAATTTGGAATTTTTGTTAAGATTCACACTTAAGTGAGACTGTCACCATTGAGGAAATACAATGGGATGTCCCGGGCAAAAGGACGATGAAATACTGTGACATTTTAGTGATCAAAAGCAGGGATATGCTGATTTTTAGTGGACGACAGACATTGAAAAAAAGTCGGAAGCTTATACAGTGAAGGCATTGTGACAATCCCCATCAAGACCAACTTCGAAAGCATAAGTCTTGTATGCGCCCATGCTCCGACGGATCAAAAAGATGACTTTCTAAAAAAAAAGTTCTAATAACTTCGAGAATATAAGACTTTTAGGCGCTTATGATGACACAACTAAAGACTTCTTTTAGGGCTCGTGTACAAAACTTTTAAACGATTGCCGAAGAATGATGTCAAAATGGGTGACTTTAACGCCAAACTAGGAAGAAAGGATATCTAAAGTAAGATTGTCAGAAAACACAGACTACATAGCACCACATCTGAAAACCTTCTTAGGCTAATTGACACTTTCCTCACATTTACATCCATAAGACGACATGGTAGATCTCGACCTCGCCTAGACAAATGGTCAATCAAATCGACCACATTGCGATAAGAAAGAGTCACGCTTTTAGTATTCTAGATGTCCGACCATTCTAGGAGCGTAGATCGACACGGAACATTTTTTGTTAATGTAGCCAAGATTTTTTTTTAAAAACTTTTCTCAGTTCAGGCGAACCAGTAACGCTCCAGGTGTGCCCTGAGGTGATACTTTCAAATATTTACTGACTCTGCTCTTGAATTGTTTTAGATTGTATATTGGTCTCCTGGAAGTTCGTTTCATTGTTTGCTTGTTCTGTAACAAAAAGAATGTTTGGTACATGCATACATTGAATATACCTCAGCAATCTCGAAATACTGCGAGAATTCAACATCGAAAGACCGCCACAACCCTCTCAACTAAAATTTCACATCATGGTTGGATGTTGTAGAAGGAGGGTAGGCTCTGTTTGGCTTTAACTTGGCAATGCCCAGTGGTTGTAACTCTATCTACACATCAACGGGGCTTATTTCGACCTCCAAGTGGTAACCACACCGGCCTCATCCAACCGGATTTGACTTACTAAGCGATAAGTGCGAGTGTTGATAAGAAGACGAACAACAGAAAAACTATAAACAGCCTGGTCAGACTGGCACAGATTATCCGGTCTGCGCTGTCTGTCCCAGATAAACCTAGATGAGCTACTTCGACATATTCAGACAACAGGTTATTTAGAAATCTCAAGGGTAAGTCAGGCCCCTAGAACAGAGATGGTGGCGGATGAACCGAAAAGCCAACGGCAGCGCTCAATCCCGTAGTAGATACTGATGGCCCCGGGTCCTAAGGGTATCTAATAAACTGGCCCACCATGTCGGAGGTGTTTCTTTAGGTTAACTATCCATCCATGGAAAAAAAAAAACATTGTTACGAAGCAATCAATAGCTTCGGAAAGGACTGATCTGGCTGACGACCCTGTTAAACGAAAAAAGGACAACGACGTTCGTATCTGCACCTGGAACGTGAAAAAATTAAACAGGAGAGGTGCAGGCAAACAGCTAGAGGCAGCCCTAAACTGCTACAAAGCAGACATTACTGCTATCAAAGAAATACGATAGGATGGGCCGGGAAAAAGAGGATGGAAAACTGTGATATCTACTACGGACCGCGTTAAAGTGAGCAAAAACAGTGACTCGAATGGGGATTTGTAATAAGTGCCAGACTTAGGCAAGAAGTCTAATGTTTCCAAGACATTAGCGAACGCATAGTAACAATCCGCATCAAGGCCAAAATTCGGCAACAAAGCCTTATATGCACTCACGCTCCGAAGTATTCCGAAGGAGGAAAATGATGACATAACATAACATTGCTACTACGAGCTCCTTAAAAGGACCTATGAGCGACTAACGAAGGCAGGAAGAGAAAACATCTTCAGCAGTATTGTGGGAAAACATAGCCTACACAAAAACACGTCTGGCAACGGACTTAGGCTAATTGACTTCGCTATGGAACGGAATGCCACTATAGCCAGCACACGGTTTCCTCACCTCGATATATACAAGGGGACATGGCGGTCTCCAGATCAACGAACAGTCAACCAAATTTAACACGTTGCAATAGACACGAGGCACGCAACATCGACTTGGACCACTACCTAGTTGCATCCAAGGTAAGAATACGGATAACCACCAATTTAATGTCGAAAGTCTGCAATCGCAAGAGACCACCAAGGCATTCGCACAACGCGTATCCCTTAACCTCTCGATTCACACCATACCGCCAGCAGCGAATGTTGAAGAACAATGGCAACGAAGCCAACAAGCCATCAGATCAGCCGCAACTAATGTGCTAGGTTTCTCGCTCCAATCAGCAAGAACCATCTGGTTTGATGAGGAATGCCGACAGGTGCTCGCAGCCAAGAACGAGCCCTACAAGGCTAAGCTGCAGGTGAAGGCAAGAGCTGCCATTGAACCCTATAGGCAGACAAGAAGGGAAGAACACCGACCTTCCAGAAGAAAGAAAAAAGAGCAAGAAAAGCGCGCGATCGAGGATATAGAGACGGCCACTCCAGGAACGAGGCTCGCAAGTTTTACCAAAGTGTAAAACGTCAAAGCCAAGGATACAAGGCTCGGACAGAATCCTGTCACGAAATATCGCAGTTGAGACACAGTTGCTGCTAAGGATATGGAAGAACCACTTCTGCAGACTGTCAAACGCCGATGACGAACAACATTCCGCTGTCGGCCAGAACGGAAGAACATTCAATATGGCGACCCAACCTAAGTGAAGTGAGATAGTGATACTAAACTGAAGCTTAACGAGGCTGCCGGAAATGAGGCCATCCCGCTGAGCTTTATAAACCCGTCGGAGTAACTTGGTAAGTAATATCCACCAACTCACAAGCGAAATCTGGTCGGATGAAGGTATGCCTGAAGAATGGAACCTTAGCATCGTTTGACCGATCCACAAGAAAGGAGACCCTCTGAACTGCGCCAACTACAGAGGCATAAGACTCCAAAACATCGCCTACAAGATTCTATCTGCCGTAATATGTGAAAGTCTGAAACCGTTTACCAACAACCTGATCGGCCCTTATCAGTGTGGTTTCAGGCCAGGAAAGTCAACAACTGATCAAATCTTCACACTTCGGCAGATCCTGGAAAAGCAAATGAAGTCCAAATCGATACCCACCACCTATTCATCGATTTCAAAGCCGCATACGACAGAATTTATAGAGACGAACTATACAGAGCTATGGCTAGTTTTGGTATACCGCCCAAACTTCGTCTGTGTGATGACGAATTTGACATCATTGGTCGGACTGAACGTGATGTCATAGCCAAGTTTGCTAGTATAGGAACAGAAAGCGGAAAGAACGGGTTTGTAAATGAGGGAAAGACTAAGAATAAGCTGTCAATACGAAAGGACACAAACGTCGACGAGTTGGACAGAACGTCACCATTGACAGATAAAACTTTGAGGTAGGACGGGACTTTGTCTACCTCGGCTCCGCTATGAACCCTGACAACAACATCTCGTCAGAAATTGAAAGAAGAATCACTCTTGGCAACCGCTGTTTTTTTCGGGCTATGAAGGCAATTCAGTAGTAAAGCCCTGAAGCATGGACCGTATCAAAAGCGGATGAAGAGATTCTTGGTCGATTTGAGAGGTAAATTCTTCGAAAAACTTCGGTCCCGTTTCCATTGACGGGCTACAGAGTCGAAGATTCAACCACGAACTATACGAGCTGTACAGCGACATACCCCTTTACAAAAAAAAACTCCGCATTGGACGTTTAAGATGTCTAGGACATGTAGAACGAATGGACTCTAATACTCCGGCTCGCAGTCTTCGATTCCCAGCCAGACGTCGCTTGGACGCAGTAGAGGAAGACCTCGCCTTAAGTGGCGCGCCGAAGTAGAAACCGACCTCAACCAAATTGGAGTGGGCAACTAGAGGCAGTTAGTTAAGGACCGGGCTTATTGGAGAGGCATGTTGGTTGAGGCCCAGGTTCATTCCGGACAGTTGCGCCACATTACAGCAAAGACGGACCACTTCACTACCCAACTCAGTCACTCAGTCCTGAGCATAACATCAAGGAGTCGGACTTAATTGGAGATAACAACTCAATTTAGATCTACACGAACGGATCTAAAATCCATCTGGAGTGGGAGGAAGCGTTTTCTCCAAAATGCTTAGCCTTCCCGATCATTGAAGCGTTGTCCAGTCGGAAATCATGAAAATTAAAGAGTCCTTGTCTAGGCTGAGGTTTAATGCAATATCCACGAAGAATATTAGCATCCTGAGTGATAGCCAAGCGGCAATCAGCTCAAAAATGTCGAAAGAGGTTAAAACGAGTTGACAGAGCCGGGTCAATGAGATATACGAAGGAACTGTAAGGCGGATGAACTGCCCTTGATATTGTACCGCCAATAGAAATGTTAGGCATGCCCTCGCTACATGTAAATCATCAATCAAACTGGATGCGATCAAGAAAGCAAACCAATAAGTGCACATGCGTATCGTGTACAGCCACAATGGCCTAACCTAACCTAACTAAACTTACAAAGGCACGATGGGAAGGCGCAATGATGACGATATTGTCGGTATATTCCAGTAACATGACATCTGTCGTAGTAGCAAATGGAAAAATCTTGTTTTAGAGACCCTAACCTTGCCAAATCCCTAATCCAGTACATGTTTGGAAAAAATCGAATAAGCTGCTTCCAACCTGAATGCTACATGCCGTATATTAAGTGACAGATCTGTATCAACTACAATGGAATCCCGAATTTGGTCTAAGGAACTCAGGGGTGAATGCTATCATATGCGGCCTTTAAGTCAGAAAATATCATTCTCGACATGAAATTCATTGGGCTGTTCCAGGGCTACTTGGTCTGTGCTCGTTCTTTCGGCCCGCAAACCTCATTTGTACGTGCTGATAGGAACACTCCAGAAAAGCTTCAGATGTTCACATTGTAGTTGGATCTTATATTTGACGTTTCGATGGTAATTGAACATGGAATCGGCTTTGTTGTAGATGGGTCATATGTAGGTGATATTCCAGTCCTCGGTAATGCTTTGGTCCTTCTAAACTTTGCTGACGGTGTGGTGAATACAGAATTTCAAGGCGTCTCAATCCGATTTGCGGAATTTCCTAGATGGGCCATATAAGGCTGATATTCCAGCCATCCGTGATGCTTTGGTCCTTCTAAACTTTGCTGATGTTGTGTTGAATACAAAATTTCAAGGCCTCACAGTCGGATTTGCGGAATTTCGTAGATGGGTAATATAAGGCTGATATTCCAGCCATCAGTGAAGCTTTGGTCCTTCTAAACTTTGCTGTTGGTGTGGTGAATACAGAATTTCAAGGCGTCACAGTCGGATTTGCGGAATTTCCTAGATGGGCCATATAAGGCTGATATTCCAGCCATCAGTGATGCTTTGGTCCTTCTAAACTTTGCTGATGGTGTGGTGAATACAGAATTTCAAGGCGTGACAGTCGGATTTGCGGAATTTCCTAGTTGGGTCATATAAGGCTGATATTCCAGCCATCAGTGAAGCTTTGGTCCTTCTAAACTTTGCTGTTGGTGTGGTGAATACAGAATTTCAAGGCGTCACAGTCGGATTTGCGGAATTTCCTAGATGGGCCATATAAGGCTGATATTCCAGCCATCAGTGATGCTTTGGTCCTTCTAAACTTTGCTGATGGTGTGGTGAATACAGAATTTCAAGGCGTGACAGTCGGATTTGCGGAATTTCCTAGTTGGGTCATATAAGGCTGATATTCCAGCCATCAGTGAAGCTTTGGTCCTTCTAAACTTTGCTGTTGGTGTGGTGAATACAGAATTTCAAGGCGTCACAGTCGGATTTGCGGAATTGCCTAGATGGGCCATATAAGGCTGATATTCCAGCCATCAGTGATGCTTTGGTCCTTCTAAACTTTGCTGATGGTGTGGTGAATACAGAATTTCAAGGCGTGACAGTCGGATTTGCGGAATTTCCTAGTTGGGTCATATAAGGCTGATATTCCAGCCATCAGTGAAGCTTTGGTCCTTCTAAACTTTGCTGTTGGTGTGGTGAATACAGAATTTCAAGGCGTCACAGTCGGATTTGCGGAATTTCCTAGATGGGCCATATAAGGCTGATATTCCAGCCATCAGTGATGCTTTGGTCCTTCTAAACTTTGCTGATGGTGTGGTGAATACAGAATTTCAAGGCGTGACAGTCGGATTTGCGGAATTTCCTAGTTGGGTCATATAAGGCTGATATTCCAGCCATCAGTGATGCTTTGGTCCTTCTAAACTTTGCTGATGTTGTGTTAAATACAGAATTTCAAGGCGTGACAGTCGGATTTGCGGAATTTCGTAGATGGGTCATATAAGCATCAAGAAGGACCAAAGCATCACTGATGCTTCTAAACTTTGCTGATGGTGTGGTGAATACAGAATTTTAAGGCGTGACAGTCGGATTTGCGGAATTTCGTAGATGGGTCATATAAAGCTGATATTCCAGCCATCAGTGATGCTTTGGTCCTTCTAAACTTTGCTGATGGTGTGGTGAATACAGAATTTCAAGGCGTAACAGTCGGATTTGCAGAATTTCGTAGATGGGTCATATAAGGCTGATATTCCAGCCATCAGTGATGCTTTGGTCCTTCTTGACTTTGCTGATGGTGTGGTGAATACAGAATTTCAAGGCGTCACAGTCCGATTTGCGGAATTTCCTAGATGGGCCATATAAGGCTGATATTCCAGCCATCAGTGATGCTTTGGTCCTTCTTAACTTTGCTGATGGTGTGGTGAATACAGAATTTCAAGGCGTCACAGTCCGATTTGCGCAATTTCCTAGATGGGCCATATAAGGCTGATATTCCAGCCATCAGTGATGCTTTGGTCCTTCTATACTTTGCTGATGGTGTGGTGAATACAGAATTTCAAGGCGTGACAGTCGGATTTGCGGAATTTCGTAGATGGGTCATATTAGGCTGATATTCCAGCCATCACTGATTCTTTGGTCTTCTATACTTTGCTGATGGTGTGGTGAATACAGAATTTCAAGGCGTCACAGTCGGATTTTCAGAATTTCCTAGATGGGCCATATAAGGCTGATATTCCAGCCATCAGTGATGCTTTGGTCCTTCTAAACTTTGCTGATGGTGTGGTGAATACAGAATTTCAAGGCGTAACAGTCGGATTTGCAGAATTTCGTAGATGGGTCATATAAGGCTGATATTCCAGCCATCAGTGATGCTTTGGTCCTTCTTGACTTTGCTGATGGTGTGGTGAATACAGAATTTCAAGGCGTCACAGTCCGATTTGCGGAATTTCCTAGATGGGCCATATAAGGCTGATATTCCAGCCATCAGTGATGCTTTGGTCCTTCTTAACTTTGCTGATGGTGTGGTGAATACAGAATTTCAAGGCGTCACAGTCCGATTTGCGCAATTTCCTAGATGGGCCATATAAGGCTGATATTCCAGCCATCAGTGATGCTTTGGTCCTTCTAAACTTTGCTGATGGTGTGGTGAATACAGAATTTCAAGGCGTCACAGTCGGATTTGCGGAATTTCCTAGATGGGTCATATAAGGCTGATATTCCAGCCATCAGTGATGCTTTGGTCCTTCTAAACTTTGCTGATGGTGTGGTGAATACAGAATTTCAAGGCGTGACAGTCGGATTTGCGGAATTTCGTAGATGGGTCATATAAGGCTGATATTCCAGCCATCAGTGATGCTTTGGTCCTTCTAAACTTTGCAAATGGTGTGGTGAATACAGAATTTCAAATCGTCACAGTCCGATTTGCGGAATTTCCTAGATGGGCCATATAAGGCTGATATTCCAGCCATCAGTGATGCTTTGGTCCTTCTAAACTTTGCAAATGGTGTGGTGAATACAGAATTTCAAATCGTCACAGTCCGATTTGCGGAATTTCCTAGATGGGCCATATAAGGCTGATATTCCAGCCATCAGTGATGCTTTGGTCCTTCTTAACTTTAATGATGGTGTGGTGAATACAGAATTTCAAATCGTCACAGTCCGATTTGCGGAATTTCCTAGATGGGCCATATAAGGCTGATATTCCATCCATCAGTGATGCTTTGGTTCTTCTAAACTTTGCTGATGGTGTGGTGAATACAAAATTTCAAGGCCTTACAGTCGGATTTGCGGAACTTCGTAGATGGGTCATATAAGGCTGATATTCCAGCCATCCGTGATGCTTTGGTCCTTCTTTACTTTGCTGATGGTGTGGTGATTACAGAATTTCAAGGCCTCACAGTCGGATTTGCGGAATTTCGCTAATAATCCATCAAACCTCTCAAACATCGTAGGGCCTTCTACTACCTAATAGCTCAAAGTATTAAAGATGAAAAAGTCAACCCACAACGACAAGTCTTGCTCATTGGCATCGATGTTCGATAAATGTTGTGTGCAATGACAGCTGTATATAACATCTATCAGGTCGCTCATCGGTCTTTTATAGTTCGAAACCGAGTTGTTCCATATACAACACAGATGGTACTTGACAAGCCATCAAAGCACGCAAGATTGCAGATGGATTTATAAATTAAAGCTCTGTCATTTCTTAAATTAGTTTTCCAACTTTAGGTAGCTTGAGAGGTGTATCTGTAGGTCACCCTATTGTCTTGCAAGAAGCACACTCTCGTTGCAAAATTTTAATTTAACATGACCGCCATAAGAAGACTGAGAAGGCGATATATAGTCCTTGTCGAATAACCAAGGCATTTAAAAAGGACGTGCCATGTTTTTTGCTACAGTAAACTTCGAGTAACCCTACACCCATGACTCAACCCATGCAACCGTCAATGTCACTCCAGAGTTGACAACGTAATACTCAACCGGCACGCTTCTCACAACTTCAACTTCTCAAATACCTCCCAGCGTCCATTAAATAATTACGTTTGCACAATCAATCAATTCAGCTCAGAAGTCCCGAAAACAAGCTCCATTTCTATTTAAAAGACGCAACTCAACCATATAGCGACAACTTTTAATTAAAATGTTCCCATCTGTGTGTCCAAAGTCCCTCACCTAAGCAACACCTTCCTCCACCACCTGTATATCAAAGATTTGCCAACAAATCATTAAATGCCAGTTAGCTATTATCTAACCGCAAAAAGTTTTCTTGGAACTCCGTCAGGTACTCAGACCTCCTCTCTGAATAACTTTTCCTCACCGAAACCGAACCCCCTGGAGGGGGAATGTAAATTTTTCCAGGTTGCTAATTCTGAAATTATCGTCGCATTTTGAATTTCAAGAAGCCCCCCACCCCACTTCTACCCCAAAATAAATCAATTAATTTCGCCAAACAAGGGAAACCCTCAATTCGGTGAAACTTGTACCTCGAGGGGCTTCACAAATTCCTCACTTCCAATTACAAAACTCCCATCCTCTTCTGTCAACAGGTGTTCTTGCTGGCCCATTGCGATGACAACGTTTTGTATTTGCGCACCCTGGCGACAGGCACTGAACTACACACCCTTAAAGGACACAAATCCCGGGTAATAAATACCAACACAGGCGACCTCAACACATTAATAAAAAAAAATTCCATTTTCCATCAACAGATCCGTACGATGTCAATAGCGAAGGACAGCCAAAGGGCTGTGGTCGGCTGCGAGGATACACGTGCATTGATTTTCGACATGCATTCGGGAAAGTTAATCCGGTCGATGCCACCGAATCCAGGACCAGTGACAGCTGTCTATGCCATGGACAACGATGATTTCCTGATAACAGTGGGCGGCAATAAAATCACCTTCTACTCGTTTCGCAACGAGGAGCTCTACGTGCATCCGTATTCGCACAATCAACGGCGAAAACGTTCCCTCAAGCGAATGCAATCGCAGAGATCGCCCTCGACCACCCTGCCACCAATTAGTTGTTTCGATGTATCGAGGGATTCACAGCTGGCCGCCATCGCCTCGGGCAAGAGTGTGCACATACTGAAGGTGAACAACACTCCAGAATACCAGATGACGTTCGATGGGCATACGGGAGCAGTGACCTGCCTGAGCTTTGCACCGAATAGTGAATTTGTGGCGACAGGCTCTGAGGATAAGACTGTGAATATTTGGGGCATTGCGTTGGGTGCGATTGTAACAACTTTTAAGGTGGGTATCTGTTCTATGTGCGAGAGTCCTTGTTGATGAAGGATTTCCATTGGTTTTTAGGGTCACAATTCGAGCATTACATCGGTGGCGGTTTTAATGGATTCACGGCGAGCTATCTCATCAGATCGGGAGGGGTATTTGTACGTGTGGTTGGTTGAGGGTGGCACCCTATTGCAGACCGTTCAAGGACCAAATAAATTCCTGGCATCCACCAATAATATGAAGTTTGCTGTAAGTTTTGAAATTGACTTTGGTTACGAGTTAGCTGAGGAACTCGTGAATAATTTGACTTCAACTGAAGTGATGCAGTTGGAACTAAAGTTGAATCGAAAATCTGCATGGATGCTGAATAGAATTTTGTTGATGGAATCCTGGGAACTTGAATGACTGGTGGAATTCAGAAGCTAACCTGAGTTAGATGAAATTCGTTGTTGAGAACTTGAGTTTGCTGAAATGTCTTCATTTGTGGTTTTTGGCTACTTGATAGTTTATGGATTTGTGATTGATGTAAGGGGAGTCACGATGAGTCTATGTGAAACATAAAGCAGACTTGTCTTAAAAGCGAAAACTTAGTGAATTGTTGAGGCTAACTCAGTTTTATTGATTCTCTACCGATACTACAATCAGTTTTATCGATAAAGCGCCACCTTGATGCTGACTGGAGTTTTCATAATAACTCGCTATTTCCCTATAATCTTTTATTTCGAGTCTCAAATTATTCGGAAAACTTATCATCCAACACGAGACTGACTCGAGTTAAAATTTGAAACAGAAGAAACTTAAGGTAGACTCCAGCTTACAAGATGCACACTATCGATGATTCAGATTAGATTTAAGAACTTCAAGCTTTAGACTGACTAGAGTTAAAGTACAAAGAAAATTTGAAGCTGACTGAAGTTTATTGAATGAAATCGAGTTAGTTCCACAACTTCAAACACAAAACAAGCTTAAGGCTGGCTTGAGTTGGGACAAATTTGAAACAGAAAAGAAGCTTAAGGCCTACTAGATTTAGGCACATCAAACTTAAAACAAAATTCAAGCTGACTTAAGGTAAATCTCATGAGAAATTCGAAGCTGACTCAAGTTTATTAAATAAACTCATGATTACTCGAGTCTGTTGTACGATTTGTTTCTGATTCAGTTGAGATTTAGGTACTTCAAACTAAAAGCAAGATTCAAGCCGGCTTGAGGTAAATCTCACGAGAAATTCGAGTCTGACTCAAGTTTATTAACTGAACTCATGATTACTCGAGTTAGTTGCACGATATGCCTCTGAATTAGTTAAGATTGAGGTACTTCAAACTAAAAACAAGATCCAAGCTGTCTTGAGGTAAATCCCACGAGAAATTGGAGGCTGCCTCAAGTTTATTAACTGAACTCATGATTACTCGAGTTAGTTGCACGATATGCCTCTGATTGAGTTGAGATTTAGGTACATCAAACTAAAAACAAGTTTCAAGCTGACTTGAGGTAAATCTCACGAGAAATTCGAGGCTGACTCAAGTTTATTAACTTAACTCATGATTACTCGAGTTAGTTGCACGATATGCCTCTGATTGAGTTGAGATATAGGTACGTCAAACTTAAAACAAGTTTCAAGCTGACTTGAGGTAAATCTCACGAAAAGTTCCAGGCTGACTTAAGTTTATTAACTGAACTCATGATAACTAGAGTTAGTTGCACGATATGCCTCTGATTCAGTTGAGATTTAGGTACATCAACCTTAAAACAAGTTTCAAGCTGACTTGAGGTAAATCTCAAGAAAAATTCCAGGCTGACTTAAGTTTATTAACTGAAATAATGATAACTAGAGTTAGTTGCACGATATGCCTCTGATTCAGTTGAGATTTAGGTACTTCAAACTAAAAACAAGTTCCAAGCTGACTTGAGGTAAATCTCACGAAAAATTCCAGACTGACTTAAGTTTATTAACTGAACTCATGATTACTTCAAACTAAAAACAAGATCCAAGCTGGCTTGAGGTAAATCCCACGAGAAATTGGAGGCTGCCTCAAGTTTATTAAATTAACTCATGATTACTCGAGTTAGTTGCATGACATGCCTCCGACTTAGTTGCGATTTGGGTACTTCAAACTAAAAACAATATTCAAGCTGACGAGGTAAATCCCACGAGAAATTGGAGACTGACTCATGTTTATTAAATAAATGCGTCACGAGATGTTTGAAGCTGACTCAAGTTTGTTAAATGAGCTCTCGTTTACTCGAATTAACACCACGAGGATTCTTTGAGGCTTACTTGGCTTAAAACCCACGAAAAACTTGAAGCTAACTCAACTTTATTACATGAAAACTCGAGTTAGTTACACAATATGCCTCTGGAAACAACATTTAGGTACTTCCAACTCACAAGCTTCGTACCGACTTAAATTTAAACACACAAATTCCCGTTTGCTAATGCTCTCCCTAAACACTAAAGTTGAGCTTAAGCCCTTACTTATTACTTCCCAAAAATGTGTGACTTAGAAGTTTAAGTTGAACTTAAGCGTTTAAGGAGTGAACCTGCAAACGGCCCTAAACGTTTGGGAATTAAATGTCAATACCTCCAACTCGAGGCAGACTTTAGTTGAAATTCAATCGAAGTTTGAAGATGACTCATGTTAATTAAACGAATTACTCGAATCAATTCCAAAATATGTCTCTAGTTCCAACTAATTCATTCCTATGTTACACGAAAGTACCTCTAATGGCGATTGACTCAAGTCTCGTATTCCTCGCATGTCGCATCCACTAGCTAACCTTTCCACTTCCCAGGTTTGCACTAACGGCGACAACAGTTTAAAAATTTGGTCCCTAACAAGGGAAGACGAAAAGTACTCAGTATCCCACTCGGACGATATCACATGCTTCACCATAACAGCTGACAGCTTGTATGTGATAACCGGATCCCGTGATATGTCCCTAAAGGTTTGGCAGGCTACTGGTGGTAAACTAGCGCAAGTTCTTGTCGGCCACACAGATGCCGTAACATGCGTTGCAGTCTCAGTCACGAATAAAACCCAAGTGATATCCGGCTCGAAGGACTGCAATCTCATTGTCTGGGATTTACATACCGGAGAGGAGGTTCACACTTTGGCCGGTCATTTAGCTCAGGTCACTTGTGTCAAAGTATCAGCAGATGGTAACACAAATCGTAACAGATTCCGTCAGTATTTCTAAATTATTTTTGACATTTTCAGGAACAACAACTGTCACCGGAAGTGATGACAAAACTATCATCGTATGGGAAACCAAACGTGGCCTAGCTCTCACATCACTACAACTCCATGTGCCCTTTATTCGATTTGATATTAGTCTAGATTGCTCAAGGATATTGGTGCAACTAATTGACAGTTTTAATCTGCCTGTCATCTGCTTGCACAACACTCCCGCGCAATATGTCAAACTTCCAACTTATTCAGCACCAGCTCGTGATGTTGAAGGTATGTTGGGGATTTTGCTTTTACTGCAATGTCCTGTTTTTCTTTTTGTTTGCATTGTTAGATTTACGACCACAAGGACCAAAACGACAAATGAAACGTTTGCTGAAGAAGGAAGTCTCACTGGATACGTACACCTGGCAGAAGAAGTATGGCCATCTGACGTCTTCGGTTATGATGGCGCAAGTGGATGAGAGATTAAAGCGAAGATTTTCGGTGTCAGCTAGTATGGAGGAGATTTCCAAAATCGCCGAGATGAAGACGCTGACCTCACAAACGAATATTGGCCCAGAACAAGCAGCCTTAGCACAATCACAACATTTCGATCAATTAGAAGCGTTATGGAATAAGCGGTCGCCACCAAGGAGGCGTCATAATGCGGTGAGTTTTTTTATTCTCTGAGCTCTTTATCATAAGTAACACCATTAAGGTCGTGTTAAAGCAAAATGTCATCGGAACTCGTTTGCTAACCTTTTAGAAACGACACAAAAAGTGATGCCAAATCTGTTCAATATTTTTCCAATCTTTAATAAATTGCAGCAAACGAAATGTCAAAGAAGAAATACAACTCATCTCTCCCAGTGCAGTCAGATTAACCATTTAAACCAAAGGAGCTTATCTATTGTCTGCACTTTCGTGTAATCCCTTTTGTCCTTCAAAGAAGACGATAACAACTAACTTTATCTAATCTTCCTGCAGTAATACCTAAGTTGTCACCTTTTTACGCAAACAATAGAAAACCCTAGTGTCACTCTATTTCATCCCTAAATCCTTTTTTTGGACATAAATTATTTATGCAAATCATATCAAGTTCCTCGCACTGTTATCAGGATTTTATTATTATTATTATTATTATCTTTTATTAACAAGCAATTTAAATTACATGGTAATGTTAAAATTAATGAGCCTAGCTGCGATGACTATTTGCTCAATGATATAAAAAAAAAAAAAAATCTTATATGCTTATGTTAGTAGTAGAAATGAATTCATTAATTTTTTCTATGTTTGTAGAGTTATGATTTTTTAATATGTCATAAATGTTGGTGTTTTGAAAAATTTTGTTTATAAAAGGTTTGAAAACGATACAATTTACAAGTATATGATCTAGATCCAAACTAACTTTGCATGTAGGGCAGATTGGACGAGTATTTTTTGTCAGTAGATGTTGGTGTGTAGCTGTTGTGTGACCTAGCCGCAACCGAACGAAGTTTGTTATTTTAGATCTTGGAATGTTGGTAGGGTATTGTGGGTGGCTTCTGTTGGGGTTGGTTTTGGTGTAGTGATGATGGTATGAGTTCTGTTGAAGAAGTCGATTGGAATTAATATATTTTTGTATTAGATTTTTTAAATCGGATTTGGTGTATATGTTGAATTTGAACACTGGTGCAGCGTTACCAGATTTAGCAGTTTCCTGCGATTTTAGCAGTTTTTGATCATGAAAATGACCTGCAGCAGTTTTTTTAGCATTTTCTTAAATTTCAGCATTTTTTGGCAGTTTTCAAACAAAAAAAATTATACATGTTTTTAATTGTTTGGGCGACAGTAAACACGAATACACGATCGCCTTCAAGAAAATTGATTCCAAAGAAATACGCAGAGTTGGGGTCAGAAAGCAAACAAAGTAAACACAGCTGTTTATGTGTTGTGTCGGTGTGGTGGATACCTATTGATGTAACTGTCTAGCATTTCCAATTGGAAAGGGTGCAGATAGTTATTATATTATTTACATAGGCATTGCTTGGACAACGACACTCAATCCGAATTGTGTATTTATTAAATACGTGCGTCACTCGGTTGCTCTAGCTTTCAGTCATGGCAGTAAGAAATTGCCAAAATCCTTTGAGCAATTGGTCAAAACATACTTTTCTCAAAGTAGTAAAAGCCAACGAGAATTCCAAGAGTTTTTTTTGAAACAGAAAAGCATAGGATTTTGCGCCATTAAGGCATTAGATGCCTATCGCTACATGCTTGCGTCAATTAAATTATAGAACAATGGAGTGCATTAAAATTGTGAATATTTAACAACAAATTCTGTCCCAACGAATTTATTTTTAATAGTTTGAATGACAGTATAATAATACTTTTTATGCTATGGACTACAATTTCCTATGGTAAACAAATTCAACCTTATATTTCAAAGGGATTATGCTTATGTATCCAACAATAACTAAATTTGCAATATTTATGCTTACTGGCATCTAATACTGCTTGTGAAACAATAAGGGTATTCATGCAACATCGTAATTTTATTACGTGCGAAAGATTATAACTTTACGACGACGTTTCATGAACGACCCTAAAACATCATCACTAAGTTATGCGGTAACCCACTGAATTTAATCTCATTTTAGTAATTTATTCATTGATAGAATTTTGTTCTTATTGTTGTCTTTCCGTTCTCGATAAATTGTTTAAGTTTAGCGCATACTTTTGTTGTGTGAAAGTGACTGATCAAATGTCAAAATAGCAATTCAAAAGTTTACAACATTTATCACCTCAGTTTATGCACCCAATTCCTGTGAGAAAATACATACAAAATTTGACAGTTCATTTATCACGTCGTAATTTTATCACGTTTACAACGTTTACGACGACTTTTCGATGTTGCATGAATACCCCTAATATTTTCGCAGGTAAATTCGTTAAAAACTAAAAACGGTAATCGCTTCAGTAACGAAAATGTTGCTTTACAAGTAAAGCAGGGGGTTTCTTAAGGTGAAGGCTGTTATAACATTGTTCCAACAAATAAAATGGTGACTTTAATAAATTCAAAAATTCTCTTTAAAGATTCCAAACGATTTAATTTAATAACTTTGTACATATTTAAATTTAAAAATTTTCATCTTTTATAAATTATCATCTAATATAATAACAAATGTAACTGTATATATATTTTTTGAACTAAAAAAAACGTATTTCTCAAGGAAAAATCGATCGCAGTTATTTTTAGCATTTTTTTTTACATTTTCGTCTAGCAGGTTTTGCAGTTTTTCGTCCTAGCTTTAGCAGGTTTAAAAATTTTTATCTGGTAACGCTGCACTGGTGCATTTTTGGCTGAATTAGCAGCATGGTCGGCGTGTTCATTGCCTACGATGCCAGTGTGACCAGGGATCCAGATAAGTTTTAGCTTGTTAGGGGATTTGATGATTATATTTCGAATTTCGATGATAAGTTCGGTGTTGTTGTTGGGGTTGTTGATGGCTTTGAGAACAGAGTAGCTATCACTACATATTATATGTTTACCACGCCGGTTTAGTGCTTCTTTTAAAGCTTGTAAAATAGCGAATGCTTCGGCTTTGAAAATCGATGAAAATTCGGGTAGGATTCCAATTCGAAGTATTGCACCGTTTTCAAGTGTCACGGCGAATGAAGTACTTTCAGTTGTTTTTGAACCGTCGGAAAATATGAATTTCCATCCGTTTGATTTAAGGTCAGAGGAAATGCTGGAGAACATTGCATGGTATATTTCTTTACTAGTATTGTCTTTTTTATAATCTGCTAGTGTCATTATCGTTGCCTCCGACTTTATTAACCAAGGTGGGTATGTTGTAAGAACGTTTTTTGGGCGCTTTGTTGGAATTTGCAATTGTTTAGCTTTATCAAAGATGACACTGATTGCGGATTGAACTTTCTTCCTTGTTTTGTGATTTTTGGATTCCAGGATATCTTTGTCAATAACTGAGTGTTTGGAAAAAGCCAGCTTTGCGGTTAATTTTAGAGTGATAGCATCTTTTCTCTCTTCAATTGTAGGAAGTCCCGCTTCTGCCAATATGTTTTTAATCGGGGTTGTAGGAAAGGCATTAATAGATATTCTAACTGCATGGTGGTATGTTGGTTTGATGATGTTTAAGGTCGTTTTGGGGCAATTGCCGTAAATGAATAACCCATAGTCAATTTTGCTAAGAACTAACATTTTGGTGATAGATGATAACGTGTTAATATGTACACTACTTTTTTTACTACATAAATACTTAATAATATTAACCCTCGCAGCTAGTGATTTCTTAAGATCTAGACAATGCTGATTCCATTTATATTTTTTATTAAAAGTAAGTCCTAAGATTTTCAAATTATCAACGTTAACAATATTTATATTATTTATGTTTACCGCTAATTGGGGACAGTCACGTATACGGCATAGATGAAGTGTTTTACATTTACCTATTGAGAGTTTTGCGCCAGATATGTCTGACCAATCTAAAATATCTTTTAAAGCTCTTTTAAATAAATTCTTGCAGCTATTTAAATCGTTGACTTTGCAAAGAATGTATATATCGTCTGCATATTGACAAAAATCGAGAAGTTTGTATTTCGATAGTATAACGCATATATCGTCGAAAGCTATAATAAATAGGACTACCGACAAAGGTATGTAACGGATATTGTTTGGAATAACAGTTATCAACTTTAGTGTAAAACTTCCTATTGGTTAGGAATGATCTTACGTATCCATAAATTTTTTTACCGACACCCCATACTTTCAGTTTGTTTAATATAATGTGTAAGCCAATCTTATCGAAAGCCTTTTCAAAGTCTAAAGAAAGAACTGACACATGATTTTTGGCGGACAAAGCTTTTGATACATAGTAGTCGACATGTAGATGAGCATCGATACACCCTTTGTTCGATTTAAAGGCTACTTGCTTAGACGAGGTGAGTTTTTTTGTTTCAATGAACCAGAAAAGGCGTTTAGCTACAATTTTTTCAAGTATTTTGGATAAACAGGGGATCAGAGAGATTGGACGGTAATTTTCAACAAGACAATTTTTTTTATTTGGTTTTAGAATGGGCAATAATGAGACTGTTTTCCAACTTTGTGGTATAGTCCCTGAATCGAGGATGTTATTATACAATGTGATAAGTCGTGATTTGACCACATTTGGCAATTGCTTTAACATCGGATAGGATATACGATCTCTACCCGGTGTTTTACCTTTGACTTGGTTTAGGCATGATTCAAATTCGATCAGGGAAATAGGTTCTTCAATTCGTTTAGCGGTCGGATTAGTTGCATGTAGTGGCAGAGGATTATTGAGAGTGCAAATCTTAGTACTATTGAAGTTAGGGTGAAAATTAGAGTCATCTGAGAGTTTTGACCATGTTTGGGAAAAAAAGTTACAGATTAGGTTTTGATCAGTAATTATATGGTTCGGTGACTTGATACTTTTTATTTTGGATGCTGAACGATTTCCTGTCAACATACGAATATTATGCCATATTTTGGCAGGAGGGGAGTTGGGATTGATGGTCGCTGTAAATTAAGAAAAGCTTTTAGCCTTACTGTCTTTCAGTAATCTGCGAAACCGGGCATTTGTTTTTTTAAATTGTATTGAGTTGGTCTCTTTTGGAATTCTCTTAGAGCTAGCATCTTGTCTTTTCGTAGTGAAGAAAGTTCGGGGTTCCACCAAGGGACAGTTCTATTGTTTTTTGCTCCAAATGTTGGGTGCGTCTGAGGAATTGAGGTGTTAGCAGCCATTCGGATTGCTTTTTGTAGCAATGCGGCTTCTTTGTTAGTATTTGTTGATAGTTTTTTATCTTGTAGGTATACATTTATTTTATTTTTGAATAAACACCAATTTGCATTGTCAGTTTTGAATTTTGCAATACCGGATTTGTTTACGGTATCTCTACTTACCCAATACAACATAGAGTTGCGAAAATCAAAAAGAGCGTCGCAAATACTGTGAGGAACTCGAAGAGCTTCCGGCGGTGGCGCGTCTCCAGAGGGCACTCTCGAAAGATAAAAAAAACTGCATGGGATTACTAGTCAAAGCTGACGGTAAAATCACATGCGACCGGGAAGAAACGTTGACCACACTTCTTCAGGTACACTTTCCCGGCTCTACAATCAAAAGTGAGTTTCATGAACACATGATAGATGACTCACCTCCTATAAACCTGAAAAGGATTAATAGTTTATCCGGCAAACTTTTCACTCCGGATAAGGTCAAATGGGCGATCAACTCATTTAAACCATACAAGGCACCAGGGACAGACCGAATCTTTCCTGCTCTTATACAAAAGGGCTTGGACTTTTTCCTACCCACTATGGTAGCCTTATTTAGGTTTAGTTTCAATTGGGGCTACATACCACAAACCTGGAGGGAGGTAAACGTGGTATTTATCCCCAAACCAGGCAAACCAATAGAACTACCTAAATCATACCGTCCAATAAGCTTAACATCGTTTTTCCTGAAAACAATGGAAAGAATACTTGACGTACACATTAGAGAGTGCTTAAATGAAAGCACTCCTCTGCACCCATGTCAATTCGCCTACCAAAAAGGTAAATCCACGGAAGGAGCACTTCTAAGTTTAACATCACAAATAAAAAGTGCATACGAAAACAAAGAAGTAGCTTTATGTGCCTTCCTAGACATAGAGGGCGCTTTTGACAACACTGGATATGACTCCATATCAAATGCTTTGTCTCATAGAAGAATAGATCATCCCACCATCAAATGGATCAAAGCGATGCTTGAAAGTCGGAAAATAACTGCTTCATCAGCACAGACCTCAGTATCAGTAACAGCCGTTAAAGGCTGCCCTCAGGGAGGAGTACTCTCACCCCTACTATGGTCTCTGGTTATCGATAACCTACTTCAAGACCTAAGTAATGCAGGTTTCAATATAATTGGATACGCCGATGACCTAGTCATCATAATAAAGGGCAAAGAACCAAACGAAGTTACAACACGTTTGCAAAACGCCCTTAAGATAGTCATAGACTGGTGTAATAAAGAAAGTCTCTCTATAAACCCCAGCAAGGCTATCATCGTCCCTTTTACAAAAAGGAGGAAATTAAATATCTTTCCCAAAATTCAATTAATGGTACACACATTGAGTATTCCAACGAAGTAAAATATCTTGGAGTGATCCTCGATAAAACACTAAGCTGGAACTCCCACATCAACAACAAAATTCAAAAAACAACCAAAGCTTTCTGGGCTTGCCGAAGCATGTATGGTAAAACCTGGGGAATCTCTCCAAAGACCACACACTGGATCTACACGATCATGGTCAGGCCCATTATAACATACGCTTCAATAGAATGGTGGAACAAAGTCACCCAAAAAACAACTATAAATAAATTAAACAAGGTACAAGGCCTGTCTGGGCATTACCGGAGCTATGCGTACCTGTCCCACGGCGGCTATGGAAGCCATAATAGGACTAACACCTCTCCACATTTATATAAAAAAAGTGGCAATTCGCAGCTCAGCAAGTTTGACACAAGCGGAAGAATTAAACATTAGTGAACATCTAAAACTAATTGAACTTCTATCCGAACTTCCAGAACATGACATGATCTGTGCGGTTACAGACCGCTTACCAAAGACACTATGCTTCGACAAAAGATTCGCAACGGAGATCACAACCAGAGAAGCATGGTGTAGCAACAACCCTCCAAACTGCCTAAACGGCCTAAAGTGGTATACGGATGGTTCTAAAATGGACTCAGGGTTAGGAGCTGGCATACATGGACCAAATAAAAACATCTCAATACCTATGGGAAAAAACCCTAGTGTATTCCAAGCTGAGCTCCATGCCATAAAAGAATGCGCAAACCTAATACACAACTCAGGTATTAAAGGCGCAAACATCCATATATTCACGGACAGTCAAGCAGCTATAAAATCCCTTAGCTCACACATCATTGACTCCAAATTAGTACTACACTGCTTCAACTCCCTCCAAACACTCAGTTCCAGGAACAAAACCAGACTATGGTGGGTCCCCGGACATAAGGGAGTTGAAGGTAACGAAAAAGCTGATGAACTAGCCAGAAAATGTTCTGAAACCCCCTTCATTGGACCTGAACCCTTCTGTGCAATCCCCAAATCAGCCATAAATCTAGTCATAAAAAACTGGGAACAAAACAGATGTGTTTCATACTGGGGAAACATCCCAGGCCTAAGACAGGCCAAAAGAGCTATTCAGCCCTTCAAATCAGATGCCAACAAGATACTAAATCTTCGCAGGCACGATATCAAAAACTTAGTAGGCTACCTAACTGGTCATCACGGTCTGCGATATCACCTAAACAAAATGCGTCTAGTCGACTCACCGGAGTGCAGACTATGTCTAGAAGAAGACGAAACAGCCGAGCATATCATATGTGAATGCCCGGCTCTTTACGGTATGAGAAGAGAATCTTTCTTCAGGGAATTTTTAAGTCCCGAAGAATTGAGGAAATCTTCGGCTGAAAGTATTATCAGCTACATCAGGAAAGTAGAAGCGCTACTAACCTAAAAAGCATCTGACGGCAAGCACAATAGATCTTTTAGGTCGATGTGTATATTACTGCTTAGGCAGGTCAGAATTTAAAAAAAAAAATAAAAAAAAAAAAAGTTTACGGTAGTGTGTCCCATATTTACTGATGTCATTATGGGGTAGTGGTCACTATTATTAAGGTCATCTAAGGTTTTCCAGGAGGTAGTCGGAAGTAGCTGGGGGGAGCAGCAAGTAATGTCTATATGGGTGAATGTGTTATGCGTTGAAAGGTGGGTTGGAGAGCCGTCATTTAAAAGAGTAAGGTTGGAGTTGAGAAGAAAATCTTCGAAAACTGAACCTCTAGAGTTTGTGGAAGTTGATCCCCAGAGCACGCTCCAAGCATTGACGTCACCACCAAATATTAATGGTGAACTGATCTGATTAACAATGTTGTGTAAATCGGTCGCTTGTAGATGTTCGTGCGGAGGAATGTAAAGGCCAATGTAGGTGATTTTCATATTAATTTCAATTTCACAAGCGATTGCTTGCAAATTTGAGTTAAGATGTAGTATTTTATGTGGTATGTTTTTCTTTACCAGTAGACCAACACCTTGTTTGGATGTTGTGTTTGTGGCTAAATTATTAAAATATCCAAGGTTAATTTTTTGGGACAATTGGGTTGGAGTTGAATGGGCAGTGCGTTTCTTGGAGCGATATTATGCTAGGGTTGTGTTCTTTGATCAAAATATTAAGCTCGTCAAAGTTGTGTCGAAATCCTTTTCCTGCAGTAATACCTAAGTTGTCACCTTTTTACGCAAACAATAGAATACCCTAGTGTCACTCTATTTCAACCCTAAATCCTTTTTTTGGACATAAATTATCTATGCAAATCATTGCAAGTTCCTCGCACTGTTATCAGGATTTTATTTGAATTTTTCCAAAAGGATATACGCCCCGGTTCGTTAGGTAAGCTAAAATGTAAACTTCAGGGAAGTGCAAATCAAAAAAGTTTTTTTGAAGTTATTTCAACGGTCAACCCTATCGGTGGTATTTGTTTCCAATTGTTTGTTTTAGTTCCGTTTTCTTTTTTTGTTTTCCTTTGTTAACTCGTCGTCCTTTTTGTTTTGTTTCATTAAAGTTTGCCGTGGGTTATATGACCTCGGGGTTCTTTGAAGTTTATCTGAGTGATGATGTAGGAGTGGATTATTGAAGTTTTACATCAGTGATGCCAAGTTGATGGTTTATGTGGTTGACCACAAACTTAGGAAATAATTCCTTAATGACATTCTTTGTAGAATGGGGTTGTATCGGTGTACAGAATATTGTACCGCAAATTGGAGACAGTAACAACCACCAAAAAAAAACACTGCAGCTCAATGAATCAAAGGAATTTGATAAGAGGGGCAGAGAGGAAGTTTTTAATTGAACATGCTTCTTTTATGTCCTCTAATTGTTCCCAAATGTTTCCCCTCCGAGTTCTGTCAGGCACGCTCTAGTTTGGAAGGGAGGCAATTGGAAAGTTGACGTCTTCCCACGCAGATAGTGTTATTTGTCGTAAGGCGAGTTTTAATTTCTGTTTTCGCTTCAATATGTTGAAATCCTCTGGAGTTTATTCTTGGAGTTCCTGTACATCCTGGTTGGAGTGGATGAATTATTGCAATTATTGAAATTTTATGGCAGTGATGCCAAGTTGTTGGTTTATGGGGTTGACCACAAATTCCATACTAAAGAAATGATTCCTTGAAGGCATTCATTATAGAATGGGATCGTACTTACTTACTTATCGGGCTCCCGACCCGTGAAGAGTCTCTGCCTGAGACACTGCAGCCTTTCATCCTATACGATCCCTGGGTCGCTGCTTCCAGTTGTCTAGCCTTTTCAGACCCACACACAAAAAAAACGTTCGATTAGGGTGGAACTTTATTATTCGTTTCTCTTCGATATAGGATTAACGAAAAAAATAAAAAAAAAAATTATTGTATGTACAGTTCTCCTAGGAAGGACATCACACATTTGTGTACCTTGGGTCATAAGAAGTTCACAAAATTTCATTATTCCAAACAAACAAATTACTGAAAATATGGTTTCTTTATCTTTATTCGAAAATCTTTCATTTGGAATTCCACAATAAAACTTATAAAAGACAAACAAAACAATACGAAAAAATAATACACAGAAAAGACGGAATTCATTTAAAATTAAAAGCTTAAAAGTATGTAAGAACGTTATAAATTTTTTTATTTTGTATGGTATGCTCTAAAACAATCTTTTTCCCTTGAAATGCAAATATGAACTTTGCACTTCTGGCATCTGGCCCTTGAGCGGCTTAAGCATCCTTCATTTCGACACCTTTTCGCTGTACCATCTAAAAATTCCGGCCAATGATCGTATCTATCATACCTGATATCATCCGGGGTCTTATGTGGACGATACTTTGTGCCATAATATCCTTCAGGCAGTTCAAATTTTGTTACTTCATCGCCTGGTGGGTCCATCATTTGTGCCAGTACCTTACCAATTTCAAGTTTGTAAAATAAGAACGGCTTGACATCTTTTTTTTTTATCTCTTAGGAGTGATGCATCTTTCTTGTACTCCATCCAGGAATTGTAGATTGCGAGGTCAAGAAAATGAAAGAAAACTTTAACTGGCCACTTTCTTGTCTTTGTCTTTATACGATAGTATTCCATCATTTGATCACCTATGTCTACCCCGCCAATAAATGTGTTGTAATCTTGGATTACACCGGGTATAGGTACTGGTAGACGTCGCTTTAGACCTTTTACCCAGCGATTGACCTCTCCGATGGGATCTTTGCCACATATAGTTGACACAACTGTCACACATTTCGTGTCGCACCATTTTACTGCTACCACTTGCCCGTTTTTTACAAATTGGCTCATCTCACCTCGCACCATTTTCTTATCCTGTGGAAAATGGATTTTATTTCCTAAACGGTTTGTCATTATCGTGCCCGTAGCTTTGAACCCCATTTCATCTAATTTCTCTAAAAGAGAAACAGTTGTAAAAAATCGATCAAAGTATAAATGGCTTCCGATTGTCAAAAATTTTGTAAGGCGTATGACTATTGAAGGGCCATGTCCAAGTCCACAGTCAGCAAATGTTCCAGCTCCTTGAAACAATTCAAAGTCAACAATAAGTCCACCGGAGGTAGCGCAAACAAGATTTTTAAGTCCTACTGGACAAGGTTTAGATCTAATTGTCTGTCTTGCTGGACATCTGCCAGTAAATGGTACCATTTGCTCATCTATTGAAT
This sequence comes from Rhingia campestris, assembly GCA_932526625.1. Lineage (NCBI taxonomy): Eukaryota > Metazoa > Arthropoda > Insecta > Diptera > Syrphidae > Rhingia > Rhingia campestris. Next base: position 16,350,628 of record OW052185.1, on the reverse strand, counting down.
AAGTAGTAATGTCGGTTGCCAATTGATTGCAGCGGTTTCTTACTAAGTCAATGACAGGCTGTATTCTCCATAATTTATTTGTTGCACTGGGCTTGCTGGTATCAACAAAGTGAATTATATTCCGCATTCTCATAAATTTGTTTCGGGACATAGAGTTGGTTATTAGATCGATTCGAAAATCCTCAGTCCAATATAGTCGCATATTAGGAAAACCCAGACATCCCATGATTATGGAGCAACCGTAAAAGTTTTTTATTTCGGTTTCGGTTAATTGCAATTCACTTCCACTTGTTGCCAGTACGTACATTTTTGTATATTTCACAACATCTTCAAAGTGAGATTTCGGAAAATAATTGGAGAAATACTCCATTGGTGTACCAAGCTGCACAAAATTCGGACATCCTTGCACTATTGGAATCTTGTGATGTGGAAAATCAATTTGTTTCCATAAATCATTTCTTTGGTTTTTTGCTGAGGACATTGACGAATCACGTGTACTAAAAATAATTTCTGCAAACAATATTGGTGTTAAAAAAAAAAAACATTAAGACCCACAACCCATTTTACCTGCTTCCGGTTCTCCCTGAGGTAAATTCTCATCCTCCACTTCATCACTAACCTCATCATCAACAAAATTTGGTTTCCAGGTTTCATCAGCCTGTTCGTCATCATGCTGTTCGTCGACATGCTTCCATTCACCGAGAGGACCCACACAACACTGAGCAACTTCTTTAGAATTGCATCGAATTCTCACTTTTTCTGCACTACGAAGCAAAGAGAACACATAACACGATCGCTGTTTTTGGGCTTTTAAATGAAATGTTCAACTATAAGTCTAAAATATTTTTTTTTAAACACATCTCACAAATGAGTACTGTGGGTCGGAAAGGGCTAGACTAAGCGCTCTGGCATCCGCGATGGCTCGGTCTTTGAAACAGAGGTTCGGTCTTCCTTGCCGTCTCGAACCTGCGGGCTCGGATTCAAAGATCCTCTTAGCTGGAGCATTATTGGCCATTCGCTCGATGTGGTCGAGCCAATGTAGTCGACGTGTTGTGGCTTTTTGGACTACATCCACATCTTGTTACAGCTCATAGAGTTCGCGGTTGTATCTTCTCCTCCAATTGCCCTCCTCGCGTACAGGACCAAAAATCCGCAGAAGTATTTTTCATTCGAATGCGCCCGCAGTGTAAGCTCTCCCTTCTTGCTTATTGTCCAGCACTCGGCACCATAAAGCAGATCTGGCAGGATAAGGGTTTTGTAGAGCACACATTTCGTCCTTCGAGTTAGGAGTTTTGAATCCAGTTGTTTTGCCAAACCGAAGCAGCAACAGTTTCCTTGGGTAATTCTGCGCCGGATCTCCACTAGGGTGTCATTCGAGAAGTCTATGTTTACTCCGAGGTAGGTGAACTCCTTAACCACCTTGAAATTTCTGCTATCAATAGTGACGTTGTGTCCTAGTGTTGAAAATAGTACATTCCGTGTTAACACCTGCCCTGCGCATTATCTGCTCCAGTACGAGGTTGAAGAAGTCACATGATAGCGCGTCTCCTTGCCGAAATCCGGTGCACGTTTGGAATAGTTCGGAGGAGCTACTTCCCAACAGCACGTTGCAGCGCGTGTTTTCCAGCGTCACGAGACACAACTGAATGAACCAGTTTCGCCGGGATTCCGAATTCGGCCATCGCCATATAGAGCTCCTGACGATGTATGCTATCATACGCGGCTTTGAAGTCGATGAATAGGTGGTGAGTTTCGACTTGAAATTCGTTGGTCTTTTCCAGGATTTGCCTCGGTGTGAAAATTTGGTCTATAGTCGATCTGCCGGGCCAGAAGCCACACTGGCACGTCCCGATTAGTGTGATGCAGAACGGGTTTAGACGTTCACACAGTACGTTGGATAGGATCTTGTATGCGACATTAAGCAGGGATATGCCTCTATAGTTCTTGCAAGACATAGGATCGCCTTTTTTGTAGATGGGGCATATGGAGCTGATAGTCCAGTCATCGGGCATGTTTTCTTCCACCCATACTTGGTTGATGATTCGGTGCATGCTCCCTACCAAAACATCACCACCGTATTTAAAAAGCTCCGCTGGAAAGCCATCAGAGCCTGCGGCCTTGTTAGCTTTTTTATAGCTAGGCCAACTTCTTCTATACTAGGTGGTGGAACTAGTTGTTCATTGACTGGACGTGGGTTCTCTTCTTGCCCTATCCCTGTCTCTCTACATGGTGCCCATTAAGCAGCTGCTGGAAAATGCTGCATATTTACTATTCCCTGCGCTTCGGTTACTAGGTTTCCTTCGCTGTCTCGAAGAGCCTGCGTTCCGGTTTTGTAGCCAGCAGCCAGTTGCTTGGATTTTTTATAAAACCTCCGGATGTTTATATGATCCCGCGACTCTTCGATCTCCTTGAGCTGGGAGGCTGCGTAGGCTCTTTTCTTTCTTCTTTTCCTCACTTATCCTGGCTCGATACTCTTCTCTCGATGCCCTTGTTTTGCCCTGCAACGCTTTCTTCTGTGCATCTTCTGTCACCTTTTTCCTGTGAGCGTATTCATCATCATACCACGGGCTCTTTCTCGGGGGTGGCTGGTACCCTACAGTGGTTTCGGCTACCTCCTTGATGATGTCACGATACTTGGACCACTGATTGTTGGCGTCTGTGGTATGTGGGTGCACAGAGGAGAGTTTCATACTCAGGCGCTCACTATAGGCTCTGGCTACTCCAGGTGTGCTAAGGCGTCCAACGTCGAATTTCTTCTTCTGGACCGTTCGCAGCTTCTTCTCGTTGGACAGTCGAGCTCTGAATTTAGCAGCGACAAGAAACTGGTCAGAGTCGACGTTTGCCCCTCGGAATGTGTGCACGTCGAGGATGTTGGATTCGTGCCTCGCATCGATTAGCACATGGTCGATTTGGTTGGCGGTTCGACCGTCTGGAGAGCGCCATGTTGGTGTGTGGTTCCTTAGCCTTGGGAACCTAGTGCTACCATATTACGAGCTGCGGCAAAATCGATTAGTCGGTACCCGTTTCCTGTTGTCATTTCGTGGATTCTGTGCTTACCAACAGACTTTCCGACTTTAGCATTGAAATCCTCGAGTACAACTTTTGCATCATACTCCGGACAGGCTCCATAGGCTCCCTCCAGGAGGTCATAAAACTCCTCCTGGAAGGGATTTTCAGCGGTTATTTCTGCTTTGTACCGCGTGAGGACAGACTCAAGTTTTTGAGTAGCACCCGGGGTGTAGAGTGTTCGTACATTCCAGGTACATACTTTCATATCATAGTCCATTGACGTTCCGGGTCTTGTTGACATATGAGGAGTTTCATTATCCGAGGCTGTTTGTGTCTCTTTCATAACAAATCGATTTTTTCCATGGTCGGAAAGTTACCTCCACGGCACAACCCCCAACCTGGAGGACCAGGCACTGGTTTTGACCGGAAATACTGATGTCAGTAACACATTTTGGGATGCGGGTGCTGTCGTAGACCCATTGAGGGCTCCTCAGCTACCAAATCTTATTGGAAACCCATATAGAGCTGATGTTCAAATATGTCGAAGCAGATCATATAGGGATTGCACTTATCAGTTCGACCTAACTGGCGCTGTAGGTGCCACCGTTGATTCCATCTAGGGAATTCCTCCACTGTCGCCTAAAGTGAGTACAGAAGTGAGAGGATACTCCTCACCCCTCTCTCGTTCGCTTCCACCAACGAGCTTCCACAGGGGTTCGTTACCTATTCGCCAGTCGAGGTACTAGGCACCCACCTGTCACCAGCGTGCAGGTGAGAGTAGGAGTTGCTAGTGATAGGCTAGTGATAGGCTAGAGTGAGAACGCTTGTGTTCTAATGTAATCGCATCACTACCCTTAAACACCGGCGGGCTCGTACACAATATGTTAAAATTCTGTAGAATCTATTGATCTTGGACTTGCTTCTCCAATGTTGCTTCAAGAATTTCTGTATACCATGTCATGGGTGATAGCTTTGATCATTCAACAGTTTCCCGGATAGCTACAAAATAAACAGCTTAATCGGCAAGTCACCCACTTCTTCATTAAACAAAAATTCGATTTTGATCTTCCCTGACACTATTTAATAATTTTTAACAAATCTCTTCCACAGGGTCTATCCCGTCAGACATCACTCGTTGAAGATCGCCTCGAATCATCCGATGACGATGAATACCACGACGAACGTGCAGGTATGTCCACATCCTCAGAAACCGTTCATAGTTGTTTATTAGATCCCGGAATGTCAAGAATGCGTCCAATGTCCCTACCGATAGCTGCATGGGAAACATGTAGCATAGACGGTTCGACGCACAGTGGTCTCGATCATGGTGCTCAACCAGATCTCGTTAAAGATATTCCCGCTGAAAATATTAAGTCGTCATCTGCAAACGGCCAACAGCAGTCCTCTAATCTACCCGGCTGTTCCAGCTGTATTTGTGACAACCAGGCAACGAAGAAATGGAGCATATTTCGATGGAAAAGCGTTAAATCACGCAATGAACGTCGCAATTGCAAGTCCCTGGAAACCACTGCCAGTAACAGTGTTGCCACCACACCAGCGACTGCAACAAATGCGATTCTTATTGAGCAACATGATCGAACCACTGTTCGTCGAGCAGAGCATCACCATCATCCAACGCAAACACCTGCCTCCTCAAATGCGCCACGACTCAGTCAATTGAATGGCAATTTCCGATTTTGGAATGTCTTCCATTTGCACAAACGTGGCAAGGATCTGAAGGCTGTCAATACGTTGGCTGATGTTGACGCTGCGAAAAAGAGAAAAAAACACAAACGCAGACAACAACACAAATCACCAAAAGAACACTCCTGCCTTGCACAGTAGTTGGTAGAAAAATTCAAACGCACACATGGTTTTGTTGTAATAAAATTTTTTTTTTGTTTTCCTTAATCAAACGGACACAGAATTGTTATCTAGTTGTTTTGTTCTTTTTTTTTTTCCTTAAATTGTCACTTTGTTGCAGTGAGTTTTTCAAAATAGAAAACGTATCTCTTGGATGCGTGCTGCACTTGATGTCCACGAGTAGAATTTATTATACCTACTGTTAGTACTGTTAGTAGTTAGTGTTAAGACTGTAAGTTAGAAAACTCCATTTTGAATATATTTATATGTCGGTTTTGTGTGCATGCAGTAAATGCAATGCTCGACCTAGGAGGTCTTGAAATCTTAAAGGTCGTTCGCTGTAGTACAACTATGAAATAAATTAAATTATTTTTTTTTATTTTTAACAAGATTGGAATTTAATTTTTTTTTTATTTGATGGATGTGGGTAAGTTTTGCAGAGGTCAAGGTAAGTGGTTTTGGTGTTTTTTTATATTTTACAAGGCATTTGGAAGAAAAAAAAACTCGGAATCTGGTAATCTAGTCGCTGGTGATGGAATTTTTATGCTGACTGGGCCTCCGCACACGAGATGAGTTTAACTTTGGTGTGAAACTGGTTTCACACCATACTCCAAGCGCACACGAGATGAATATGCCAGCAGAACAAATTGTATTCATGAACCCCTTTTCGTTGTGTTAGTAATTCTAGAGAAATTGAAATTTGACTTTTTTTTTTAAATTCTGACCTTGCTAAGCAGTAATATACACATCGACCTAACAGATCTATTGTGCTTGACTTCAGATGAGTTTTAGGTTAGTAGCGCTTTTACTTTCCTAATGTAGCTGATAATACACTAGTCGGCATAAGTATTTTGACGAAATAAAAATCGTGCATTTTTGAGTTTAACTTCTAAATGGCTTGACAAGAATTCATGTTTATTTTTTTCATTTTTATATATAACTAATACAAACTTAAAAATAGGCAAACAAATAACGGGTGATTTTTTAGCTGGTTTGGTTTTGGCAACACTGGTTTTGACAGCTGACGTGTGTTTAGTACCTTGTGTCACTGTCAAACAGCTTCAGTTTGGTTTGCAATTTAATCATGGATCGTCTTACAAATGAACAACGCTTGCAAATTATTGAATTTTAGTATCAAAATTCGTGCTCGGTTCGAAATGTTCATCGCGCGCTGCTTCCATTTTATGATCGGCATTCTCGACCTTCTGAGCAGTCTATTCGGAAGATTGTGACCAAATTTCGCACCAAATTTACTTTGTTGGACATTAAACCACCAACACGTTTACGTACTGTGCGTAGTGAAGAAAATATTGCGGCCGTATCAGCTAGTGTGACAGAAGACCGCGAAATGTCGATTCGGCGCCGTTCCCAACAGTTAGGCCTTTGTTACAGCACTACGTGGAAAATTTTGCGTAAGGATTTGGGCATAAAGCCTTTTAGGATACAGCTGGTGCAAGAACTAAAGCCAGCCGACCTACCACAACGCCGAATTTTTGGTGAATGGGCTCTTGGAAAGCTGGCCGAGGATCCGCTTTTTTATCGAAAAATTGTGTTCAGCGATGAGGCTCATTTTTGGTTGAATGGGTACGTAAATAAGCAAAATTGCCGCATTTGGACTGAAGATCAGCCAGAAGCATTGCAACAGCTACCAATGCATCCCGAAAAAGCCACTGTTTGGTGCGGTTTATGGGCCGGCGGCATTATTGGGCCATATTTCTTCAAAGATGATGCGAATCGCAGCGTTACTGTCAATGGTGAACGCTACCGAGCGATGATAACAAACTTTTTTTTGCCCGAAATGGAAGTTCATGACTTGCATGATATGTGGTTTCAACAAGACGGTGCCACATGCCACACAGCACGCGAAAGAATGGCGCAATTGCGAGGCGAGTTTGGTGAACAGTTAATTTCACGTTTCGGGCCGGTCAATTGGCCGCCTAGATCGTGCGATTTGACACCATTAGATTATTTTTTGTGGGGGTATGTCAAGGTTAATGTCTATAGGGACAAGCCCGCTTCGATTGACGCACTGGAAGCCAACATCCATGCATTCATTCGTGAGATACCGGCCGATATGTGTGAAAGAGTATGCCAAAATTGGACTCAGCGGATGGGCTACCTGAGACGCAGCCGCGGTCAACATTTGCATGAAATTATCTTTAAACATTAAATTGCAAGGTTCAAGCTATCGATTCAAATAAATATTTCATTCATTTTTTTGAATTTTTTTTGTTTTTTTTTTTTAAAAAAGTTCTAAACCTCTTAAAAAATCACCCGTTATTTTTTCATAGAAGTCAAAAAAGATATAAATTAATTTGTAATTTCGTGTGTTGGCATAAGTATTTTGACAAGTATATAACTCTAAGAAAAAACATTTTAAACTTAACAAAAGTAAATAAATAAAGAAGAATTTAGTAAAATATATAACCTCCTTTGGCTTCAATAACTTTTTGAAGGCGTCTCGGTACTGAATCTACTAAATTTTGAAGAATCTCTGGAGATATCTCTTCCCAAATGGAAGTGACCTCAGAAATCGTCTCCTCTCTGGTTTTATTTAAAGAAACTGTTGTTTTGCGTTTCAAAAGAGACCAGACGTTTTCTATTATATTTAAATCTGGACTTTGAGGTGGCCAGTCCAAAGTGGCAACACCAACATCCTTCAAAAATTTAGTTATCATCCGGGCTTTGTGGCATGGGGCATTGTCCTGTTGCAGGATAAATGATTCACCAATAAGCCTACCTCCGGAAGGAAAGGCATTATCATTTAGGGTTCTTAAATATTGACCTTGGTTCATCGAGCCGGTGATAGGAACCAATTCACCCAGGCCATTATACGCAACACATCCCCAGAACATGACAGAGCCTCCACCATGGCTCACTTTTTGACAAACGGGGCGTCTTTTTTGCCTTTCTACCTTTGGCAATCTAACGTAAAATTTGTTTTTTGATGAGTTATACTCAAAGGAGCTTTCATCTGTCCATAGAACGCTTCTCCAGTACTCCTTTGGCTTGTGCAGATGTTCCTTTGCGAAAGACAGTCTTTTAAGCTTGTTTACCTTTGATATGTACGTCATGTCCTTAGATTTAAATGTTTTAAAATCTCCTTCCATTAAACGTCGTCGGACAGTGCGCTCACTGATTGGATTCGTTGCCGTCAAATTCCATTGATTTGCAGCAGTTTGAGGCTTCAGGAATATATTTCTTTTAAATTCCCGTAGAAGGGTTCGGTCTTCAGTGGGCGTTGTTTTGCGCTTAGCACCTGATCTCATTAGGTTTGTGATGTCATTATGCTTTTTAAACTTATTGATTTGATAGTGCACAGTTTGACGCGACACATTAAACTCACTTGCTATGTCTTTTACTGCCGTTCCAGCGTTAAACTTCGCTACCATTGAAGATCTGACAACCAAACTCAACTCAGCCGTTTTACCCATGGTTTTTAATAAATTTTAATAAATTTTTATTTTGTTATCAACGTTTAATGTAAATTAAAGTTAACTACACAAGTTTTTTGGTTATCACGTGCTCAAAACTGTTAAAATATTTACACAAAGTTTCCGTCAAAATACTTATGCCACGTAAAAATTCTTTGTCTGCATGCGTTCTTATCAGCAGAAAGAGAATGCAAAAGGTAAACAATACAAAACTTGGCATGCATAGAGCTAAAAATAGATTCTTTGTTTCGCGTATCATTTTTGCACCGTTGTTTTAACGATACCAAGCAAAGTTAGTCTCAATAGTCACAAAAAGGTTTCGTCAAAATACTTATGCCGACTAGTGTACATTCAGCCGAAGATTTCCTCAGTTCTTCGGGACTTAAAAATTCCCTGAAGAAAGATTCCTTTTATACCGTAAAGGGCCGGGCATTCACATTATGATATGCTCGGCTGTTTCGTCTTCTTCTAGACATAGTCTGCACTCCGGTGAGTCGACTAGACGCATTTTGTTTAGGTGATATCGCAGACCGTGATGACCAGTTAGGTAGCCTACTAAGTTTTTGATATCGTGCCTGCGAAGATTTGGTATCTTATTGGCATCTGATTTGAAGGGCTGAATAGCTCTTTTGGCCTGTCTTAGGCCTGGGATGTTTCCCCAGTATGAAAAACATTTGTTTTGTTCCCAGTTTTTTATGACCTGATTTATGGCTGATTTGGGGATTGCACAGAAGGGTTCAGGTCCAATGAAGGGGGTTTCCGAACCTTTTCTGGCTAGTTCATCAGCTTTTTCATTACCTTCAACTCCCTTATGTCCGGGGACCCACCATAGTTTGGTTTTGTTCCTGGAACTGAGTGTTTGGAGGGAGTTGAAGCAGTGTAGTACTGATTTGGAGTCACTGATGTGTGAGCTAAGGGCTTTTATAGCTGCTTGACTGTCCGTGAATATATGGATGTTTGCGCCTTCAATACCTGAGTTGTGTATTAGGTTTGCGCATTCTTTTATGGCATGGAGCTCAGCTTGGAATACAATAGGATTTTTTGGGTATTGAGATGTTTTTATTTGGTCCATGTATGCCAGCTGCTTCCCCTGAGTCCATTTTAGAACCATCCGTATACCACTTTAGGCCGTTTAGGCAGTTTGGTGGGTTGTTGCTACACCATGCTTCTCTGGTTGTGATCTCCGTTGAAATTTGACTTGAGCACTTTTGACAACTCGCAAGCTCTTAGGTTTGTGTGAGAGTATATTGACTGCTCGACTCACAAAACGCGTAAGAGAACCGAATGACAAAATGTCAGACCTAAAATGTTGAAAATGTGTTTGTAATGGTTTTCAACCCTGTTCCACCGCAAAAACTCGGTTGAAAATTTTCAACCATTTTCACTCCGTATACCTCAGTCCCCTCGCCCATAAAACCGGTTTCACACCAAAATATTAATCTCATGTGCGGAGTGCCTTACTTACTTACTTAAGTGGCGCTACAGTCCGGGATGAACTTGGGCCTCAACCAACATGCCTCTACAATTAGCCCGGTCCTTAGCTTACTGCCTGCAGTTGCGCACTCCAAGTTGGTTGAGGTCGGTTTCCACTTGTGCGCGCCACTTAAGGCGAGGTCTTCCTCTACTGCGTCCGACGTCTGGCTGGGAATCGAAGACTCTGCGAGCCGGAGTATTGGTGCCCATTCTTTCTACATGTCCTAGCCATCTTAAACGTCCAATGTGGAGTTTTTTTGACTAGGGGTATGTCGCTGTACAGCTCGTATAGTTCGTGGTTGAATCTTCGTCTCCATAGCCCGTCAACGCAAATGGGACCGACGATTTTCCGAAGAATTTTTCTCTCGAATCGACCAAGGATTTCTTCATCCGCTTTTGATACGGTCCATGCTTCAGCGCTGTAGAGCAGGATGATCAGGGTCTTATATAGGGTCTCCTTAGTAGTTCGAGTGAGGGCTTTACTACTAAATTGCCTTCTTAGCCCGAAGAAACAGCGATTGGCAAGAGTAATTCTTCGTTTAATTTCTGACGAGATATTGTTGTCAGAGTTGATAGAGGAGTCGAGGTAGACACAGTTCCGTGCTACCTCAAAGTTATATCTGTCAATGGTGTGGTGACGTTCTGTCCAATTCGTCGATGTTGTGTGTCCTTTCGTGTTGACAGCATATACTTTGTCTTACCCTCATTTTCTGCTAAACCCATTTTTGCCGCTTCCTTCTCTATACTAGCAAACGTGGCTATGAAATCACGTTGAGTCCTACCAATGCTGTCAATATCATCGTCGTATGCCAGTAGTTGCACCGATTTTTGGAAAATTGTGCCTCTGATGTTGGCTCGGGAGTTTTGCACAATCCTCTCAAGAATCAAATTGAAAAAGTCACATGACAGGGATTCGCTGCCTGAATCCCATTTTTGGTATCGAATGTGTCGGTGAGGTCGTGTCCGACCCTGATGGTGCAGCGAGAATTCTCCATCGTCATCCTACACAAACGGACGAGTTTGGGCGTTATACCAAAACTAGGCATGGCTCTGCATAGTTCGTCTCTATAAATACTGTCGTATGGCTTTAAACTCGATAAATAGGTGGTGGGTATCGATTTGGACTTCTTTAGTTTTTTCCAGGATCTGCCGAAGTGTGAAAATTTGATCGATTGTGGACTTTCCTGTCCTAAAACCACACTGATAAGGGCCGATCAGGTTGTTGGTAAACGGTGTCAGGCGTTCACATATTACGGCAGATAGATCTTGTAGGCGATGTTGAGCAGACTTATGCCTCTGTAGTTGGCGCAGTTCAGCGGGTCTCCTTTTTTGTGGATCGGGCAAGCGATGCTGAGGTTCCATTCTTCAGGCATGCTGTCAACCAACCAGATTTGGCTTATGAGTTGGAAGTTTTCTTACCAAGTCCAAGTAGTTACTTACCAAGTCATCTCCGCCAGCTTTATAAAGCTCAGCGGGAAGGCCGTCATTTCCGCGGCGACTTTGCTATTCTTGAGTTGAGGGGTTCCTTCTTTGTGAGCACAGAAGGTGCGCCAGGATCTCTCCTTTCCTTTCTCAACAGGATTTTGTAAGTTTTAAAAAACGAGTTGTATTGGTCCCAGCCTAGTGTCTTTTTGGAGCTCTTGGTTTTGTTTACAAGTTGGCTTCATTTTTTCCATTGCAGTTGAACCAACATTAACTGGTTAGCTGGTGGGCAGGTTAGGTTTTAGGTTAGGTTAGGCTGTAGTGGTTGTAAAGTCCATTGTGGTACCACGTGGATCATTCGACTTCTCTATATTCGTTCGCCTAATTGAACCATTCGGAGCTGACTATGTAGCGTAGGAAGTTTCTGACATTGATACTAGCCAGCTCACCAAGATTATGGAAGAAGTAGTCTCCCAGATTAAGCTTTCTTTTTTCTGAGAGAGCTGGTCAAAAGCATAGAAGGTGAATAATAAAGGGTGATCCATTTCGAGGTTCCCTACTTTTTTAAAGAAAAAAACACAGAAAATTCAAATTTAATGGAGAATGTTTATTATCATTTGAAAGAACATTCTTTGGCATTTATTTTTTGAAGATTATGTCTATCAAATGTTGGCCGTTGCTACGTCGCAGATGGTCCATCCGTTGAGTCCAATTTTCGATCACTCGTTCGAGCATTTCGACTGGTAACTGTTTTCGCGTGATGTTTTCCTCCAAGGCCTGCATCGAAGCGGGTTTGTCGGCATAAGCTTTTGACTTTACATATCCCCACAGGAAAAAGTCTAACGGTGTGATATCACACGATCTTGGTGGCCAATCGACCGGCCCAAAACGTGAAATTATGTGCTCACCGAAATGTTCTCTCAATAAAGTCCATGCGATGTGTGGGAAGTGGCGCCGTCTTGCTGAAACCAAATGTCGCCGAGATCACGAGCTTCAATTTCGGGCATCAAATAGTCGGTTATCATGGCACGATAACGGTCGCCATTGACGGTTACGTTCGCACCGGCATAATTTTTAAAGAAATATGGACCGATGATTCCACCGGCCCACAAACCACACCAAACCGTTGTTTTTTCTGGATGAAGTGGCAGTTCTTCAATCTCTTCAGGTTGCTCTTCGTCCCAAATGCGGCAATTTTTTTTTGTTTACATACCCATTGAGCCAGAAATGGGCCTCATCGCTAAACAAAATTTGCCTCGAAAACGTCGGATCTTCTTGGAACTTTTCAAGAGCCCATAGAGGGAAGCGATGTCCCTTGGGAAAGTCGAGCGGCTTCAGTTGTTGAACAAGCTGTATTTTGTACGCTTTCAATTCAAGATCTTGACGTAAAATGCGCCAAGTCGTTCCATACGTCAGTCCGAGTTGCTGCGAACGGCGCCGAATCGACTCTCCACGGTCTTCGTGTACACTCTCAGCTACGGCCGCTATATTTTCTTCACAGCGTGCTGGACGTGGTCTATTCGGTCGAATATTATCCAATAATGAATGCTGAGTCTCAAAATGGGTGATGGTGTTGCGAAAAGTACGCTCAGTAGGCCGATTATGTTGACCATAAGTTGAGCGAAGTGCACGAAACACATTCCTCACAGAACGTGAATTTTCGTTGTTCACGTGTAAGTCTTTCCATTATGAAATGCCAAACAATACTAAACAAAAATAACATGACAGCATGACACGACTCACACGTGATCTGTCAAAAAAGGCTATTAAAAAAAGTATCTCTACTTGGATCACCCGTTACTTTCCTCCTCTTCCTCGTCTAAGCATAGCTTCTACAGAAGCCATTGCTGAAAAGGCGTAGAGTTTGCATGTAGGCATTTAGGACAATGTCCTATGAGGGCTATGGTGCTGATTTTTGATCTGTTCAGCATTATTAAGCAGATGGAACCCTTCTGGTTAAAGTTAGGCCAGAGTTGCTTAGATATTTGACACATTGTGCCGTTTATCCATCTGCGGTTTGCTTTCTTGATCGCATCCTGTTTGATCCGTAATTTACATGCTGCAAGGGCCATACCTAACATATCTACTGGCGGTAGAATGTCAAATATTGCTGTCCTCACTTCACTTAGGTCGAGTGGTTGGTAGTTTCCGCTGTCGTCGCCAATATTGAAAGTTTCGCTCTGCCTGACAGCGTGAGATTTTTCGTCATCGCCGTTGCAGAAGTGGTTCTTTCATGTCCTCAGCATCTACTGTGTCTCAACTGCGATATTTTCTTGTTCATCATTGACAAGATTCTGTTTTACACTTTAGTAGAACTTTCGAACATCGTCTCTGGAGTGGCACCTCTCTATATTCCCTTGTTCTTCCTTTCTTCTTCCCTTCTTCTCTGTCTATAGAGAAGAATGCAAGAACACCGGCTTTTCAGAAAGAAGAAAAAAGACCTAGAAAAGCGCGCGATCGAGGATATAGAGAGGTGCCACTCCAGAGACGATGTTCGAAAGTTCTATAAAAGTGGAAAACAGAATCCTGTCAATGACAGGATTCTGTTGGCAGCTCTCGTTTTTATCTGCAGCTTAGCCTTGTTGGCCTCGCTCTTTTTTTGTCAATGAGCTCGTTTTGTCAATGAACTCGTAGAAGCAATCTTTCGCTATATCATCATTATTCGAATCATCCACCACCATCTCTGTTCAAGGAGCCTATGTAACCCTTGAGATTCCTAAATGACCTGTTGTCCCAAAACGTCGAAGTAGCTCATTTAGGTAAATCGCTTTGGTCATACTAACTGGGGTTGTAGACGCCACCGCTGACTCCATCTTGGAGTGCGAATACACGTCATCCCTCCGCTCTCATCTACTACCGTCAAGACTTTACACAGGGATTGAGATCCTATATCTACGGTCAAGGTACTAGTCACTAGCGGTCGCCACGTGAAGTCTTAGAGTCGGTGTTGTTAGTCATCAGCTAGGTGACAACTCATATATGTACAATCGCATTGTGAATACCGCCCTTAAATTTATACAAAAAAAATTGGTAAGTAAATACAGCATGCGATCGCATGACAACTTTATTCCTAACACATTTAAACATTTTTTTCTAAATGTTTTTAATTTTTTAACTCAAAAATTCATTTTTTACTTAATCAATTTTTTTTATTAAAACAAAAAATCTCGGTGTCATGATAAATAATTGAAAACAAATTTAAATACAAATCCCAATTTGCTTGAAAACAACTAAACAAACAAATTTTTATTTTTTTATTTTTACACCCTAATTTAAAATCCAGTGCATTCAAAAACCAGCTCCAGAAGTTCGTTACAACAGCCTATTTAAGTATACCCCACCTTCAAAAAAAAATTTAAATTATTTTAACAAATCCAGCATAAACCAAACTACATAGAAACTAGATTTCCTAAATGTCGCATTTGTTAAAAAAATAATAATTTGCAAACTTAAAAGTATGGGATATAAGCATTTTTTAGTAAGTTAAATTTTAATTATAAGAATGGTCAAGCACGTACCAGAAATATTTACTAGAAATGGGTATTTCAAAAGTAACTTGATGTTGGTTTTGAAATAGTTTAGTGTTCCTCTCCAAATTTAAAGAAAAATTTCCTTAATTTTAAATTTGTTGGCAGTTTTTAAAAAAAAATATAAAATCAAACAAAACGAAAATATTTCTTCTCATTTATTTATTTTAGACATGATCGAAGAACTCGATGAATGGTCGTCAAAAATTTGAAATCAATTTGACTAAAAATTTTATTTGATGAATTTTTTTTTTTAATTTTGAAATATTTTTTTGAGTTTGTAGCGCATTTTGAATTGCTTTTGGGGTATTTTTTTTTATTTTTAAACAAAACAATTAAATTATGATTAAATTAATACAAAAAATTCACATTTTTTGTTTTATTTTTAAATGTAAAACTATTTTAAAGTGTGCATAAGGTAAATGCTTGAAAAAATGTCTAAATTACCTTAAATAAATAAGTTAAATTAAAATAAAAAAAAACATAAATTATATTCATACATAACTTAGAAGCTTAGAAAGTGTGCATATTGTATTGTCTTTAGTTGCATAAGTATCTGCTGATCAACTTCTCGATGATGTTCCAAATATTTTGCGTAAGTAATTAGTTTTAATGTGAAGAATTATTCAAAGTAAGTCATCTAGTGACGTCTAATCGAGCTGTATAGCTAGACTTTTTTTTTACATTCTCTAAATGCTTTAGTGGTCTATAAAAATTTTATTTAATTTCAGTTTAATATTCAAATTATTTATTTTTGAAATACATATCACTTTAAAAAATTTCTGTTTTTTTTAATTTTAAATTTCCACTCTTGGTTTTCTTTATAATTTAAACAAATTTAATGCTCGATTTAATCAAAAAGCGTGCTTTTTATTATTTACCAAGCCTATCACGTAGTTGCAAGCTAAACTAACAAAAATAAAATATAAAACTACAACATACCGTCGTTAAATATAATTTAACTACGTTTTTGGATATCCAATTTGTTATTGACATTCTTTTTCATTAAATTCTATTTAAAGATCATTTTGCAGCGAGTGGTTACTACTAAAAAAAAAACAGAACATCACAATAAAAATAAAATCAAGGTGTTTTTTTAGAAAAATAAATAAATAAAACACAAAATCTAATATAATATTAAGTCACCTTTTAACCAACATTTTTGTAAAAAAAAAAAAGAAATAAATAATTGTAATAGTATTAATATAAAAAAAATGTCATAAAAGGGGTTAAAAGCTAGGACTATGCTTATGCTGTAAAAATTAAACAAAACTAAACTGCGTATCACAAATCCAATATTTATTTTTATTTTTTTTGTTAAATGTTAACAATTTAAATAATTTATTTTGCAATTTCGATTTCAGAAGAAAAACAATTTTTTCTTTTTGTTAAATGTAAGTATATTTAGAATATTTATTAAGTTTTAAAAATAAAAGAAAATGTATTACTTAGGTGTTATTTCCTTTTCCTATATATTAAGATAGAGATACGTTGGTGAAGAAAAATAAAACATTTCACGCTTAAAAAGCACCCAAATTCAATTGTAAGAAAAAAATTAATAAAGACAATCACTACTTCTTTATTGAAACCAACAAATGATTATAAATATAAAAAACTTTTTAATTTGATTTTTTTTTTTAAATATTTATTAAAAGTTTTGATTGTTTGTTCTATTTTGCATTTACCATTAGGCTCTAAATGAAAACCTAACTTGCGTAACTTTTTTATGTAAGTCAGATTCCATATAGAAAAATAGATAAAACTTTCATTGTTTAATAAAAAAAAAGTAAATGTATCGCAAAGAGATATTAAGTGTTTATTTATAAGAATCTTGTAAAAGAAAAAAAAACGTAGATTAAAGACCATTTGGAGATATTTAGAAAATTGCAAGTTTGTTTTATTTTTAAGGAATTGGAGTTTTAAATTTAATTTAACTCGTGGTCTCTACAATGGGTAAGTCACCTAAAAAGAGATAAAATGGCTTTCAAAAAATTTGACAAGGGAATAATTTGGACAGGTTTCCACCGATTTTCACACTAAGTGAAAGTAAGCCTATTAAATCGACCGAGTTGGAAACAGCAATGCGATTATATAAAAACGGCCGTAACTTATTCCCACCAACTCTGAAACTTAGAATTTAAGCGACCAATTAGTATCTTGTTGGCAGGCACAGAATCCACGAAACGACCACCCACAACGGCTACCGACTAATCGATTTTGCAGCAGCTCGTAATACGGTGATAAGTAGCACTAGGTTCCCAAGGCTAAGGATCCACACAGCAACCTGGTGCTCTCCAGACGAACCGCCAACCAAATCAACCATCTGCTAATCAATGCGAGGCACGCATCCAACATCCTCGACGTACACACATTCCGAGGGGCAAACGTCGACTCTGACCATTTTCTTGTCGCGGCTAAATTTAGAGCTCCACTGTCCAACGAGAAGAAGCTGCGAACTGCCCAGAAAAAGAAATTCGACGTTAGACGCCTTAGCACACCTGGAGTAGCCAGAGCCCCTGCGTAGAAAGAAGAGAGCTCACGCAGAATCCCAGCTCAATTAGATTGAAGAAACGCGCGATCAAAACAACATCCGGAGGTTTTATAAAAAAAGCCAAGCAACTGGCTGCTGGCTAAAATACCGGAACGCAGGATCTTCGAGACAGCGAAGGAAACTGAAGTCACTGAAGCGCTGGGAATAGTAGATGTCCTGCTTCGACATATACGGACAACAGGTAATTTAGGAATTTCAAGGGTAATGAACCGAAATGCCAACGGAGGTGCTCAATCCCGTAGTGGATACTTATGGCCCTGTCTCCTAGGGGTATCTTATAAATTGGAACTGGCCCTTCAGGTTGTGGGTTATTCTTTGGGTTAACTACACAGCCTTAGAAAAAACCTATTGCTTCGAAGCACCCAATAGCCTCGGAAAGGACTGATTTTATTGTTGACGACCCTGCTAAACGAAAAAAATGACAACGACAACTAACGGAAACCCTAAAGTGCTTAAAAGCAGACATTACTGCCATCCAGGAAATACGATGGGATGAGCCGGGCAAAAAGAGGATGAAAAACTGTGAAATCTACCATGGATCGTGTTATAGGGCGCAGAAACAGCGACGTTTCGGATGTGGATTTGTTATAAGTGCCAGACTTAGGCAAGAAGTCGTATTTTTCCAAGACGCGAACGCATTGTAACAATCCGCATCAAGACCAAATTCGCCAACATAAGCCTTATATTCGCTCACGCCCCGACGGAGGAAAAAGATGACATAGCTGAAGATTGCGTCACGAGCTCATTGACAAAATCTATAAGCGACTACCGAAGTACGATGTTAAAATCGTGCTGGGAGATTTTAACGCAAAGGTAGGAAGAGAAGACATCTTTAACAGTACTGCCGGAAAACACAGCCTTACACAAGACGTCTACTAAAGGACAAAATTCCACTGAAGCCAGCACACGGTTTCCTCGACTCGATATCCATAAGGGGACATGGCGATCTCCAGATCAACGAATAGTCAACCAAATGGATCACATTGCGATAGATAAGAGGCACGCATCCACTATTTAGGATGTCCGAAAATTTCAAGGGGCTAACATCGTCTTGGACCACTACCTTGTTGCAGCCAAGGTAAGAATCCGGATATCCACCAATTTAATGTCGAATAACTGCAATCGCAAGAGACAGCCAAGTCATGTCCCTTAACCACTCGATTCACACCATACCACCAGCATCTAATGTAGAAGAACAATGGCAACGGTGCCAACAAGCCATCAGATCAGCCGCAACTGATGTACTAGGTTTCTCGCCCACCAGCAAGAAACCTCTGGTTTGATGAGGAATGCCAACAGAAGCTAGCAGCCAAGGCCTAGGCTTACAAGGCTAAGCTGCAGGTGAAGACGAGAGCTGTCATTGAGCTCTATAGGCAAAGAAGAAGGGAAGAACATCGGCTTTTCAGAAAGAAGAAAAAGAGCAAGGACAGCGCGCGATCGAGGATATAGAGAGGTGCCACTCCAGGAACGATGTTCGAAAGTTTTACCAAAGTGTAAAACGTCAAAGCCAAGGATACAAGACTCGAACAGAATCCTGTCGAGATGAACAAGGAAATATCGTAGTTGAGACACAGTCGATGCTGAGGATATGGAAGAACCACTTCTGCAGACTATTAAGTGTCGATGACGAACAACATTCCGCTGTCAGGCAGAACGAACCACTTAATATTGGAAAGACAGCGAAAACTGCCAACCACCCGACCTAAGTGAAGTGAGGATAGCAATTTATAAACTCAAGCTTAATAAGGCCCCCGGAAATGACGGCCTTCCCGCTGAGCTTTATAAAGCTGGCGGAGATGACTTGGTAAGTAGCATCCACTTACCCATATGCCAAAACTGGTCGGATGAAAGTATGCCTGAAGAATGGAACCTCAGTATCGTTTGCCCGATCCACAAAAAGGAGACCTTCTGAACTGCTCCCACTACAGACGCATAAGTCTCCTCAACATCGCCTACAAGATCTTATCTGTCGTAATATGTGATCGCTTGAAACCGTTTACCAACAACCTGAACGGCCCTTATCAGTGTGACTTTAGGCCAGGAAAGTCTACAACCGATAAAATTTTCACACTTCGGCAGTTCCTGGAAAAACCTAAGAAGTCCAAATCGACACCCATCACCTATTTATCGATTTCAAAGCCCCATACGACAGCATTTACAGAGACGAACTATACAGAGCCATGTCTAGGTTTGGTATACCGCCCAAACTCGTCCGTTTGTGTAGGATGACGATAGAGAATTCTCGCTGCACCATCAGGGTCAGAATCGACCTCACCGACACACTCGATACCAAAAAAGGATTTAGGCAAGGCGATGCACTGTCATGCGACTTCTTTAATCCGATTCTTGAGAGGATTGTGCAAAACTCCCTAGCCAACACCAGAGGCACACAATTTTCCAAAAATTTGTGCAACTACTAGCATACGCCGACGATATTGACATCATTGGTAGGACTCAACGTGATGTCATAACCACGTTTGCTAGTATAGAGAAGGAAGCGGCAAAAATGGGTTTAGCAGTAAATGAGGGTAAGACAAAGTATATGCTGTCAACACGAAAGGACACACAACATCGACGAATTGGACAGAACGCCACCATTGACAGATATAACTTTGAGGTAGTACGGGACTTTGTCTACCTCGGCTCCGCTATTAAATCTGACAACAACATCTCGTCAGGAATTAAACGGAGAATTACTCTTGCCAACCGCTATTTCTTCAGGCTAAGAAGGCAATTCAGTAGTAAAGCCCTCTCTTGAACTACTAACGAGATCCTACAAGGTGGGCCAAAAGAGATCACCCTATTGGAAGATGCTCTTATTTTTGCAAATGGCCGCCAATGTCAAATCTGTTTTGACATTTGTGGACTAGACGGATGTAGAATACAAGTGAACAAGCCATGGAGGGATACCCTCCCCTAGAACGCGGAATAATCGCGTAATTCGTCTGAATTGTTGGCGCAGCGCGAATTCCGTCGCCGATTCCCCGGCCGTCCGACACCGGCTGCGCAAAAACTGCGCCGTTTGGCCACCAACCTTGAAGCGTATGGGGCCACACGAGACGTTGCCAAGAGTTGTGCCGAGAATATTGCCGCTGTTACCGAGGATGTCGAGCTGTCGTCGGAAACATCGACCAGACGCCCTGCCTCGCAATTAGCCATCAGCCGGTCGTCCCTAAGACGAATTTTGGTCAAAGACTTGCGTATGTTCCCGTGCATAGTCCAGTCCGTGCATCAGCTGCTGCCTGTCGACCGCCAAATTCGTGGAACCTACGCCCAAGCCATCATCAATCTCGAGGACGAAGTGGATGATTTTTCGACCAATATCATAATGAGCGATGAGGCTCATTTCCACCTCAGCGGGTACGTGAACAAGCAAAACTATTGCTTCTGGGGCACCGAAAATCTACGAGTAATGCACGAGGAGCCATTACATCCGCTCAAAGTTACTGCATGGTGCGCTGTTCACGCTGGGGGAGTCATCGGGCCATTTAATTTTGAGAACACCGATGGTCAAACTACAACAGTGGACGGTGCGCAATTGGACGAATTAGAACTGGAGAACATGTGTTTCCAACAGGACGGAGCAACAGCACACACTGCGCGAGCCACAACCGATATTCTAAAGGCGGCGTTCCTATGTCGCCTTATCTCTCATTTTGGCGATTTGCACTGTCCCCCAAGGTCGCCCAATTTTACCGTTCCAGATATTTTGTGAGGTTTTTTGAAGTCCCGTGTTTACGTGAACAAGCCCGAGACCCTAGAAGCCCTCAAGGACCACATTCGACACGAGTGCGAGAATCTGTCGAGCCCGTATGGCAATCAATTGTGACGGCGCTCATTTGGCCGATATCATCTTCTCGACATAACCAATAAAATTCTAAAGGTTCAAAAAAACAGGATCGAAGTTTTTCATTTAGAAAAAAAATGAGAGCCAAACAACATCGGATGACTTCTTTTGGCCCACCTTGTATATAAGACCCCGATCATCCCAGGCCTGCTATATGGCGCTGAAGCATGGACTGTATCAATAGTGAATGAGCAAATCCTTGGTCGATTTAAGAGGAATATTCTTTGAAAAATCTTCCGTCCCGTTTGCGTTGACGGGCCATGGAGACGAAGATTCAATCACGAATTATACGAGCTGTACATCAACATACCCCTGGTCAAAAAACTCTGCATCGGACGTTTAAGATGGCTAGGACATGCAGAGCGAATTGACTCCAATACTCCAGCTCGCAGAGTCTTCGATTCCCAGCCAACCGAACTCAACCAACTTGGAGTGCAAAACTAGAGGCAGTTAGCTAAGGACCGGAGAGGCATGATGGTTGAGGCCTAGGTTCATCCCGGACTGTAGCACCACTTAAGTAAGTAAGTAATCCCTAATTCGACCTACGAGTAACGACGAAAGGCGGTACACCTTTACAGAGAATCACATTGTGCTGCAGGCAAGGGAAGAGTAATCCGAAGATTTTCTGGAATTCGGATACTCCGTTAGCAACTGAGCATTTAGTAACGCTCTCAGCCTGGTCCAGAGGCCAATCACAAGGTAAGAAGGAATTGGTTTTGAAAAGTAAAATTGATACGAAAGTGCTCAACTGAGCATTTAGTAACACTCTCAGCCTGGTCCACAGGCCAATCACAAGTTAAGAAGGAATTGGTTTTGAAAAGTATAATTGATACGAAAGTGCTCATCTACATCTGCAACTGTTTCTCATTTCGTTGTCTCTATCTTATGATTGACGTTGAAATTATCTTTCGAGATATTCGTTGGTTTCCGTCAAAATGAATTCTCTTCCGAATGGTATGTCTGGTTCTGGGCAAAAGTATGTATGCCCTTGAACTATTCCAGTAGAAATAGGGCTTAACGTCTTGAAGACAGAAGACCTACAAACACTAGCATCTGAAAAGTAGCACTAACTTGCTAAATTTTATCTGTACATCAATAAATCAAAGGATATCGCTGTCGACACAGGTAGGTTTCTTCAAGCTAGACGAATCACCTGAGCGTCAACAGTGCATATAAACCGACCAAACAAGGATACAAAAACCCACAATAAAACAGTGGGGCAAGGAAAAGCCAAACATTTGAAAAGACCTCGAATCACTGCGTTAGCCTTATAGGCTTGCCAAACCCAAGTTAAAGTTATAAATAAAGAAAAATCCTTTGAATGTGTAATCTTCCTGCAAACTGCCTCTGCAATTTTAGTTCAAACTAATTTAGCATTTAAAGAAGACGTCAATACGAGCTCTTCTTAATTACACACCTTTACAGGCCCATAAACAAGTCCAAGTCCTCCCACATCGGTATTAAATTGGCCTTGCACGGGCACGACATTCCACGTTTATAGGATAATCGCCTGCCACAGTGTAATTATCCTGTTAGCTACACATACCATTATGCTGCCTTGATAATAACATGTACGGCAATGTTTCTCCTCATCACAAGGACATCTTTCCAACGAACCATAAATCTGAGAAACATTTCCTCAACACACTAACACATGTAAACAGAAATTCCAGTCTCGTTTAACATCTTCTGTTGCAATCGTTAAATACGTATTCGAGGATACTTTATGTGATCACACCTCCTTGGTGTTTCACATGTCGTTAGTTCTTAGTGGTGTCAAACAGTATCGCTACCACCAGTAGATCCGCGACACCCATAAATTGGTGAAGCGTTAAATTTCTCTCCAGCCATCCTCTAGCCCGGTACATCATCATCACATCTACTCTCCCGGACCAAGCAAATTTAATAGTTCGCCAGCGTACAGATAAGGCGTGCGATACCCACAGATTAGAGGGTAGCTCTACCTTAGTCACCCCCTCTCGGAGACGATTCTCCCCCCACATTAAAGCCAAATCCACACTTTTATAGCACTTTAACAGAGAATCCCTTTAGTAGTGATTAAGACTGTGGACGGAACCACTATACTTACTGGTCCCCCAGCTTTTTATAACCGTGACGGTGATGGTTTTATCGAAGCTCCAGGGGTGCACAACAGAATTAAAAATATATTAAGGTCTCGGAGAAAGCGTTCTTGTTTGTGTGTGTGTTGCACACATAAATTGACTTCCTTTAGGGGGGTCTTCTTGTTTCGTCCAGCATCGGTGCAGGGATTGTTTTCAACCGGAAGCGGGGCTAGACGACTGGCTTTGTGGTAAGAACTCCCTGAGGTGGTGATTCTTAACATCTTCCCTAAAATAATTGCTTTGTCGGTATGCAAAGTTTCGAAAGCTAGAGGGCGATGGTTCAGAAATTAACAAAAAAAAATTAATTCGAGTAAAATGAACAAAAAAAATTTAAAAAAAAAGTTGAATTCATTTAGAATCTCAGGTTGGAGAAAATTTAAATTTCAAATTGCCATCCCCTGTGATTGGAGTGATTGGAGTTTTTCTTAGGGCGCGACATACCTATACCCAAGGCAGCGCCGAAGTAGCAACGTAACGACGATTTCCCTCTTGAAAGAGATTGGAATTTAATTGGAGAGTCCTGTCTATCTGTGTGCCCGTATACTCTGACATTTTAGAAAAAAAAAAGTTCCAGCTATTGATTAATGGAAGTGAAGACATACCGGGACTAGGTAGGTAGGTACAGATGGCAGCATGAACCCAAGTATCACTTATGTGCATTTTTTGTTACCACGACTCGTTTAGAAAACGGGTAAGCTCTTGTATCCTTTTACCTGATGTCGCTATGGTTTTCGAAGAATGGCAGGTAGGCAATCTGGCCGGACATTGGCAGATGAAATATGAGGTTCGGCCACGCCTCAGCCAACTACAAAATGCGGTCACGCTGTGTCAAGTGTGGAGAGAACCACAACATAGGAGAGTGTAAGTTAGGAAAGGAGCCGGTCGAAGATATGACCCAGCTTAAATGTGCACTATGTTGAGGCGGCAAACTATCGGGGCTGTCCAAAGCTTCAGCAAATTAAAATCAACAAAAAGCGAAGCAAACGGTACTAGTGAATCAGCCACCCGTTCGTCCTCCCTCAACGTCTGTAAACCCCCAAATTTCCTACGACCAAATGGCGTCTGACGAGGGTAGACTCTGATTGGCGTTAACTTGGCAATGCCCAGTGTTGCAACTCTGACTACACATCAAATGTGCTTATCTTTACCTCCAAGTGGTAACCATCGGGTACTGGTCTCATCCAACCGGATTTGACTTGCTAAACGATAAGTGCGAGTGTTGATAACACGAAGAAAAACAGCAACACTATAAACACCCTGGTGAGAATGGCACGGATGAATACCCGACCTGCTGTCCCAGGCGAACCTAGATGAGCTGCTCTGACATATTCGGACAACAGGTTGTCTAAGAATTTCAAGGGTTGGTCAGGCCCCTTGAACAGATGACGGATGAACCGAAAGGCCAACGGCAGCGCTCAATCCCGTAGTGGATACTGATGGCCCCGTGTCCTAGGGGTATCTAATAAATTGGATCTGGCCCTCCAGGTTGGGGGTTGTGCTTTGGGTTAACTACCCACCTACAGAAAAAAAACATGGTTACGAAGCAACCAATAGCCTCGGAAAGGACTGATTTTATTGTTGACGACCATGCTAAACGAAAAAAGGACAACGACGTTCGTATCTGCACCTGGAATGTGAGAACATTAAACAGGAGAGGTGCAGGCGAACAACTAGCGGAAGCCCTAAACTGCTACAAAGCAGACATTACTGCCATCCAGGAAATACGATGGGATGAGCCGGGCAAAAAGAGGATGAAAAACTGTGACATCTACTACGGACCGTGTTATAGTGAGCAGAAACAGCGACTATTCGGATGCGGATTTGTTATAAGTGCCAGACTTAGGCAAGAAGTCTTATGTTTCCAAGACATTAGCGAACGCATAGTAACAATCCGCATCAAGGCCAAATTCGCCAACATAAGCCTTATATGCGCTCACGCTCCGACGGAAGAAAAAGATGATATAGCTAAGGATTGCTTCTACGAGCTCCTTGACAAAACCTATGAGCGACTACCGAAGTACGATGTTAAAATCGTGCTGGGAGATTTGAACGCAAAGGTAGGAAGAGAAGACATCTTTAGAAGTATTGTCGGAAAACATAGCCTACACGACAACACGTCTGGTAACGGACTTAGACTAATTGATTTCGCTACGGAACGAAATGCCTTTATAGCCAGCACACGGTTTCCTCACCTCGATATCCATAAGGGGACATGGCGGTCTCCAGATCAACGAACGGTCAACCAAATTGATCACATTGCGATAGATAAGAGGCACGCATCCAGTATTTTGGATGTCCGAACATTCCGAGGAGCCAACATCGACTCGGATCACTACCTTGTAGCAGCTAAGGTAAGAATGCGGATATCCACCACGCCACAACAATCCAGAAATACTGTGAAAAAATTTATTGTCGGAAGACTGCAATCGCAAGAGACCGCCAAGACCTTCGCACAACGCGTATCCCTTAACCTCTCGATTAACACCATACCACCAGCATCGAATGTCGAAGAGCAATGGCAACGATGCCAACAGGCCATTAGATCAGCCGCAACTGATGTGCTAGGTTTCTCGCGGCCACCAGCAAGAAACCCCTGGTTTGATGAGGAATGCCGACAGATGCTCGCAGCGAAGAACGAGGCCTACAAGGCTAAGCTGCAGGTGAAGACGAGAGCTGCCATTGAGCTCTATAGGAAAAGAAGAAGGGAAGAACATCGGCTTTTCAGCAAGAAGAAAAAAGAGCAAGAAAAGAGCGCGATCGAGGATATAGAGAGGTGCCACTCCAGGAACGATGTTCGCAAGTTTTACCAAAGTATAAAACGTCAAAGCCAAGGATACAAGGCTCGAACAGTATTTCGATAGGTCTTTGGTGAGCTCTGAATGTGGACTGTATGTTAAAAATAATAAAAGACATAACTTATTTGCACATTATAAATTATTTTTTATTTGCACGAGAATGCACTTCGAGTGTTGCTCCGATGAGCTCTGATTGCGAACTGACTAAAAACCACCACCATCTGAGTCCCTCGTTGGTGGTTTTTGTGTGACGATGGAATTTCCCACGTTGCTGCTGCTGTTAGCGAACGGGTGCTCATGTGCGCTGTGCTGCTGGTCGGTCGCTACAACCGTTAGCCAGACGATAGAATTTCTCACGTTGCTGCTGCTGTTAGCGAACGGGTGCTCATGTGCGCTGTGCTGTTGGTCGGTCGCTACAACCGTTGGTGGTGTTGGCGATCGCAACCACCGCTATCCAGACGATGTCATTTCCCACGTTGTTGCTGCTATGCTGTTAGCGAACGAGTATTCGCGTGCAGGTGGCCGGTCGCAACAACCGTTGCCAGACGATGGGATAGCGGTGCGAAATTGCTCTGTGTGATTTTTGTTCTGGTTGCCGGTCGCAACCACTGTTATCCGCACGATGGAGTATTGCTTCGCTGCAGCTGCCCTGCTGCTTGATGGTTGGTGATGTGTCACCCCTTGCTCCTGAGAATGCCTATGTGTCGTAGACATCCCCCCCCCCCAATTGAAGGGTGTTCTTCAATTGGTATCGCTCTCTTCGTCCTTGGGGAGGACGCATAGCTTCTGCACCGGTCGCGCTAATGTTGTATGCTCGGTTCGCACGTCTGCACTACGTACGAGTCCATCTGGCCCCTGATGAACAGCCGTTATCCGCACCAGTGGCCATACCGTGGGTGGTGTATTCTCCTGCTTGATTAAGACTAAGTCTCCGACCTTAACGTTGTCACTAGTGGTACCCGCATGACTGGTTGGATCTGCTCCTGCATTCTGTTGATTTTGCAGTTTTGGGTGAATCTTATCACTAACGCCGTTATTCTCAGGATGCTCTGTAGCGTTGATTTTCGATCCAGTAGACTAATGTCGTTAATGTTCAGGCTCGTTGGTGTTGGTACCGTCAGCTTCCCTACGATCAATGCTCTAGCCTCTCGATCCGCTCGCTCCTGTTGTTTGAGGTCCAGTTGTATCGGCACTCGTGGCCAAGTTTGCTCCGATTCCCTGAGCCATGATGGTCCGTGCCACCATAGTTCCGACTCGACCAGTTGCTCTGCCTTGACTCCCCTTGAGCCTAGGTCTGCTGGGTTGTCTCCGGATTTGACATGTCTCCAAGGATGGTTTCCGGATAGCTCTTGGATGGACTTCACCCGGTTGGCCACGAATGTTTTCAGCTCGAATGGTAATTTCGTAATCCAATGAAGTACCACCGTAGAATCGCTCCAATAGAATGTCGGTATCCCTTGAAATGAACCGGCTTCAATCACCTGCCTCATCAGCTTGCACAATAGGTTCGCCGCACATAGCTCCAGTCTTGGGATTGTGATTGTCTTCAATGGGGCAACTCTCGTTTTTGATGCTACAAGGATGCACTTGGTACAGCCGTTGCTCGATGTCGACCGCAAGTAGACCACCGCCGCGTATGCTCGCTCGGATGCATCGGCGAATCCATGTAGCTCTAATTCGCTCGTGCTCTCACTGCCTAGCCATCTCGGAACTCGAACTGACGTTAGATGTCTGAGTTGCTGGCGAAAGTCTTCCCATTTTAATGCATGCTCCACGGGTATTTGCTCGTCCCACTGTACTCCAGATCGCCACAGGTCCTGGATAGTGATCTTCGCTCTTATGATTACGGGCGCGAGGTAACCATTTGGATCGTACAGCCTTGCTACTGCACTTACGATTTTGCGCTTTGTGGGTCTGCTCTCCGCTTCATCCGATTGCACCTTGAAGCGTATCTCGTCCGTTGAAGAGTTCCATACCAGGCCCAGTATCGAAGTCCCGGCCTCTTCAGGGAAGATGTGCTCTGCACTTGGGTTTTCTGTGCCCGGAAAAGCTGCTCGCACCTGCTCGCTCGTTGAAGTGAACTTATCCAGTTCGAAACCGCCCTTGCTCAATGACTCAGATATAGACTGGGTCAGCTCAACTGCTCCTTGCTCGGAATCCGCTCCAGTAAGCATATCGTCCATGTAGAAGTTCTTGATAATGGCTTCGTATGCTTGGGGGTATGCCTGCTCATTATCCGATGCACATTGGATCATGGCTCTAACCGCGTTGAAGCCACTGGACGCCATGCCATAGGTGACGACGGTTAGCCAATACTCATTTAGCTCTTGATCGGGATTTTCTCTCCAAAATATTCTTTGGAGATCCCATTGCTCCGGGTCGACGCGCACCTGTCGAAACATTTTCCGCACGTCAGCGCTGACTGCTACCTTATAACTGCGGAAACGGGTGAGTATTGTTGCCAAGTCATCCTGGAGTTTTGGTCCGTGAAACTGCACGTCGTTGAGCGATACGCCATTGTCGCTCTTGCACGATGCGTCGAAGACGACACGAAATTTCTTCGAGACGCAAGATGAGGTATGTGGTATGTGCACTTGTCTGCTCGCGGTGATCTCGTGGCAATCACCATGTGGCCCAGCTCGTGGTACTCGCGCATGAAGTTGACGTATTTTTCCTTCAGCTCACTGTCTGCACTTAGTCTCTTCTCAAGTTGGAGAAATCGTTTCATGGCGACTGCTCTGGAACTACCCAATGTCTGCGCATGTGGATTAATAGGGATAGTTACTACGTATCGTCCGGACGGGTCGCGCCAATGTGTGCTCATGAAATTTCCTTCGACCCATTCATCATCCGCCGATTTGGCTCTTGGTTCGCTCAGCTCCTCCATCTCCCAAAATCTTCTCAACAGTTCATT
Source organism: Rhingia campestris (assembly GCA_932526625.1). Lineage (NCBI taxonomy): Eukaryota > Metazoa > Arthropoda > Insecta > Diptera > Syrphidae > Rhingia > Rhingia campestris. Next base: position 16,321,670 of record OW052185.1, on the reverse strand, counting down.
GAGTTGCACGTCTGGCGATTCTGTGGCTAGAAGCGTAGTTCGAATCGCTTGCTCTGGATTCGGTTGTATCTGGCCAAACAATATCCAACCGAAGCTCGTGTCCTGCGCCGTCAGCCCTGATTTATATTTTCTGACGTTGCTCTTGATAACATCTGCCCATACTTGTGCCCCAAGTAGTATCTCTATTCTGGCTGGTTTGTTAAAGCCCTCGTCAGCCAGTTTTAGCTCGCTCACAGCCGCGTGTTGCACTTGCGGTAAATCTCTGGTGGGGAGGTATGAAGTTATCTTCGCGATGATGAACAACTGGCAGTTCATTGCGAAGGTTGGCTCAATGCGTGATGATATCGTCACATATACGGTTCCTGTGATACGCACGCCAGTGTTGGAACCGATTCCTTGCACTTGGAAATCGCACTTGCTCCTTTTAATGCCCATTCTTTGGACGCACCTTTCCGTGATGAGGTTTATCTGACTCCCGCAATCTAGGAGTGCTCTTGCCTCATACGGTTGTCCTGCTCCGCTCCTTACCTTGATGCACGCCGTAGCTAATAGTGCGCAATCAAGTTTCTCACTGCTCAGCTCGATTTTGTCGGAACCTGGTCGAATCCCAATCTTTTCTGCGCTCTGCGACGGGATGACGTGCTCCTTGTTCCGATATGCGCGCGATGGATGCACTGGTTGCTATGCCTCTGCCTCGCTCCATCTTGCTGCCCGGGAGGTGGATGGTTGATTTAGCTGCTCTACGTGTGTCACCACCGCTTGACTTCTTCCTGGGGTGTCCTGCTCTGGACAAAGCACACTATTGTGCTTCCTGTCGCATCTTCGACACGCTCCGAATTGACAGCCTTGTGCCAGATGGCCGCTCCTGAGGCAATTGGTACATAGCTTCCAGCTGCGCACTTTTTCGCCTCTGCTCTGAATTGATAGCGCCAAAAAATCCCCGCAACGAAACAAGGGGTGCTGCGCCTTGCACAAAGGACACTTTGGTGGTGCCCCGTTTCTTCTTCCGCTGGATGGGGTGCCCATGTTGTTCTTCACGTTGTATTGCACGTTGTTTGCTCTTCCGATTGATTTTTCAAACTGGTCGTAGAATGCTGAATCGAGTGCGCTCGCTCTTCTCTCCAAAAACTGCAGAAATTCCTTTAATGTCGCTATCTGGCACACGTCTTCCCTGATCATCTGCCAAGCGTGGTTGGTTTCTGTATCTAGTCTCGCTCTGAGCATATTCACTATGATTGGGTCCCATGATGATGTATCTAGACCAAGCACCTTCAACGAACTTAAATGTACGTTCACTTCATTGACAAGGTCCCGTATTTCTCGTGACTTGCAAGAGTCCCTTCCGATGTTCGGAATCGCGTGCAGGGCATTTAAATGGGCGTCCACGATATTTTGTTTGTTGTCGTAGACCTCGTTCAGCTTTGCCCAAGCATCCGCATAATTCCCTTCGGTGACCTGCCATCTGCTAATCAGCCTTGCTGGCGCACCTTCTAATACCTGCTTGAGTTCGCGCATTTTTGTGACCTGGGCCATTCCGCAGTTGTTATGTACTTCTGTCAAGAACTGATCCCTGAAGTCACGCCATTTTGTATAATCACCCTTAAATACAGGAATTTTTGACGGCCGCTCTTGCCGGACCTGTATGACGTTGGGTTGAGGGGTGGCCGAACCACTGGCCCCTTCACTAGATGCACTCTTTGGTTCCAGCTGAGATATGCGCGCGCGCAATTTGGCGACAACGACGTGGTGCGCTTCTTCCACTGATGCCACATAGTCGTTGTGCGCTTCCAGCTCTTCTGCAGTAGTGGCTTTTTCCACCAACTTCATGTGCTCTACCAGGAGTTTCTCGAAGGCGGATTCCGCTGCCTCAAGCTTGGTTTTGAGGAAATCTTGATCCGCTTGACTAAAACAGTCTTCCGTCACTGCCTTCGCCATCCGTAAGATTGACGCACGGAATACGTCCCGCCTTGCTAGGTCGCCCATTGCACTCGCTCTGTCTTAATGTTTCTTTGCACTTGCACTAATTTTATTTTTAAGCACTGCTTAGTTTTTGCATGAAATGCGCTCGCACCGTAAGACCATATGTGACTCACAGCAGTCCAGGTCGACCCTTCGGAAACGCTGTGCCCACACACGGAATTGAGCTCTTCAAATATTTTTTTTTTATATATTTTTTTTATGCTGCCTCACCACGACTGTACTAATTGTTTTTAGCTGATCGTATTTTAATACGGTTTGCACTGCACTTTTTGTTTTGTTATATCAGCTGCACTGCACAAAATGTTTTTACTGCACAAAACTGTTCGTAGCTCGGCACAAATTGCTTTGGTATTTATTTTTTTCTTTGTAACGCACTGCACAAAAGTGTTTTGCCGTATCTAGGCTGCACTGCACAAAATGTTTTTGCCGTAGCTCGGCTGCACTGCACAAAATGATTTTGCCGTAGCTCGGCTGCACTGCACTGCTCTATATTAATTTGATACCGCACTGGATCTAATTCATTTGGCTCGTTTGGACCAATATTTCGATAGGTCTTTGGTGAGCTCTGAATGTGGACTGTATGTTAAAAATAATAAAAGACATAACTTATTTGCACATTATAAATTATTTTTTATTTGCACGAGAATGCACTTCGAGTGTTGCTCCGATGAGCTCTGATTGCGAACTGACTAAAAACCACCACCATCTGAGTCCCTCGTTGGTGGTTTTTGTGTGACGATGGAATTTCCCACGTTGCTGCTGCTGTTAGCGAACGGGTGCTCATGTGCGCTGTGCTGCTGGTCGGTCGCTACAACCGTTAGCCAGACGATAGAATTTCTCACGTTGCTGCTGCTGTTAGCGAACGGGTGCTCATGTGCGCTGTGCTGTTGGTCGGTCGCTACAACCGTTGGTGGTGTTGGCGATCGCAACCACCGCTATCCAGACGATGTCATTTCCCACGTTGTTGCTGCTATGCTGTTAGCGAACGAGTATTCGCGTGCAGGTGGCCGGTCGCAACAACCGTTGCCAGACGATGGGATAGCGGTGCGAAATTGCTCTGTGTGATTTTTGTTCTGGTTGCCGGTCGCAACCACTGTTATCCGCACGATGGAGTATTGCTTCGCTGCAGCTGCCCTGCTGCTTGATGGTTGGTGATGTGTCACCCCTTGCTCCTGAGAATGCCTATGTGTCGTAGACAAACAGAATCCTGTCGAGATGAACAAGGAAATATTGTAGTTGAGACACAGTCGATGCTGAGGATATGGAAGAACCACTTCTGCAGACTGTTAAACGGCGATGACGAACAACATTCCGCTGTCAGGCAGAACGAACCATTCAATATTGGCAACGACAGCGAAAACTGCCAACCACCCGACCTGAGTGAAGTGAGGATAGCAATATCTAAACTCAAGCTTAATAAGGCTGCCGGAAATGACGGCCTTCCCGCTGAGCTCTATAAGGCCGGCGGAGATGACTTGGTAAGTAACATCCACCAACTCATAAGCCAAATCTGGTCGGATGAAAATATGCCTGAAGAATGGAACCTCAGCATCGTTTGCCCGATCCACAAAAAAGGAGACCCTCTGAACTGCGCCAACTACAGAGGCATAAGTCTACTCAACATCGCCTACAAGTTGCCGTAATATGCCGTAATATGTGAACGCCTGAAACCGTTTACCAACAACCTGATCGGCCCTTATCAGTGTGGTTTTAGGCCAGGGAAGTCCACAACCGATCAAATTTTGACACTTCGGCAGATCCTGGAAAAAAACCAAGAAGTCAAAATCGATACCCACCACCTATTCATCAATTTCGAAGCCGCATAAGACAGCATTCATAGAGACGAACCATACAGAGCCACGTCTAGTTTTGGTATATCGCCCAAACTCGTCCGTTTTTGTAGGATGACGATAGAGAATTCTCGCTGCTCCATCTGGGTCGGAAACGACCTCACCGACACATTCGATGCCAAAAAAGGATTTAGGCAAGGCGATGCGCTGTCATGTGACTTCTTTAATCTGATTCTTGAGAGAATTGTGCAAAACTCCAAAGCCAACACCAGAGGCACAATTTTCCAAAAGTCGGTGCAACTACTGGCATACGCTGACGATATTGACATCATTGGTAGGACTCAACGTGATGTCATAGCCACGTTTGCTAGTATAGAGAAGGAAGCGGCGAAAATGGGTTTAGCAGTAAATGAGGGTAAGACCAAGTATATGCTGTCAACACGAAAAGACACACAACATCGACGAATTGGACCAAACGTCACCATTGACAGATATAATGTTGAGGTAGTACGGGACTTTGTCTACCTCGGCTCCGCTATTAACTCTGACAACAACATCTCGTCAGAAATCAAACGAAGTATTACTCTTGCCAACCACTGTTTCTTCGGGCTAAGAAGGCAATTTAGTAGTAAAGCCCTCACTCGAACTACTAAGGAGACCCTATATAAGACCCTGATCATCCCAGTCCTGCTCTACGGCGCTGAAGCATGGACCGTATCAAAAGCGGATGAAGAAATCCTTGGTAGATTCGAGAGGAAAATTCTTCGAAAAATCTTCGGTCCCGTTTGCGTTGACGGGCTATGGAGACGAAGATTCAACCAAGAACTATACGAGCTGTACAGCGACATGCCCCTGGTCAAAAAACTCCGCATTGGACGTTTAAGATGGCTAGGACATGTAGAACGAATGGACACCAATACTCCGGCTCGCAGAGTCTTCGATTCCCAGCCAGACGTCGGACGCAGTAGAGGAAGACCTCGCCTTAAGTGGCGCGCACAAGTGGAAACCGACCTCAACCAACTTGGAGTGCGCAACTGGAGGCAGTTAGCTAAGGACCGGGCTAATTGGAGAGGCATGTTGGTTGAGGCCCAGGTTCATTCCGGACTGTAGCGCCACTTAAGTAAGTAAGTAAATGGCGTCTGGAAAGCGAAAAACGGTACAGCATCCACCAAAGGAACACCGACAGGCCCCCGTGCCTCCGGCGCCAGCAGTAGATGCGGATTTGTTGACTGCGTTGCGGGCCATTCAAGGTCGGCTAAGCGGTCTTCAAAACTAGTTACGGGAGCAGGCGTCAAGGGTAGACTGTATCTAATCCTTGTTGCCGAGCTTAACTCACCAAAGATCGTAATGGGCGCGTTGTCGGAGAGACCCTTAAAGATCCTAGCAGGGAATGTAAATTCGCTGATTAGGATTGAAAGTAGAGCTAATCTGTTCAAGTTGTAAAAAGTCCCGATTTGCTTATGGCTAGCGAAACTAAGCAAAACCAGAAGCATAAATTGACTATTAATATCGTAAGAAGAGACCGGCCTAACTCCACTCAAGGAGGCGGGGTCGCTGTCTTTATACGAAAAGGCATTCGTTATAAAGTCATATATAGTGGTGAAGTGCGCCGATTCCTGTTGCTGGAAGCCTGCGTCATATGCATTCCTAGAAGCGGTGCTTTTCTGGATCTTTTACTGCGAGACACAAGACTGACTGTTACTGACAAAAACAAAATTCAGGTGCAACTTCCAAAGTGTCAACAACACAACATTTATCGAAGTTAAATTCTTCTAGATATAAATTTTAATTACGAAAAGTTAAATTACATTCAATTAAATTTATCAAAATGGCATGTTCGGTATGCAATCTTGAAATTGTTAGAGATTTAGTGAATTGTGGTGGTATTTGCCGTAAGCAATTCTGCAAATTATGCACAAAGCTTTCAGATAGGCAATACCAAGTGCTCAGCGAAAGCAAAAATCTATCATGGCGATGTGATTGCTGCTCTGTGGGAAGTAATTTTAATCTCCTCTTTGCAAAACTTATCGACCTTGAATCGAAATGTAGTGCGGAGAGGGTGAACAAATTAATTGAGGATGTTTTTGCTAAGAACTTCAATGAGCTGACCTCTAAAATTCTTGCAGAAACATCCGATATCCAAAAGAGCTTCAAACAAATCGTCAATGATCCCACAACAACTATCGAACCCAGTATGGGTACCGAACAAAATGGTGAGAAAAATAATATATTTATTAAAAAAAAATGGAGAGGGTAATATAAACTCCCCTGTAGTGGCAGGTACAAGTAAAACCGCCAAAATAAAGCAACAAAGAGATGTGAATAAAATAAACACAGAAAAAAAACAAAAACATAAGTCGCCGGATAACAAAAGAAACATTGATTAAACCTTCTAATTGTTATCTAAGCGGCTTCAACTGTATTATCTATATAACGGGTGATTTTTTAAGAGGTTTAGAACTTTTAAAAAAAAAAACACAAAAAATTCGAAAAAATGAATGAAATATTTATTTGAATCGATAGTTTGAACCTTGCAATTTAATGTTTAAAGATAATTTCATGCAAATGTTGACCGCGGCTGCGTCTCAGGTAGCCCATCCGCTGAGTCCAATTTTGGCATACTCTTTCACACATATCGGCCGGTATCTCACGAATGAATGCATGGATGTTGGCTTCCAGTGCGTCAATCGAAGCGGGCTTGTCCCTATAGACATTAGCCTTGACATACCCCCACAAAAAATAATCTAATGGTGTCAAATCGCACGATCTAGGCGGCCAATTGACCGGCCCGAAACGTGAAATTAACTGTTCACCAAACTCGCCTCGCAATTGCGCCATTGTTTCGCGTGCTGTGTGGCATGTGGCACCGTGTTGAAACCACATATCATGCAAGTCAAGAACTTCCATTTCGGGCAAAAAAAAAGTTTGTTATAATCGCTCGGTAGCGTTCACCATTGACAGTAACGCTGCGATTCGCATCATCTTTGAAGAAATATGGCCCAATAATGCCGCCGGCCCATAAACCGCACCAAACAGTGGCTTTTTCGGGATGCATTGGTAGCTGTTGCAATGCTTCTGGCTGATCTTCACTCCATTCAACCAAAAATGAGCCTCATCGCTGAACACAATTTTTCGATAAAAAAGCGGATCCTCGGCCAGCTTTCCAAGAGCCCATTCACCAAAAATTCGGCGTTGTGGTAGGTCGGCTGGCTTTAGTTCTTGCACCAGCTGTATCTTAAAAGGCTTTACGCCCAAATCCTTCCGCAAAATTTTCCACGTAGTGCTGTAACAAAGGCCTAACTGCTGGGAACGGCGCCGAATCGACATTTCGCGGTCTTCTGTCACACTAGCTGATACGGCCGCAATATTTTCTTCACTACGCACAGTACGTAAACGTGTTGGTGGTTTAATGCCCAACAAAGTAAATTTGGTGCGAAATTTGGTCACAATCTTCCGAATAGACTGCTCAGAAGGTCGAGAATGCCGATCATAAAATGGAAGCAGCGCGCGATGAACATTTCGAACCGAGCACGAATTTTGATAGTAAAATTCAATAATTTTCAAGCGTTGTTCATTTGTAAGACGATCCATGGTTAAATTGCAAACCAAACTGAAGCTGTTTGACAGTGACACAAGGTACTAAACACACGTCAGCTGTCAAAACCAGTGTTGCCAAAACCAAACCAGCTAAAAAATCACCCGTTATTATGTTTTCATCATTCGCAAGTGTACCCCTTCGTTTTTTTTTCTTTTGTACGAATATTTTGATTTTCATTTTAGCAGGCCAATGTTTGGACTTAAGAATGTCCTCTGCATTGTCCGAAATAATTCTTATTTTGAAATTAATCTAAATTTATATTTAAATTCAATTTTTTGGAATGACATTCTGTAACGTAGGTCACGGTTCGATCGCTTGTGGTAAGTGTGAAGCACGCCTAGCGAGGCTATAACATAGCTCGTCGGATTTGGGGGGGTTTTTACCAACCATTCGAACCCTAACGTTCACACAAAAAAAAATAATTGCGTGGTCGTGAAAAGAAGAGAAAAAAAAATATACTACTTGGTGAGTATCTACAATCACATGAGCATAGATGTGCACGTCTCTACCCTCCCAACCGTAATCGCAATCAAGCCAAAAGAAAAACATATGAGAAGGCTACAATCCGCTGTGCGGATCGTTGAATACCCTATCCCATCCTATCCATAAAACTAAAATCCCCAAAAAAGTGGGCATGGCTAAAAACACGATGTGGATAAAATCGGATAAAAAAATGATATAGTGACAACAAATTCTTCAGACTGCTTACAAAACACTTTTACGGTTCTACAAAAGACAAGGTTTTCTCCTGCATATGTTATGGGGTAGGGTATAAAAATGGAGGAAAGGTCATAACGACCTTCCGTGTATTAAGCTCCAACGAACAACTGACAATACAAACATACTTTTGACAGCAGGAATCGATCCAGGGGAAACCGTCTTCAACGACGATTTCTATGTTATTGAAGATCCTCAGGAGAAAGTGGAGGCAGTGGGGGCTGTTTTTCAGGAGGTGTATAAGGTGAATGATAGCATTCGCCCGAACCGCATCCTGGAAAACAATGCCCTGCTCCATCACTTCTACCTAAGAAATGACATAACGCAATGGCGATCTGAGAACCGCGGTTTCACGCGGTTGGATGACGAAAACTTGGCAAACGCCATAGTCGCCGAGCGAAGTGGGTCTAGTCCCCTGTTAATTTCGAAGGTGGAACTCCAGACCATCTTCGATTCCATCAAGAAAAAGAAGTCAGCGGGAGTCGATGGTATATCCAACATTGTACTGCGACACTTACCCCCTGAAGCTGTGGACATTTACGCCACGCTGTTCAACAACGCGCTGAATAATGCATATTATCCAGTGCGTTGGAAGACGGCGGTGGTTCATCCTCTCCCGAAAAAGGGAAAGGACAACTCCAATCCGGCAAATTTCCGGTCGATAAGTCTCCTTCCGAGTATCAGCAAGGTATTCGAAAAGATTCTCAATCGGGCTCTGTTCAAGTGGTCTGAGGACAACAATATTATACCAGAGAACCAGTTTGGTTTCAAGGCCGGACATGACTGTATTCATGCCGCCTCCAAACTCGTCTCTGATATACAATGGAACAAAGCGAAAAAACAGTGCACGGGTGCATGTCTGGTTGATTTGGAGAAGGCTTTCGACACCGTATGGTTAGAGGGCCTCTATCTAAAGCTGACCAGACTTGGCATAAGTAAACCTCTACTATATATGCTTCATGACATGTTGACTGGTAGAACATTTGTTGTCAAAAGTGGCAGTGTAACTTCTACCACCGAATTTTTCATTAAAAATGGTCTGCAACAGGGAGCGGTGAACTCGCCGATTCTCTTCAGCATTAACACCAGCGATATGATAGGTAGTCTTACTCAGGCAATTGCGTATGCGGACGATCTTATCGCATACAGAACAGCACCTACTGTCGAGGTCATCCGAACTCTTTTGCAGCGGGACTTCGATAAGATCCAGAGATATTGTGATGACTGGAAGTTAAAAATCAACTTTCAGAAATCGGAAACTATCCTGTTTAGGACACCGTTGTCTAAGGCCTCTAGGGATACGAGAAAGAACTGGCGCAAGCTGGTGATCGTTGGACCAAACGGACATCCACTGGCGAGCAAAAGTGTAGTAAAGTACCTTGGCATCTGGCTGGATCAGTATCTATATTTCGGAAGACATGTAGATGCTGCTCTGGCGAGAGCTAGGGGAGCATTTGCACTGACAAGACGATTGTTTTATAGCAGCCGTCTTGACAGCAGGGTGAAGGTGATTTGCCGATGATTGCCTATGGGTGCCCGGTGTGGTTCAACGTTGCCCCATCTCAAATGGAAAAGATACGGGTGTTTGAGAGGCAGTGTCTGAGAGGCTGCCTTGGACTTCACAGAACACCAGTATCTGACTACACAAAATATTATTCCAACCAGGTCCTATACAACGGGGCCAACATAAACAGGATAGACAATTTTCTGGTGAAACTCATTCGGTTTCACGCGGCAAGAGCGATGACCTCGAGCAATAGTCTCATCTTTGGGGCCTTCTACCCCAATGATGAATATTTTGAATGTGCGCGTTTAAGCGGCTTTATTCCGCCTGAGGCTTTCCTATTTTTGGATAGTCGAGGGCTGATACAGGACAGATCGGCGGTTCCGCTAATCTACCACGTCTTCCGACGAACTGTGGATAGGCGGCTCCTGTACGACCGAGACGTAGTCGCTCAGGGCGGAGGAGAGCGCCTGCGGTTCAGCAGGAGCGTGTCCGATTGGGACCGTCGGAGTAGGTGGCAACAGGAGGGCCTGTTGTGGTGGCTGCAAGCTTAGTTAAAGATAGTTGACTTTTTGAAGTATGGCCGACTTGCATATATCTAAGGTTTTTAAGGTTAAGTTAATAAAAACAGTCGTGGTGGCACAAAAAAAAAAAAATACAAAAATACAAAAAAAAAAATACAAAAATACAAAAAAAAAAAAAAAAAATACAAAAAAAAAATATATAAAAAAAAAATGCTTGCTGTGGCTGTTCTAGTTATACCCTATCCCATAGGGGGGTATATTAGTTTTGACATTAAGTTTGTAACATAGAGAAATAATTTCGATACATATACCTCAAAGTATATGGATCGATTCAGAATCGCTAGCTGAGTCGATTAAGCCATGTCTGTCTGTCCGTCCGTCCGTCCGTCCGTCCGTCCGTCCGTCCGTCTGTGTGTCACCGATTTTTGGGCCTTAAATTTTGAGCTAGAGAGTTCAAATTTGGTATATAGACTCTCTGGCCGACGAAGCAGAACAAGTGTAAAAATTTTTGAAATCCGCCCACTGCCACGCCCCCTTTTCAGAAAAACGTAGTTTTAAGCCAAACCGTAAGGAATTTCAAAAAAGTGCCTGAGCAGCATATTTAGACAATCTTAATATCTATATTTCGTCCATACAAAGTTTTTTGCCACGCCCACTTTTTGGGGGCGTTTTTAGTAAAAAACGCTTTTTGTCCAAATTTTAAAACTTTCGAAAAAATTTTTGATGCAAATACTTCCGCAATGGTAATATAAACATTTTGTCTATAGATCATTTTCACCTACGCCCACATTTTGCGGGCGTTTTCTTACAAAAACCATTTGTATACCCCATCCCAAGGCATTAGCAATAGAAATACGTTGTTTGTTGTCGAACCACAAAAGATTTTGATAAACTGTCTGAGGAATATATTGTGACAATGTCATTTTCTGTATTTCATCGCCATAAGGCCTATATTTTGAGGATATTAATTTTAAGGATGGGATGGGATAGGGTATTCAACGATCCGCACAGCGGATTGTAGCCTCTCATATGTTTTTTAAGTTATTTTTAAGTAGTTTTAATTACTTCTATGTAGTTTTAGTTAGTTCATAAGTAGTTTTAATTAGTAAGTAAGTTTAAATAAAAATAAAAAAAACACATGACACCAAGTTTTTAAAAAAAAATGTTTCTTGGTCAAAAAAAGATAAATTTATTGTAAAATAATTAAATTAGATTTAAGGCCGAAAGGCATTAGTTTTTAAGTTGTTCTTATTTAATTTAGGGTTTCCGCAGAGGACAAGTAAGTTAGTTAAGTTAGTAGATAATTAGGCTAGTTTTTCAGTAATTTTTGTCTAGCATGTAAGTTAGTTCTAAGTTGAATTTAAAATAAAAATGAATTTAAAAAAAGGGTATAAAAATGGTTTTTATATAAAAACGCTCCCAAAAAGTGGGCGTGGCAAAAAACTTTATATGAACGAAATACAGATATTCAGATTGTCTAAATATTATGATCAGAAAGTTTTTCAAAATTCCTTATGGTTTGGCACAAAAAATACGTTTTTCTAAAAAGGGGGCGTGGCAGTGGGCGGATTTCAAAAATGTTTACACTTGTTCTGCTGGGAGCAACAAAGAGCACGTGTACCAAATTTCATCATTCTAGCTCAAAATTTAAGGCCCAAAAACTGGTGACATACGGACGGACGGACGGACAGACATGGCTTAATCGACTCAGCTATCGATTCTCAGTCGATCCATATACTTTGAGGTATATGTAGCTATATTATTTCTCTATGTTACAAACTATGTATCAAAATGTAGCCTTGTCATCCGTCCGGGTTTTCCCGGACATGTACTCTATTTTGCCTCTGCGGGTAACGTCCGGTATAGTTTTAATAATATGTCCGGGATGGTATTTTCACTTATCTACTTGGCAATTTGTATTAATTAATATTTTATAAAAAAAAATTAGGAGATCACTAAAATCAACGAAATTAATAATTCAGAAATGAATACTCAGAACAATCATTGGCCGTGTTCCGGGTTTCAGTTTTAGTAAGACATCATGATGAAGCCCTGTTCACATTGGTCAATCGACCATTTTAGTTACGTGACATTAGGGGGAAATGACGGGAAATGGCTGACGAAAAAAGTTGAAAATTTACGCATGGGCACTCAGATATGAGTGAAACAACTGATTTTTCTTCGGCATGTCCTTAAGATGTTTTTTTATATCAATAAAATTACTCGATATTATAGATTATTCAAGTTATGTTTTACTTTTCTGATAAAACATAATTATTCTGAATAGATGGAAGTTAATAAAAATCTAAAAATATTATAAAATTAAATTGCAAAATATTGCATAGTTTGACATTTACCTTACCATTCGGTAAGATTTTGCGTTCCGCGACCTCATTCAGTTGTAGTCAGAAATCCGGAACACGGCCATTGTGTTGGATTTGGCTCTCTCAAAGCAAATGTTTTTGATGTGAAAGTAAACATATTTGGATTAAAAATGTATACTACGACTGAACGGAGTGAATTGTATAATCAGGTTATGCATACATACATTAAATATATTTATTCCATATAGAGTTGTGTTTTAAAATGAATAATGTAATTGCAGTTGCACAACATTCCAAGAATGAAGTGCACCTTCAACAAGGAGTCGAAATGTGAAACTATTTATTTTATGTTAAAGAAGTCGATACCTTAGAACCATATTAAAACATTTAAAAAAAAACTATTTTTTTGTTTGTCCTAATTTTGTACTCTTTTTCTGTTCGTCATTTGTCCGGAAAAGTCCGGGATTTGGAACCCCATGTACTACTTTTATCAAATACCATCTGGCAACACTACCCCTATGGGATAGGGTATAAACAATCGGACGGACCTTACTACTTTAGCCTTCATATAATCGCGGGCAACTGGTGTAGGTTGCCTTGAGGACTTCACGTTCCCTCCCTACTCACGAACTAACGCGAACGCCGTGACAGCTTCCGTACTCCTTAGACGGCTATTACACGGCGCGTGTTTAGAGAGACTCAAATGAGTGCAAAAGAGAGGGATAATGAAACAAAAAATACGCCTGCCCGGTGTCTGCGGGCAAAATGTTCGTTGCATGTTTTTGACATTTCCTTTTCTCCTTCTTCTTTGTTTTTCGAATTTGCTTTATTATTCATTTGCTGTTGTTATGAGCACAACGTTAAAATATGGCGGATGAATTTAAATGGGCGAAGGAAATAACCAGCGAACTAATTTTAAATTATGAAATGCAAAAAAAACAAATTTTTGGCGCAACAGGCTCGTTAGTACCCAGGGCCTAGCTTTTCACAACCATTCATGTGTGCGTGTGTACCTCTTGCACGATGGCGGGACCTCCTGTTTTATGCCGACTCCGAACGGCTAAGTTGAGATAAGCTATTCTTGACAATTGATACTACTCGGATGGTTTGTCAGATCATCACGAGAGGAGGGCCAGTGAAAAATCATTTAGGTGTTGCAACGGCCGGGAATCGAACCCAGACCTCCTTCGCGGCAGTTCATCGCACTAACCATCGCGCCACTGAGCCCCTCAAATTATGAAATGCACCCAATCTTATATGATCCCCGCCACCCTGATTATATAGATAGAGTAAAAAAAAGATGTATACCAAATTGTTTTGGATTCATTAAGACTTTGAACCAAACATAACGATTAATGTAATCAAGAAAAATTGCACACATTGCGGACTCAATTTTCCAAGGTGTGTTATGTGGAATAATCCAAAAAAAAGTGGAGCTGTCTTCTTGTTTTTAATTGTTTAGTTTAGATTACTATAAGCACCAAAGATAAAATGAAAGATAGCTGTCAAAAAACATGCAAGACTGAGAGTGAGAAAAAGGCTTCGTGTAATAATGCGCGCATTATGGAATGACAGTTCAAAAGAAAATAACCAAACATGCGCGTCAAATACATGCGCCGTGTAATAGAGCTCTAAATCTTCGATAAAGCTGTCCCTATATTGTAACTATCGCAAGCTAACTACTTCATTGAATCAATGGAAGAATAAATCGATAAACAAATACGACCACACATAACCCCATAGGAAGGACTCTCAAAACATATTTAAAGTTTTAAACTCCATTTAATTTATTGCATAGATGTAAAAAGGAAATAGTGTATTCATCTTAAATATTTACGCAGGTCGGTTTATAACAAATAATTCATATTATATTAAGAAACAAGCTTAATTTATTTATAAAATAAGAACAAAATGCATGAAATGTTATTACTATAATTTTTTTTTGCTTTTCTGTAATTTAGATTGTTTTATAATAAATAAGAAAATAGAGCTAGTTTGGCAAAAAAAACCGAGATAAAAAAAGAAAGTTTGATCACTCACCACTTATCCGAAGACTGTGCACAATTTTCGTTAGGTCGGCTATCCTTTGTAGGTGTAGATTTTACATATAGATGCTTTCACCAAACTACCACTAGTTAATTTTGCAAAAATATTAAAGGTTGTGGGGGTCCTATCCAACATTTTTTTTTTTTTGAAAAAAAAATTATATTTTAAATAGACAATTAAATGTTTAGAAACACCCGGTACACAAAAAAAATTAGACCGTAGAAGTGCTACGAGGTTGAAGTGAAACGGTATCGAAGTTTCTCAAATAACACTAGTCCTATTGACTTCTTATACCCTATCTCATAGAGGTATATTAGTTTTTAAACATAGTTTGTAACATGGAGAAATAATTTAGCTACATATACCTCAAAGTATGTGAATTGACTCAGAATCGCTAGCTGAGTCGATTAAGCCATGTCTGTCTGTCCGTCCGTCCGTCTGTACGTCACCGATTTTTAGGACTTACATTTTGAGCTAGGATAATGAAATTTGGTAGACTCATCTATTGTGATGTCATACATTTTATATAGTGTTGTCGTTATTAAATACTGCAGCCAAACTTTAATGGTTCTATTACTGACCAGACCGCTCAAATAACTGGACTTGTGAATTTTCTTCTTTTTAATGTGAACATTGATGCAATGATCGTCATCTTGATGTATTGGAAGTTTTTTCACCATTGTATTTACTTCAACTGGAACGTTGATGATCTGGCCATATATTCCATATTGTCCATGTCCATGCCGTAATCGTCGTATTTGCATGAATAGAATTCTTGGTGATATAAGTCTTTCTGATACCAAGTCTAGGTGGGGCAAATGATGGGGTATTTGTGGATAAAAGAAGCCATTATACATTGACAATGTTGGGCCCGAGGTGGTGTTGAGTGATCGGAAGCAAGTATTGCAAACTTTCATTTGTTCTCTATTTATAGTCGGTGCAATTGTGTTCAAAATGTCATCATGCTGAATCGCCGGAACTCTTAAATCCTCTTTAAACCACAATCGATCACAAATAGAGCAAGGAAAGCCAAAAGAGTTATTTTTAATTTTTTTATCGAATTCTTTATGAATATTCTCAAATCGAATGAAGTGTTTGTAAGGTAGGCTAGTGCTAACTGTAAATTCTGGGATGTCATTTCCCCTTGTTGACGGTCCTGGGATGTCTTTATTATATTCAGGGTCGCCGATACATTAAAATCTTACTTACTTACTTAAGTGGCGTTACAGTCCGGGATGAACCTGGGCCTCAACCAACATGCCTCTCCAATTAGCCCGGTCCTTAGCTAACTGCATCCAGTTGCGCACTCCAAGTTGGTTGAGGTCGGTTTCCACTTGTGCGCGCCACTTAAGGCGAGGTCTTCCTCTACTGCGTCCGACGTCTGGCTGGGAATCGAAGACTCTGCGAGCCGGAGTATTGGTGTCCATTCGTTCTACATGTCCTAGCCATCTTAAACGTCCAATGCGGAGTTTTTTGACCAGGGGCATGTCGCTGTACAGCTCGTATAGTTCTTGGTTGCATCTTCGTCTCCATAGCCCGTCAACGCAAACGGGACCGAAGATTTTCCGAAGAATTTTCCTCTCGAATCTACCAAGGATTTCTTCATCCGCTTTTGTTACGGTCCATGCTTCAGCGCCGTAGAGCAGGACTGGGATGATCAGGGTCTTATATAGGATCTCCTTAGTAGTTCGAGTGAGGGCTTTACTACTAAATTGCCTTCTTAGCCCGAAGAAACAGCGGTTGGCAAGAGTAATTCTTCATTTAATTTCTGACGAGATGTTGTTGTCAGAGTTAATAGCGGAGCCGAGGTAGACAAAGTCCCGTACTACCTCAAAGTTATATCTGTCAATGGTGACGTTCTGCCCAACTCGTCGATGTTGTGTGTCCTTTCGTGTTGACAGCATATACTTAGTCTTACCCTCATTTACTGCTAAACCCATTTTTGCCGCTTCCTTCTCTATACTAGCAAACGTGGCTATGACATCACGTTGAGTCCTACCAATGATGTCAATATCGTCAGCGTATGCTAGTAGTTGCACCGACTTTTGGAAAATTGTGCCTCTGGTGTTGGCTTTGGAGTTTTGCACAATTCTCTCAAGAATCAGATTAAAGAAGTCACATGACAGCGCATCGCCTTGCCTAAACCCTTTTTTGGTATCGAATGTGTCGGTGAGGTCGTTTCCGACCCTGATGGAGCAGCGAGAATTCTCTATCGTCATCCTACACAAACGGACGAGTTTGGGCGGTATACCAAAACTAGACATGGCTCTGTACAGTTCGTCTCTATAAATGCTGTCATATGCGGCTTTGAAATCGATGAATAGGTGGTGGGTATCGATTTGGACTTCTTGAGTTTTTTCCAGGATCTGCCGAAGTGTCAAAATTTGATCGGTTGTGGACTTCCCTGGCCTAAAACCACACTGATAAGGGCCGATCAGGTTGTTGGTAAACGGTTTCAGGCGTTCACATATTACGGCATATTACGGCAACTTGTAGGCGATGTTGAGTAGACTTATGCCTCTGTAGTTGGCGCAGTTCAGAGGGTCTCCTTTTTTGTGGATCGGGCAAACGATGCTGAGGTTCCATTCTTCAGGCATATTTTCATCCGACCAGATTTGGCTTATGAGTTGGTGGATGTTACTTACCAAGTCATCTCCGCCGGCCTTATAGAGCTCAGCGGGAAGGCCGTCATTTCCGGCAGCCTTATTAAGCTTGAGTTTAGATATTGCTATCCTCACTTCACTCAGGTCGGGTGGTTGGCAGTTTTCGCTGTCGTTGCCAATATTGAATGGTTCGTTCTGCCTGACAGCGGAATGTTGTTCGTCATCGCCGTTTAACAGTCTGCAGAAGTGGTTCTTCCATATCCTCAGCATCGACTGTGTCTCAACTACAATATTTCCTTGTTCATCTCGACAGGATTCTGTTCGAGCCTTGTATCCTTGGCTTTGACGTTTTACACTCTGGTAAAACTTGCGAACATCGTTCCTGGAGTGGCACCTCTCTATATCCTCGATCGCGCTCTTTTCTTGCTCTTTTTTCTTCTTGCTGAAAAGCCGATGTTCTTCCCTTCTTCTTTTCCTATAGAGCTCAATGGCAGCTCTCGTCTTCACCTGCAGCTTAGCCTTGTAGGCCTCGTTCTTCGCTGCGAGCATCTGTCGGCATTCCTCATCAAACCAGGGGTTTCTTGCTGGTGGCCGCGAGAAACCTAGCACATCAGTTGCGGCTGATCTAATGGCCTGTTGGCATCGTTGCCATTGCTCTTCGACATTCGATGCTGGTGGTATGGTGTTAATCGAGAGGTTAAGGGATACGCGTTGTGCGAAGGTCTTGGCGGTCTCTTGCGATTGCAGTCTTCCGACATTAAATTTTTTCACAGTATTTCTGGATTGTTGTGGCGTGGTGGATATCCGCATTCTTACCTTGGCTGCTACAAGGTAGTGATCCGAGTCGATGTTAGCTCCTCGGAATGTTCGGACATCCAAAATACTGGATGCGTGCCTTTTATCTATCGCAATGTGATCAATTTGGTTGACCGTTCGTTGATCTGGAGACCGCCATGTCCCCTTATGGATATCGAGGTGAGGAAACCGTGTGCTGGCTATAGTGGCATTTCGTTCCGTAGCGAAATCAATTAGCCTAAGTCCGTTACCAGACGTGTTGTCGTGTAGGCTTTGTTTCCCGACAATACTTCTAAAGATGTCTTCTCTTCCTACCTTTGCGTTAAAATCTCCCAGCACGATTTTAACATCGTACTTCGGTAGTCGCTCATAGGTTTTGTCGAGGAGCTCGTAGAAGCAATCCTTAGCTATATCATCTTTTTCTTCCGTCGGAGCGTGAGCGCATATAAGGCTTATGTTGGCGAATTTGGCCTTGATGCGGATTGTTACTATGCGTTCGCTAATGTCTTGGAAACATAAGACTTCTTGCCTAAGTCTGGCACTTATAACAAATCCGCATCCGAATAGTCGCTGTTTCTGCTCACTATAACACGGTCCGTAGTATATGTCACAGTTTTTCATCCTCTTTTTGCCCGGCCCATCCCATCGTATTTCCTGGATGGCAGTAATGTCTGCTTTGTAGCAGTTTAGGGCTTCCGCTAGTTGTTCGCCTGCACCTCTCCTGTTTAATGTTCTCACATTCCAGGTGCAGATACGAACGTCGTTGTCCTTTTTTCGTTTAGCAGGGTCGTCAACAATAAAATCCGTCCTTTCCGAGGCTATTGGTTGCTTCGTAACCATGTTTTTTTTCTGTGGGTGGGTAGTTAACCCAAAGCACAACCCCCAACCTGGAGGGCCAGTTCCAATTTATTAGATACCCCTAGGACACGGGGCCATCAGTATCCACTACGGGATTGAGCGCTGCCGTTGGCCTTTCGGTTCATCCGCCACCATCTCTGTTCAAGGGGCCTGACTAACCCTTGAAATTCCTAGACAACCTGTTGTCCGAATATGTCAGAGCAGCTCATCTAGGTTCGCCTGGGACAAAAGGCCGGGTATTCTTCCGTGCCATTCTCACCAGGGTGTTTATAGTGTTGCTGTTTTTCGTCGTGTTATCAACACTCGCACTTATCGTTTAGCAAGTCAAATCCGGTTGGATGAGACCAGTACCCGATGGTTACCACTTGGAGGTAAAAGATAAGCACATTTGATGTGTAGTCAGAGTTGCAACACTGGGCATTGCCAAGTTAACGCCAATCAGAGTCTACCCTCGTTCTACAGCACCCAACCTATACATTAAAATCATTGAAGGATTTATCGGCTTGTTCGAACGCTTCACTGGCAATGGTTGAGTTTATAAAAAAGCCGCAATGAGTAAAAGAAAATTTCAAATGATGGTTTACATTGATAGCTCATAGCTATAATTGCGGCCTAAAGATAAACAATAAGCTGTCAAATGGCACACTAACACACACAGAAAACCAGAGTAACCTCTTTAATGTTCGATTGGGACGGGTAAAATTTGAAATCTGAGAGTAAATCTAAAAATCCCAATCAAAAACGCTATAAATGAAATGAAATATCGCATGCACCAGTATGAAATGTCCATAGTAACACACACAATGACACAAAACACATATTTCGTTTTTCGTATCCACAACCACAATCCACACTATGACTAAACCAACAAAATTCACAACAGAGCGCTCTCTTATGCTTGCGCTCTCACATGTTGTTGTTGTTGTTCCGTATTCTTCTTCTACTGTTCGAACATTTGTTCTGTCCGCCGCGCTTGGCCCCTCCTTCATCATTTAATTTCCTGATGTGTATTGTGCTTTGTCCTTTGGGTTCACACTTCACTACAGAGTGCTCTCTCATCCTTACGCTCTTGCTTGTTGTTTGCCTGCCGTTGTCCCACCAAGTTAGCTTTACCCTACCCGTGACTTTTCGAGTCGTTACATGTGTGTTTGGATTTACCCCGACGAGCCCAAAGAAGTTTCACTTCAAAAAAGTCGTTAGCGAATGTTCGAACCATAACACTCAGAATTCCGACACCGATCAGCTGAGTTTACTTCGCCCCAAATCAGCGGAAGTTTGCTATATTCGGCAAGAATAGCTTTCCACCAATGGGTGCCAATGATTGACTTTCTTTTCAATTTTAACTCCACCAGAAGAAGTTCAGTAGAGTGTCCATAAGAGCGTTACCTGCATATATACATATACATAAGCGACAACGTGGGTAAATTTATTTCTTTCAATAAGAAATCGCAAATTAAATTAATTTCATTTAGAAAAAGAAAGAATCCTCGCAAACATATATGCATACGAATACATTGAAGGACGACAATTACCCGTACCCAAATAGTGTATCAGTGGTCGAGCAAGAAAAAATCAAACGTAAGTTTCAGTTTTATTTGCAAAAACAAAAAAGAATAAACAAATTTTGGTCTATTAGGCGTGTAATTAACATTCGAGCACTGGCTTAGGCGATCGTGCAACAAATCTGTTGTTTGACACGTCAACAGCACGTTCACGCGTTTGATCCCTTTTTCGGAATTGTGACCAACAAAAAAAAAAGTTCTTTTCAGGACTACCCAACCTTCGCGTACACAAAGGTAATCTTCAGTAATCCATACTGGGATAATTCCGGCTGAAAAGTGTAGTTTCTAAACTGCATAAGCTGAGTTTCAAGAAACCGCAAGCTCTTCGCACTGTAAATTGCTCAGACGAATGATACCGCGAGCAACAGCATAAAAAATCCCTAAACGGCAGCTACACTGAACATTGGCTTTGGCAATAAGCCTGCAGACCGCAGTTAGACACTGAGAGAGCGCCGCGCAAGTTACCACCGACGATCAAGCCATCACCGCTACCCACTAGTCGTGTGTACAAAACTCCTCCACAGACGCGTAAACAATATCAATATATACAACAACAAAACCCTGTGCTCCTTTCTGAACACTGTCCTGATCCTATTCCTCCCATTGTGATATCCCTAATCCAATAAAAAAAATGTCAATACATATAAGAAAAAGTATATAGAAAAAAATGGTAAAGTAAATACGGATTGATTAGAGTGTAGAGTGAATCAATTTGATAGAGTATTGATTAAGCTAAAAATATTTTTTTATAATGTGTAAAGAACGTTCAAGTGATTACATATAAATCTTTCTAATATAAAAGTGTAGGAAACAAAACATCACAAAAAACATATGAGAAGGCTACAATCCGCTGTGCGGATCGTTGTATACCCTATCCTTATTCTATCCTATATTTTATACAATATATTAAACCCAGAGATACCTATATGTATATATGTACATTGCCCCTTCTCTCGTTAGCAGTTTTAAATTGCTTTAAAACTCCCAAGAGCAACCACGAGGAGGTGAGAGTTGGACATTAGAAATTACTATTTTTTTTGATCCCATAATATATATGTATATACAATAATAAAACAATAAGTTAATAATAATATATAAATAATAAATAAATAAATAAACTAATAAATAAATTTAAAAAAATACATTATATCTAATAATCAACGGATGCTATAATACATTCGTGATGGCTGAAAACTGTTTCATATGTTTTTGCAACTATGGAATTCTCTAAATTGCTAAAAGCCCAATCAATTTGGGTTAATGCTACCGTAGTTGCACATCCTGGTGGTAGTACAGGCTGAAGATGTTTACTGCGCAGGAACGAAGATATCAGTTCATTGGATGTAATATCATTTAGGTCTATATTGAAGTCGCCTAAGATTACCACCTTCTCCATTTGAAACTCATCAAATAATTTAACAATTTCTGATTTTAGCGCATGCTTTGCAAAATTTGCGTTCCTGTAGAGCACCAAATAGTGGATGTCACGGTATTTGAAAAGCACATACTGTAGTACTTTCGCCATTGGATGTTTAAAGTCGCCACATTTCAGTAAACTTATTTGAGATGCAATTCCCGATTTAGCGTAGCACAGAATTCCGTTTCGACCCCTTTGTGTATTAGCTGAACCATCGATTCTTGCAAATATTTGAAATCCTTCAATTTCATATAATTCTAATGGCAAAGTCCACGTTTCCACAAAACAAAGAATTTGCGACATCAGTAATATCTTGTCATTCTTTATATCCAAGTAATGAGCATGAAGGCTTTGAACATTTTGGTATGCAACAATAAGTTTATCTGTGGAATTGTACATACAATCATAGGATAATTTTAAGGCTTTCTCACTATAAGGGAATTAAATTCAACTTGAACAGGATCTGTTGAAGAAAATGGTTTAGGTGGGTTAAAATTGCCAATGATATACATTCCATTTGCTGTTGTAGCCCTGCTACAAGCCACATACATGGATGCCCGACACATACCTGGGCGCAAATGAACAGCTACTTTATTATATGTGGCCCCTTGACTTTTATGAATGGTAATACCCTCAGCAGGTACTACCGGGAATTGTAGCCTTTCTACAGAAATGTGTTGGTTTTTACGATATTGAAAAACTTTAGCAACCCTTTCAATACATGTCCAAGTTCTTTCTTCAGGATGATGACGTTTAGATCTTGCAATTGATCCGACTGTTTCATCTTCAAACAAAAGCCAAAGTCTTATTGGAACTGAGTTGTTTTCTCTGTTTGTTCCGAAATCTATATCAACCAATTTTCCAGTGGCACCATTTACCAAACCATCAGCAGTGTTTATGTTTGCAGTGATCATATATTTGGCCCCAGTTTTAAGTATTAATTTGGCCGAAAGTCCTTGTGTTTCTGAGGTTTTGAATCCTTGAACTGCTCTGATAATGTTTTCTCTATTACCTTCAGAAACTGGGCCTTTGATTTTGTCCACTGCTTCTGAAGTGAATTCGGGAGATGGTAATTGTCTGAGCTTTAGAGTATTATATTCTTCTGCTTCAGCATTTGACCAAAAGAGATGAATTGCTTCTGATGGTACGTCACTGGAGGAAGAAACGATTCGCTGCCGTAAAAGCTGGATGTCTTCCTCTGTCATTTGACCGATAGCCATATTATTAAGGGCTATTGAAAAGACGCGATCATTTCTTTGACGCATTATTTCTGTGAGTTCAAAGTATTTGAACTCATTCCATAATTGAGAACCAGCAATCCCAACGATCTCCTACCGGTGGCAATTGTTTCAGATCACCAAACACAACTACAGAAATACCTCCAAAGGACAAGCGACTCTTAAAAATTTGCTTAAGTCTGGCATCTAAATAAGCAAACATCCTGGCACCTACCATCGAAATTTCATCTATGACAATAACTTTTAAAGCAATGAGCTTTGAAAAAAGTGTGTTTACAACATCACTGCTTAACGGTACAAGTTCTCCAGATGATTGGTTTACAGGTAAAGCAAACACAGAATGCAGAGTTAGTCCGTTTATTCCAAATGCGGCTTTACCAGTCGGAGCGCAAAGCAACACTTTGACTTGATTTGGATCAGCTCCAGGAATGTCATTTTGCCGTTTTGTTATGCTCTGAAAAATGGTCGAAATAAGCCTGCTCTTTCCGACACCGGCACCACCACCAACAAATTCGCAAAACTGAGCATTCTCTTTGACATTATGCCGTATATGCTGCAAGTACATTCTTTGCTTTAGATTAAGCCCTTGAATAGTCGTTAGTAATGCTTCCTGTGGAATTAAATTGGGAGTTTTAATTGCTCTAACCTCACCGCCAGGGTTATCACCGACTACATTTTCATTTGGGTTAACTTCTGGGACATCAAAAATAGCGAACTCCTCATCTAACGGTTGATTCTGCTGCGTTGGACATTGATCTTCACGAAATTGGGCTATCACTTCATTGAGCAAGTTTTCGTTTTGAAACGCTTCATATTTTCGCTTATTTGCATTGATTATTTCAAAGTTATTATGAAAAATCAATTCAAAATCCTGGGAAAGTATGTCCTGTTCCTCATTCCTCCAGGGAAAAAATAGCATTACATGCTCCCGAAAATATTCACCAGTGTCATTATTAATGCAGAATCTTCTGTAACGGATTACATGAGGTTGTGTCCGCTTTCGAACATATCCGCTGCCGTCTTTAAGTCGAAGGGGTTGATTTGGGTTGATCCTGAAATCATTGTCATCATTTTCATCGTCATCTACATTTCCAGCCCTGGTGGACTTTGAAAACTGATACATTGCAGCAAAGTCAGCAAGAGATAGGTTGTCAAGAGAATCTGGACGCTGAGTGTAATGATCGATGAGGTTGGGAATGAAAATATCAGTCGAATCTGCTTCCAGCTGTTGCAAATCTCTCCTTGACTTTACCATTCGGACTCTATTTTCGGGTCTGGACGTGTTGATGAAAACATCAGCATTGCTACATTTTGACATGGATATGCCCAAAACACTATACGCTGCTTCTTGTGCAGATATTTCGGAACCGGAAATGAACCGATTACCTAAATGCTGCAATTTCTGCTTGATGGTAAAGTTTCCGTTAGAAATTTCATCCATGGCTTCACGCATTAGCCTTGAAATACCACGACTTGACTTGTTGATGTAATTGATAATATATCCAACACAAGCATAAGCATCTAAAATGTATTGGATATCCATATTTGCTCTATGCTTTTCCAATATTGAGGGATTGTAGACATTTAACATCCTGTCGGCGAACTTCCTCTTAAGCAATATGGATGGCTTCTTCAAATTGCTTCTTATGCTGAGAAGATATTGTTCCTTACTAATTCTCAAATTATTGAGGAAATCGGAAAAACTGATGTCTTCTGTTGATGGACTATTGATGAAAAGCTCAATAGTTTCCAGAGACTTCTTCAAATCTGACAAGTTGACTGTGCTTTTTTCTGCTTCACTCAGAGGTTGCAAAAGGAGAGTTTCTTCCATTGGAAAATATGGCATTCCATAGCGGCAAACTGAGCCCTGATTCAAATGTCTTCTACATGACCGAGCGTGTGTGTGGCGCTGATAAACAATAAAATCCTTTAGCTGCTGGTTTCCTCCATCTGTTGAGCAGTGCTTGTCAATAAAATCTTGAGTTGCTTTAATGCTATCTTCATTTTCCAAATCCAATTTTGGTGCCCCTTTAAGCCAGTATACTCCATGAACATGTGGTGATCCTCGTTGCTGAAACTCAATTCTGTAGTAATAGCGCTCTACATGATTTTCTCCAAAAATACCCTCAGGTGATTTAAACAGTTTAAAAAGTGTTCTGAATCGATGGTCAAAGTATCGCGCACAGGTAACTGGATCAGCTCGAATTAATCGCGATTTTTGGGAAAATTCCATAGCATTTGCATCATCCTCAGTTATGACGACATTGTCCACAACCTTAGATAGAATCACCAAAAGTTCCTGCCATTTGGTTTCTGCAGCCGATAAAGTTATAAAGAAGGTTGGTAACCCGAATTGCCTAATCATTGCCATTACTTTCTTCTTTTCCGATTCCCAGTGGGCAGGAGATGACCTAATTAGAATATGATAACCATCCACCATATGATAACCATCATCATGTTGAACCAATGAATTGACATGCGATTCTGTTAACATATTCTCAGCAGTATTAAGGTGTTCTCTTCCAGCTTTCTTGCGGAGGCATATAGAAATAGCATTTCGAATGTTAAGAAGCTCATATTTCTTATATGTGTACAGCAATTTATCCACAGTTGCACATCGTCTATCATATCGCCTTAACTCAGATCGTGCAATTTTGCTATATGACATCGTGCATCTTCGAGCATGGCCGCAGTAGATACTGGGAAAAGAAAGTTCTTCGGAATGACTGTCAATGATCATATCCGCCGGGCGCCTTCCTTCTCCTGGGGCAATAGCTAGTTGCTCCGTTGGTACATTTTCAATTGGAACATTGTTGAGAAGAGTTTGTTGTCCTCCAGGATTCAAATTCTCTGGAGCCCATTCGTCTTCATCAACAATATCTTCATCAAGTCTATTGGCTAAAAGTTCGTCAACAATAGGCCGATCAGATTCTGCGGCAACAAAGGGTATTTCGTCAGCATTACGTAAATCAGGCATCCAATTTTCAGCCAATGTTACATTTTCTTCTAAATATAATGGCGTCGTTAGCAAGTATTGAACCGCATTGAATACTTTAGCGGGACGAATAGTTTCGCTCATAAAGCTATGAGTATTAGCTATTCTTCTTTTAAGGTGCAGTTGAATAACGTGAGTTTGTTCGAATGTACGCGGAAGCACTGAAATAGATTGATAAGGCTATATTAGGAATTTTGCCTTTAGAAATTTGTTGCTTACAATACGAGCAGAATAAAAAATCGGGAGAATCTGACAGTGTCGAAAGACAGAAAACCTTGTCTGTGAAATCTGTAGAAAATCTACTCTCAATATCGTCTCTATTTAGGGACTTAATTTGAGCTTTGAACCAAAGTCCTCCGCAACAATTGCATACTTGTGTGGGACCTTGCCGAACGACGTTATTGTAATCTCCAAAGTGTTTCTGCTCTGCTCTTCTCTATTATAGTCTTGATCCTGGCGGCGCATGCTATGCTCTATCGTATTTCGGTTCTGTTCTCGTCTGTTGTACTCCGGATCCTGACGCCTCGTGCTATGCTCCAATGTGTTTCTGTTCTGCTCCTCTCTGTTGTAGTCTTGATCCAGGCGGCGCATGCTATGCTCTATCGTGTTTCGGTCCTGTTCTCGTCTGTTGTAATCTGGATCCTGACGCCGCGTGCCATGTTCTAATGTATTCCTGTCCTGTTCTCGTCTTTGGTACTCCGAATCCTGACGCCTCGTGCTATGCTCCAATGTGTTTCTGTTCTGCTCCTCTCTGTTGTAGTCTTGATCCAGGCGGCGCATGCTATGCTCTATCGTGTTTCGGTCCTGTTCTCGTCTGTTGTACTCCGGATCCTGACGCCGCGTGCCATGTTCTAATGTATTCCTGTCCTGTTCTCGTCTGTTGTACTCCGAATCCTGACGCCTCGTGCTATGCTCCAATGTGTTTCTGTTCTGCTCCTCTCTGTTGTAGTCTTGATCCTGGCGGCGCAAGCTATGCTCTATCGTGTTTCGGTCCTGTTCTCGTCTGTTGTAATCCGGATCCTGACGCCTCGTGCTGTGCTTCAATGTGTTTCTGTTCTGCTCCTCTCTGTTGTAGTCAAGATTTTGTCGGCGAATGCTGTGTTCCAATGTGTTCCTTTCTTGTTCTTCTCTGTTGTAATCTTGATCATGCCGCCGTATTCTATGTTCCATTGTGTTGCGGTATTGCTCGACTCTGTTGTATTCAGGATCCTGTCGGCGTATGTTATGCTCATAAGTGTTCCTGTTCTGCTCTTCTCTGTTATCCGGATTCTGACGGCGTGTGCTAATACGCCTCAAAGAGCGACGTACAGCATCAATAACTCGCTCCTCAGCGCGGACATCTTCATTTGATCTTCTATTCGCAGCACTAGTGCGCCTTTGAATTCTTTCGTCTTGGATATAATCGGAGTTGGAACGTAGATTCCTTATCCTAGATGAGAAATATCTACGCTTTTGAGAAGCAGATACCTTCTTTAGCTTCGGCATTTTTTTATATTTTAAATCGTTTTTTTTTTTTTTAATTATGTGATGTGTTAACAGGTTAAAAGTACTCTTTAAAACTTGTGAATTAAAGTGAAATAAGTAATAACAAATTGTAATTATGCGCACAACTTAACACTTTGAAGGTAGTCAAAGTACTGCCGAAAAAAGTAGCTAAAAAATAATACCTCTAAAAATATAAAAACAATTCTATTAAAAAATGCGTACAGGTAGTTATATCATAAATATCCTTGTAAAAAATAATAATAGTGTTGTTAATTATTTATGACATCGACCCTTTTGCCTGAAAAAACTACCTGTTCGATGCAATTAATGATGTTTACTCAAATAATATTGTTTTTATGGCCTTGTTCTCGTATTGTAGAGAACACGAATTTACCAGGTACCTTATTAAATTGATTTATTAACAGTCGGGGATTTAATTTTATTGGATCACCAATTTTTAAAAATAGGTCGACATTTTAATTATACCCTATCCCATAGGGGTATATTAGTTTTGATACTTAGTTTGTAACATAGAGAAATAATTTTGCTACATATACCCCAAAGTATATGGATCGACTCAGAATCGCTAGCTGAGTCGATTAAGCCATGTCTGTCTGTCCGTCCGTCCGTCCGTCCGTCCGTCCGTCCGTCTGTACGTCACCGATTTTTAGGCCTTAAATTTTGAGCTAGGATAATGAAATTTGGTACATAGGATCCTCGTCTCTGCCTACAGAACAAGTGTAAAAATTTTTGAAATCCGCCAACTGCCACGCCCCCTTTTAAGAAAAACTCAGTTTTTGACCAAACCGTAAGGAATTTTAAAAAAGTTTCTGAACAACATATTTAGACAATATTAATATCTATATTTCGTCCATATATAGTTTTTTGCCACGCCCACTTTTTGGGGGCGTTTTCAATTAAAAACTGTTTTCGGTCAAATTTTAAATTTTTCGAAAAAAATTTTGATGCCGAATCATTAACATTATTAATATGAACATTTCGTCTATATACCATTTTAACCCACGCCCACTTTTTGGGGGCGTTTTTATATAAAAACCTTTTTTATACACTACCCCATAACATATGCAAGAGAAAACCTTGTCTTATGTAGAACCGTTAAAGTGTTTTGTAAGCAGTCTGAAGAATTTGTTGTCACTATATCATTTTTTCTATTTATCCACATCGTGTTTTTAGCCATGTCCCCTTTTTTGGGGATTTTAGTTTTATGGATAGGATGGGATAGGGTATTCAACGATCCGCACAGCGGATTGTAGCCTTCTCATATGTTTTTTTTTACACTTGTACTGTAGGCATGAGCCGGGAACTCATATAACTACGATGTTAATTATTCTAACTAAAAAAAATAGGACGGACATCTGAATATAGGATATTGTTTGCAATAGGGCACAAATTCCCTGAAATAGTGGGCATGGGTTGTAATAATATATAAGTATGTTCATCGAAAGTTTATTTGAATTTTAATAAAATGTTGCCAAATTTATTTTTTAAAAAAAACGCCCCCAAAAAGTGGGCGTGGGTTAAAATTGTAAATTGACGAAATGTTCACATTAATATTATTAATGATACTGCATCAAAATTTTTTTTCGCAAAATTTAAAATTTCACCAAAAAATGGGCGTGGCAAAAAACTTTGTATCGACGAAATATAGCTATCACGATTCTCTAAATATGCTTCTAAGACACTAAAAAAAAAACAAAAATTCCATTCGGTTTGGCCAAAAACTGAGTTTATCTTAAAAGGGGGCGTGGCAGTGGGCGGATTTCAAAATTTTTTACACTTGTTCTGTAGGCACGGGCGAGGATCACATATACCAAATTTCATTATCCTAGCTCAAAATTTAAGGCTAGCGATTCTGAGTCGATCCATATACTTTAAGGTATATGTAGCTAAATTATTTCTCTATGTTACAAACTAAGTATCAAAACTAATATACCCCTATGGGATAGGGTATAATGATATAGTGAAACAAATTCTTCAGACTGCTTACAAAACACTTTTACGGTTCTACAAAAGACAAGGTTTTCTCCTGCATATGTTATGGGGTAGTGTATAAAAATGGTTTTTACATAAAAACGCCCCCAAAAAGTAGGCGTGGGTTAAAATGGTATATAGACGAAATGTTTATATTAATAATGTTAATGATTCTGCATCAAAATTTTTTTCGAAAAATTGAAAATTTGACCGAAAACAGTTTTTTATTGAAAACGCCCACAACAAGTGGGCGTGGCAAAAAACTTTATATGGACGAAATATAGATATTAATATTGTCTAAACATGTTGTTCAGAAACTTTTTTAAAATTCCTTACGGTTTGGTCAAAAACTGAGTTTTTCCTAAAAGGGGGCGTGGCAGTGGGCGGATTTCAAAAATTTTTACACTTGTTCTGTAGGCAGAGACGAGGATCCTATATACCAAATTTCATTATCCTAGCTCAAAATTTAAGGCCTAAAAATCGGTGACGTACAGACGGACGGACGGACGGACGGACAGATAGACATGGCTTATTCGACTCAGCTAGCGATTCTGAGTCGATCCATATACTTTGAGGTATATGTAGCTAAATTATTTCTCTATGTTACAAACTAAGTATCAAAACTAATATGCCCCTATGGGATAGGGTATAATTACAACATCGCCGCTTCTATGTTGCTGTGTGCACACCATCATCGGAGATCGCAGGCCAATACATAATGTACAGATTGAGTAGATAAAATACCGGTGAGTCTTAAACCTATAATATTTTTTGTTTGAACGTTCTACTTTTCTAATAGCGAACTGTAATAAATAAAAGTAAAAAATACAAAAAAAAAACTCTATATTAAAATAACTTTACATTAACTTAAAATTCAAACTAGCCTATCATATTCAATAAATTAGTAACAATTATTGTTCTAATATTTCCTAAATGAGTATTAAAAACTAAAAAAAAAAATACAATCTAATTTAAAATTCAAGAACATAAGCAACAAGCGAACAATATATATACTTAGCAAACAAGATATGAAATACTTTCCACTCTAAATACTCTTACAAATAAAAATCTATAAAATCATGCGATGGTCGATTGAGGGTGGGATGCGCTTCGGGAACCAACTCCAGTTATGGTTTCCCAAACAATTTTCGGTTTGAAAATCGTCGTCGTCGGTTTCGTCGTCCCATACAATTTTTTTTTATTAATTCTATAGGCATGTAAAATTGAACGATCGTCCTACAGTAAGGTGAAAGAATCCACGCCTCCGGCGAGCTTTAGCCGCGCTTGTGAAAGCATGCCTGCCACACTTTACTATGAAGGACAACCCCATCTTCTGACCTTTTAATTACTAACAAATTCCTGTTCTTGTGAAAATGAGATTGGTTTGGTGTTTCATACATCCGTAAGATGGGGGACAACTTTCGTTACAGTTTGACAACTTTATTGAAAATGTTTATAGCACACACTGTAGATATATTTTTTCGTAATCTTTTTAGGAATCCAATTTCTTTCGAAATTTTTTTCACAATGTATTCTAGTTCAGATCACTGTCTATAAATACACCAAGGTATTTTATTGATTTCAACTGATCGATATGACTATTTTTTATACGTATTTTAGTTTCGAAGTCAGCGTTTATAACCATACATCTTGTTTTATTAACATTAATTTAAAATTTGTTTCTATCAAGCCACATACACTTTTTATCAATATCGAAGTTCATAAAATCAGAAATTAATTTCGAGTCTTTGCCAAAAACAAACAATAATGCATCATCTGGGAACAGCGAGATTTTGCAATATTTTAAAAATTGAGAAATGTCATTTATGTAAATTAAGAACATGTCATTTCACACAGGTGAAATTAATTTTTTGCTCCACTGTATAGCAACAAAATGATTGCGAAGAAACAGCTGTAAGCGTAGACTCTCTAATGGTGATCTTTCAAATGACACAAAAAAATCATGATCATTGAAATCAGCTGTCCCCATCTGATACAATTATGCCTCTCTAGGTAGACTTCACCTTTTCACTCTTTTTCTTTGTTCTCCTATATTCCTTACGCTCTTCTAATTTGTTCATAGCTTCTTGTTTCTTTCATTAGACAGATTGTCTCTTTCGACAATTAATTGTCTAAACTTTCCCCTACTCTCTTAAAATTTGTCAACTCTTTCAATTCGCCTATCGTGAATTCAATCGTCCTCAAACTGTTTGTCATCGTCAAAATAAAAATCTTCTCAGGCTTAATACTTAACATTAATAATTATTAAGAAAACCTAATGATAAATAAATAAATTATCAACTAATATAAATAGAATATCATAAAATGAACATATAAGTGAATAAATAATTCACAGAACTAATAAAATATTAAATAAACAAACCTAACTACTCCCTCACAAAACCTACCAGGGACATCCCTGGAAAGTGGTTTCGATATTCGCCGAAACAGATCTTTTAACGAACATGAAGGAACGCAAAAGAAAAAAAAATTATTTGACAAACGTCAAAAAAATCAAAACAAACAACATTTATTGCAACTATGCACATTGTGCTGCACTTATTTTAGAGAATTACAAAGTTAAACAAATGAAAATCGTAAAAATAAAAGAAAAAATGGAAAACAAGGAACAAGAGCAAGTCGACAAGGAATAAATGGATCCAGAAGGAAATAGCCAAGACCAGGTGAGGATTTTCATCCTATTGTAGGTTTCTAATTGTGTGAAAACTTTGGTTTTGTCCAATTAGAAATCTCCAGTCGGATTCTTATTATTTCGGGGTTGCAATTGTGTTTTTCAAGTACACATGTGGTTATGGAAAAGGAAAGGACGGACACTGGATTTACTGGCGGGTTGTAGATTCTCACGTGGGATAATAAATGTTGTGAGCGGAATGAGGTAAAGTGCAACAGGAGTTGTAGATATTTTAGGGCATAAATTTACCTTAGCGCGCACTCACTTTTTGCACTTTTTATACCCTATCCCATAGGGGTATATTAGTTTTGATACATAGTTTGTAACATAGAGAAATAATTTTGCTACATATACCTCAAAGTATATGGATCGACTCAGAATCGCTAGCTGAGTCGAATTAGCCATGTCTGTCTGTCCGTCCGTCCGTCCGTCCGTCCGTGTGTCCGTCCGTCCGTCTGTCTGTTCGTCACCGATTTTTGGGCCTTAAATTTTGAGCTAGGATAATGAAATTTGGTATATAGGATCCTTGGCCGAGTCACCAGAACAAGTGTAAAAATTTTTGAAATCCGCCCACTGCCACGCCCCCTTTTAAGAAAAACTCAGTTTTTGACCAAACCGTAAGGAACTTTAAAAAAGTTTCTGAACAACATATTTAGACAATATTAATATCTATATTTCGTCCATATAAAGTTTTTTGCCACGCCCACTTTTTGGGGGCGTTTTCAATTAAAAACTGTTTTCGGTCAAATTTTAAATTTTTCGAAAAAAATTTTGATGCAGAACCATTAACATTATTAATATGAACATTTCGTCTATATACCATTTTAACCCACGCCCACTTTTTGGGGGCGTTTTTATATAAAAACCATTTTTATACCCTACCCCATAACATATGCAGGAGAAAACCTTGTCTGTTGTAGAACCGTAAAATTGTTTTGTAAGCAGTCCGAAGAATTTGTTGTCACTATATCATTTTTTCTATTTATCCACATCGTGTTTTTAGCCATGTCCCCTTTTTTGGGGATTTTAGTTTTATGGATAGGATGGGATAGGGTATTCAACGATCCGCACAGCGGATTGTAGCCTTCTCATATGTTTTGGTTATAATTCCATACAAATCGTGTGTAGTTTGACATTTATTTCTTTTTTTTTTGCTGCGGTGTACGCAACATTGCTATGTTGAAAAAAAAAAAACATACCAAATAAAAATATTTTAACAAGAAAACTGTTCACTAAGGCTGAAGACTTTATATACCCTGAGTGGAGCAACGAAGTTGCTGAGCGTGGACTGTCCCCAGAAAGAGAGTTTAAATCCTTTGTTCCCGCGAAACGGGCCACCCAGAGTACTAACTTACTTACTTAAGTGGCGCTACAGTCCGGGATGAACCTGGGCCTCAACCAACATGCCTCTCCTATTAGCCCGGTCCTTAGCTAACTGCCTCCAGTTGCGCACTCCAAGTTGGTTGAGGTCGGTTTCTACTTGTGCGCGCCACTTAAGGCGAGGTCTTCCTCTACTGCGTCCGACGTCTGGCTGGGAATCGAAGACTGCGAGTCGGAGTATTGGTGTCCATTCGTTCTACATGTCCTAGCCATCTTAAACGTCCAATGCGGAGTTTTTTTGACTAGGGGTATGTCGCTGTACAGCTAGTATAGTTCGTGGTTGAATCTTTGTCTCCATAGCCCGACAGCAAACGGGACCGAAGATTTTTCGAAGAATTTTCCTCTCGAATCTACCAAGGATTTCTTCATCCGCTTTTGATACGGTCCATGCTTCAATGCCGTAGAGCAGGACTGGGATGATCAGGGTCTTATATGGGATCTCCTTAGTAGTTCGAGTGAGGGCTTTACTACTAAATTGCCCTCTTAGCCCGAATAAACAGCGATTGGCCAGAGTAATACTTCGTTTGATTTCTGACGAGATGTTGTTGTCAGAGTTAATAGCGGAGCCGAGGGAGACAAAGTCCCGTACTACCTCAAAGTTATATCTGTCAATGGTGACGTTCTGTCCAATTCGTCGATGTTGTGATTCCTTTCGTGATGACAGCATATACTTAGTCTTTCCCTTATTTACTGCTAAACCCATTTTCGCCGCTTCCTTCTCTATACTAGCAAACGTGGCTATGATATCACGTTGAGTCCTACCAATGATGTCAATATCGTCAGCGTATGCTAGTAGTTGCACCGACTTTTGAAAAATTGTGCCTCTGGTGTTGGCTTTGGAGTTTTGCACAATCCTCTCAAGAATCAGATTAAAGAAGTCACATGACAGCGCATCGCCTTGCCTAAATCCTTTTTTGGTATCGAATGTGTCGGTGAGGTCGTTTCCGACCCTGATGGAGCAGCGAGAATTCTCTATCGTCATCCTACACAAACGGACGAGTTTGGGCGGTATACCAAAACTAGACATGGCTCTGTACAGTTCGTCTCTATAAATGCTGTCATATGCGGCTTTGAAATCGATGAATAGGTGGTGGGTATCGATTTGGACTTCTTGAGTTTTTTCCAGGATCTGCCGAAGTGTGAAAATTTGATCGGTTGTGGACTTTCCTGGCCTAAAACCACACTGATAAGGGCCAATCAGGTTGTTGGTAAACGGTTTCAGGCGTTCACATATTACGGCAGATAGGATCTTGTAGGCGATGTTGAGGAGACTTATGCCTCTGTAGTTGGCGCAGTTCAGAGGGTCTCCTTTTTTGTGGATCGGGCAAACGATGCTGAGGTTCCATTCTTCAGGCATATTTTCATCCGACCAGATTTGGCTTATGAATTGGTGGATGTTACTTACCAAGTCATCTCCGCCGGCCTTATAGAGCTCAGCGGGAAGGCCGTAATTTCCGGCAGCCTTATTAAGCTTGAGTTTAGATATTGCTATCCTCACTTCACTCAGGTCGGGTGGTTGGCAGTTCTCGCTGTCGTTGCCAATATTGAATGGTTCGTTCTGCCTGACAGCGGAATGTTGTTCGTCATCGCCGTTTAACAGTCTGCAGAAGTGGTTCTTCCATATCCTCAGCATCGACTGTGTCTCAACTACGATATTTCCTTGTTCATCTCGACAGGATTCTGTTCGAGCCTTGTATCCTTGGCTTTGACGTTTTACACTTTGGTAAAACTTGCGAACATTGTTCCTGGAGTGGCACCTCTATATCCGCTTTTCTTGCTCTTTTTTCTTCTTGCTGAAAAGCCGATGTTCTTCCCTTCTTCTTTGCCTATAGAGCTCAATGGCAGCTCTCGTCTTCACCTGCAGCTTAGCCTTGTAGGCCTCGTTCTTGGCTGCGAGCATCTGTCGGCATTCCTCATCAAACCAGGGGTTTCTTGCTAGTGGGCGCGAGAAACCTAGCACATCAGTTGCGGCTGATCTAATGGCCTGTTGGCATCGTTGCCATTGCTCTTCGACATTCGATGCTGGTGGTATGGTGTTAATCGAGAGGTTAAGGGATACGCGTTGTGCGAAGGTCTTGGCGGTCTCTTGCGATTGCAGTCTTCCGACAATAAATTTTTTCACAGTATTTCTGGATTGTTGTGGCGTGGTGGATATCCGCATTCTTACCTTGGCTGCTACAAGGTAGTGATCCGAGTCGATGTTGGCTCCTCGGAATGTTCGGACATCCAAAATACTGGATGCGTGCCTCTTATCTATCGCAATGTGATCAATTTGGTTGACCGTTCGTTGATCTGGAGACCGCCATGTCCCCTTATGGATATCGAGGTGAGGAAACCGTATGCTGGCTATAAAGGCATTTCGTTCCGTAGCGAAATCAATTAGTCTAAGTCCGTTACCAGACGTGTTGTCGTGTAGGCTATGCTTTCCGACAATACTTCTAAAGATGTCTTCTCTTCCTACCTTTGCGTTAAAATCTCCCAGCACGATTTTAACATCGTACTTCGGTAGTCGCTCATAGGTTTTGTCGAGGAGCTCGTAGAAGCAATCCTTAGCTATATCATCTTTTTCTTCCGTCGGAGCGTGAGCGCATATAAGGCTTATGTTGGCGAATTTGGCCTTGATGCGGATTGTTACTATGCGTTCGCTAATGTCTTGGAAACATAAGACTTCTTGCCTAAGTCTGGCACTTATAACAAATCCGCATCCAAATAATCGCTGTTTCTGCTCACTATAACACGGTCCATAGTAAATGTCACAGTCTTTCATCCTCTTTTGCACGCAGCGTTACCAGATTTAGCAGTTTCCTACGATTTTAGCAGTTTTTGATCATGAAAATGACCTGCAGCAGTTTTTTTAGCATTTTCCTAAATTTTAGCAGTTTTCAGCAGTTTTCAAAAAAAAAAAAATTTATACATGTTTTTAATTGTTTGGGCGACAGTAAACACGAATACACACGATCATCTTCAAGAAAAATGATCCCAAAGAAGAAATGCAAATACGCAGAGTTAGGGTCAGAAAGCAAACACAGCTGTTTATGGATAGTGTCGGTGTGGTGAATACTTATATATGTAACTGCGTAGCATTTCCAAAAGGAAAGGGTGCAGATATATAGTTATTATATTATTTACATAGGCATTGTTTGGACAACGACACTCAATTCGAATTGTGTATTTATTAAATGCGTATGTCACTCGGTTGCTCTAGCTGTCAGTCATGACAGTAAGAAATTGCCAAGATCCATTGAGCAATTGGTCAAAGATGTCTAATCATACTTTTCTCAAAGTAGTAAAAGACAACGAGAATTTTTAGAATTTCAAGAAAAGAAATATGATTTTGCGCCACTAAGACATTAGATGGCTATCGCTACATGCCTGAGTCAATCAAATTATAGAACAATGGAGTGCATTATTTCCTGTATGTATTTCCAAGTTGAATATTTAATAACAAATTCTGTCCCAAACGAATTTATTTTTAATAGTTTCAATGACAGTATAGGTAATAATACTTTTTATGCTATGGATTACATCTTACCTATGGTAAACAAATTATTCATGCAACGTCGCAAAGTCGTCGCAAAACGTTGTAAACGTGATAAAATTACGACGTGATGAATGAACTGTCAAAATTTGTATGGGAAATCTTTTCCAACAATATCGGAATTTTCTCACAGGAATTGGGTGCGTAAACTGAGATGGTAAACGTTGTAAACTTTTGGAATGCTCTTTTGACATTTAATCAGTCACTTTCACACATCAAACGTAAACGATAAACTGAAAACAATTATCGAGAACGGAAAGAGAACAATAGGAACAAAATTCTATCAATAAATAAATTACTAAAATGAGATTGAATTCATTGGGTTACCGCATTATTTAGTCGTGCAGTTTTAGGGTCGTTCATGAAAAGTCGTCGTAAAATTATAATCTTTCTCACGTAGTAAAATTACGACGTTGCATGAATACCCTTATTATATTTCAAAGCGATTATGCCAATATTCACTATTTTGATAGTAAAAAATTAAAGGAAATGTCAGTAAACAACAATAAGTATCCAACAATAACTAAATTTGCAATATTTATGCTTACCGACATCAAATACTGCTTGTGAAACAATATTTTCGCAGGTAAATTCGTTAAAAACTAAAAACCGTAATCGCTTCAGTAACGAAAATGTTGCTTTGCAAGTAAAACCGAGGGTTTCTTAAGGTGAAGGCTGTTATAACTTTGTTCTAACAAATAAAATGGTAACTTCAATAAATTCAAAGATTCTCTATAAAGATTCCGAACGTTGTAATTTAATAACTTTGTACATATTTAAATTTAAAAATTATCATCTTTTATAAATTATCATCTCATATAATTACAAATGTAACTGTTTATGTATTTTTTGAACTAAAAAAACGTATTTCTCAAGGAAAAAACGATCGCAGTTTTTTTAGCATTTTTTTAAACTTCTGTCTAGCAGGTTTTGCAGTTTTTCGTCCTACCTTTAGCAGGTTTGAAAAAATTTATCTGGTAACGCTGTTTGCACGGCCCATCCCATCGTATTTCCTGGATGGCAGTAATGTCTGCTTTGTAGCAGTTTAGGGCTTCCGCTAGTTGTTCGCCTGCACCTCTCCTGTTTAATGTTCTCACATTCCAGGTGCAGATACGAACGTCGTTGTCCTTTTTTCGTTTAGCAGGGTCGTCAAATATAAAATCAGTCCTTTCCGAGGCTATTGGTTGCTTCGTAACAATATTTTTTTCTGTGGGTGGGTAGTTAACCCAAAGCACAACCCCCAACCTGGAGGGCCAATTCCAATTTATTAGATACCCCTAGGACACGGGGCCATCAGTATCCACTACGGGATTGAGCGCTGCCGTTGGCCTTTCGGTTCATCCGTCATCTGTTCAAGGGGCCTGACTAACCCTTGAAATTCTTAGACAACCTGTTGTCCGAATATGTCAGAGCAGCTCATCTAGGTTCGCCTGGGACAGCAGGTCGGGTATTCATCCGTGCCATTCTCACCAGGGTGTTTATAGTGTTGCTGTTTTTCGTCGTGTTATCAACACTCGCGCTTATCGTTTAGCAAGTCAAATCCGGTTGGATGAGACCAGTACCCAATGGTTACCACTAGGAGGTAAAAATAAGCACATTTGATGTGTAGTCAGAGTTACAACACTGGGCATTGCCAAGTTAACGCCAATCAAAGTCTACCCTCGTGCTACAACACCCAACCAACTTGAGAATGGCAATGTGCAAAACTTTGAATTGAAAGACGGTTTGGTGTTTAGGAAAAGTATAAAAACGGGTCGCCTTTAGCTATATGTACCCACTGAAATGGAAAACAATATAATTAGGACCGTGAATGAAAAGATAGGTCATTTTGGGATTGACAAAACAGTAGACCAGATAAGAAAGAACTATTGGTTCCCAAAGTTAAGGAAAAAAGTGCAACGTGAAAATCGAAACTGTGTCAAATGTATCATTTATTCACTCGCAGCCCGCTCTGATGAACATAGTTTGTATAATATTCCGAGGAAACCAGCACCGTTTGACGCAGTCAATATTGATCACTTCGGTCCATTGCCCTCAATCCGTTCAGTCAGAAAACATATTTTAGTGGTGGTAGACAGTTTTACTAAGCATGTCAAGCTATATGCAGTTAAGACTACCAGCACTAATGAGGTTTGTGCGTCCCTTCAAAAATATTTTGATAAATTCAGTAGACCTAGACGGATTGTGGGTGATAGAGGAACCTGCTTCACCTCTAATGAATTTTCCGACTTCGTAATAAGGAATAACATTGAACACATTAAAACGGCCAGGTGGAAAGGGTGAATCGGATTCTAAAGGCTCACAATGTTCAGCTTCCTTAGCATTATTGATTCCAAAGCCCTGCTAACGCAACACAGCAAAGCAATGGGCTTATATCCTTCAACACATGAGCGACTCATTTTCTTCGGAACTGGAACAACTTTTGCTATTTTCCAACAAGATGGAAAGTAGCTGTTTTTTAGACAGTTATTGCAGATAATCGTTTAGAATAGTAATGCCAGACTTGGTAACTTTTTTAGTAAAAAATTAGAAATCCTATCAATACCAAATGATTTGTTTGAGTTGCCGTTATGTATGATGTTGGAGACTTCCGCAACTGATGTGAACATGTCACCATCGGAAGGTTCGTCGGAAGGACTAGTCAAATTGAAGTGGTCGCAGTGGTTTGTGGTTTCAAATACCTGCGTGTCAACTTCTGTGATGAAGTCTTGTAAGTGCTCTGGTGGGCGGTCCTTAAAGCTTCCTTCGAAATGACTGGCAAAGGCGTCAGCTTTCTCCTTTGGTGTAGTGAGTGTTTGTTGTCCGAAACTAATGCTTTCCGCTTATCTTCTTGAAGGCGTCCGGTCCTGGTTTGATGGTCTTCTTCTGAAATCTTCTTCCCTGTGGTGTCGTACTGCCCTTTTGAACATGATGATAGTACAATCGAGCTGTGATTTGACAGCGCGGTACTCATCATTTTGTGCTGTTCCAAGTCCCGTGGAAGATCCTTTGCAGGCGTTTTCGGAGCCACTGCCTGTGAGCGTAGATAGCCTGGATGTGTTGGGGGAGGTATCCGTTTTTGTCCTTGCTGGTGATTGGCTTTTTCTGACGATCGATTGCTGCATTTACAACCACTTCTAAATGCTGGATGTTTTGATGTCCTCATTATTAGGATCGGTCCCTTGGTCCGGAAGCTGGAGCTCATTTTCAATCTCAGATTGAAAGCGGGTCCAGTTCATCCTTCTAAAGTTGATGTGATTCTTCTGGGGCGGCCTTATGATGTGAATTCGCTGGTTTAATCGAATTCTGATTTCCACCGCCAGATGTTCAGAATCACTAACATGAGCGATGCAGGTGAAATTCTGAAAATCCGGTAATATGTTGACCAGATTCGAAGAGACCAGGAAGAAATCCAACAAGGAGGGCGTTTGTGGGAAGGTCATCTGTTGCTGTGAGACAACGACCAACGAGTGTTGGTGGTTGTTTTCATTAAGCCAATCCGCTATGTATTCTCCTTGGGGCATGAGTGTTGTTTTGTTTTCAACAAAAATAATGTGTTTTTTTTTTTCCTAGAAATGAAGTGGCAATTTCGCGACGTTCCCTTCGGGATAGTCATAACCCGTTCGAAGTTATTACTGAAGAGCACTTTATTCAACTTTATAGATTTCCAAAACATCTTTGCATGGATCTAATAAATGAATTGAAGTCATTCATGGATTCAGCTCAACGAAGGAACGCGCTTCCATTGCATGTCAAGGTGTTGAGTGCTTTGCGTTTTTTTGCCACTGGTAGTTTTCAACGTGCTATTGGCCAAGACGCTTTATCTTCATTGTTAAAGCGAAAAGTGGTAGCACTGTCGTGCACAATAAAGACATTTCCCAATGTTCACGCAGTGCGGAACAAATGGAAATGGAGCATTTCGTGTCTGTGCACGCCACCACCATTTCGCTAGTGCATTCGCATTTTGACCACCACACCATACACAACAGCAAGCAACACAAAACACTATAATAAAATACGTAAAAACAGAAACGACAAGCACTGTAACAATACAACGAAAATTAAAATAAGTTAAAGAAGCAGAAAACAAAGTTCTTTTAATTGCAACCAGCGGAATCATCCTCACATAAACATTTGGTCCTTCGACCCGGATTATTTTCAATATCAAAAATAAAACAACATCACAGTATCACACAAATCAGCAGTCACAGAAGCGGACGAAAAGCACCACCACCTTTACATACACATCATCAGAACTCAGAAGCAGACAGCAGCACCAGCAATAAAAAAGAATATATTAAAATATACAATTTGATAAAAAGGTATGTACATATATTTCCATTTACTTAAGCGACTGTAGAATTTTTTCCGCGGTAGTTTGTGATTTTTTTTATCAAAAGTGGATAGGTACAATTGTATATACATATTTTGTGTGTTTTATTATTTTTTTTTTCTTCGCGATTGTTTATCCGTTCGCGTCTGTAGATGCATTTGTTCTCTTGCGCACTTTCAATTCAATTTTTTTTTTAAATTACGCATCCGATTAGGAATTGTATGAGAAAATCTCTGTGGGCAGTGTCTTTCGTAAAAATTTTCATTCCTTTGTCGCCAACGGGTTATTCATTTTATAATCCCGTTCTGTATTGAAAAAATTTGTACCGTTTGGGAGTGCAACTGTGTTTTATAAACGGTGTTGGCAATTCAACGGGACCGCATCTCAACTCTTTTTCTTTTGTGCGATTTTATGCGTTTTTCAACGCAGGAATCCAACGTGGCTTTGCTCGCTATCTCTTTTTTCATCGGAATTTTTTGTGTGCGACTGCTTGCTTGAGCTATCGCTATAACGTAGCGTGGTTCTTCAACGGTTTCTGGTGAAATCTCAACTCTTTTTCTTTTGTGCGATTTTATGCGTTTTCAACGCAGGAATCCAGCGTGGCTTTGCTCGCTATCTCTTTTTCATCGGAAATTTTGTGCGCGACTGCTTGCTTGAGCTACCGCTATACCTAACGTAGCGTGGTTCTTCAACAGTTTCTAGACCAAATCTCAACCCTTTTTTTTGTGCGATTTTATGCGTTTTTCAACGCAGGAATCCAGCGTGGCTTTGCTCGCTCTCTCTTTCTTTTTTCATTGGAATATTTTGTGCGCGACTGCTTGCTTGAGCTACCGCTATAACGTAGCGTGGTTCTTCAACAGTTTCTAGTGGAATCTCAACCCCTTTTTTGTGCGATTTTATGCGTTTTTCAACGCAGGAATCCAGCGTGGCTTTGCTCGCTATCTCGTTTTTCATCGGAATTTTTGTGCGCGACTGCTTGCTTGATCTACCGCTATAACGTAGCGTGGGTCTTCAACGGTTTCTAGTTGAATCTCAACTCTTTTTTTGTGCGAATTTTTGTGTTTTTCAACGCAGGAATCCAGCGTGGCTTTGCTCGCTCTCTCTTTCTTTTTTCATTGGAATACTTTGTGCGCGACTGCTTGCTTGAGCTACCGCTATAACGCAGCGTGGTTCTTCAACAGTTTCTAGTGGAATCTCAACTCTTTTTTTGTGCGATTTTATGCGTTTTTCAACGCAGGAATCTAGCGTGGCTTTCGCTCGCTCTCTCTCTTTTCTCAAATTTCTTTAAGCAACCGCATGCTTGAGCTGCCGCTATAACGTAGCGTGGTTCTTCATCGGTTCTATTGGAATTTCAGCCGTTTTGCTAACGCTGTCCGCTAGTGTGGTTCTCAATCGATCTTTTTTCTCAAATTTCTTTAAGCAACCGCATGCTTGAGCTATCGCTATAACGTAGCGTGGTTCTTCATCGGTTCTATTGGAATTTCAGCCGTTTTGCTAACGCTGTCCGCTAGTGTGGTTTTCACTCGTTCTTTTTTTTCTCAGTTTCTTTAAGCAACCGCATGCTTGATCTACCGCTATAACGTAGGGTGGTTCTTCATCGGTTCGATTGGAATTTCAGCCGTTTTGCTAACGCTGTCCGCTAGTGTGGTTCTCAATCATTCTTTTTTCTCAAATTTCTTTAAGCAACCGCATGCTTGAGCTACCGCTATAACGTAGCGTGGTTCTTCATCGGTTCTATTGGAATTTCAGCCGTTTTGCTAACGCTGTCCGCTAGTGTGGTTTTCACTCGTTCTTTTTTTTCTCAGTTTCTTTAAGCAACCGCATGCTTGATCTACCGCTATAACGTAGGGTGGTTCTTCATCGGTTCTATTAGAACCGCAGCCATTTTGTGCGCGATTTTTGCGTTTTGCTAACGCTGTCCGCCAGTGTGGTTTTACTCGTACTCTTTTCTTTTTCAATTTTTAGAACGCTGCAACCAAGCGTGGTTTGTTCACTCGTTTCTTTGTTTCCAAACCTCTATTAATCGGTGATAAAATGTCGGTACAAGAAGATTTTATCGCATCAAACGACGATTTGGTTGAGTTTCATGCTCATTTCAAAGAGAAATCCATTTCAGATTTATCGCTGACCACATTAAAAGCTTACAAAGCAGAGTTAACGCTCTTGTGGTCCGCTATTAAAGAGAACTACCGCATTTGCGTACAACAAGTTGGCTCTGAAATTAATAAAGAATTTCTCGAAGCCGCCAAATCGAAGTACCGTTCCTCGTCCGATACATACATCACCTGTTTAGGCACCATAATATCGTATATGGAAGAGTTTGAGGTGGATCAGAATTCCACCCCAGTATCAAAAGTTACCGCAAAACCGAAAGAAGCACGAGTCCTGCTGCATGAAGATTCTTCAGAAGATGAACGTCAGCAAGGAGCTACGTCAACTCTCGGTGTTGCGCAACAACACTCCGTCGATTTTCATAGTTCGGTTAGGGTTCCACCCTGTGACTGCGACGTTTTTCATGGGAATTATCTCGAGTGGCCGTCTTTTCGAGACATGTTCTCAGCAATCTATAAAAACAATAGCCGACTTAGTGCCGTTCAAAAATTGTACCACTTGCGTGCCAAAACCAAATCTGATGCGCATCACATTGTAAGTAAATTCGCGCTCACAAATGCAAATTTTGATTTAGCGTGGGAGGCTTTGTGTGAAAATTACGAGAACAA
Organism: Rhingia campestris; assembly: GCA_932526625.1. NCBI lineage: Eukaryota > Metazoa > Arthropoda > Insecta > Diptera > Syrphidae > Rhingia > Rhingia campestris. The sequence goes on along the minus strand of OW052185.1, from coordinate 16,277,600 downwards.
ACGCATTCTCGTTAACAACCAGCTTAAAACGCTCTTCAATCTTCCATTTGTGACTACCGAATCGGGTCGTGCTATAAAAAAGTTGCAAAGCGACATAACTGACGCTATAACTGCTCTCTCCAAAGAAAACGTAGAAGTAGACAAGTGGGATCCCATACTAGTTTTCTTGTGCTCATCTCGTTTACCTGATACAACTATTGCCTTGTGGGAACAAAGCTTGTCAAATGCTACTGACATTTCATTGTGGTCAGACATGAACAAGTTTCTGAAAAATCGCTACCGAGCATTAGAAACCATTTATGATATAAAACCGAAATCGATACCGAGATCAAATCCCCCTAAGCCAAACGCATCATCGAAGTCCTTTCATGCACGACAAGTGAAAGGAATTACGTGCATGCTTTGCAATGGTCAACACTATCTACGGAAATGTCCAGAATTTTTGAATTTAGACATTTCTAATCGCATTGCTACGGCCAGACGACTGAATTATTGCTTCAATTGTCTAGGCTATAATCATCTTCTTGCACAATGCAAAAGTCAAAACACTTGTGGTAGATGTAACAAGAAACATAACACACTTTTACATCTAGAACAAGAACTCTCTGATCAAGCTTCAACATCCGTGGGACACTCTCCGTCTTCCCCTCCATTACAGTCCACTATTACATCGAACCATTCTCAAACTAATTTATTTGCTACGTCTCAACGTACTGTTCTCTTAGCGACAGCCATGGTAGGCATTCGCACCAATAAAGGCATATTCTACATTAGGGCGCTTATTGATCCCGGATCCGAGGTATCATTTCTGTCCGAGAACGTACAACGACGACTCAACCTATCAACTCAAGCCGTTAATGCGCAAATAACCGGACTTTCAGCAACCGTTACCGCATCTACATCTAAAGTATGCACATTCACCTTATGTGCAGAGCAGCGGCCTGAAGTCTCGATTCTCGCTAAAGCATTCATTTTGACACATGTTACGGGTGACATGCCCTCATGTTCACTTGAATCAGAGATCTTAACAGCCAAATTAGATTTCCCCTTAGCAGACCCGTTCTTTGCATGTCCCTCGAAAATCGATATGTTAATCGGAGCTGATCTGTATCCAGCAATTGTTTTAGAGGGAATCAGAACGAACATTCATTCAACTCTCATAGCCCAGAATACAGTCTTCGGTTGGGTACTCGTAGGGCCCATAGAAACTCGTAGACCATCGTATTCCACTCATCTTTCACACTTTAACGAAGTATCGTTAGATAAACAAGTCAAGCGGTTCTGGGAATTGGAGGAGCAACCCATGGCTCGCCTTTTGTCAGCCGCCGACCAGTATTGTGATAACCTGGTTCCCACAACAACTTCCAGCGACGTTGATGGTCGCTCTTCAGTCCGTCTACCATTCAATCCAGATTTTCCAATGAAAATGCAACTTGGTGTTTCTCGGGATTTAGCTGTGAAGCGGTTTGTGCGAACTAAACGGACTCTCTTGAAAACATCGCCTCAAGAGATCACTAAATCTTCTGAAGTGTCTACACATTTTTTACCCCATCACGCAGAGATAACCTTTCAACAGATCTTGCGACGTTTTTCTTCGTGGCATAAAGCATTACGTGTTAAAAGCGATATTCTCTCGAAGAATCGTCCAAAATGGTGTTCCCTAATGAATCACGTTAACACTTTTATAAATGCTAAGCTTGGTCTACGAAATTTTACCTAAAGTTTCGTTTTCCAAGGAAAATTGTACTCCGTAACGCTACTTATAATTGTTCTTTGTCGGGTATTGACTTATAGATACTGACCAATAAATAGAGGTTATCCCATAACCATTCCTACTTTCGTGAATTATTTACTGCGTTAATAAATTTCTCTTCATATCGAACAAATACGAAATAGTATAGCGCGCTTAGAATTGCACATGTGTAAGAGAACAATTTACTAAATTCTAACTTTCAACTCTGAGTACAAAATTTGTACAAATCAATACATATGTGTATACAGAACTGTGCCTCATCATCATACACGCTTACTCGTTTAACAAAAAAAAAAAAATTTTTTTATTTTACGTTGTCGCATTAGGTAATGAAATCTATGTACATTCCTGAAATATAAAAAAAAATGTATTAGAATATCACTCACAATGTTAAAATGTAGCATTATCAATCTGTAATATTCATGTATTTTTAACGCGTTGCGTCAAGGCGGCCGGTAATGTTCAAGCAAAAAGTGGCAGCACTGGCGGTGCACAGATAGAGCACCTCCCAATGTTCACGCAGTGCGGAACATGTGGCAATGGGTCATTTTGTGTCTGTGCACGCCACCACCATTTCGCTCAGGCATTCGCATTTTGACCACCGCGCCAACCACATCGAACAAGCAACGCAAACAGAACAAAACCAAAATTATAAAACACAGTAAAAAAAACCACATTGTAAAACGACAAACACAAGTAAAAATACTTATACATTAAAATACAAAAAAAAACAGAAAACAAAGTGTTAAATTTGGAATTCGAACCAGCGGAATCGACCACCCTTAAATATATATAAATATATTAAATATAGTGGACTGTAATGGAGGGGAAGACGGAGAGTGTCCAACGGATGTTGAAGCTTGATCAGAGAGTTCTTGTTCTAGATGTAAAAGTGTGTTATGTTTCTTGTTACATCTACCACAAGTGTTTTGACTTTTGCATTGTGCAAGAAGATGATTATAGCCTAGACAATTGAAGCAATAATTCAGTCGTCTGGCCGTAGCAATGCGATTAGAAATGTCTAAATTCAAAAATTGTGGACATTTCCGTAGATAGTGTTGACCATTGCAAAGCATGCACGTAATTCCTTTCACTTGTCGTGCATGAAAGGACTTCGATGATGCGTTTGGCTTAGGGGGATTTGATCTCGGTATCGATTTCGGTTTTATATCATAAATGGTTTCTAATGCTCGGTAGCGATTTTTCAGAAACTTGTTCATGTCTGACCACAATGAAATGTCAGTAGCATTTGACAAGCTTTGTTCCCACAAGGCAATAGTTGTATCAGGTAAACGAGATGAGCACAAGAAAACTAGTATGGGATCCCACTTGTCTACTTCTACGTTTTCTTTGGAGAGAGCAGTTATAGCGTCAGTTATGTCGCTTTGCAACTTTTTTATAGCACGACCCGATTCGGTAGTCACAAATGGAAGATTGAAGAGCGTTTTAAGCTGGTTGTTAACGAGAATGCGTTTGTTCTCGTAATTTTCACACAAAGCCTCCCACGCTAAATCAAAATTTGCATTTGTGAGCGCGAATTTACTTACAATGTGATGCGCATCAGATTCGCTTTTTACCCACCGCGCCGACCACATCACAAAAATCATAAAATTGTAAAAAAAAAAGGAAAAAATCACCAAACTATATAAAACAGAAAACCGACCAACACTGTACAAATCAAATTTAAAATAAATTACAAAACCACAGAAAACGAAAAGGATTTTTCTTTTGGAGTCAGCGACTCAATCATCAGTAAACAGTTATTAAACAAAGGACAATTTAAAATATACTTATTACGGCTCTAGAATACAATTTCGCAGAGTGTTTTTCAAACTACTTTTACTAACATGCAGTTCAACTACGTCGTTATTTTTATTGTAAACTCTACTCATGCGACTAAAAGCCTCATGCATGCCATAGTTGTGTTTATGGCTAGGTATATGTAATATATTGAATCTACGCAGGTTGTAGGAACCTCCCCGAGTATTAAAACCAATAGCACTTAAAAGATCAGGAGCATCAATTTGTCCTGATAATAATTGGTGTAAGAAAACCATGTCATTGTTAAGTCTACGTTGAGACAAAGGCAATAGTTGCAGCAGTTTAGTTCTGCACCTATACGGAGGCAAATTGTGCAGATCATCCCATGGAAGTCCTCTCAAAGCAAATCTTATGAATTTACGTTGGACTGATTCAATTCTATTCGAATGAACTACATAGAAGGGTGTCCAAACTTGTGAAGTATACTCCAAGTGAGGCCGAACTAGACAGTTATAGAGCGAAAGAGTGACGTAAGGGTCATTAAACTCTTTTGACCATCTTTTAATAAATCCTAACATAGAGTTTGATTTATTGACGATAACGTTAATGTGTTTATTAAACTCCATTTTTGGATCAAAATATACACCAAGATCTTTAAAACTGTCTGCACGACAGAGAGTGTGCCCGGACAGAGTATATTTAAAATTACATGGAGCGCGTTTTCGTGAAAATGACATATGCTGGCACTTTGTAGGGTTCAGATTCAAACCGTTTTTAAGACACCATATGTTAAAACTATTTAAATCGGCTTGTAGTGAAAGCGAATCGTTTAGATCTTCTACACATTTGAAAATTTTCATATCATCAGCATATATCAATATTTTGCTATCTCGAATACAAGCTTTTACATCGTTAATTGCAAGTATAAATAAAATTGGTCCTAAATGACTTCCTTGAGGTACTCCAGAGTGAGCAACAAAAGGGTTTGACTTGGAACCTCTAAATTTTACTTGGTATGTTCTCAATGAGAGGTATGATTTAACCCAATTTATGAAACCTGGAGGGAATCCATACGCCTTAAGTTTAAAAATTATGATGTTATGTGATAACTGGTCAAAGGCTTTGGAGAAGTCGGTGTATATACAATCGAATTCTTTTTTATTTTCCAAACTATTGGAGCAATGATGCATGAAAGTTAATAGATTTGTTACAGTGGATCGATGTTTAACAAAGCCATGTTGTTCATCACAGATGATGTTTCGACAAAGGAAGACCAATTTATCACAAACAATATGTTCGAATAACTTGGGAATGCAAGATAGTTTTGAGATAGGTCTATAATTAGAAATATCTCCACGCTCACCTTTTTTAAAAACAGGTGTAATAAATGCATTTTTCCATTGAGTTGGGAATACTCCAGTGGCAAAGGAGCTTTCAAACATATGCTTAAGGTATGGCAAAAGAGCATCTTTGCATTTCTTTACGACTACTGGTGGGATTCCATCGGGCCCCGCTGAATAGTCATTATTTAATAAAGAGATATATTTAAGTAGTGTCGCATCGTCAAATATAACGTTGCTGTAACTAACTTGAGGACAGCCATTGAGATAACTGAAATAATGTTCGTCTAAGACAAGAGGGGTGTCAATAAATGGTTTACTGAAATTCTCTGCGAATAAGTTAGATAAAATTAGAGAGTCCGATGTTTTTGAATTATTATAAGAGAAATTGGCTGGAGATCCATCCGTTTTTCTCTTCGAATTGACAAAGCCCCAAAAGCGTTTAGGGTCATTTTTAAGAGCGTTCTCCATATTGACTATATAGCCATTATATAAACTACTTGACATCGTAGAGAATTCATTAAAATAATTCAGGTATTTATCATAGTCGTGATGATTCTGGCTTTTTACAAAATTATTCCAGGCCCGGTTACGTCTATTTCGAAGAGATTTAAGCTCTTTCGTGTACCAAGGATGCTGGGTTTGAGCATTTTTTGAATATTTGACTGGGATTGTTCTATCCATGCAATCTTTTATTAGAAAATACAATTTTTTAACAGCTTCTTCTAAATTGGAGAAGCTTTCAATATTTACATTCGAAAGAATAATTTCTTCGGATAGCCTTTGAAAATTTGCTTTCCGAAAGTCAAAAGAGTACGAACGATCGTACGAATCAACGTTTTCGTACAGATGTCCGCCTATGTCAATGAAAATATCCAATGGAGGATGATTTTTGTCTATGTTAGTAATGCTAGTACTAGATTTTAATACTGCAGTACTAACAGAGTCAGAAGAAAATACTAAATCGAGAATTCGATTATTATGATTTTTTATACAGCTTGTTTGCTGTAAGTCAAATGATAAAATTTTGTCAAGTAATAGTAGCTCTTGTTGTGCAGAATCTTCAGATGGTATAAAGTGAGGTTCTCCCTCAGAAGGCACCCAGTCTATGTGCGGCTAGTTAAAATCACCCAGTAACAAGATAGTACTGTCACAACAAGATAAGACAAAGATATATTCTAAAGCCTTTGATAGCTCAGAATACAGAGTGCAAAGACGATATGAGGGAATGTACGCATTTGCAACATAAAGATATTTTTTTCCAAGAGATATTGTACTTCACGATGTATTAATTAATTTTTTGACCAGGGGCATGTCGCTGTACAGCTCGTATAGTTCTTGGTTGAATCTTCGTCTCCATAGCCCGTCAACGCAAACGGGACCGAAGATTTTCCGAAGAATTTTCCTCTCGAATCTACCAAGGATTTCTTCATCCGCTTTTGATACGGTCCATGCTTCAGCGCCGTAGAGCAGGACTGGGATGATCAGGGTCTTATATAGGATCTCCTTAGTAGTTCGAGTGAGGGCTTTACTACTAAATTGCCTTCTTAGCCCGAAGAAACAGCGGTTGGCAAGAGTAATTCTTCGTTTAATTTCTGACGAGATGTTGTTGTCAGAGTTAATAGCGGAGCCGAGGTAGACAAAGTCCCGTACTACCTCAAAGTTATATCTGTCAATGGTGACGTTCTGTCCAATTCGTCGATGTTGTGTGTCCTTTCGTGTTGACAGCATATACTTAGTCTTACCCTCATTTACTGCTAAACCCATTTTTGCCGCTTCCTTCTCTATACTAGCAAACGTGGCTATGACATCACGTTGAGTCCTACCAATGATGTCAATATCGTCAGCGTATGCTAGTAGTTGCACCGACTTTTGGAAAATTGTGCCTCTGGTGTTGGCTTTGGAGTTTTGCACAATTCTCTCAAGAATCAGGTTAAAGAAATCACATGACAGCGCATCGCCTTGCCTAAATCCTTTTTTGGTATCGAATGTGTCGTTGAGGTCGTTTCCGACCCTGATGGAGCACCGAGAATTCTCCATCGTCATCCTACACAAACGGACGAGTTTGGGCGGTATACCAAAACTAGACATGGCTCTGTACAGTTCGTCTCTATAAATGCTGTCATATGCGGGTTTGTATATATTTTCAATGCAGAACATAATATTTATATCAATTAAAGGTTACTTACTTGTCATTGGCCAAATCAGGCCTCTTCTCCAGAAAGTCGATTAAATATTTTTTTTGGGTTTCTGAAGCCCTTTGTCCCCGTTTAATTTTGAATTCCATCACCTTTTCACACTTCTTCACAAATGAAATTGCTGTGATAAAAAACTTATCATATGAAAAGATTTTGACATTTGTTTTCACTTTTTCAAAGATCGAGAATCGAATTCAGAGTGAACTTGTGAAAACTCTTTTCATTTCACAGTATCACAGAACGGGAATTGACCCCCAGCTCTGACACCATGATTCGTACAGCTGTGGCTTCCATCGTCCGTAGTCCAGAGATTTCAATTTGTTTATAGTTGAAGGACGTCCTTAGTGCAACTCATATTCCTCTCTTTCCTGGGCCTCCGTCTTCGCGTAGTACTTTGTAACCCACCGGTTCACATTGGTTTCTCTTATTCAGCTTAGTTTCCTGTAAGAAAAGAATATCTGGTCTATGTGTCTTAATAAACAAGCTAAAAGCACACGTAAATAGAATTTACCTTGTAGGTAAATACGCTTAACCTATTTATTGAGAACATAGTTCACAGATTAGTTTTGCTAGAACAAGTGTTTTCTCTTTATTGGAGAGATTTCCATAGTTTGATGGAACAACACTCCTCGCCTTCTGAAAGAAGGGTCAAAAGGTCAGTCCCAAACAACCTTTCGGTATCCTCAAAAATACCAGAGTTTGTGTTGGTGGGTGATGTCCTGGTTGTGGTCTATATGAAGGCTTCGTTGGCTTGTTGACTGGTTTCTCTGTAGTCTTTAATGTGTCCTTTCCGTCTGGCTTTTTCGTTGCGTTGGATAGATCTGCTGCTTGAGCAAAGCTAAGGCCCGATGAGATCTTCTTTGCAGCTGAGGATACTGCAAATTCACGTTGTGTTTTCTTTTTTTTCGGCCTGCTTAGTTTTTCGCTAATCCGCTCTTTGCATTTTGGGCACCCCTTGTAGTTATCAAGATGTCTAGTGGCTTTGCAGTTGATGCAATAAACTTCTGGCAATTTCGGCGCTGGGTAATTCCATTTGACCTGAATTTTTCCCAGGAATCCTTTTGATTTAATAAAAGGTTCTTGGAATAAGTTGCTGGTAACCTGCAACTTTACAACTTCTACCACAAAGTTGTTAAAGGGTTTGCCTGGATTGCTTTTATAAGGGGTCACGTTTATGACCCGGATACCTTCCTTCTTTAATTCCTCCTTTACTTCCTCTACCTGGTGGGAGTAATGAAGGCCCTTTAACACAAGGAGGGTTTTTTTGTCCTCCCTTGTGTGTACGTGTTGAACTCCGTTTTTTTTGCTTCAGGTAGTTGCATAATTTTTGGTGATCCCCCTTGCTTGTAGATGTGATGACGGATTTGGTTGGGCTTGTGTTGTTCACCCTGTATTCTATTCCCAAAGGCTTAGCAAATCGACTGTTGCGAGGTGTTGCTTTTTGTTGGCTGGTGATTTTCGGTGTAGGTGCTTGGGTTAGAGTTTCTCGCCTGAGAAGTTCTTATCCTCCTCTTCTGATGAGGTTTCGTGCTCGTCCTCAATCTCTGATAATAGCTTCTTCTTCCATCTCCAGTTTCTTGAAATCTTCATCAGGTATTGGGCCCATGATTGTGTCTGGCAGTTCCTCTACATTCTTGAAGAAAAGTGCCATCATGTCGTGCATCCTCGTACCATAGTCGACGAAAAGGTCCCAAGGGAGTTCCAACAGTCCGTTCTCTTCTTCGTACATGGGTCCATTTCTAAAGAATTAAACCAATTAGCTAAAGATATATGATTCCCTTAATGCGGTGTTTACCGAATATTTGTAATTTTTAAGACACACAAATTGTTAAATATCCGCCATGATAGCAGGTTGCCTGCAACTTTACAACTTCTACCACGAAGTTGTTAAAGGGTTTGCCTGGATTGCATTTATAAGGGGTTACGTTTATACAGGATACCTTCGTTCTTTAATTCCTCCTTCACTTCCTCTACCTGGTAGGAGTGATGAAGGCCCTTTAACACTCTCCCTTGATGTTTACGTGTTGAACTCCGTTTTTTTTTGCTACAGGTAGTTGCATAATTTTTGGTGATCCCCCTTGCTTTAGATCTGAGATCTGATGACGGATTTGGTTGGGCTTGTGTTGTTCACCCTGTATTCTATTCCCAAAGGCTTAGCAAATCGACTGTTGCGAGGTGTTGCTTTTTGTTGGCTGGTGATTTTCGGTGTAGGTGCTTGGGTTAGAGTTTCTCGCCTGAGAAGTTCTTATCCTCCTCTTCTGATGAGGTTTCGTGCTCGTCCTCAATCTCTGATATAGCTTCTTCTTCCATGTCCAGTTCCTTGAAATCTTCATCAGGTATTGGGCCCATGATTGTTTCTGGCAGTTCCTCTACATTCCTGAAGAAAAGTGCCATCATGTCGTGCATCTCGTACCATAGTCGACGACAAGGTCCCAAGGGAGTTCGTGCAGAAGGTCTGGGTTCGATTCCTAGCCGTAGTAACAGTTTTTACTGGCCCTTATCTCGCGATGATCTAACAAATCATCCAAGTAGTATCAATTGTCCCAAAAGTCCAGAATGCATATCTGTAGCACAGATCAAGTAAGGAAGAGATCCTTAGGAGTCATTATCTGTCTCTACTGTAATCGTAGTTTCTGAAGTTGTAGTTCCAGTGGTTCTCCCATAGCTGGTCTGAATTCACATCTGCTTCTTCTTCTTCCTCCTCTTCTTCTTCTTCTATACATCCATCAGTTCGTCCACTATATCAGGATGTGGTTCATTCGGATCAACATCAGGTCCGTCTAACCAACGAACTGCCATAACTTCCAACAGTCCGTTCTCTTCTTCGTCCATGGGTCCATTTCTAAAGAATTAAACCAATTAGCTAAAGATATATGATTCCCTTAATGCGGTGTTTACCGAATATTTGTAATTTTTAAGCCACACAAATTGTTAAATATCCGCCATGATAGCAGGTTACCTGCAACTTTACAACTTCTACCACGAAGTTGTTAAATGGTTTGCCTGGATTGCATTTATAAGGGGTTACGTTTATACAGGATACCTTCCTTCTTTAATTCCTCCTTCACTTCCTCTACCTGGTAGGAGTGATGAAGGCCCTTTAACACTCTCCCTTGATGTTTACGTGTTGAACTCCGTTTTTTTTGTGCTCGTCGTCAATCTCTGATAATAGCTTCTTCTTCCATCTCCAGTTCCTTGAAATCTTCATCAGGTATTGGGCCCATGATTGTGTCTGGCAGTTCCTCTACATTCTTGAAGAAAGGTGCCATCATGTCGTGCATCCTCGTACCATAGTCGACGAAAAGGTCCCAAGGGAGTTCCAACAGTCCGTTCTCTTCTTCGTCCATGGGTCCATTTCTAAAGAATTAAACCAATTAGCTAAAGATATATGATTCCCTTAATGCGGTGTTTACCGAATATTTGTAATTTTTAAGGCACGCAAATTGTTAAATATCCGCCATGAGTCGGACCGCGGACTCGGAGAGTCTATGGGTCTGACTCCGTTGGGTCTAGACTAGATGAATATCCGGTTCTGACAAAAATTTGAAAACGTTGTGTGTCGAATGTTAGGTGTGCATTCACTGTGTATTTTCTGAGACTCAAAAAATGTTGATATGTCTGCCTTTAGGAGTTATTGGCTAGGTTTACACCGGCACTCAGAGTTAAGTCTCATGTACTGTTTACACCGTACATGAGTATATGCAGAATTACAACATCTATACTAACGTGAATGGTATTACCTAAGATCAGCCCCAATTGCTACATTTTGCCCGTGGATAGGTGCAAAGTAGTAAGATCCTTGCTATCATAACTGTTTGTAAAGCTTTGTATTTAATTCACTCTGCTACACCAATCATCTCGAGCATTATAGGTTCGCCTCATCTATGTAAATCTATTCTTTCTCCTTACTCCAATCCGCTAATTTCGGTCGATAAGTCTCCTTCCGAGTATCAGCAATGTATTCGAAAATATCCTCAATCGGGCTCTGTTCAAGTGGTCTGAGGACAATAACATTATACCAGAGAAGCAGTTTGGTTTCAAGGCGGGACATATGTTCCCGCAACTGCAGCATTGGGGCTTGTATGGGATCCTTATTTTGGCTACATGGTCTTCAATTGACCAGTGTCCCGTAACTATCGCCGTTATTCTTGCGATGTCTGGGCGGGTTCTATTCTGTAGATCTTTTGTTCTGTTCTTATCTTAAGACGGCCATATCTCCCTCGATAAACGGAGTGAATAGTCCAGGAAATCTTTTCCTCGGAAATTACTTACTTACTTAGGTGGCGCAACAGTCCGGGATGAACCTGGGGCTCAACCAACATGCCTCTCCAATTAACCCTGTCCTTAGCTAACTGCCTCCCATTATCCTATTTTTTCATTTTCCTAGTTGGTTGAGGTCGGTTGCTACTTGTGCGCGCCATTTAGAGCGAGGTCTTCCTCGACTGCGTCCGACATCTGGCTGGGAATCGAATACTCTGCGAGCCGAAGTTTTAGTGTCCATTCCTTTTACATGTCCTAGCCATCTTGAACCTCCAATGCGTACTTTTTTGACAGCCCGTATCGTTCTTGGTTGAATCTTCGTCTCCATAGCCCGTCAACGGAAACGAGACCGAAGATTTTTAGAAGAAGTTTTCTCTCGAATCGGCAAGGATTTTTTCATCCACTTGTGACACGATCCATGCCTCAGCGCTCAGGGCCATGAATATGTTCCGCTTATTAGTTCGAGTGAGGTCTTTACTGTTGAATTGCCCTCTTAGCCCCAAGAAACAACGGTTGGCAAGAGTATTTCTTTGTTCAATTTCTGACGAAATGTTGTTGTCAGAATTAATAACAGAGCCGAGGTAGACATAGTCCCGTACTACATCAAAGTTATTTTTGTCAATGGTGACGTTCCGTCCAATTCGTCGGTGTTGTGTGTCCTTTCGTGTTGACAGCATATACTAAGTCTTACCCTCACTTTTACCACTTCCTTCTCTATACTCGAAAACGTGGCTATGACATCACGTTGAGTCATACCAATGAAGTCATTATCGTCGGCGTTTGCTAGTAGTTGCACAGATTTATGGAAGATTATGCCTCTGATGTTGGCTCGGGAATTTTGCACAATCCTCTCAAGAATCAGATTAAAGAAGTCACATGACAGAGCATCGCCTTGCCAAAAATTCTTTTTTGGTATCGAATTTGTTGGTGAGGTCGTTTCCGACCCTGACGGGGCCCGAGAATTCTCCATCGTCATCCTACACAAACGGACGAGTTTGCGTGGTATACCAAAACTAGACATGACTCTGTATGGTTCGTCTCTATAAATGCTGTCGTATGCGGCTTTGAAATCAATAAATAGGTGGTGGGTATCTATTTTGACTTCTTGGGTTTGTAGGTGATGTTTTGGAGACTTATGCCTCTGTAGTTGGCGCAGTTCAGAGGTTCAACTTTTTTGTGGATCGGGCAAACGATGCTGAGGTTCCATTCTTCAGGCATACTTTCATCCGACCAGATTTGGCTTATGAATTGGTGAATGTATCATACCAAGTCATCTCCGTTGGCTTTATAAAGCTCGTCGGGAAGCCTTCATTTCCGGCGGCCTTGTTAATCATGAGTTTATATTTTGCTATCCTCACTTAACTAGGGTCGGGTGGTTGGTAGTTTTCGCTTTCCTAGCCAATATTGAAAGTTTCGCTCTGCCTGACAGCGGGAGAGCGGGAGATTGTTCGTCATCCCCGTAAAACATTCTGCAGAAGTGGTTCTTCCATATGCTCAGCATCGACTGTGTCGAAACTACGACATTTCTTTGTTCATCTCGACAGGATTCTGTTCGAGCCTTGTATCCTTGGCTTTTATGTTTTCCACTTTGGAAACTTGTGAACATCGTTCCTGGAGTAGCACTTCTCTATATCCTCGATCGCTAGCTTTTCTTGCTCTTTTTTCTTCTTTCTAAGAAGACGTTGTTCTACCCTTCTTCGCTGCCTACAGAGGTCAATGGCAGCTCTCGTCTTCTCCTGCAGCTTAAATGCTCATGGCTGCGAGCATCTGTCGGCATTCCTCAAGGATTTCTTGCTGGTGGCCGCGAGAAACCTAGCACATCAGTTGAAGCTGCTCTAATGACTTTTTAACATTGTTGACATTGTTCTTCGACATTCGATGCGGATGGTATGGTTTTAGTCGAGAGGTTAAGGGACACGCGTTCCGCAATGGCCTTGGCGGTCTCTTCGGTAGTCGCTCATAGGTTTTGTCAAGGAACTCGTAGAAGTAATCCTTAGTTGCATCATCATTTTCCTCCGTCCGGGCGTGTGCGCATATAAGGCTTATTCTGGCGAATTGGGCCCTGATGCGAATTGTTAAAATTTATTCGCTAATGTCTTGGAAACATAAGACTTCTTGCCTAAGTCTGGCACTTATAACCATTCCGCATCCGAATAGTCGCTGTTTCTGTTCAGCAGATATATCACGGATCGTTTTAGATGTCCCAGTTTGTCCGGCCCATCCCATACAATTTTCTGAATGGCAGTAATGGCTGCTTTGTATCAGCTCAGGGTTTTCGGTAGATATTCGTCTCATCTCTCCTGTTTAATGTTCTCATATTCCAGGTGCATATACTAACACATGGTCCTTCTTTTTAGCATGGTCATCAACAATAAAATCAGTCAGTTTATGCAGTGCCAAGACCATGCGTTTACCTGAGGTCAGCACTCCGTATATTCCGTGTTGCATGTTTTCGCCTTGTTATCAACTCTCGCACTTATAAGATTCCAAAGTCAAATTCGGTTTGATGAGACCAGTATGCGATGGGGGTTGTTACGGCAGCCTTGCGACTCTCTAGCCAATTTTCACGAATATTGTCCTTTAAAGCGTCAATTGTCTCTGGCTTGTCGGCGTAACACTTATCTTTTACGGCACCCCACAAATAAAAGTCCAACGGTGTCAAATCGCAGCTCCCAGGTGGCCAAACGACATCAGCTCTGCGGCTGATAATGCGATCTTCTAAAACAGGGAGCAAAACATAGAGTGTAACTTCGGCTGTGTGGCACGTAGCGCCGTCCTGTTGAAACCAAATGTTGCCAATATCCTCCTCTTCAATTTTTGTGAACAAAAATTCGTTCAACATGGCCCGATAACGATCGCCATTGACTGTAACGGCCACTCCTTGCTCATTTTCGAAGAAAAAATGGCCCAATTATGCCTCTGGACCAAAATCCGCACCAAACAGTGACTCGTTTTGGGTGTATCGGCTTTTCAATGTATGCGTGCGGGTTTTCTGTGCCCCAAATGCGACAATTTTGCTTGTTAACATTCCCGCCGAAATCAAAATGAGCTTCATGTGAAAAGATGATTTTTTTGGCAAAATCGGCATCTTCTCTAAGTCGATCGCACTTGTCTTCAACTCCTGAACCAATTGGACTTTGTATGGCGTCATACCAAGGTCTTTATGCAAAGTCCATCTCAATGATGTCTCCGAAATGTTCAATTGTTGAGAACGATGGTGAATTGATGTTGATGGCGCTTCACGTACACTTTCTGCCACAGCAGCAATATTCTCGGGTGTACGCACTGTTTTTGGCTTTTCACGCTTTGGTTTATCGATGAGGATGCTAGTTTCTTTCCCTTTTTTCACAAGATAACGAACATACGGAGCAGACGGTGCTTCTCTTATTTCACACACACATTCTGCAACATTACCATGATTTTCAAAGTAATGTCGCAATATTTCCCAGCGTTGTTCAAGCGTATACACAACCATATGCGTTCAGCGGAAGGATACAACTAATTATCTGTCAAATCAGAAACGAGCTAAGTGTTACCATTCACGAAATAAGCACTAGTTGAAAAAAAAACGTTAGATGGCGGACCCGTTTATATAAAAAAAAGTGCAAAAAGTGAGTGCGCACTAAAGTTAATTTATGCCCAAAAATTATCTACTCCTTACTAAACACTTACAATACTAACAACACTCACAACTCCTGTTGCCTCATTCCGCTCACAACATTTATTATCCCACGTGAGAATCTACAACCCGCCAGTAAATCCAGTGTCCGTCCTTTCCTTTTCCATATCCACATGTGTACTTGAAAAACACAATTGCAACCCCGAAATAAGAAGAATCCGACTGGAGATTTCTAATTGGACAAAACCAAAGTTTTCACACAATTAGAAACCTACAATAGGATGAAAATCCTCCTTACCTGGTCTTGGATATTTCCTTCTGGATCCATTTATTCCTTGTCGACTTGCTCTTGTTCCTTGTTTTCCATTTTTCCTTTTATTTTTACGATTTTCATTTGTTTAACTTTGTAATTCTCTAAAATAAGTGCAGCACAATGTGCATAGTTGCAATAAATGTTGTTTGTTTTGATTGTTTTGACGTTTGTCAAATAATTTTTTTTTTCTTTTGCGTTCCTTCATGTTCGTTAAAAGATCTGTTTCGGCGAATATCGAAACCACTTTCCAGGGATGTCCCTGGTAGGTTTTGTGAGGGAGTAGTTAGGTTTGTTTATTTAATATTTTATTAGTTCTGTGACTTATTTATTCACTGATATGTTCAGTTTATGATATTCTATTTATATTAGTTGATAATTTATTTATTTATTATTAGGTTTTCTTTATAGTTATTAATGTTAAGAATTAAGCCTGATAAGATTTTAATTTTGACGATGACAAACAGTTTGAGGACGATTGAATTCACGATAGGCGAATTGACAGAGTTGACAAATTTTGAGAGAGTAGGGGAAAGTTTAGACAATTAATTGTCGAAAGAGACAATCTGTCTAATGAAAGAAATAAGAAGTTAGGAACAAAGAAGAAGAGCGAAAGGAATATAGGAGAACAAATGAAGAAAAGGAAAAAAGAAACGAAAGAACATTATCATGTATCAGATGGGGACAGCTTATTTCAATGATCATTAGCCGGCCGATGGCTAAATTTTTTTGTGTCATTTGAAAGATCACCGTTTAGAGGGTCAACGCTCACAGCTGTTTCTTCGCAACCATTTTGCAGCTATGCAGTGGTGCGAAAAATTAATTTCGCCTGTGTGAAAAGACATTTTATGGGTGAGAGACAGTTGGTGACCGTTGAAACGGACGTCACATCAGTATCCAAAAGGAACTGGCAAAAGGTAGGCGGGAGCTAAGGCACCCCTACTTAGACTTTTCGACGACACAAAACCCGTGGCATAAATCCAAAATTTGTAAAGCCTACATATATTTATATATTGTGGGTGCTCCGCTACCATATAAAAGCAAAACCAAAGTGCATTTTGAGAAATGAACTATCCCATACAAAGAAAGTAAAGAAGAAGTTACGTACTTCAAGAAAAACCAACAATATTCAGTGCGAAGACACTTTTTCATGAATTTTAATAATTAATTTAGTGTTAAATTTAGTATTTAAGTAAATTTAGTATTTCCTTTTTTTTTATTAATTTTAATTTGCACAGTTAGTTACTTATTTTATTTTTATTTTCGTAACAGTGAGATACAATATCTTATTATTTAGTCATAAGCTAATTTAACAAAATAGAGCAAACTTCGTAAACTTCATAAAACTAAAACTAATTGATTATGAAACAAATTAAATTTTCTATCATAATTTTTACAATTTTATTTAGGCATTAATTAAAAAATATTTTCTAAAAGCCCTTCTAACACTTGTTGCACTTTGAATTTCTCTCATATACCGTGGTAAAGTATTCCAAAGACGGACGGAATTTACAAAAAATTGACGCTCGGATGTTAGAAACGAACATCGAGGATGAATACTGTGGTTGGTGTGTAAGCAGTAGGTATATCAGTTAACAATATTAAGCTCCGAAGTTCAATATAATTTTCTAAAGGCATATTCAGCAGACGCGTAGCAAAACCAGATAGTCTGTCGTATCTTCGTAGGCCAAAGACATAACGTACAGTACTATTAAAGGCGACATTGAGTTTTCGTTTGCTTACATAATTACAGTTGCAGTAAACTTCACAACCATATAACAAAATCGGAATTACCAGTGTCTTTGCAAGAAGTAAACGTATTTTAACCAGTGTAAAAGACTGAGTTACCCATAAATTATGTAATACACCATATACCTTGCCGACAAATATGTTTATATGGTTTGAAAGTTACTCCGAGATTTTTTGCAGTTGCAACATATTCGATGGATGCTCAACACAATCGAAGGAAAATAAATAAGATCTAGACTTTTCCTTGAAATTACTACAAATTCTTATTTTGGATTTAAAATAAGAACGTTTAATTGGGACTAATTTTCCACTTTCTCAAGGTCTTCGTTGACACAAGAAACTCCATGCTCAATGAGCCCAAGGGGACAGCTATGGTACAATTGGACGTCATCTGCATACAATTGAGTAGAGCAATTTGTCATTAAAGATGGAAGTTCATTGACGGTAATTGAAAACAAAAGAGGACCGAGTATGGAACCCTGAGGAACACCGGAAACATTCGGTAGAAAATTAGACAAATTATCCCCAACTTGGACTGCTTGCTTTCTTTTATTTGTTTATTTATTTAAGTCTACCATTATTATTACAACTTACAGACTATATAGGTAGGTAGGTAGATTGGCTGTTCGTACAAGACGAAACACAATTAGCGCTGAGGTGCGCCGTTTTGATGCCAAAAAAAACTCGTGCGGTCAAATGTTATGTCTTGTTGTTAGTTGGCGTGTACTAAGTCCAACCAGTGGCATTTAGGAAGGCGATTAGTTCTTTGATGTGTTTATCAGAGAGGTCGCGGATATTGTCAAAGAAAGGTTTGCCTAAGGTTCGTTGTCTTGCTCTTGACAGAGCCGGGCATTTGCACAGAAAGTGAGTTAAAGTTTCCTTCTCCCCCACCTCCTTGCAACTGCGACAGTTGGTGTTGTGGGGTATACCCATTCTAACAGCATGGTCACCGATGGGCCAGTGTCCAGTGGTAATTGCTATCACCCTGGAGACTTCCTTACGGGATCTGCTTAAGAGGTCCCGTGTTTTAGTCTTGTTGTAGCGAGGCCACATATCTCTTGATATGGCGCACCCACTGAGGTTACGCCACCTATGTTCTGCTGTTTTATGAGAGTGTGTGTTGATATTATTCAAGATAGTTTTTAAAGGAGTGAGAATGCCGATTGCACGTGAGCTGGGAAGGGACGAGCCCAACCTGGCTAGGGCATCAGCTTGTTCATTTCCATCTATGTCACTGTGACCTGGAACCCATATGAGAGTGATACTGTATCGACTCCCAATGGAGGCCAGTTCGTTTTGGCATTGAAGTACTAGTTTTGATGACGTCGATACCGAAATAATCGCCTTAATAGCGGCTTGACTGTCGACAAAAATAGCGATATTTTGCTTGGGAGTACTATCGTGTTTAATCGCGTGACATGCCTCCCTAATAGCCAACAATTCCGCTTGGAATACGCTGGAGGAATCAGGGAGGCGAAACGTTTTTTTTTTTTTAGTGTGTCCGAGTAGACACCTGCGCCCACTCCGCAGTCCATTTTGGAGCCGTCGGTGTAAATAAGTGTGTCAAAATCTTTTTCAACCAAAGCGTTTTTCCAATCCTCTCTAGTTGGAAAACCAGCGGTGAAGTGATTGTGGAAGTTCAGTTTGGGTATCATGTAGTCAGTATGATGGTCAGCAAGACCTACTGGCAATGAATCTAGGATATTACTGTGCCCATAGGGCTTGTTGAACCAGCAGCCAGATTCTTTGAGCCTGACTGCACTACTCATTGCAATATCTTTGATATGGATATCTAGAGGAAGAAGGTGGAGAAGAACCGTTAAGGCATCAGTGGGACAAGATCTCATGGCCCCAGTTGTGCCGATACACGCAGTTCTTTGTACCCTCTTAAGTTTGTCAATGATATATCCTTTACTCACAGAAGGCCACCAGACTAATGCCCCATAGGTGAGTATCGGCCGAACAACAGCAGTGTACATCCAAAGTGTCATCTTTGGTTGTAGGCCCCATCTTTTGCCGAATGTTTTTCTACAGGCATAGAAAGCTATACATGCTTTCTTGACCCTTTGTTCTATGTTGGTTTTCCAATTAAGCTTAGTATCTAGGATAGTCCCTAGATATTTGGCATTGGATGAGAGTGAGAGCGCTTGTCCATTAAGTCGGGGGAGGTTAAAGGCTGGTATTTTGGTCTTCGTGGTGAAAAGCATCATTTCCGTTTTGCTCGGATTAACACCCAGGCCACAGCTTGTAGCCCACGTGCTCACAGAACCCAGAGCGTACTCCATGATTTCGCTAATCACTGGGAGAAACTTTCCTGACACTAGGATCACCACGTCGTCCGCGTATGCCACTGCCTTAATCCTATCCCGATCAAGTCGGACTAACAGTTTGTTCATAACCATAAGCCACAGCAGAGGAGATATCACACCGCCCTGTGGTGTACCTCTGTCAGCATATCGCGTTAAGCTGCTGTTGCATAGTGTTGATTGAATGATTCTAGACCTTAGCATGGATATAATCCATTGGCTAAAATGCTCCTCTACACCAGTTACGGTTAGGGCTTCTAGTATGCTGTCAGTTTGTACATTATTGAAAGCCCCTTCTATATCAAGGAAAGTGGCTAGGGTGTACTCTTTGTAGTAGAGGGACTTTTCGATGGTCCCAATCACCTCATGCAGAGCGGTTTCAGTCGATCTGCCTTTGAGATAAGCGTGTTGTGATGTGGATAGCGGTGATTCATTGAGAATGCTTCGCACATGGATGTCAAGGATCCGCTCCAGGGTCTTTAGTATAAAGGAAGCAAGGCTGATGGGCCTAAAATCTTTTGCAGATTCATGTCCACGTCTGCCTGCCTTTGGTATAAAAACTACCCTGACACGTCTCCATGAGTGTGGAATAAAGTTTAATAAAATACAACTTCTGTAAATTGGCAACAACCACGGTAATACAGTATCCTGTGAGTTTTGTAGCATGATCGGCAAGATACCATCAAGGCCAGGTGATTTATAGGGTGAGAAGCTATTAATTGCCCAGGATGTCCTTTCTTTGGTTATAATGGATTTGATATTTTCCCAAGTTGTATGGTCAGCGGGCCGAGAGTCAGCAGATGCTGGCGGCACCTCTTTACAACCCGGGAAGTGTGTGTTAATTAGGATAGACAGAGATTCGGATGAGGTCTCTGCCCAGCTACCATCCGACTTTCTTATTAAGGACGGGTTTGAATGGTCCTTCGCTAAGATTTTGCTCAGTCTGGAAGAGTCTTTAAGGGTATTGATGGATTCGCAGTATTCCTGCCAGGATTCTTTCTTGGCGCTACGAATAGCCGCTTTGTAAATTCTAAGGCAATCTTTATAGGGCTGCCAAAAATTGTATTTATGGCAGATGTTAAAAATGACCCTGGTCATATTCCTAAGTTTACTAAGGTCCTCACTCCACCAGGGAGGTAGTTTTTTCCTACCGCAGCTGGCTGGACACGAGACCTTGAAAGCAGTACTCATTGCCTTCTCAAAGGTAACGATAGCTGCATTCAGTTCGTCTGTCGAAGTGTACTTAGATTTTGGTATTGCTTGAAGTCTATAATTAACTATTTGGTCAAACTTTGGCCAGTTGATTCTTTTTGGATTTCTAAAGGGGATTGGTGCATCAATACGTATATTGACATCAAAGAGTATCCAGCTGTGATCAGAAAAGGATTTCAGGTTGGATACTCTCCAGTTATTCACCTTTAGGTTGTCGTTGTTTGTGGCTAGTGTGATGTCAATGACATCTTCCCAGCCCCTAAAACTCACCGTGCTCGGGAATGTGAAGGTTGGGGTACAACCCTTGTTGCAGATTGACAGGTTGTTATGAATAATAAAATCAAAAAGAGACTCACCTCGTTCATTGATCTCTGAGCTGCCCCACAGGGTATGCCTGGCATTGGCATCGCAGCCCAGAATCAAGTGGGTCTTCCTCTTTGATAAGGTGTCTGAGAGAAACTCCACCTCCTTCGGCGGAGCACTCTGGTTATGTGCCATATAGGCCGAAGCAGCATACAGACACTCCTGCTTACCAGCTTCAATCCGTATAACAGCTAGGTCGTTGCAGCTAGGGTTGGGACAAAAGAAAGCTTTGATATGTTTTTTAACTAAAATACAGGATCTTGACTTACCGTTGTTTTTGTCGATGTTGTAGAAAAGGTTGTAGTCCTTATCATTTAGCCCTTTGATAGTGGAACCTCCCACCCAGGGTTCTTGAATTAGGCTGATGTCGATGTCTTCCTCTTTCAGAAAGACTAGGAGGTTTTCACTAGCGCACCTAGAGTGCTGCAGGTTAATCTGCAGAACTCTGAGCATCTCGTGTGGATGTGGCATCTAGTCGCAGGACTTCCAACAGATTGTTGGCGTCATCGACTTCGTCCGGGTCTTCACCTGGACGCGCTGATCTGAATATTTTGAGTTTGGCATGTCTGATGCCAAACCTCAATCTGTTATCGGCCTTCTCTAGGGCTTCTAGAGACTCCTCGTTGATGAGTAAGAGGAAGGGCTTAGTGTAAGGGGTTGGTGTCTCTACCTTAAGGACGGACCAGTCAGTCATGGGAATTCCGGGGTTGTGCAGCTGTAGGACCTGGATCAGTTTGACTCTGTCTAAGTGCATATTGGGTAGCCAAATGCGGGCTCGCGGTCGCCAAGGAATGTCGTCGGCTGGAACGAGCTTCAAACTAAAACCCGTCCAGTTGTTCCGAATCTTGGCAACACAGTTTTCGAGGAAATCCCTCGAAAATTTGTCCGCACATTTAACCACCCTAATACCCACCCTAATCGAAGCATGGCAGAGGGCCACCCGGATTTTCCAGCAGAAAGTTCATAACCATCTCAGAAAGCTTGGCCTCAATCTCACCCCAAGCGTCCGCCACCTTGCTGCAATTAGTCGGCTGCTCGTCGATAATTGCAACTTGCAGGTCGTCTCTTGCGACCCGGGTATTGGAGCGCTTCGGTTTGGGTTTGACTTTGGCCTCCGCATGCTTAGATGAGTTACCGGAGGCTGTAAACTTCCCCCGCTTTGAGGCGTTAGTTGGCTCATCATGAGACCTATTACGCTTTGCGGTTTCAGACTCTAGCCGCTTTTCCTTGAGTTTGTTGTAGTCTTCAACAATCTTAAGGTATATGTGTTTGTCGCTGTCTTTGGTATGTACAATACCAGCCGCTTCATTCTTAGCTATCTTACTGAGAATGAAGCAGGCTCTACTATACTGACTTTTGGTGATGTTCGATGCGCTCGGTTGTTGGCCATCACAAGCGACCTTAGCCGGAATCGTTCTGGTATTTAATGGCTTAGACGCTGTCGGTGTACTGACTGCACATGTTCCAACGTCTAAGTCGGTTGTTTTAGGCAAGACGTTAGATGAAGCGAGTGTACTAACTATACACTGCCCATCGCCTGCGTTTTGTTGGGTGTTAATTGGCTGAGACTCCGCGAGTGTACTAACTATACAATGCGCGTCGCCTGAAGAGGTCTCTAGAGATACCACAGACGTCGTGGGAATACTACTTGTATCCTTCACAACGCCTGTAACCGTCTCTTGAGAGGAGGCTAGTAACTCCTCTTCCGAAGAGGTACCGACCTGCTTATCCTCAAGTTTATGTATTTTTTTTGTATTTTTTTATTAATTTGTTTTTTTTTATATAACTATATAAAAAAAACTCTTCAAGTAAGAGAAAAAATATATTTTTACAAAATTTATAATAAAATAATAAATTAAAAAACCTGAAAAAAATCTTAATTTATTGTTAAGAAAAAAAAAACTCTTCAAGTGAAGAGAAAAAATTTAATAAAACTCTTATCTAAAAAAAAATAATAAAACGTAATTCAAAAAAACTTCCACCAAATGTGGAAGAACAATTTAAAAAATTATCCTAAGGGGAAAACTTGTGCTTTTAATAATTACATTCGTAAGTTATTCTAAGCAAAAGTAAAAAAAACCCTATGAGAAATTATAACAATTCATTTAATCTTTTTATACCCTATCCCATAGGGGTATATTAGTTTTGATACATAGTTTGTAACATAGAGAAATAATTTAGCTACATATACCTCAAAGTATATGGATCGACTCAGAATCGATAGCTGAGTCGATTTAGCCATGTCTGTCCGTCCGTCCGTCCGTCCGTCCGTCCGTCCGTCCGTCACCAGTTTTTGGGCCTTAAATTTTGAGCTAGAAGGATGAAATTTGGTACACGTGCTCTTTGTTGCTCCCAGCAGAACAAGTGTAAAAATTTTTGAAATCCGCCCACTGCCACGCCCCCTTTTTAGAAAAACGTATTTTTTGGCCAAACCATAAGGAATTTTGAAAAACTTTCTGAACAGCATATTTAGACAATCTGAATATCTGTACTTCGTTCATATAAAGTTTTTTGCCACGCCCACTTTTTGGGGGCGTTTTCAATAAAAAACTTTTTTCGGTCAAATTTTCAAATTTTCGAAAAAACTTTTGATGCAGAATCATTAGCAATATAAATATGAACATTTCGTCTATAGATCATTTTAACCCACGCCCACTTTTTGGGGGCGTTTTTATATAAAAACCATTTTTATACACCACCCCATAACATATGCAGTAGAAAACCTTGTCTTTTGTAGAACCGTAAAAGTTTTTTATAAGCAGTCTGAAGAATTTGTTGTCACCATTCCATTTTCTTTATTTTATCCACATCGTGTTTTTAGCCATGTCCACTTTTTGGGGATTTTAGTTTTACAGATAGGATGGGATAGGGTATTCAACGATCCGCACAGTGGATTGTAGCCTCTCATATGTTTTTTAAATGCAATTCTGTTGATCGAAATATCAATACTGGAATCAACGGTATTGCATATTGAATTGAAACTCCTAATGCACCTTGTTAAAGGCTCATTCCTTCCATAGCTTGTTGAATGATTAGGTTCATAAAACAAGCCATGCGCACGTAACGGTATACCCGGAACGTAAAAAGAGAGATTGGACATTAGAAACGTTGAGTTTATTCTTCCAGAAGCGATGTCTTTTATAAATGTTATGTCCTGAATATGTCTTCTCATTTCTAAGGACTTTAAGTTTATTATCCGACATCTTTCTTCATAACTGGGCATTTCTACTGACCCAATAAAGTGACGAAGACAATATCTTGAAAAAGACTTTTGTATACGCTTAATACGATTTATATGCACCTGATAAGCTGGTGACCAAATAATAGAACACTATTCTAAAAGAGATCTTACTAAAGAACAATGCAAGGTTTTAAGAATTTGTATGTCTGAAAAATCCTTGCTGTTCCTTTCAATAAACCCAAGAAGGGAATTTGCTTTAGATATTGTACTGTCTATGTGTTTATTGAAATTTAATTTCGGATCAAACGTAACGCCCAAGTCTTTAATTTCCTCAACCCTATTTATTCCGTGTCCACCTATGGAGTAACCATGGAATATAGGCCACCTAATGTGAAAAAATGACGAAACCTTACATTTCCCTAAATTCAGTTGCAAATTATTACAATTACACCAATCGGTAATTGCGTCTATATCATTCTGTAGGTTATGGCAATCGGCTACAGAATTGACTCTACAAAAAAACTTCCAGTCATCTGCAAACCCCAGACGCTTGCAGAAAGACACTCTTGAATCTATATAATTCTCAAATAATGCAAACAACAAAGGTCCTAAGTGACTTCCCTGAGGAACACCAGACTTTGCTTCAAACTGCCTCGAATAAGTATATCATATTCTAATTAACTGCTTCCTGTTACTTATGTAGGATGCAATCCACTTGTTAAGTATTGAATGGATACCAAGGGCTTCTAATTTTCTTGTCAGGGATTTGTGGTCTACCCGATCAAAAGCCTTAACGAAATCTGTATAGATTACATCAACCTGTGAACCTTTTTCTATTGCCGTTAAGGCAAAATTAGTAAATACAGTTAAAATAGTAACTGTGGATCTTCCTTTCATAAATCTATGTTGTTTGGTGGAAAAAGATTCCTTTACAAAAAAGTATATCATATCTTTCACAAAATTTTCGAACAATTTCGGAATCGTGGACATCTTCGAAATTGGACGATAGTTTGTTACCAAATTCCTACTACCGGATTATAAATAGGCGTTAGTTAGATAGAGAAAATAAGTTTCGTAGCATTTGACGAAAAATTAAAATTCTGCATAAGCTTTTTACATAGACTAACGTGATTGACTGTGTCGAAACCCTTTGAGAAATCAAGCAGAACCAAAAACGTTACCTAATCTTAAATAACGCTTGTCTAATGTCGTCAGTAACTTTTCAAAGAGCTGTGATACAACTGTGTTTTTTACGAAAACCAGATTGTTTCGGGGTAAGCATCGAGTTCGCCGTAAGATAAACACTAATTTGGTTTTGTAAAATCCTTTCGAAGACTTCAGACAGATAGGGTAATATTGAGATTATTGTAAATTCAACCCCTTTCCCATTTTTGGGAAATGGTATGATTTTAGCAACCTTCCACAGTTCCGGAAACACACCTGACATTAAAATTGTATTAAATACAAAAGTAAGATAAGGCAGCACTATTGGTAAAATAATATACAAAAATTAAGGGTGAATGTCGTCCAGCCCAACAGCATTTGACTTTATAGGAAGACAACTTTCAAGAACATCAGCACTATCTACCGCGAAAAAATCAAAACCAGGGCGATCTGACTGATCTGTAAACGGTTATGTGGTTTCTGTACTTGTAGGAACCAGTGTCACTGGTAAGGACACGAAAGTTTTGTTGAGATTACCATCGACATTCTCAGCTTGTCCGTTCCGAAACTTGCCAATGCCAATGTTTCGTAAGTTTTTCCACAATTGTCGCCCATTTAACCCTGGACGGTTACCCTTCGTCGAATCGACGAACACCTCTTTTAGTTTTTCTGATTTCTCTTAAGCCATTCATCCTCTTTTATTCTTCTTTCTTACAACATCAGTTGGATGTGTTCTCTATAAGTGAACGGACGTATGCTTATCTGCGATCACCAGGAATATTTTTATTTTTTTATTTTTTAGAGGTATGTTCGTCGAAACGACGAAGGATAACTTTTGTGTGATTTTGTTTTCTTTGTGTGTGTTTGTTCGTGTTTTTGTTACTTTTTGTTTTTTGTGTTGTTTTGGTAACAGATATATAAAATGAGTTCCAGTCAGATAGTTGAAGAAATAGAAAAATTTCTCGAGTTGTACGAAGACTATGGGTCCGATGGCGACGATTTCGGAAGTACGGTAAATGAAGAAAATGTTGATATGGAGGATGAAGAAGAACACGACTCTGAAGGCACCTCGGAGGAGGGGGAGGATATTTTTGATTCCGATGACGAAGACAATATTCCCCTGAACTTACTAAGGAACAAAATTGGTATAATAGAATTTACAAAAACTGTTCTTCGTGGGAAAAATAAATACAAATGGTCCTCAAAAAAAGGTAAAAGTCATAGATATGGTATGAATGTAGTACACCAGGCTCGGGGTCCAACACGCGAATGTAAAAACATTACTGAACCTGTGAAGTGTTTTCAATTATTTATAACGGAATAAATTTTGAGCGAAGTAGTGCAATGGACAAATGCTGAAATTAATGTACGAAAAAAGGATTTGGTTAGTAACACATCGCAAACACGCGAAACCGATTTAGATGAGATAAAAGCCCTAGTTGGTGTTTTATGCTTGACAGCAGTTTCTAAGAGTAACCACCTCACTTCCGACGAACTATTTGACTCCAGTTATAGTGGATCCCGCTACGTTTCGACAATGACTAAAGCAAGATTCAAGTTCCTTTTAGCCTGCTTACGTTTCGATGATAAAGCTGTCCGTCTTCGAATTTGCAACGATAAATTTGCCCCAATCAGAAAAATATGGGATACGTTCATTCAAAAATGTCGACAAAATTACACTCCTGGTTCCTATTTGACAATTGATGAGCAGCTTTTAGCTTTTCGTGGGAAATGTTCCTTCAGGATGTACATTCCTAATAAGCCTGCAAAATACGGCTTGAAAACTATCTTGATGTGTGACAGCGGCACAAAGTATATGGTGGACGCAATGCCTTACTTGGGAAAGGGTTCAAACACTAGCGATCTGCCTCTTGGTGAGTTTTATGTCAAGGAACTAACGAAACAAGTTCATGGCTCAAACAGAAATGTAACAATGGATAATTGGTTTACCTCTGTAAACCTGGCAAAATCACTTCTATTAGAGCCATATAAATTGACAATAGTTGGAACCTTACGGAGTAACAAACGAGAAATTCCTAATGAAATGAGGAATCAGAAAGGGCGGAAATGCCAAACTTCTATGTTTTGTTACGACAATGAGTTGACGCTACTTTCATACAAGCCAAAACCGTCTAAAACTATTTTTTTGCTGTCATCTTGCAATGAGGAAGGAACTATAAACCCAACTTCAAAAAAGCCTCATATGGTAGAATTTTATAACCAAACGAAGGGAGGTGTTGACACATTTGATCAGATGTGCAGTGTAATGAGTTGCTCTCGAAAGACTAACCGGTGGCCTATGTGTCAGTTTTATGGGATGTTAAACATGGCTTTCATTAACAGCTATGTCATTTACACTCATAATATGTTTGACACCAAACAAAAACCCTTGAACAGACGGGATTTTATGAAAAAATTACATTGCGATCTTGTTGAGCAGTATATAACACGGAGACTTGAAGCGCCTACCCTTACATCTAACACAAGAACTAAAATTGAAAATGTTTTGGTTGAAAATAAGAAAAAAGAACAAAATACTATGGAAGAACGAAAAAGGGAGAAAAAGAGACAAATTTGCGGATTTTGTCCATATTCAAAGAGACGAATGACGAAGTCGTCGTGCTATAAGTGCAAAAAAAGCATCTGTGGTGAGCACAAAGTTGAAGTCTGTGCCTCTTTCTCTTTGAAATATGCCTAAGTGTCCTAATTAAGAATTTCAAGTTAAAGGTAAGTCAAAGTCCGGAGTACGCAGGTTTTAAAGTGGACTTCGTCGATTTGACGAAGCATAACCTTAGTGTGTGTAAAATAAGGATAACCATCCAGGGTTTTAAGGAGGTGCTAAAATGATTAGCGAACATTTGTGATTTGACTTTACGTCAACGTAACTGTTTTTTTGAAGACGGCATGTAAAAAATACGATCCCAACTTGTATCACGTGTGTGCTCTTCTAAATGCGGAACAAAGTGGTATCCCCCTTCAGTGCTGCCGGCATGACTTCGGTGGAAAGAACTAGAAATCGTGAGTTATAGTATTAATATATTTATTTGAATTATAGTTAAGTTTATTTAAGTTACGGAGGACAGTACTTTCCTTTTTTTGTTGATGAAATAAATATGAATGTCCGTCTGATGTCGATATAGAAAAGCTTTTTTTTTTATTCCTGGCTCGAGACAGAAATGTTTGTTGAGCTAGGATGTTTGGGGAGTTTAGGCGTGCGATCACAAGCGTGCCGCGCCCTTCTTTCCAGCATCGAAGCTACCCCTGTGGACACGCTAGATTCACAACAGGGTACAATTGAGTTACAACAAATAGGCATCTCCAAGCTTACACCAATCAGAGTTTGCCATCGTTCTACAACATCCAACCATAGTACAAATCAGTAAAAATAAAATTGAAAGCGAACAATCCTATTGAAAAACCTTGTGGTGGTACCTTCATGTTTCTTATGTCAAAATTCAACGTTTTATGCAAATCGGACCCACAAAATATTAAAACTACGCAAACTTTTAAAGGACGATTTTACATCGCATTACATACAAACAACCTCATGAAATGAAAACATCCTTCATGACAACAGAAACCCCATTCCCCAAAAGCCGCCTTTGTGTCCCAGCCGATATGAATAGAACACTTTCTTCCGATACTCTCAGTCAATGACACACGCCTTATTATTAATCCTTACATCATCTTTTGACACTTGAAATGTGTTGTGTAAAACATGCATAAAGTGCTTACGTGGATTCTCGTATCCATACATCAATGGCAGATGGTTCCATGTTCAAGTCAGCATCCTGTGTGTATTGTTCCTAAATGAGAAAACTTTTCTTCAACTTAACACAGCCAAGGCATAGCAGGAGATTTGTTTTGGAAAAGCTGACATAAATCTGTAATTGACACACGTGTCAGATAGTGCACCTCTCAAGAGAGTACAGAGTAGAGAAACTTGCCAGGAACAGTGTTCTTTGGAAGGACACTAAAAGTGAATGAATTCTGTTGATAGTTCCCTATTGTATATCACTTCCGTTTTGTTGAATTGTGCTATTGTTGGAGTTGGACATGAACGTGTCCAAGGATATACAAGTAAACTTATACCTTTTAGAGGTTATAAATTGTCATAGAGGAGTAAGGCGTGCCTTTTACTCTTTAGCAATGGAAATTTTGTAGCTTGGGGTTTTATTGACGTGCTTGTCTTATAAATAGTAGACTGACGTCTTATCATTTACTTTAGGCATCGTAACTTTACCACCGCATTAGTTGTCGCAATTGTACTTTTCAGGAGTAACCATCGGGTAGTGGTCTGGTCCACTTGACTAGCTAATCATAGAAGCTCAAGTGCATAGCACAGAAATAAAGCTATCACACGAGTAATAAATGCTGTCAAAATAACTTGGGATATTCCTTCAAAATATGGACCTTTTGGGGGTTATGTTTCAGCTTAACTACTTAAGCAAGAGCTTCGGAAAGTATTCATATTTTTGACTACTGTGCTAAACGAAAAAAACAAATCATGACGATGAATTTGGAACCCTACCCTTACCATTCAAAGAAAAGGTACAATCAAGCAACTTGTGGACGCTTCCACGGTGTCCATTCGATAAATACGTGGTTGGTATAGATTTGGACTTCTTTTTTTCTAGAATCTGTGGAAGTAACAGGTCAGCCATCTAACGTTTTTTTTTTTCAACTAGTGCTTATTTCGTGAATGGTAACTCTTAGCTCATGTCTGATTTGACAGATAGTTAATTTGATCCTTCCGCTGAACGAATATGGTTGTGTATACGCTTGAACAACGCTGGGAAATATTGTGACATTACTTTGAAAATCATGGTAATGTTGCAGAAAATTGCGTACGGATTTTGGAAGAAGAGAAGCACGGTCAGCTCCGTATGTTCGTTATCTTGTGAAAAAAGTGAAAGAAACTGGCATCCTCATCGATAAACCAAAGCGTGAAAAGCCAAAAACAGTGCGTACACCCGAGAATATTGCTGCTGTGGCAGAAAGTGTGCGTGAAGCGCCATCAACATCAATTCACCGTCGTTCTCAACAATTGACATTTCGAAGACATCATTGAGACGAATTTTGCATAAAGACCTTGGTATGACGCCATACAAAGTCCAATTGGTCCAGGAGTTGGAGCCAACTGACCATCCAATGCGTCGTGGGCGAAGTCGGCCTGCGATCGACTTAGAGAAGATGCCGATTTAGCCAAAAAAAATCATCTTTTCAGATAAGGCTCATTTTTATCTTGGCGGGGAAAGTAATCAAGCAAAATTGTTGCACTTGGGGCACAGAAAACCCACACGCATACATTGAAAAGCCGATACACCCAAAACGAGTCACTGTTTGGTGCGGATTTTGGTCCAGAGGCATAATTGGGCCATTTTTCTTCGAATATGAGCAAGGAGTGGCCGTTACAGTCAATGGCGATCGTTATCGGGCCATGTTGAACGAATTTTTGTTCACAAAAATTGAAGAGGAGGATATTGGCAACATTTGGTTTCAACAGGACGGCGCTACGTGCCACACAGCCGAAGCTACACCCGATGTTTTACGCCCTGTTTTTGAAGATCGCATTATCAGCCGCAGAGCTGATGTCGTTTGGCCACCTCGGAGCTGCGATTTGACACCGTTGGACTATTATTTGTGGGGTGCCGTAAAAGATAAGTGTTACGCCGACTAGCCAGAGACAATTGACGCTTTAAAGGACAATATTCGTGAAGCCATTGGTGAAATACAGCTTTACACAATCGATAATGTGCTTAAAAATTGGACCGATCGTGTAGGCTACTGCATGGCCAGCCGAGGCAGCCATTTGAATGAAATTATTTTCCATTATTAACCGGAAGGATTGTACTTTCAAATAAAGGAAGAAATTTGAGAAAATATTCCGCAGTTTTTTTTTATAGCATTTAAAGTTATTTGGCGGACCCTTTATAAAATTTGATCAGTTGTGGATAGCAGATAGGATCTTGCAAGCTATATTGAGGATACTTATGTATCAATAGTTGGCTTAGTTCAGAGGGTCTTCTAATAGTGGATCGGGTAAAGTTGTGGTTCCATTCTTTAGGCATACTTTCATCCAACCAAATCTTGCTAATGACTGGGTGTTTGTATGAATCATTTGAATCATCATATACAAGGTGGCGCAAAAGTAATCCTCCTATCAGAAAATGCTATAAATTTTGCGATTGGCCCCTAATGTCAGTTCTGTTTTGACATTTGTGTAGTAAACACATGCGAAATACACGTTAATAAACAATGTAACGCTACACTGCTCCAGAACGCGGAATATTGGGGACTATTTATTTGAGCAATAATCGGTCGGTGACTTTGCACACCGTGAATTTCGTCGCAGATTTCCTAGCCGTCCAACGCCTACTGGTGAAACACTGCGACGTTTAGCCGCTCGCCTCGAAGAGACTGGCACAACACGAGATGCTGCCAGGCGTGGCAGACCCCGGAGTAGCCGTTCTGCAGAGAATATTGCTGCTGTAGTGCTGTAGCTGAAGATGTCATGGAAGCACCGTCGACATCGACCAGACGACGTGCCACGCAAATGGGTATCAGTCGACGGTCTTTACAGCGAATTTTGGTACTATTTTGAAGATGTTTCCGTACAAAGTCCAGACGGTGCATCAGCTGTTAGCTGCTGACCGCCAATCGCGTCTAACATACGCTCAAGCCATCCTTAATCACCACCAAGAGGAAGATGATTTTTCATCAAAAATAATCATGAGTGATGAGGCCCATTTCCATCTTAGCGGGTACGTAAATAAGCAAAATTTACGCTTCTGGGGCACTGAAAATCCGCGTGTAACCCACGAAGAGCCATTACACCCTCTCAAAGTCACTGTATGGTGTGCTGTTTTCGCTGGAGGAGTCATCGGACCTTTTTTCTTCGAAGACGTCGCGGGCCAAACGGTTACTGTGAATGGTGAGCGCTACAGAGCAATGAGCAACGAGTTCTTTTTGCTGCAACTTGATGAATTGGGATTGGAAAACATGTGGTTCCAACAGGACGGTGCAACGGCACACACTGCACGTGCCACAACCGATATGCTGAAGGATGCATTTCCCGGGCGCCTAATCTCCCGTTTTGGCGATTTGCACTGGCCAGCAAGATCGCCTGATTTCACCGCTCCAGACTTCTTTTTGTGGGGCTTTTTGAAGTCGCGGGTTTATGTCAACAAGCCTCAGACTCTTGCAGCTCTTAAAGACAATATCCGTCAAGAATGTGAGGACCTTAGTTTTGGCCAAAGTGATGAAAAATGCCATAAAAAGGGCTCAAATGACAATCAACTGTGGCGGCGGCCATTTACATGACGTCATATTCTCGACTTGATGTAAAAAAAAAATTAAAAGACCAAATAAAAATAATCCACAAGAAGAATCAAAGTTTTTCATTTTTAACTTTCTCTTACAAAGAGAAAGATATTGTTTTCGTGAAAATTTTCGACTTCGAGATTTTGATTGATTCTAACATTACGATGATAGCGGAGCCTAAAAAAGTGGTTTTTGGAATTCCGTCCGTCGGTCCGTCGGTCCGTCGGTCCGTCTGTCCATAATGGTCTCCCCAGCCTAAACGGCTTGGCCGATTTTCTTCAAACTTCGTATCCAAGCTTGTTTTGGTCATAATTCTAGGCCATTTTTTTTGTTTGCTATTAGCCATGTTATTAACGGTACCTGCCATATAAAAATTACACATAACCTCAATTTTCTCGAAAACGGCTCTAACGATTTTGATTAAACTTTATATATACTATAAGCATATTAGTTCCAACAAAACTGCATACCCAGTTTTTTCGAGAAAATCCATATAACGGATTTTGTCATTCAGGCCATATAAAGAAAATTGTTAATTTCTCGCAAACTACAATGTCAAATTGAATGAAATTTAATATATATACTACTATTATAGTTTTAAACAATTCCACATAATTATTTTTAGCCCAACTATCACTAAACGGAATTTTCAGTTTTGGCCAATAACGAAAATTAATTATTTTTCACATAGACACCGATTCCTTAAAATTTCGGAGTAAACGTTCGTATAATCAAATTTCAACATTTTATATAATTTTTAACATTAATAATCAAAATGCGCACTATTTGATCTAACGCCGAACTCGCTGTGAAAGAGAAAGTTGCGTACGACCCAGTCGTGCACCCACCACTCGTTTTTTTAAATTACAGCCAAAAAACATCGGAAGGTTATTTTTGCGCCACCTTGTAGTTCGACAGGAATGCTGAATGCTGAATTTCTGCTACTATTCATGCACCGTAATAGTACGTTTCCACCGGACCGAAACTCGTCATTTCATTAACGAAATTCAACATTTGAAAATAGTGTTCCCACCAAAAATAAACGCATTCCAACTGTCAAAACAACTTTTTTAACTTTCTCTTACAAAGAGAAAGATATTGTTTTCGTGAAAATTTTAGACCTCGAGATTTTGATTGATTCTAACATTACGATGATAGCGGAGCCTAAAAAAGTGGTTTTTGGAATTCCGTCCGTCGGTCCGTCGGTCCGTCGGTCCGTCTGTCCGTGACGGTCTCCCCAGCCTAAACGGCTTGACCGATTTTCTTCAAACTTCGTATCCAAGCTTATTTTGGTCATAATTCTAGGCCATTTTTTTTGTTTGCTTTTAGCCATGTTAAAACTGGTACCTGCCATATAAAAATTACACATAACCTCAATTTGCTCGAAAACGGCTCTAACGATTTTGATTAAACTTTATATATACTATAACCATATTAGTTCCAACAAAACTGCTTACCCAGTTTTCTCGAGAAAATCCATATAACGGATTTTGTCATATAGGCCATATAAAGAAAATTGTTAATATCTCGCAAACTATTGTGTCAAATTGAATGAAATTTAATACATATACTACTATTACAGCTTGAAGCAATTCCACATAATTAGTTTTAGCCCAACTATTACTAAACGGAATTTTCAGTTTTGGCCAAAAACGGAAAATCATTATTTTTCACATTGACATCGATTCCTTCAAATTTTGGAGTAAAAATTCGTATAAATACATTTCGACATTATTTATATCATTTTAGCATCAATAATCAAAATGCTTATGATTAGATTTTACGCCCAACTTGCTGTGAAAGAGAAAGTTGCGTACGACCCAGTCGTGCACCCACCACTCGTTTTTACTGGATCTCCTCTTGCCATGATCTGACAAAATATCCGGGTACTATCAACTGCCAAGAAGAGCTTATCTCAACATACCTTCTTGTTCTGATTCCCAATAAATAAGATCTATGAACGGTTGAGAGAAAAGCCAAGCCCCGGGGTCTAACGATCGTGTTACACCAACATAATTGTATTCTTTTTTTTTTGTATGTAATCAGTAAATAAAGCAAACACCAGGGACAACGGGTATCGAGAAAATCTGGCCCTTGTTCAACAATTTCATATGTTGTTATTCCGAAGATATGTCATTTGTATACGATTGTTCATTATATAATAAAAGTTTATGCATTTTCTTCTTATATTTATATTTGTTTTTCGAACGATTTTTCCAAAACAAATTACAGAGCAGTTTGACGTTTCTGGGAGAAAAATCTGGTTTTTAAGGGGAAAAAGGTAACGTTTGATTTGACATAACTCGGTTGGACGTCATTTGAAATAGCATTTCAGCGGAATGCCGAATTCCAGAATGTGAAATTATATGGCGGAATGCTTTGCATTTCGGCTGAAATCACGAATTTCGCTGAAATCACGCATTTCGACTCGGTGGAAACGTACTATAAGAGATGTTACAGCTTTTCATCGTATTTCCTGCATAGCAGTAATGTCTGCTTTGTAGCAACTTAGGGTTTCCTCTCCACGGCGTATATTTAATGTTCTCGTATAATACGGAGCAACTCATGTAAATTGTCCCTATCGTCCATTCTAACTGGAATTGTAGACGACACCGCTGAATCCCCCATAGTTAGAGCTAGAATGATGGACTTTGGTATATAGTCGCTCTTTTCGACGAAGCAGAACAAGGTATAAATTTACAAAATTCATACGTGGGAGTTGGTGTTTTTTTTTAAAAACGTCTATTTTGGTTAAACCATGTGAATTTTTCTAAAATGTGTATAACAAATGTCATTATCTGCACTTCATCCGTATAAAGTTTTTAGCCACTTCAACTTTTTGGTTAAGGTGGGATGAAATAGTGGATGATAATTCCATTATGAATAAGTCCCTAAAGCTGAGTCCATTTTTAATATAAAGGGTGGTCCAACGGTATTGCACGATGTTAATTGTGATTCACACCTTAACGTCAAGTTTTCTTGTCCAACTTAATTTGACATTTCTTTGTTTCAGTGTTTGACAAATTCAACCATCGAGAGATACACAATTGGGCAGCACGTTAAGATTGTTGAAACCTTTTACGAAAATGGTCGTACAAATCAAAATGCACTTCGTAATTTGCTTGGTCAGCATAATCGACTAAATGTATCCACAATCGGGAGAATTGTGCGCAAATTTCAACAAACTGGGTCTATAGGAAATGTGAAAACACCTGTGCATGCTTGGACATTTCGTCCTGCGGAAAACATTGCTGTTGTTCGTGATAGTGTGACAGAGGAGACGTCAACCTCGACTCGTCATCATGCCCAACAATTGAACATCTCACGAACACAACTGATGCGACTGATGCGAAATTACACACTTACAAGGTTCAATTCACTCAAGGGCTGAAGCCTCCAGACCATTTTAAGCGTCGTCATCGCCAATACGCTTTACAAAGAAAATCATCTTCAGCGACGAAGCACACTTTCACCTCAGTGGATTCGTTAACAAGCTGAATTGCCGCATTTGGCAAATGGGAATCCACGAGGGATTGTGCAAAAGCCGATGCATTTACAAAGATTGACTGTTTGGTCGGGTTTATGGGCTGGCGGCGTCATCGGGCCGTATATATTAGAAAATGAAGTCGGCCAAGCTGTTGCCGTGAATGGTGTTCGCTATCGCGAGGTGATAGCAGACTTCTTGTGGCCAGAAATTGAGGATATGGACCTGGACTATATGTGCTTCCAACAGGATGGTGCCACTTATCACACAGTCAACGAAACAATGGCTCTTTTGTGTGAGAAATTCAATGGCCGTGTTATCTCACGGCGTCGTGGCGATCTTAATTGGTCGCCACGATCATGTGATTTGACACCGTTGGACTTCTTTCTTTGAAGATATTTAAAAGAAAAAGTGCACCTCAATAAGCCAAGAACAATTCAAGAGCTAAAAAATGAGATAATTCGGCACATTAACGACTTGAACCTCGATTATGTCTCAGAGTCATTGAAAATATGGACCGCATCGGATAGAGGTATACCACCGAAGGCGTGGCTAGCATTTGGCCGATATTTTGTTTCACACATAGATAATTGTGTGAAATAATTAAGAAAATTCTCTGAAAACTTTTTGTTTTATTTACAATTAACATCGTGCGTTTTCTTTGGACTACCCTCTAATTTCCATTTTTTGTTTTCATAGTTTTTCTGTCTTAGTTTTCCTTTGGCTACAAATAAAAACTGATCCAACACTACACCATTCGATAAGCCTTTGCATCAACTGTTCATCTTTTTATACAGAAAATCCCATTCAACTTTTTTTTTTCAAAAGCAATTAATTATTTTACCCATTACCTAGGCACCAAGAAACTTTAATTACATGTTGGGATGATCTCTTTTGTAAAAAAAAAAAATCTGATTTGCCGCCTGTTGTCGTTCGTCCTTGTTGTCGTCTTCCCTTTCCAGCAAATTCACTCATCAATTCATTCCGTTGAATAGAAGTTTTAATTCGTTTGCTTGTTTTTAATTACCGCTATTAGCCCCGAAGGAAGAACAAGCGGACAATCTATTCGAACTTCGTAATTATTTTCAACTCTTTAGCAGAAGAGAATCGGAAACAAAAGAAAAATTAAAATCTGGAAGGCAAACGACGCAAAGGAGTAAGGATAATCCAATTCTCGTTGTTGTCAAGTAGAGCAGTAGATAGTAAGTGGAATTTTTCAAAATTGAACGACAATCATGCCTAAGATGTTAAGAAGGTACTACTTCAAGTCACAAAGTAGGGTTAGGTTTGGTTTTTTTGGCTGGAAGGGCCGTTGTGGTACTACGTTAATCTGTCGACTTTTCCTAAAATTCGTTTACCTAGGAGAACCTTTCCGAGCTATACCTCGTTCATAGCTATGCAGAGTTTCTGGAATCTCAGTCATTCTTCAACCTATCCAATTCGCCAGTTATGGTTCTTTGTGGTTGTGCCACAGAATGTGAGATCCTCAGACGATGCTAATAGCACATGCTTGGTGGTTGGATGTTGCAAAACGGCTTTAACTTGGCAATACCCAGTGGTTGTAACTCTGACTACACATCAATGGTGCTTATTTTTACCTCCAAGAGTGGTAACTATCGGGTACTGGTCTCATTCAATCGGATTTGACTTGCTATACGATAAGTGCGAGTGTTGATAACAAGACGAATAACAGAAACACTATAAACACCCTGGTCAGATTGTGGCCTGCTGTCCCAGGTGAACCTAGATGAGCTGCTTCGTCATATTCGGACAATTTAGGAACGGTGGCGGGTGAACCGGAAGGCCAACGGCAGCGTGTCCTGTCCTAGGGTTATCTAATAAATTGGAACTCGCCCTCCAGGTTGTGTGCTTTGGGCTTACTACCCACACATTGAAATAAGTATATTAATGTTGACAACCCGACAAATCGAAAAAAGGACAACGACAACGAGAACATTAAACAGGAGAGGTACAGGCGAACAACTACTGAAAGCCCTAAACTGCTAAAAGAAGTCATTACTGTCATCCAGGAAATACTATTGGACTGGCCGGGAAAAAGATGTTGAAAATCTGTAACATGTACTACGGACCGCGTTAGTGAGCCGACCACAGAACGGCTTCAGAGGGGTTGCAAGAACGGAAGTCTTGTTGCCATGGCTTCTGAGGCGACTTTTTATCTCAAGTGCCAGACTTAGGCCAGAAGAATGATATTTTCTAGACATTAGCGAATGCATTGCCTTACATAAGCCTTATATGCGCTCATACCAAGATGGAGGAAAAATATGATATAGCGAAAGGCTATTTCTATGAACTCCTTGACAAAATTTATGAGCGACTATCGAAGTTAGATGTAAGAATCATGCTGGAAGTATTATAGGATTTAGGCCAAAAGAATTCGCTGCGGAACGAAATGCCAATATAGCCGCAGCACACGGTTTCCTCATGGCGATCACCTGATTAACGAACGAGCAAACGAAATTGATCACATTGCGAGAGACAGGAGGTATGCATTCAATATTTTGGAAGTCCGAACTTTCCGAGGGGCTAACATCGACTCGGAACACAATCTTGTTGCCAAATTAAGAATGTAGAAATCCCCCACGTCACAACAAACCAGAAATACTGGTATCTCGTAGTTGAGGCACAGTCGATGCTGAAAATATGGAAGAACCACTTCTGAAGAAGAAAC
Source organism: Rhingia campestris (assembly GCA_932526625.1). Taxonomy (NCBI): domain Eukaryota; kingdom Metazoa; phylum Arthropoda; class Insecta; order Diptera; family Syrphidae; genus Rhingia; species Rhingia campestris. Next base: position 16,238,888 of record OW052185.1, on the reverse strand, counting down.
GGCTGAAGAAAAGTCTGCAGCTGTCAGGCAGAGACAATCTTTCAATATTGGCGACGATAAGGAAAAATAATAATCAACCGAGGATAGCATCATCTAAACTCAAGCTTAACAAGGCTGCCGGAAATGACTTCCTTAAGTAAGTAACATTCACCAACTCATAAAGGTCGGATAAAGGATAAAGGTATGCTTGAGAAGGAGACCCTCTGAACTGTGCCAACTACAGATGCATATGTCTCCTCAACATTGCCTAAAATATCCTATCTGCCGTAATATGTTCACCACCGTTCACCAACAACCTGATCGGCTCTTACCAGTGTGGTTTTAGGCCAGAAAAGTCCACAACCGATCAAATTTTCACACTTCGGTAGATCCTGGAAAAAACCCAAGAAGTCCAAATCGATACCCACCACCTATTAATCGATTTAAAGCCGCATACGACAGCACTTATAGAGACGAACTATGCAGTGCCATGTCTAGTTTTGGTATACCGCTCGAACTCGTCCATCTGTGCAGGATGGAGAATTCTCGATGCTCCATCAGGGTCGAAAACGACCTCACCGACACATTCGATACCAAAAAAGGATTTAGGCAAGACGATGCGCTGTCATGTGACTGCTTTAATTCGATTCTTGAGAGGATTGTCCAAAACTGCCGAGCCAACACCAGGGCACAATCTTTCAAAAATCGGTACAACTACTAGCACACGCCGACGATATTGACTTCATTGGTAGGACTCAACGTGATGTCATAGCCACATTTTTCTAGTATAGAGAAGGAAGCGGCAAAAATGGGTTTTAGCAGTAAATGAGGATAAGACTAAGTATATGCTGTCAACACGAAAGGACACACAACATCGACGAATTGGACACAAATCCTTGGTCGGCTTGAGAGAAAAATTCTTCAAAAAATCTTCGGTCCTGTTTGTGTTGACGGGCTATGGAGGTGTGAAGTTTCAACTAAGAACTATACGAGCTGTACAGCAACATTCCCCTAGTCAAAAAAAAAACTCCACATTGGGCTTTTAAGATGGCTAGGACATGTAGAACGAATGGACACCAATACTCCGGTTCGCAGAGTCTTCGATTCCCAGCCAGACGTCGGACGCAGTAGAGAAGACCTCGCCTTAAGTGGGACGCACAAGTACAAAATGACCTCAACCAACTTGGAGTGCGCAACTGGAGGCAGTTAGCTAAGGACCGGGCTAATTGGAGCGGCATGTTGGTTGAGGCCCAGGTTCATTCCCGACTGTAGCGCCACTTAAGTAAGTAAGTCAGTTTTTGGTGTAAGGTTTCAGGTATTCCTAAAATACCGCAGATAGGTTCTTGTAGCCGATGTTGGAGGACTTATGCCTCTGTAGTTACCGCAGTTCAAAGCATGTCCTTTTTTGCAATAAATGTCGTGTGTTTCTGTTATTTTATATTCCTGGTCCATCGTATTACCTGATAATGTCTGCGCTGTAACGCGCGAGCATAGATTCAAGTATTTGAGTGACCCCGGGGTGTGCAGCTTCGTACGTTCAAAATACATTCTCGTAGGTTGGGGTCATTCTGAGTCTGGTTGGTTTTTGAGGGGAACCCTTATCAGAAGTTACCCTGGCGCTGCAAACACTAAACTTGAGTGCCAGTTAAAATTAATAGGGCCGTCTACTACTAGATTGATCGCCACCGTTGGCCTTTCGGCACATCATCCACTATAAATCTGTTCAATAAGCCTGAGTAACGCGATCTATAGATGATCAGATGCCCGAATATGTTGGATTAGCTCATAGGTTGTCATTGTCATCCTCACTGGGATTTTAGACGCCACCTTTACTGACTCCATCTTAATAATTCATTGGCTGGCATGTTTTGAAAGATTGGGGTCCTTAGAGTATGAGCGAGGCTTTGCCCGCTCTCATATTAAGCCGCCAGGCGTTTCACACTCAATCTTCTGTCAAGTTACCACCCAATAAGCGGTCGCCACTATTAGCATAAGAGTCGGAGGCGCCATCATCTAAGTGAATTGCCCACCTTCAACAGCTGGTGGTTCAAATTGTGATAAGCATCACATAATACAAATTCCACAGTATCTTCCCATCAGATAAAATATCCATCCAAGACAAAAAAAAATCTTTTAACATTCCCCCCTGCGAGTAGATGTTATCCTTGCAAAATAAACCCCCCGATGCGAGAAATCTGCTTATCGCAAAAGGACTGACTCATCCAATCCGTTTGCTTTTTTTTAAACGTTAACCCTGTGAAAATTCACTTTCAGGGCCAATAATAAAATATGGAATTACAAACCCCCTTTGGATGAAATTCATTCTCCCATCCCGACCCCCCGGTATGAGGAACATAATCCTTTCGAAAACCGTTTAATTTTTAAAATTCAATCAGAAATATAAATTCAATTATCTCCGGACTAATTCTATTGCTCTGCTCTCTCAGAGTACGTATTTCAATTATATCCAGGAAGGGAGACTCGTCATTCCTTACAGAGTCCATGTAGTCAACCGATATGACCCGTTTAATTAGTATCAGCGTCTTCTTTATCCCAAAATAAATCCAAACGAAATAAAAATGAACAAAAAACGTTAAATTTCAATTACTAGTCAGCAGTTCGTTTTGGTGGTTTGATGGTGGCGTCCCATCTGAAAGGGACCGAGTTAATCCTGTGCAAAAAAAAAAAAAAAACTCCTAAGCTCTAAGGAGTGACTTGCTCTTCTTGGCAATGGTTCCCTTTGATGATATCTGTTTGTTGTGCAGATTATAAATATTTTTGGGGTTTCTCAAGTTCACCACATGCCAAAATGGAATCCGTTGAAGGGCTCTCCGCAGTGAGCCTTTGTCCTTTTCCCGGAGTGGTTTAATTTCTTTAAAAAGGATTTGTTTTTCATTCCCCTATACCATCTGAATGGGAGCAGTAAGCCAGTTAATGGAGAAAACCAGAGATACAAAGGACGATGGATATACGAGTTGTTTTCTATCTCTCTCCCCAAGGAATGTGTGACCGCAGAGCAGACAAGGGCCAGCATAGCTGCTCGTCCTCTGGAGTAACGTTAACCCTTATCAATTAAGTTAAATTGTTTTGCGAATCTAATCACCTAAATGTCTTATTAGTTTTCATTAAGGATAATTATATATTTATGCGTTAATAGACTTATTCTTGTCTATCCTGTGGATGGTGTGTATTGAGTTGAATGAGTCGAGCCAGTGGATGGCGTGCCAAGGAACGAATTAATTGGCAATTGCATGCTGACTTGATGAAGGGTAACAAGGAATTAATTTCAATGATTTTCGACAGTAACAGATAACTGTGGGCTGGAAATATTAATTCCCATGGCAGGACTATGGTGTCGGCATGTCTGGTAAAACATACTGCAGTTAGATGAAGACTTCTTCGTGAAATGGATACAATTAGGTCAAACTTGGCCGTATACAGATATCGATTTACTAACTAAAGTGGGTAGGTCCCCAGTAGTTGTTGGAAGGTAACAGACCTAAGGGGAGTTTGGAACACCTTGAATAATAACAGAGCTAGCAGTAGCACCAGCGTTAGGGGTGGAACTGTGTCACTTCAATATAATCTATTTTATTGAAACCTTTTAAAGATTGTTAAAGAGTGTATGGCAGGAGGCATTTCTTCGGTGTTGAAGCGAGACCTAGGAGTTCGCTACGGTTGAGAATCCTATCAGTTATATCGCACGCTTTTATTTTTTAGATTCATTAATGTTTTCGATGTGGGCGTTGAGCTCAAGTTTAGAGCACATATATTGTTTTTTTTTATATTGAGGGCTTACTAGAGGGGATTTCCTCACCTCGATATCCATAAGGGGACATGGTCAACCAAATTGATCACATTGCGATAGATAAGAGGCGTGCATCCAGTATTTTGGATGTCCGAACATTCCGAGGAGCTAACATCGACTCGGATCACTACCTTGTAGCAGCCAAGGTAAGAATGCGGATATCCACCACGCCACAACAATCCAGAAATACTGTGAAAAAATTTAATGTCGGAAGACTGCAATCGCAAGAGACCGCCAAGACCTTCGCACAACGCGTATCCCTTAACCTCTCGATTAACACCATACCACCAGCATCGAATGTCGAAGAGCAATGGCAACGATGCCAACAGGCCATTAGATCAGCCGCAACTGATGTGCTAGGTTTCTCGCGGCCACCAGCAAGAAACCCCTGGTTTGATGAGGAATGCCGACAGATGCTCGCAGCCAAGAACGAGGCCTACAAGGCTAAGCTGCAGGTGAAGACGAGAGCTGCCATTGAGCTCTATAGGCAAAGAAGAAGGGGAGAACATCGGCTTTTCAGCAAGAAGAAAAAAACGCACGAAAAGCGCGCGATCGAGGATATAGAGAGGTGCCACTCCAGGAACGATGTTCGCAAGTTTTACCAAAGTGTAAAACGTCAAAGCCAAGGATACAAGGCTCGAACAGAATTCTGTCGAGATTAACATGGAAATATTGTAGTTGAGACACAGTCGATGCTGAGGATATGGAAGAACCACTTCTGCAGACTGTTAAACGGCGATGACGAACAACATTCCGCTGTCAGGCAGAACGAACCATTCAATATTGGCAACGACAGCGAAAACTGCCAACCACCCGACCTGAGTGAAGTGAGGATAGCAATATCTAAACTCAAGCTTAATAAGGCTGCCGGAATTGACGGCCTTCCCGCTGAGCTTTATAAGGCCGGCGGAGATGACTTGGTAATAAACATCCACCAACTCATAAGCCAAATCTGGTCGGTTGAAAGCATGCCTGAAGAATGGAACCTCAGCATCGTTTGCCCGATCCACAAAAAATGAGACCCTCTGAACTGCGCCAACTACAGAGGCATAAGTCTCCTCAACATCGCCTACAAGATCCTATCTGCCGTAATATGTGATCGCTTGAAACCGTTTGCCAACAAACTGATTGGCCCTTATCAGTGTGGTTTTAGGCCAGGAAAGTCCACAACCGATCAAATTTTCACACTTCGGCAGATCCTGGAAAAAACTCAAGAAGTCCAAATCGATACCCACCACCTATTCATCGATTTCAAAGCCGCATATGACAGCATTTATAGAGACGAACTGTACAGAGCCATGTCTAGTTTTGGTATACCTCCCAAACTCGTCCGTTTGCGTAGGATGACGATAGAGAATTCTCGCTGCTCCATCAGGGTCGGAAACTACCTCACCGACACATTCGATACCAAAAAAGGATTTAAGCAAGGCGATGCGCTGTCATGTGACTTCTTTAATCTGATTCTTGAGAGGATTGTGCAAAACTCCAAAGCCAACACCAGAGGCACAATTTTCCAAAAGTCGGTGCAACTGCTAGCAAACGCTGACGATATTGACATCATTGGTAGGACTCAACGTGATGTCATAGCCACGTTTGCTAGTATAGAGAAGGAAGCGGCGAAAATGGCTTAAGCAGTAAATAAGGGAAAGACTAAGTATATGCTGTCATCACGAAAGGACTCACAAAATCGACGAATTGGACAGAACTTCACCATTGACAGATATAACTTTGAGGTAGTACGGGACTTTATCTACCTCGGCTCCGCTATTAACTCTGACAACAACATCTCGTCAAACGAAGAATTACTCTTGCCAACCGCTGTTTCTTCGGGCTAAGAAGGCAATTTAGTAGTAAAGCCCTCAATCGAACTACTAAGGAGATCCTATATAAGACCCTGATCATCCCAGTCCTGCTCTACGCGCTGAAGCATGGACCGTATCAAAAGCGGATGAAGAAATCCTTGGTAGATTCGAGAGGAAAATTCTTCGAAGAATCTTCGGTCCCGTTTGCGTTGACGGGCTATGGAGACGAAGATTCAACCAAGAACTATACGAGCTGTACAGCGACATGCCCCTGGTCAAAAAACTCCGCATTGGACGTTTAAGATGGCTAGGACATGTAGAACGAATGGACACCAATACTCCGGCTCGCAGAGTCTTCGATTCCCAGCCAGACGTCGGACGCAGTAGAGGAAGACCTCGCCTTAAGTGGCGCGCACAAGTGGAAACCGACCTCAACCAACTTGGAGTGCGCAACTGGAGGCAGTTAGCTAAGGACCGGGCTAATTGGAGAGGCATGTTGGTTGAGGCCCAGGTTCATTCCGGACTGTAGCGCCACTTAAGTAAGTAAGTAAGTAAGTACTAGAGGGGGTGACATATTTCATACATTGGTTAAGGAAACTTAGGCAATTCGCAGAAGGTTTGGTGTTGTAGAAAGAGGATAGACACGATCGGTGGAAACTTGGACAACTCTCAGTCATAGTCACTGGTGGTCCAAGGAAATCGCCAACCGACACAATAAATCTAGCGAATTCTTCAAGAATGCAATGAGGACAAACAATGCAACAGATACAAAACCAGTCTTAGCAAAATCAAAAAAATATATAAGAACGGCCAAAAAGAAGGACCGGAGAGACTTCTGCAACAGTATTGAAGACAACAATGAATCCGTCAGATTAAGACAAATACTGTCAAGTCCATTAGTCCAGGTTTTCTAAAAAAAAAAAAAAAACTCAGATGATAAATGGACAGAATCCAGCGCCGAGACACTAGATCCGCTCCTTAATACCCACTTTCCAAACTGCCACAGCGTATCGGATGTTGACCATGAAGTATTCCGCTCATTTGAGCCCTACAAAATAGCAGGCCCCAACGGCATAGCCCCCATGTTGCTACAAAAGACTGCTAACTACATTATGCCAACTTCAGTCAATACCTTCCGTGAATGTCTAAAGCTGAATTATCTTGCCAAGGCGTGGCGTAAAGTTATTGTAATGTTCATACCCAATGCAGGGAAATACAGTCATACAACTGCGTAAGATTGTAGACCAATCAGTCTATCCTCATTCCTATTAAAAACTCTGGAAAGACTATACTTGATATTCAAATACGCAGTAACTTCAATCCAGGATATCTATCCTCAAACCAGCATGCCTATAACAAAGGCAAATCGGTAGAAAAAGCCCTGCATGAGGTAGTTCTCACAATAGAAAAATCGCTATATCATAAAGAATATACACTAGCAGCCTTCAAGGACATAGAAGGAGCCTTCAACAATGTAAAAACACTAGCAATCGAGAAGGCACTTGGAAAAGCTACTACTAAATGGCCTTCTAAGCCCGAAGAAAAAGCGGTTGGCAAGAGTAATTCTTCGTTTAATTTCTGACGAGATGTTGTTGTCAGAGTTAACAGCGGAGCCGAGGTAGACAAAGTCATGTACAACCTCAAAGTTATATCTATCAATGTTGACGTTCTGTCCAATTCGTCGATGTTGTGTGTCCTTTCGTGTTGACAGCACTTAGTCTTACCCTCACTTACTGCTTAACCCATTTTTGTGGCTTCCATATCTACATTACGTAACGTGGCTATGACATCAAGTTGAGTCCTACCAATGATGTTGCACTGATTTTTTGGAAGATTGTGCCTCTAGTTTTGGCTCAGGAGTTTTGCACAATTGTCTCAAGAATCGGATTAAAAAAGTCACATGATAGCGCATCGCCTTGCCTAAATCCTTTTTTGGTATCGAATGTGTCAGTGAGGTCATTTCCGACCCTGATGGAGCATCGAGAATTTTCCATCCTCCATCGTCATCCTGTACAGACATGGCTCGGACAAACGAGGTGGATCCATTCAGGCATACATTCATCCGACCAGATTAGGCGTATGAGTTGGTGGATGTTACTTTCCAAGTCATCTCCACCAGATTTATAAAGCTCAGTGGGAAGGCTGTCATTTTCAGCGGCCTTGTTAAGCTTGAGTTTAGAAATTGCTATACTCACTTCGCTTAGGTCGGGTAGTTGGTAGTTTTCGCTGTCGTCGCCATATTGATGTTCTTTCGTTCTGCCTGAGAGCGGAATCGCCATTTAATAGTCTCCAGAAGTGGTTCTTCCATGTCCTCAGCATCGACTGTGTCACAACTACGATATTTCCTTGCTCATCTCGGCAGGATTCTGTTCGAGCCTTGTATTCTTGGCTTTGACGTTTTACACTTTGATAAAACTTGCGAACGTCGTTCCTTGAGTGGCACCTCTGTGTTTCCTCGATCACGCGCTTTTCTGGCTCTTTTTTCTTCTTTCTGAAAACCCGGTGTCCTCGTTCTTGACTGCGAGGATCTGTCGGCATTCAAGATGAAACCATGAGTTTCTTGCTGGGGGTTGCGAGAAACTGAGCACATTAGTTGCGGCTGATCTAATGGCTTGTTGACATAGTTTCCATTGCCCTTTGATATAAGACGTTGGTGATATGGTGTTAATGGGGAAGTTTAAGGGACCTGACTTAAGTAACCTCGACATTCCAAGATGATCTATTACTTGGCACTCAATGGTCGCCACGAGAAGACTAAGAGTCGGATTTGGTAGGCATCAGCTAGGTGAATGATCAAGGTTTCATTATTCATATTTGCTACCATTCCATTCAAAAGTCTAATATTAGAAACATGATGGCTAAATCTGGATTGTAGAACCACTGCTACGCCCACAGACTGACAAAATTGCCGAAATCACTTTTTCTGGCTTTCATCTTTCCAATATAAGGTTCAATTAAAATTGCAAGTTCACATTTTTCATGAAATATTTTTAAATACACATTTCTTTGAAATCAAGAAACGGATGTAAAATCACTTAGCTTCACAAGTTTAGGTGCAAATAATCTACCATCCATTGACTCATTGTGCATCATGTAAATGTCTATAAAACATTGACATCCGTATTGTCAACAAACATAAACTTTCTCCAGATACCAACAACTTAAGTCGTTTCATTTGCAAAACACTTGATATCGGCATGACAGCTCCGTCATCACAAGGTTACCGACCGGTAAAGATAAGAAACCTTGAAGTTGCATCGTCAACACAAGTTTAAAGCTTAAGTTAGTATTAAAAGTGAGATAAACCATTTTATGTAGGTGGAAGAGAATATCCTTATGGCAGAAACTCATTGACAAGACAATATCCTAAGCCCCACATCAATTCTACATCTACATAGACATTAACAGAACAATTTTCAACAACAATAACAACTTTGACAAATTTAAAGCAAAGGCTTAAAATATACGTAAGGTAGTGTTAAAGTGGATGGGGATGTTGTTGTTTGATTCACAGGCATTAAAAGTTGCACAGACTTTTTTAATTTCTCATTCCTCATGCATAAGGACCAATTATATTACAAAGGACTACTTGGTACTTTTGTCACCTCATGTGAAGGCCTTTTCACTTTAATGAAAGTACACTTAAGAAGACTTTACATGTTAAGCGTACAAACAAAAACCAAATCCTTATAGGAACTGAAAAAGCAATGCAATGATGCAAACACTCATTCTCCACAGGAGTATGGAGAAATATAAAAAATAATAAATGAACGTTTCGTATCACCCGAAATATACAAGGTGGCGCAAAAATAACCTTCCGATGTTTTTTGGCTGTAATTTAAAAAAAAAAATGAAAAACTTTGATTCTTCTTTTGGATTATTTTTATTTGGTCTTTTAATTTTTTTTACATCAAGTCGAGAATATGACGTCATGTAAATGGCCGCCCCACAGTTGATTGCCATTTGAGCCCTTTTTATGGCATTTTCCATCACTTTGGCCAAAACTTCCGGCGATAGGTCCTCACATTCTTGACGGATATTGTCTTTAAGAGCTTCAAGAGTCTGAGGCTTGTTGACATAAACCCGCGACTTCAAAAAGCCCCACAAAAAGAAGTCTGGAGGGGTCAAATCAGGCGATCTTGCTGGCCAGTGCAAATCGCCAAAACGGGAAATTAGGCGCCCGGGCAATGCATCCTTCAGCATATCGGTTGTGGCACGTGCAGTGTGTGCCGTTGCACCGTCCTGTTGGAACCACATGTTTTCCAATCCCAATTCATCAAGTTGCGGCAAAAAGAACTCGTTGATCATTGCTCTGTAGCGCTCACCATGCACAGTAACCGTTTGGCCCGCGACGCACAGTGTGTTATTTTGCCAATCTAGCGTAACTTTATTCGTTGAGCGTTTAAATCGACTGTTTTTGATATAAAACAGTTAAATTATGTAATTATATGTTATTTTGTGAGATAAAAAAGCTTACCTAAGTCTTAAAAATGTATTTCTCATGCATTTAGACAAAAATACGACACTTTGAAAATGCCCTCATTTGACCAGTCTAAAAACATTACAAATCCCTACCGAAGTGTAGTGTTTTGTTTGATTTTTTTTTGAAACCTATGTAGTTATATATGTTGTTAATTTAATTTTGTTTTTATTTCAAGGATAGCCTAAATAAAAAAGTTTGTTTATTTAAATACACTATTGAAACTAATAATTTTCTTCATCCGAGCTTGAGGTTTCTGAATCTGTAGCTTTTAGTAATGCATTACATTCTGGAACAAGTGGGCTTCTTTTTCTACGAAGCTTTGTACTACGGCTCGAAAGATATGGATCCGAGGAAAGTAAAAACCTGTTTATCACATCTCGATTCGAGTTTTGTCGTGACGATTTTCGACTAAAATGCTCTCGAAAACGCCTATACACTGTTAAATCCAGTGACCTTTAATGCATCTTCTGCAGGGTAGCAGTCTTTTTTGGCTTTTTGCACTAGGTAATATGCCGGGTAAACATTTGCATTAAGCTCTTTCAGCTGCTGTCGCATAGCTTTATACTGAAATGTGCTCATTTTCGTATTAACTATGAGCACAAGGGCTTCTTCGGGTGAGATTATTTTGTTCCCTTTTTCTTGGGTTAATCTTGCCGCCTTCTTGATTTTTGTGGCTCTTTGAGGAGAACAATTTGCAAGCTCTTTCATTAAATTAGCTGCATCTCTTTTCCCAGCTGATCTCATATTCATTTCAGCCGCAAGTGCGATTTCACTTGGAGTTTTTGAGTCAACCAATTCTTTAGTTTTACGTTTTTGCACTCTAAGTGTGCATTCTTCGAATAGTTTTGGGGGTCTCCCCCTGTTCGCACGTGAGCTCATTGATAGCACTTTCTAAAAAAATTTCTGGTAGCTTTGCATCCTTATGCAACCATACTTCATTGGCTTTTTCAAATTTTTCCAGATTTCGCCCACTTCGATCCCACCTTTTCAGTATTTTGCTACTTATTGAGCTCAAATACGTTTGGAGCACTCTAGGGACATTGTCTGTGTCCGCCAGACCGAATTCTTGCATGATATAATCAGTAATTTGTTTGTTGCGATCCTCCTTCGATGAGGTTCTCCATTTCAGAAATATTGCTGAATTTACCATTCTGCTACATATGTCAATTGAAAAAAAAATTTTGTATGAGGTTGCAAACCAGAAGCAAGCAAAGTAAACGAATTCTAACAAAGAATATACCAACGGATATTTTAGGAACAATAACACGATGGATACATGAGGATACATTTTTAAAACGCTTTACAAACGTACAGAATACAGTAAAAAAAATATCACTTTTAAGGTCTTCAAACAAACGATTTTTTATTGTTTTATTTGATAGTGCACAAAAAAAATTACTTACCCTGAGAAAGTCTGAGATCTAACCAAAAATAAAAAAAATAAATTTAATTTGCACAACTAATATTTCACTTGACCACGCTGCTATCAACTTGACACAAGAAAAGCAATGAGCTTTAATTTTATTTTTCACTTGAACCAAGCTGATGTTTGTGATTCTGTTGAACGGTAAATACAATTGTTTTCTTGTTTTTGTTTTTGCCATTCTATTGCCGGAGGTTTTACCTTTCATATGATACCAATTTTGTTGCATTTGAGAGACATTTATTTTTCATTAAAGTCCCACTAGATTGGCTAAATAACACACTGTGCGACGTCTTCGAAGAAAAAAGGTCCGATGACTCCTCCAGCGAAAACAGCACACCATACAGTGACTTTGAGCGGGTGTAAGAAGCGTAAATTTTGCTTATTTACGTACCCGCTAAGATGGAAATGGGCCTCATCACTCATGATTATTTTTGATGAAAATCATCTTCCTCGTGGTGGTGATTAAGGATGGCTTGAGCGTATGTTAGACGCGATTGGCGGTCAGCAGCTAACAGCTGATGCACCGTCTGGACTTTGTAAGGAAACATCTTCAATTCCTGTACCAAAATTCGTTGTAAAGACCGTCGACTGATACCCATTTGCGTGGCACGTCGTCTGGTCGATGTCTACGGCGCTTCCACGACATCTTCGGCTACAGCAGCAATATTCTCTGCAGAACGGCTACTCCGGGGTCTGCCACGCCTGGCAGCATCTCGTGTTGTGCCAGTCTCTTCGAGGTGAGCGGCTAAACGTCGCAGTGTTTCACCAGTAGGCGTTGGACGGCTAGGAAATCTGCGACGAAATTCACGTTGTGCCAAAGTCACCGACCGATTATTGCTCAAATAAATAGTCACCAATATTCCGCGTTCTGGAGCAGTGTAGCGTAACATTGTTTATTAACGTGTATTTCGCATGTGTTTACTACACAAATGTCAAAACAGAACTGACATTAGGGGCCAATTGCAAAATTTATAGCATTTTCTGATAGGAGGATTACTTTTGCGCCACCTTGTATATAGGTCCGCAAGCCCATGTGGGGCGATGGGTGATTACTGAACCATTTATTGTTTTAAAAACGCTTTAAATCTGGACCCCACAAAATGCCAGCACTTATATATGTTATATTTCACGTAAACGTGGTCTTTCTGGACATACTCTGTCGAGTCGACAGTTTTGTCTCAAAATGGAGTGCCAGCATATGACATTTTCACGTAAACGTACTCTTTCTGGACATACTCTGTCGAGTCGACAGTTTTGTCTCGAAATGGAGTTCAAGAAATACATGAACTTCATCGTCGATAAATCCAATTCTATGTTTATACCCTATCCCATAGGGGTATATTAGTTTTGATACATAGTTTGTAACATAGAGAAATAATTTAGCTACATATACCTCAAAGTATATGGATCGACTCAGAATCGCTAGCTGAGTCGATTAAGCCATGTCCGTCCGTCCGTCCGTACGTCACCAGTTTTTGGGCCTTAAATTTTGAGCTAGAAAGATGAAATTTGGTACACGTGCTCTTTGTTGCTCCCAGCAGAACAAGTGTAAAAATTTTTGAAATCCGCCCACTGCCACGCCCCCTTTTTAGAAAAACGTATTTTTTGGCCAAACTATAAGGAATTTTGAAAAAGTGTCTGAGAAGCGTAGTTAGACAATCGTAATATCTATATTTCGCTCATATAAAGTTTTTTGCCACGCCCACTTTTTGGGGGCGTTTTTAATAAAAAACCTTTTACGGTCAAATTTTAAAATTTTCGAAAAAAATTTTGATGCAGAATAATTAGTAATATTAATATAAACATTTCATCTATAGATCATTTTAGCCCACGCCCACTTTTTGGGGGCGTTTTCATACAAAAACCGTTTGTAAACCCTAACCCATAGCATATGCAGGAGGCAAACGATGTGTTTTGTCAAACAACAAAATATTCTGATAAACTGTTTGAACAATATATTGTTGTGACAATGTCATTTTCTATGTTATAGGCTTATAAAGCCCACTTTTTGGAGATATTAATTTTAAGGATGGGATGGGATAGGGTATTCAACGATCCGCACAGCGGATTGTAGCCTTCTCATATGTTTATACCCTATCCCATAGGGGGGTAAATGTATTAGTTTTGACATTAAGTTTGTAACATAGAGAAATACTTTCGATACATATACCTCATAGTATATGGATCGATTCAGAATCGCTAGCTGAGTCGATTAAGCCATGTCTGTCTGTCCGTCCGTCCGTCCGTCCGTCTGTGTGTCACCGATTTTTGGGCCTTAAATTTTGAGCTAGAGTGTTGAAATTTGGTATATAGACTCTTTGGCTGACGAAGCAGAACAAGTGTAAAAATTTTTGAAATCCGCCCACTGCCACGCCCCACTTTAGAAAAACGTAGTTAAAAGCCAAACGGTAAGGAATTTCAAAAAAGTGTCTCAGCAGCATATTTAGACAATCCTAATATCTATATTTCGTCCATACAAAGTTTTTTGCCACGCCCACTTTTTGGGGGCGTTTTTAGTAAAAAACGTTTTTTGTCCAAATTTTAAAACTTTCGAAAAAAATGTTGATGCAAATACTTCCGCAATGGTAATATAAACATTTTGTCTGTAGATCATTTTCACCTACGCCCGAATTTTGCCTACAGAACAAGTGTAAAAATTTTTGAAATCCGCCCACTGCCACGCCCCCTTTTAAGAAAAACTCAGTTTTTGACCAAACCGTAAGGAATTTTAAAAAAGTTTCTGAACAACATATTTAGACAATATTAATATCTATATTTCGTCCATATAAAGTTTTTTGCCACGCCCACTTTTTGGGGGCGTTTTCGATTAAAATCTGTTTTCGGTCAAATTTTAAATTTTTCGAAAAAAATTTTGATGCAGAATCATTAACATTATTAATATGAACATTTCGTCTATATACCATTTTAACCCACGCCCACCTTTTGGAGGCGTTTTTATATAAAAACCATTTTTATACCCTACCCCATAACATATGCAGGAGAAAACCTTGTCTTTTGTAGAACCGTAAAATTGTTTTGTAAGCAGTCTGAAGAATTTGTTGTCACTATATCATTTTTTCTATTTTATCCACATCGTTTTTTTAGCCATGCCCCCATTTTTGGGGATTTTAGTTTTATGGATAGGATGGGATAGGGTATTCAACGATCCGCACAGCGGATTGTAGCCTTCTCATATGTTTATTTATGAAAAGATGGTAATTTAGTTTAAAACCCTAATCCTACCAAGGAATTTTCGTTACATGCCATACCAAGGTGTGCCTACTAGGCACATTGTATCTGATTAAATAGCTAACTGTATTAAATTGTGAAACACATGAATAAACAAAGAGTTATATACATTTTATTGATTTTAACTTTTATTGAACATACATCGATACATAAATAAATACCCATTTATTTTATTTCTTTTCTTTGCAGTTTCTGCAAGTTAATGTTTTTTCCGAATGTTCAACACATCCTGTTAGGTTACATGTATCACAGCACTGTGTTGACATTCATGATGCAAGTTAAGACAGAAAACATTGGATACCAAATTCCATCCAGTACAGACGGGGCGCCGACACCTGAAACCTACACGAGCAACAGCCAACGCCCGCAACATCCGACACAGACGATAGCAAAAAGTGCACATTAGACACATTCCCTCACGTACGGCAATGTGTAATGTACGAGTAACTGTGGGAACACGTTGACACCGCTAGTTGTAGAATAGTATTTAAGATGTAGAATTTAAGAAATCAATGTTCAGTATTGTAGTAGGCAGAATCGCTGCCGGGTTGATAAATAAAGTTTTTTTTAATAAATAAAACCTCTCTCGCATTAATTGGCGCCCGAGCAGGGACCGCGTATCGTGGAAGCATAGTAAGAAACATACAAAGCGGTCTAAGTGAACCCTAGTGTTTAAATAAAAAAAAAAAAAGAGAGAAGAACCCAATAGTAGTGAAAGTGTTAAAGTGTGGAAAACAGACAGTTATTCGCCAGACCACAGGTTCGGTCAACCTAAATTAACCGGTAAAAAGTGACCAGTGGATCTTAAGGACACAAGGGCCCCTTAGTAACCCCAGGGAGGAAAAGGAGGAGTGTAAGACTTCAGCCGCACTACAACGGATCAAATCAACATGCTGATACCATATTTGATGTAAGCTAGAATAAGTTATAATAAGAAAAAATGAAAAATTAAAGTAAATATAAGGAATATTATTAAACGTTAAGAAATTTAAGAAAAAGTGAAAAATTAAAGTAAATATAAGGAATATTATTAAACGTAAAGAAATTTAAGAAAAAGTGAAAAATTAAAGTAAAGATAGCGAATTCTACTTAAAAAAAGGGAAATTAAAGTAAACGCTAAGAAACTTGAGAAAAAGTGAAACATTAAATTAGAAATAAGAAATTTTATTTGAAAACAAAGGCAAACAAATATAAAAACTTAGGATAGAAAATTCTTGTGAATCGATTTGAATCTTCCGTATTTTTCCATTAAATTTACCGGCGATATGCCTCTCACTAGAAACCAACTCGCGGAGCAAGTCAACGGAGCTATGGGCACGCAGCCTAACCCACTCGCTTCCAATGCAATACCAATTAGTAACGAGAGACCCCCTATGCGTAATAATCCCCCTAACACTTCTACTCTAACAGGTCTCCACGACCCTAACAGTTCCTATCAATCCAACTCTTCCAATATGGAATCACAGGAAGTCAGATCCACCCCTGAGCTTGACACAGTGGTAGCGACCATTGTGAAACGTTTCCTTGAACAACAAGGCAGAACGTTTATCGAAGGGATACTCAACCCAAGTTCTAACCGGTTCTCCGGTATGGACCAGACAATTTCTCCAGAATATAGAAACCAATTAGGAGACTTGGATAGTATACCAGATGTCGTTCGCAGTCTCAGAACTTTCTCCGGAGATGCCGGCGAATTTTCCTCCTGGAGAAAGAGCGTTGAGCGCGTGCTCAACATTTATGATCACACTAAAGGAACTCCGAGATACTACGGAATCCTTAATGTGATTCGCAACAAGATAATCAACGAGGCCGACGCAGCCCTTGAATCTTATAATACGCCACTTAATTGGGATAGCATAGTTAATTGCCTAACAATGCACTATGCCGACAAACGCGACGTCAGCACCCTCGAATGCCAGATGTCATATTTAGTGCAGGGCAACAAGAGCATACAGGAATTTTACCAGGAAGTAAGCTCGCAGCTAACACTAATAATTAATAAAATTTCCTGCATGGAAATAAGCCACGAGTCAATGTGTCTCTTGACCCAAACGTATCGGGACAAAGCGCTTGACACCTTTATTAGAGGATTAAAGGGAAACTTATCAGAATTATTAGGAATAAAAGAACCCACAGATCTGCCGCAGGCGTTGCACCTCTGCCTCAAACTTGAGAACCAAAGGTACAGAACGCAACAGGCTCAAGGAGCTATCAAAAGGACTTTTGCTTCACAACCTAATTTCCCTAGACCTGTATTGCCGCAACAACCAGTCCCATACAAAGCCCCGATTTCATACCCAAACCCAAGGCCACCCTATCAGAATTACCCCATGTACTCAAATTCTCCTCGTCCAACATATGGTCAGCGCCCAAATTCCAATTATTTTCCCCAGAATAATATGCCGAATCTCCATAATTCTTTCCAATACACTAGAACACCCCAAAACCAAATTCCACTTAAAATAGAAAACCCCACTCAAGGACGCAGCAATCAGATTGGAAACATTCACAATCAGAATCGTCAAGCAAACTGGAATGCGTCAAAGCCAAATATTCCGCAAGAACGCGGAAAGTATCCCAACTTTAAACAACCAAACTTCCATATCGACGCAACTATAGATAAACTAGAAGAACTAACCATCCATCCACAAATACAGCAAGATGAAGAAGAGGTAAGAAACCCACCCGGAGAAACCTACGATGAATATGGGCAAACCATCCATCCGACCACCGACTCCCTCAGTGACCAACACTCTTCGGAATCGCAATATCCGATTGAGCAATATTTCGAATATAGCGATATTCATTTTTTAGGTTAACCGATTCTTCGCTGCCTTACTTCGAATGTAAGACCCAAAGCGGAGAAATCCTAAAATTCTTGATTGACACTGGGTCAAGCAAAAATTATATTAAACCTGACTTAGTTAAAACACCCATTCCAAACGACCAAACATTTTACGCCAAATCGGTAGCTGGTGATGTGAAGGTTTCGCATCACACGTTTCTAAATCTCTTTAGCCTAAACGACATTAGTATTAAATTCTTTATTCTTCCAACCTTAAAAACTTTCCATGGAATATTAGGCAACGATAGCCTAAAGGAGTTGTCCGCTATAATTCACACCCGAGAAAGCTTTATGACTATACTCAATAGAGTCAAGATTAAGATTAAACAGCTGAAATCACTGTCAGTAAATTCCATAGACATCAAGACTAACCATTTGACCCCTCAGCAGAAGTATCTTCTAAACTCAGCAATTCACAAACACCCAAATTTGTTCTCTGATCCAGAAGAAAAACTCACTTATACAACTAGAGTAATTGCAGAAATAAGGACTTCCACAGAAGACCCCGTCTATACTCGCCATTATCCATTTCAAATGTCACTAAAATCCGAAGTTGAAAAACAAGTCCAGAAATTGCTTGAGGACGGCATAATAAGACCTTCACGGTCACCATTCAATTCCCCGGTGTGGATCGTCCCAAAAAAACCTGATTCTACCGGTGCAAAACAATATAGAATGGTTATAGACTTCAGAAAACTAAACAGTGTTACGATATCCGACCGATATCCAATTCCGGATATTAACGAAATAATCTCCCAACTTGGAAGAAATACATTTTTCACAGTACTCGATCTGAAAAGCGGATTTCATCAAATTCCTCTCAAGGAATCTGATATAGAGAAGACCGCCTTCTCCATTAACTATGGTAAATACGAATTTACGCGATTACCATTTGGGCTAAAGAATGCTCCGTCTATCTTTCAGCGAGCACTCGACGATATATTGCACTCACATATCGGAAAAACATGTTATGTCTACATCGATGACATCATCATCTTCAGCCAAGATGAAGCCCAACACGCTAAGCACATCGAGGAAATTTTCAGGACCTTGAACAATGCAAATATGAAAGTCCAGTTGGACAAGTGTAACTTTTTCAAAACCGAAGTAGAATTTCTAGGCTTCCTCATCTCTTCAAAAGGTATTAAAACCAACCCTAGTAAAGTTAAATCCATATTAGACTTCAAGATCCCAAATACACTTAAAGAACTCAGATCCTTCCTTGGCCTATCTGGATACTATCGACGCTTTGTGCGTGATTACGCAAAGATTGCGAAACCCCTCACAGCTCTTTTAAGAGGGGAAGAGGGACGCGTGTCCAAAAATCAATCCTCTAAAACACCAATAGAACTTAACCAAGAAGCCATCGAGTCTTTTAATAAATTAAAAAATTCCCTTATCTCCCCGGACTTAATCCTCTCATATCCCGATTTCAGCAAACCTTTTGATCTCACGACAGATGCGTCTAACTACGCACTTGGTGCGGTTCTCGAACAGGACAATAGACCCATCTCTTTTATATCTCGAACGCTCAGCAAAGCTGAGGAAAATTATGCAGCTAACGAAAAGGAGATGTTAGCTATTGTATGGGCATTAGGCTCATTTAGAAACTACCTTTACGGTCCTACCAGAGTCAGAATATTTACTGACCATCAACCGCTTACTTTCGCGTTAAGCAACAAAAATAATAACAGCAAAATGAAAAGATGGAAGGCAATACTCGAGGAGTATAGCCATGAACTGAAATATAAGCCCGGTAGCACAAACGTTGTTGCCGACGCACTATCAAGAGCCCCACTAACTTCATATGTAAACACTCTATCCGAAACCACGCAACACAGTGACGAGAGTTCTTCGCAAGGGCTCATCTTTAGTGTAGAAGCACCCATCAACGCCTTTAAAAACCAAATTCTTCTGCAGACTGGGCCAACTCCTGCCCACCGATTCGAAATTATTTTCCCTACATACCACCGGCATACGGTGACAGAAACAGAATACAATCAAAATAAACTTAAGGAAATTCTAAAGAAATTCCTTAACCCATCCGTTATAAACGCCATCAAAACCGAAGAACGTATTATGGGAATGATACAGGAAATCTATGTAGACAACTTTAGGAATTACAAAGTTAGGTTCACACAAGTTCAGGTAGAAGACATTCTCAGCCCACAAGATCAGGAGACTATAATAATAGAAACACACAATCGCGCCCATAGGAACGCAAAGGAAAATAAGCAGCAAATTCTCGAGAAATATTATTTCCCCTCCATGACAAAAAAAATTAATCGAATCACTAGTATCTGCTCCACATGCAAACAAAACAAATACGAACGGCATCCGAACCAACCAAAGCTTAACGCAACGCCACTACCAAATTTCCCAGGACACACTGTCCACATTGATATATTTATTACTGAAAAAAAAGCGGTTCTAACCGCAATAGACAAATTCACGAAATATGCTCAAGTTAAATTACTAAAAAGCAAATCAATAGAGGATATACGAAAGCCTCTAAGAGATATACTCTTTTTCTTCGGTGTACCCAAATCAGTGGTCATCGATAATGAACCCTCTCTTAATTCTTCCGCAATACTTTTCATGATGAAGGATGAATTAAAAATCAATGTCTACACGACACCGCCATACAGAAGCGAAGCCAATGGACAGGTAGAGCGCTTTCACTCAACCTTAGTAGAAATTATGAGATGCCTTAAGGACGACGAATTGCATCAAAATTTCGAGGAACTGCTTGAAAGAGCAGTCAACGAATACAACCACAGTATTCATTCCACCACGGAAAAAAAACCAGTTGATCTTTTTTTTGGTCGCAATGTAAGTTTTGGCCCCGAAGATTATGATAAGACTCGGCAGTCAAATCTGGTGAAATTACAACAAAAACAAAAAACTGACCTAAAATACCATAACAAAAAAAGAAAGAAACCAAAACAATATTCCCCGGGACAGATAGTTTATGTAAAGAGAAATAAAAGACTAGGAACGAAGCTTTCTAGCAGATACCAAACAGAGATAGTAAAGGAAGATAGAAACACAACCATCCTAACAGAGAGCGGCAAAACCATATATAAAAAGCATATAAGGAACTGATTTTTATTCTACATTTTTTCCAGACTGTTATTTCAACTACATTACGGTAAGGCCGAACACCAAATATTAGACTATACGAACGCACAACTCTTGACTTTAGATTCCGGAATGGCTAGAGTACAGGAAGGCCATTTTAAAATCCTTCACATAATTGACCTAGAAGTATATCAGAAATTTATTTACGACATGAACACGACAGTAACAGAAAACGTTAGCAACATTAAGGAACTATACCCCTTTTTCATACATGACATACAAGAAATTCAAAACCATATTAATCGACTCAGGCCTACAAACCGAATCAAACGATCCCTAGACTTTATCGGGAGTGCTTGGAAGTGGGTAGGAGGCTCCCCTGATCATGATGATCTTACTATGCTCAACGGGAATATGAATACATTAATACAAAACAATAATAATCAGTTAATCATTAACAGAGCCACAATCGAAAAATTTAAGCAGCTAACCGAGACAACCAACAAAATTATTAAATTAACAAAAACCACAGGCGAAATTGAGAATCTTCTTAGCATAAAAAATAAACTAGATATTATTAAAACAGAAATAATGAACATAGATTACGCTGTACAATGGGCTAAGGCCGGAGTTGTAAATTCTTATATATTAACGAACGCAGAAATCAATGTTATTCAAAATATTTTAAAAAACGAAAATATGCCATACTTAAGTGTAGAAGAGGCATTAGAATTTAGCGAAATAAAAATTGCCATTAACGAATCAGCTATTGCCTATATTATAGACCTTCCAATTACAGAAAAAGAACCTTGTCAAAAACTTCTAGTTAAGTCAATAAAAAAGGAAAACTATGTAAACAAAATAGATTTTAAGTCAATATTAAAATGTAAGAAAAAAATATTCGGAATACGAAATAATTGTAAGTCATACAATAACCTTTCTATTTGTACTCATAAAAATATAGTAGATATAAGTAATTCCACGTGCTTGCCGAACCTTATGAAAAGCCAACCATCCCTGTGTACGAAGATCAATGGTCTACATGTACCAGCAATCGAGGAGATATCAAGCGGAATAATATTCTTAAACCAATTTAACGGAACAATTCAGATCAGCGATGAAACGATTGAGTTAACAGGATCGTTTATAATTCAATTCCACAACACATCACTAATAATCAATAGAACCACATATTCTTCAAAAGAAATGTCTGAAACAAAACCCCTTCCGGCAATTGTACAACCCGTCTCAAATAAAGATGTCTTCGAAGAAATACTCTCCTTAGAAATAATAAAAGATTTGCACGTCAACAATACAAAACTGATAGAAATTTTGGAAGCTAAAAATGTGAAAAAACAAATCGGAAATTTTGGACTCTCAACGCTAATGATCTTCATATTATTGGCCATCATCACCAAACGATGCAGGAGAACGACACCTGCAACAGAACTTTCTACCAGCGTAACAGTACGCATTGAAGACGAGACTCCCTCACCGCCATCAGTACAGCAGCCCAATAGAGATCACGAAGTACCAATGCCAAGGTTATTTGGAATATCCAAGGTCAACCAGATACCTCTATTCTAATCAACAAACGAGGACGTTTGCACTTAAGAGGGGAAGAGTTAAGACAGAAAACATTGGATACCAAATTCCATCCAGTACAGACGGGGCGCCGACACCTGAAACCTACACGAGCAACAGCCAACGCCCGCAACATCCGACACAGACGATAGCAAAAAGTGCACATTAGACACATTCCCTCACGTACGGCAATGTGTAATGTACGAGTAACTGTGGGAACACGTTGACACCGCTAGTTGTAGAATAGTATTTAAGATGTAGAATTTAAGAAATCAATGTTCAGTATTGTAGTAGGCAGAATCGCTGCCGGGTTGATAAATAAAGTTTTTTTTAATAAATAAAACCTCTCTCGCATTAATTTGCATGGTCGACAAAATGATCACAGCACGATTTTTTTGATAACATAGGATACAAGAGTCATAGCTTTTTGAAAGCCAAATAAGTTGCTCTCTATTTCCCGACGAGGAGTTGGTAAAAAAATTGATGGTATACATCTTTTGTTCTTACGGATCGTTCCTACGCAAGTCAGGCCCTTGGACAACAAACTGGAAGCAAGTTCATAGCTGGTGAAGTAGTTGTCAAATGTAATGTTTCTGTTGGTCCTGATAAAAGGTACACAAAGCTCTTCAACAACCTTTTGCGCTAAGTTTTCTGATCGGCTTGGGCCTTCCTTTCCCAAGTATGGTATCCCACGTAATGGATAGCTAGAGCCACTGTCACAAATCCGCCAAATTTTCATACCATACTTATCTGGTTTGCTTGGTATATATTGCCGGAACGATACGCGACCCCGAAAGGGAACCAGTTGCTCATCAATAGTTAGGTTGCAGCCCGGAATATAATGCTTCGACAAATTTAAATTTACTCTTTCCCACAGGTCTCTAATTGGAGCCAGTTTATCCTTTTGCCTTCGAACAGTCCTGGTGTTTTTATCGTCAAATCTAATAAATCGCAACAATTGGGTAAATCTGTTTCGTGACATACATGCTTTATATAAAAAATTTCCATAAAGAGGGCTCCAGAGTTCGTTGTAGTCAATAATTCCTTGCTTATTTCTTCCGGCAGTAATCAACAGGCCTAAAAATGCTCGAATTTCAATGTCGTCAACTGGCTTCCATAATGTTCCAATAGAACGAACAGCTTCTGTATTAGTGAAAGTCACTATAATACCAATGGTTGCATCATCAAAAAACAACCTGAATGCATCAAATGGGGTATCAATGTGGACCCCAGGTGGAATCTTCACCTTATTCAAAGCTGTTGTAATAGTGTTGTGCGCTCGAGTTTTTCCCTTTGTAATTGGTGTTGATTTCCATGCTGTGCCATCTTTTCCAACAAAGGTTTCCGAATAGTTTGGGAAATCATCCTCAACTGCATCACCGTCACTTCCCTGCTGTTCATCGCTAACTTCATCGACACTTTCTTGAAAATCTATCTCGCTAGAAGAAGTATCGTCATTTCGATTATCTTCATCCTCACTAACTCCTTCATCAGGATCTATATCATTTTCCTGTATTGCAGCGATAATCTCTCCTTTTGTTAGTGCTCTAAGCCGATCAGTCATAATGTCTGTACAATAGAAATGTAGATACCATGTATTTTGCAAATGTCATGCTGTAAAAATTCGCATTTTATGATTCATATATTTTACTTACCAGATTTGAAAAAAAAACACAGAGATTGAACTAATGTAAGCCAATTGGATATATATAACAATGTATAATTTACCTATGCACTAATCACCAATTCACGGATCAACTGGTTGCAATTTCTTTTCACACTAACTGGGATATAACCCCGTATGCAGTTCAAAAAAAAGCCTAAAGTGGGGGAATCCCCCGAATAAGTTATATGGGATTCCCCATAATGCGCGGTGAAAAGATTTTTGAAGCAGGGAAATTCGTCACACATTACATCAAAAAATGAAAATATTTTTCATATGTGCCTCTGGAGCTCACCTTGGTAGAGGGTGTCAGTAAAGTATGCTTATCACGATATCTAAAAGGCAGTTAATATATTAAAATTTATTTTAGTTGTTTTATGTGTCAAAAAGCAATTGTTTAGAATACTAAAATACACAGTTGGATTAAAATTGTATCTAGAGAAATATAGTACTTTTAAAATGAAATGTGCCTCCGAGGCACACCTTGGTAGGATTAGGGTTAATGACCCATATGTCATTCTTTCATCAAATAACTGCCATATTCATGCCTCACAATTTTGTGTACACCCAATTATGAATTTTTTTGGCTACGTTTACACCGGGGACAATATTTGTAGTGCTCCTAAATATTTTAGTCTCAAACTTTTCATTTTCAAAGTACAGAACTTGGTGCAGAACTAACGACATCTAGACTTTATTAGACATCTTTTGTATGGCCGTGAAATGTCAAAATTCTTACAACTGTGAATTAAGTCGCAGTGTAGTTTCGAAATGGATTACAAAAGACAACATTTGAGAAGGCTACAACCCGCTGTGCGGATCGTTGAATACCCTATCCCATCCCATCTTTAAAATTAATATCCCCAACAAGTGGGCTTTATGAGCATATAATATTGAAAATGACGTTGTCACAACATATTGTTCAGACGGTTTATCAAAATCGTTTAAGCTTCGACAGAAAACAAAAGTTTTTCTATTGCATATGCCTTGGGGTAGGGTATAAAAATGGTTTTTGTAGGAAAACGTGACTTTTTTCTACAAAAACGTTTTGTAGAATAAAGTGGGCGTTGGTTAAAATGACATAAGGACGATTTGTTTATAAAGGGTCCACCAAATAACTTTTTTTTTGAAAATGCTATAAAAAAAAACTACTGAATATTTTCTCAAATTTCTTTTTTTATTTAAAAGTACAATCCATCCGGTTAATAATAGAAAATAATTTCATTCAAATGGCTGCATCGGCTAGCCATGCAGTAGCCTACACCATCGGTCCAATTTTTAAGCACATTATCGATTGTGTGCAGCTGTATTTCACCAATGGCTTCACGAATATTGTCCTTTAAAACGTCAATTGTCTCTGGCTTGTCGGCGTAATACTTATCTTTTACGGCATCCCACAAATAATAGTCCAACGGTGTCAAATCGCAGCTCCGAGGTGGCCAAACGACACCAGATCTGCGGCTGATAATGCGATCTTAAAAAACAGGGCGCAAAACATCGAGTGAAGCTTCGGCTGTATGGCACGTAGCGCCGTCCTGTTGAAACCAAATGTTGCCAATATCCTCCTCTTCAATTTTTGTGAACAAAAATTCGTTCAACATGGCCCGATAACGATCGCCATTGACTGTAACGGCCACTCCTTGCTCATTTTCGAAGAAAAATTGCCCAATTATGCCTCTGGACCAAAATCCGCACCAAACAGTGACTCGTTTTGGGTGTATCGGCTTTTCAATGTATGCGTGCGGGTTTTCTGTGCCCCAAGTGCGACAATTTTGCTTGATTACATTCCCCGCCAAGATAAAAATGAGCTTCATCTGAAAAGATGATTTTTTTGGCAAAATCTGCATCTTCTCAAGTCGATCGCAGGCCCACTTAGCGAAGCGAAAACGAACTGGATGGTCAGTTGGCTTCAACTCCTGAACCAATTGGACTTTGTATGGCGTCATACCAAGGTCTTTATGCAAAATTCGTCTCAATGATGTCTCCGAAATGTTCAATTGTTGAGAACGACGTTGAATTGATGTTGATGGCGCTTCACGCACACTTTCTGCCACAGCAGCAATATTCTCGGGTGTACGCACTGTTTTTGACTTTTCACGCTTTGGTTTATCGACGAGGATGCCAGTTTCTTTCACTTTTTTCATAAGATAACGAACATACGGAGCTGACGGTGCTTCTCTTCTTCCAATTTTCGCACACATTCTGCAACATTACCATGATTTTCAAAGTAATGTCGCAATATTTCCCAGCGTTTTTCAAGCAGGATAAAACTTATTATCTGTCAAATCAGACATGAGCTAAGTGTTACCATTCACGAAATAAGCACTAGTTGAAAAAAAAAGTTAGAATGCGGACCCGTTATTATCATAGCCAATGATCCTGCATCAACAATTTTTTCAAATATTTTAAAAATGTACCGAAAAACGTTTTTTACTAAAGAGGCCCCCAAAAAGTTTATATCGATGAAATATAGACATTGAGATTCGGTAAATATATTGTTCAGATACCTTTTCAAAATTCCTTACGGATTAGCCAAAAACTACGTTTTTCTAAAAAGGGAGCGTGGCAGTGGACGGATTTCAAAAATTTTTACACTTGTTTTGCTCCAATGCACCAGAATCCCATATACCAAATTTCATTCTCCTAGCTCAAAATTTAAGGCCTAAAAATCAGGCAGACATGGCTTAATCGACTCAGCTACTGATTCTGAGTCGATCCATATATTTTGAGGCATAGCGTTGAACAACACTTACAAATAATAAAATTGGTTTATCAAAATAGGTGTTCTTTTCGGGCAACATTCCGTGAGTTTTGCCCATTGTACGGTCGCCATAACCATCCTACGGAGAGGACTATTTGCAGTTTGGCGGATACATTTGACTCCACTGATACCCGTACATCGATGAAACGCAAGATCTGACGAAAATTACGCCGCTGTCTGTGAGAGTGTGCAGGAGAATCCGATTTCGCGTCGCTCACAAGAACTCGGCCTTTCCAAGACCCCAACTTATCGAATTTTAGGCCGTTACTTGAGCCTGCACCTGTACAAAATAAGTGTTTTCGCTAAATGGGCTCTTGAGCTGTTGGACCCTAATTTTCATCGAAAAATCATTTTAAGCGATGAGACCCATTTCTTGATGAACGGATACGTCAACAAACGAAATTGTGAAATTGTGACGATAGCAATCCACATGACATCCTATAGCGTCCAATGCATCCCATAAAGTCACTGTTTGGTATGGATTTTGGGCTGGAGTCGTCATCGGTCTATATTTCTTTGAGAATGGCGTTGGCAAGGCAATCGCCGTCAACGGCGAGCGCTATGGGTCGATGATTACCACCTTTTTTGGCCTGAATTGGATGACATGAACACCAACGACATGTGTTTTCAAAAATACGGCGGTAAGTGCCACACAGATCACGCCACATTGGAAATTCTGTACGAGCGATTCGAGCGCATGGTCATCTCAAATGAAGGGGAAATGAAATGCCCACCGAGATCGTGGGAATTGACCCCGCTAGACTTTTTCTTGTGGGGTTTTCTGAAATCTCAGCGAATAAGCCACAAACAGCGGCCCTAAAACCCAACATAACCCATATTATCGGTTAAATTCAGTCTGATTTATGCGCAAGAGTCATGGGAAATTAGGCATTTGAACGATGTTATGTTCCATCCACAATGACATCGATAGGTTTAACAAACAAATAAAAAATCGATGATATGGCTATAAGATCGCAGAATTTGTTTTAAAGAAAGATCCCCAATCATCGATATGTTGAAGTTAAATAAAACGATCAGCACCAACCGAAGAATTACCTTACCAAAATAAAAACTAAACGAGGACAGGGTCGTACGGCACATACGGGATAAAAGAGTGATTTTCGTTATCGGGCAAAATATAACCAAACTCTTTTATGGGCAGCAACCATTAGTTTTGGCCCTACTTTTCCTATTCCAAAAAACCCATCTTTGTATTACCTCAAAAACGTTATTAGCCTCCAGTTGCGATCACAGGCCTTCAGACGCACAGAATTACGAGACCCACCTTTTCGGGCTTCTCCTTAATATTTTAGGTTTTATTGAAATCTGGTGTTCAGTTTTTTTCACGAAACCAATACTTGTTCTATTAAGAGTAAGTAAAAAGAACAGCGCGTTTAAAGTTGCACAAAGAGATCCTTCTAACTTTTTAACTCCCATCCAGAAAATGCTCCGGCCAAAAGGAGCGTGAAAAACCTGTCCGTGGGTTATTTATAATTGGCAGGCTTTGGCGAAGTGTCTTATTATTTCATGGCATCAGTGAACGCATTTAGAAAATTCAAAACAACATAAGTGCTGATACATCGAAGGGTGGATGGTAAAAGTATCCACTTCCGAAAAACCTCTAAGATCTCCAAAAAATCCATAACTATAAAACCTGATTCCTCAACTGAGGACTCGGAGACTTTTTTCAATTTGCTTAGACAACAATTTATTGAATTTATCTCCTTTCAATTTCTGCTACAGGGTACAGCTGGTTATTTTAAACATTTCGCAAGTAAGTAAGAATTTTTTTGACAGATAAAGTTCGCTTCTGTTTGGACTTATAGCATTTTCGATTGGGATACAAAAAGCAATCTTGTTTTACTCTAGAGCACTTTTGAAGAATCTGAATTCAAAGTGAGATTTACACCTACATGCACCAACACAAAAACATTTAACATCTGACTTATGTCAATTTGAAGTTTGCATTTCGTAGTTTGATTTGTGTTTTTTGTGATCAGTGAAAACTAAAAAGTGATTTACTGCAAAAACTATAATTAGAAATTAAAATATTTTTGGATAATCATGTTCTAAAATTCATAAGCTTTGTTTTGACACCAACTCGCTAATGGTTGAATTTATAAAAAAGGCTCAATGAGTAAAAGAAAATTTCAAATGATGGTATTCAATTATAGCTATAACTGCGGCCTAAATATAAGCAATAAGTTGTCATATGGCACACACACACAAAACCAGATCAACCTCTTTTATGTTCGATTGGGACGGGTAAAATCTGAAATCTGAGAGTAAATCTAAAATCCCAATCGAAAACGCTATTAAACATCTAAACTTAGTGTTAAACACTCCACATATACGAAAAATCTCAGCTAAGGCAACTTAAAAAATTTTCTGACGGATCCGTAAGTGTAACTCCGCTCTGTAGTATTACCTTGTCGCACATTTTGTTTGTACTTAATTTACATTTCTTTCTTGTAGATATATATCTTAATCAGTAGAGAAGTTACACATCTACTATTGGTAAAATAACGTCCACAAAAAGAACTATATTTACAGATTCCTGCCTCCCTACAACTACCTAGGTCCTATATAAAGACTGGGTAGCTCAAAAATCTAACCTGACATTAATATGGAAAGCGTGACTATACCCTTTAAGTTTACCTAACAAAAATATATAGGTGAACCAATTAAGTATGAAATAACACATTGCATGTGGCAGAAAGGATTACAATTTTAATTATAAATACACTATAGGAGGGTAGTAAACAGCAATGTATGTCCCGCAACGCCATCTATCATTTTGCATTGCGTGACAGGTTCTTATGTTTACATATAAACAGGAGACTCTTTGTAGGTATATGTTTATAACGAAATGACTCTTTTTTATCGATTCAGTGGAACAACATTCACAAAAGGGAAGACCATTTACTACTAAATAATAATTTTCTTACTTCGTAGCTTATAAAAATAATGAATTCTCATCATGATACATACAAAATAAATTGCTATACTCTGTTAGCAGAACAAATTCTAGGAGATCTCGGAGGATGACCACTCCTATAGTTGCAACATAAAGAAATAGACATTTTGTTAAGCATATACGAATCCAATCCTTATCGTCAGGTTAGTCTAGCCATATCGTCGGTCTATAATATGTCACTATTTGTTGGGTCTTAAATATTGAGCGAGACTGAACACAGCAAACCAACCGTACCTATACTTTATCTTATTATATATCGATTGCAACGCCATTTATTCCTGAGTGTACATTTAAGGCCTGTACTTTTCAATTGTCATCAACTCATACTACATGAAGCGTGTGTCACCACAAAAGATATTGAAAAGCAAACTGACATAAGTCAAAATTTAGCGATTTTTAGTTAGGTATGTATACTATACAGACCGATTCACAAAAAAAATTAAAATTTTCTATCAAACTGTCATACCTATAGCTTTTAAATTGACAGCTTGAGGGCGTAAGTCGTTTGGCATTTAAGGAAACATCCATAGTAATCCATACAAATGAAAATTTATAAATTTTGACATACGACAGTCTGCTTTTTAAGCGACTGTTTCTTTATATTCTATTTTGGTTTTCGATTATTTTTTTTTATCAATTTAGCGCAAATGTTTGGAGTGTGGAAGTGACTGATTAAATGTCAAAATACGAAATTTTCGTTACTGCTGTAAAAGATTTTCCATACGAATTTTGACAGTTTTCTACCGCATCGTCGTAAGCTTGCCAAGTTTACAACGTTCACGATGACTTTCCGACGTTGAATGAATACAAGGTGGGCCAAAAGAAGTCATCCGATGTTGTTTGGCCCTTCAGAATATCGGTTGTGACTCGCGCAGTGTGCGCCGTTGCTCCGTCCTGTTGGAACCACATGTCCTCCAGTCCTAATTCGTCCAATTGCGGCAGAAAAAACTCGGTTAACATGGCCCTATAGCGCGCACCGTCCACTGTTGTCGTTTGATTAGCGGCGTTCTCGAAAAAACAGCGTGAACAGCGCACCATGCAGTAACTTTGAGCGGGTTTAATGGCTCCTCGTGCATTACTCGTGGATTTTCGGTGACCCAGAAGCGATGGTTTTGCTGGTTCACGTACCCGCTGAGGTGGAAATGAGCCTCATCGCTCATTATGATTTTGGTCGAAAAATCGTCCACATCGTCCTCGAGATTAAGGATGGCTTGGGCGTAGGTTACACGCTTTTGGCGGTCGACAGGCTGCTGCTGATGCACGGACTGAACTTTGTACAGAAACATGCGCAAGTCTTTTACCAAGTCTGGTCGATGTTTCCGGCGACAGCTCGACATCCTCGGCAACAGTGGCGATATTCTCGGCACAACGGGCGCTCCGGGGATGGCCACTCATGGCAACGTCTCGTGGGGTCCCATACGCTTCAAGTTTGGTGGCCAAACGGCGCAGTGTTTGCGCAGTCGGTGTCGGACGGCCGGGGAATCAGCGACGGAATTCGCGCTGCGCCAACACTACAGACGAATTGTTACGCAAACGAGTGGTGGATGCACGACTGGGTTGTACGCAACTTTCTCTTTCACAGCGAGTTAGGCGTTAGATCAAATAGTACCTACGCATTTTGATTATTAATGCTTAAATTGATATAAATAATGTCGAAATGTGATTATACGAACGTTTACTTCGAAATTTGAAGGAATCGGTGTCTATGTGAATAATAATGATTTTTCGATTTGGCCAAAACAGAAAATTCCGTTTAGTGATAGTTGGGCTAAAACTAAATATGTGGAATTGTTTCAAACTGTAATTATGGTATATATATTAAATTTCATTCAATTTGGCATAATAGTTTGCGAGAAATTAACAATTTTCTTTATATGGCCTAAATGACAAAATCCGTTATATGGATTTTCTCGAAAAAACTGGGTATGCAGTTTTGT
This sequence comes from Rhingia campestris, assembly GCA_932526625.1. Taxonomy (NCBI): domain Eukaryota; kingdom Metazoa; phylum Arthropoda; class Insecta; order Diptera; family Syrphidae; genus Rhingia; species Rhingia campestris. The sequence goes on along the minus strand of OW052185.1, from coordinate 16,207,293 downwards.
TGGAACTACTATGCTTATAGTGTATATAAAGTTTAATCAAAATCGTTAAAGCCGTTTTCGAGAAAATTGAGGATATGTGTAATTTTTATATGGCAGGTACCGTTAATAACATGGCTAAAAGCAAACAAAAAATGGCCTAGAATTATGACCAAAAGAAACTAGGACACGAAATTTAAAGACAATCGGTCAAGCCGTTTAGTCTGGGGAGACCATTACGGACAGACGGACCGACGGACGGAATTCCAAAAACCACTTTTTTAGGCACCCCTATCATCGTAATGTTAGAATCAATCAAAATCTCGAGGTCGAAAATTTTCACGAAAACAATATCTTTCTCTTTGTAAGAGAATGTTAAAATATAGACACGATTATTCCGCGTTCTCGGGAAGTGTATCGCTCCATGGCTTGTTCACTTGTATTCTATATCTGTCTAGTCCATAAATTTCAAAACAGATTTGACATTGGCGGCCATTTGCAAAATAAGAGCATCTTCCAATAGGGTGATATCTTTCGGCCCACCTTATATGTATGTATATACATATATATACTGAAACACATTTCAACGGTTGTATATTTATACACAGTGTATAAGAATTTATATCTACAGCCTTTATTCAGGGTCTCACAAATTTTTTTATGAATAAGGTTTTTGCGTTAATAAGCATTTTAAGGAGTGCATAACTTTATACACTCCTTATAATGAATTTATGAATAAGGCTGAATATCCACAGGCACAGCTTCTGTTATTATACCCTATCCCATAGGGGTAATTAGTTTTGATACATAGTTTGTAACATAGAGAAATAATTTAGCTACATATACCTCAAAGTATATGGATCGACTCAGAATCGCTAGCTGAGTCGATTAAGCAATGTCTGTCTGTCCGTCCGTCCGTTCGTACGTCTGTACGTCACCGATATTTGGGCCTTAAATTTTGAGCTAGGATAATGAAATTTGGTATATAGGATATTCGTCCGTGCCTACAGAAATAGTGTAAACATTTTCAAATTCGCCCCTTTTAAGAAAAACTTAGTTTTTAAAAAAAATTGAGAACAACATATTTAGACAATCTTAATATCTATATAACATCTATATAAAGTTTTTTACCACGCCCACTTTTTGGGGGCGTTTTCAGTAAAAAACTGTTTTTGGTCAAATTTTAAATTTTTAGAAAAAAATTTGATGCAGAACCATTGGTAATATTAATATGAACATTTCGTCTATAGACCATTTGAACCCACGCCCACTTTTTTGGGGCGTTTTTATATAAAAAACCATTTTTATACACTATACCCCATAACATATGCAGGAGAAAATCCTGTCTTTTGTAGAACCGTAAAAGTGTTTTATAAGCAGTCTGAATAATTTGTTGTCACCATGTCATTTTCTCTTAGCCATGTCAACTTTTTGGGGATTTTAGTTTTACAGATAGGATGGGATAGGGTATTCAACGATCCGCACAGCAGATTGTAGCGGATTGTTTCATTTGGAGGTTGATCCTCAACGCCAGGCAATGCTACATTGTGATTTTGTATGGTTGAACTAGGTGCGTCAGCCATAACATATCCAACGATAGCCATTATTTGTGTAAAATTTTCTAATAAATATCAAGAAACACCACCACAGTAAGTTGAATGTTATGACAGGAGCCACTACACTGCATGTATTTCTTAAGTGGCGCTACAGTCCGGGATGAAACTGGGCCTCAACCAACATGCCTCTCCAATTAGTCCGGTCCTTAGCTAACTGGCTGGAAATCGAAGACCCTGCGAGCCGGAGTATTGGTGTCCATTCGTTCTACATGTCCTAGCCATCCTAAATGTCCAATGCGGAGTTTTTTGACCAGGGGTATGTCGCTGTACAGCTTGTATATTTCGTGGTTGAATCTTCGTCTCCATATCCCGTCAACGCAAACAGGACCGAAGATTTTTTGAATCGACCAAGGATTTCTTCATCGGCTTTTGAAACGGTTCATACTTCAGCGCCTAAGAGCAGGACTGGTATTATAGGATCTCGTTAGTAGATCGAGTGTGGGCTTTACTACTTCTTAACACGAAGAAACAGCGGTTTGCAAGAGTAATTCTTCGTTTGATTTGACGAGATGTTGTTGTCAGAGTTAATAGCGGAGCTGAGGTAGACAAAGTCCCGTACTACCTCAAAGTTTTATCTGTCAATGGTGATATTCTGTCCTTACCTTATCTGCAACAAGGTAGTGGTCCGAGTCGATGACATCCAAAATACTGGATGCGTGCCTCTTGTTTATCGCAATGTGATCAATTTGGTTGATTATTCTTTGATCTGGAGAACGCCATGTCCCCTTATGGATATCAATATCGGATATCGGTGAGGAAACCGTGTGCTGGCTATAGTGGCATTTCGTTCCGTAGCGAAATCAATTAGCCTAAGTCCGTTACCAGACGTGTTGTTGTCTAAGCTATATTTTCCGATAATACTGCTAAAGATATCTTCTCTTCCTACCTTTGCGTTAAAATCTCCCAGCACGATTTTAATATCGTACTTTGGTAGTCGCTCATAGGTTTTGTCAAGGAGCTCGTAGAATCAATCCTTAGTTATATCATTTTTTTTCTCCTTCGGAGCATGAGCGCATATAAGTCTTATGTTGGCGAATTTGGCCTTGATGCGGATTGATACAATGCGTTCGCTAATGTCTTGGAAACATAAGACTTCTTGTCTAAGTCTGGCACTTATAACAAATCCGCATCCGAATAGTCCCTGTTTCTGTTCACTATAACACGGTCCATAGTAGATGTCACAGTTTTTCATCCTCTTTTTGCCCAGCCCATCCCATAGTATTTCCTGCATGGCAGTAATTTCTGCTTTATAGCAGTTTAGGGCTTCCGCTAGTTGTTCGCCTGCACCTCTCCTGTTTAATGTTCTCACATTCCAGGTGCAGATACGAACGTCGTTGTCTTTTTTTCGTTTAGAAGGGTCGTCAACAATAATGTAAGTCTTTTCCGAGGCTATTGGTTGCTCTGTAACAATGGTTTTTTCCATGTAGTTAACCCAAAGCAAAACCTACAACCTGGAGGGCCAGTTCCAATTTATTAGATACCCCTAGAATACGGGGTCATCAGTAACCACTACGGGATTGACCTTTCGGTTCATCCACCACCATCTCTGTTCAAGGGGCCTGACTTACCCTTGAGATTCCTCGCACTTATTGTTTAGCAAGTAAAATCCGGTGGGATGAGACCATTACCCGATGGTTACCACTTGGAGGTAAACAAATAAGCACATTTGATGTGTAGTCAGAGTTGCAACTACTGGGCATTGCCAAGTTAAAGCTAATCCGAGTCTACCTTCGTTCTACAACACCCAACAATCTGCACACTGTATGTATGTCAAACAAAAATTCTGCTCATGTGTTTTGCTTGTGGCGCTGTATTCGGATCCATGCACATGTGTTGCGGAAATAGGAACATAGAGTTTATTTTCAAGTTCAATTTTCCATTTCCATTTGGCATAATCCAAGGCTGATCAAATTAAAGAACGCTAAAAACAAAGTATATAAATTATTAAAAAAGTCAAAATCTGATTTGGACAAAAAACGCTTTTGCCAATTACGTCGCGAATATGAATATGAAAAGTTCTTGTATAACCAGTATGTTATGAACACTGAATCTTATGTTTCAACGAATCCTAAAGCATTCTGGACATTTTTAAACAACAAAAGAAAGCAGAATGGTGTTCTGCAAAATATGGAATTAGAAGGTACTGTCTCCTGCAGCATTGACTCAACCTGTGAGCTCTTTGCTAAGTTTTTTAAGTCAGTTTATGTCGATCACTCGAATCATTATGTCTCCTCCGATACTAATATAAATCCATGTAATGGCAATATAAGTTTAAGATCACTTAATCTTTCGATTGATGATATTTTGCAAGGCATTTGAATACTAGCCAAAGTGCACACCCAGACCGTATTCCATTTCATGTGCTTAAGCAATGGAATTTATCCTTGTGCCTTCCATTAAAATTAATTTTCAATTTATCCTTAGAGTCTGTGATGTTTTTAGATGAATGGAAATTTTCATTCATAACTCCCATATTTAAAGCTGGATCTCGACAAAAAGTTGAAAATTATCGTGGAATTTCTAAATTTTCAGCTCTTCCTAAATTGTTTGAGTCTATTGTTACAAAAAAACTTTACTTTTCAATAAAGGAACAAATGTCATTGCAACAACATGGATTTGTTTCTGGTAGGTCCACATCAACCAACTTGACACTCTTTACAAAATATCTCCTTGACTCTGTGGAGTCAGGATATCAAGTGGATCTTATTTTCACCGACTTCACAAAAGCTTTTGACACAATATGTCATAATATCCTCATTACAAAATTAAAATCGTTTGACATACACTCGATGCTTCTTAAATAGATTTCGAGTTATCTTTCCAATAGGAAGCAGTACGTAAAAATTGGTTGTTCTCAATCTAGGCTCATTGAGATCTTATCTGGTGTCCCCCAAGGCAGCCATTTAGGGCCTATGCTCTTCAATGTTTTTATTAATGAAATCCCCTCATTGCTTAGTCATGCTAACTGCCTAGTGTATGCCGATGACCTTAAGATCTTTTTGAGTGTTAAAAGTATGTATGATGGTGAACGTCTTCAAAATGATTTAAACAAACTTGTTTATTGGTGTGAGCTTAATCACCTGACCTTAAACATAAATAAATGTCATTCTTTTTCTGTGTATCGTATATTAGTCCCTATGATTTATGACTACACAATATCCAGAACCTGCATATCTCGTAAAACCGAAATAAAAGATCTTGGTGTGATCTTCGACACGAAACTTTCTTTTTCACTTCACATCGATTACGTTGTTGCTAAAGCAAATTCAATGCTTGGTTCCCTGAAACGAACATGTGCCGAGTTCTCTAACCCATATGGCCTTAAGTCTGTTTATATGTCTATAGTACGTCCTTTCCTTGAATATTGTTCTATGGAGTATGGACTGGTGTCCAATCTATGCGAACTGTCAAATGCGACTAGAAAGAGTGCAAAAGTCTTTTACAAGATTTGTTGTAAGACAAATGAAATGGATCCTTGACAGAATGCCGTCTTATTCAACAAGATGTGCGTTAATTGGTTTAGATTCCTTAGAAAAAAGACGAAATGTTCATTGTATACTATTTATTTATGATGTTTTTTTCTTATCGTATAATTTATCCCGATATCCTTGAACAATTTAAGTTATATGCACCAGAAAGAATTCTTCGAACCAGAAATTTGTTATTGAATCCTAGGCATTTTTACAATTATGGTCTTCATGAACCAATAACAAAATGCATAAAACTTTTTAATTCTGTTTGTACTGAAATTGATTTGTGTGATGATAGAATAAAATTTAAACTGTCAATTTTATATATAAATATGTCCAAAAAGATAAATGTTGAACTTTAATAAGTCCGTTGATTGTTAATAAATCTGTTAGAGTTAAGCTCGGTAGATAAATAAATAAATAAATAAATAAATAAATTTCTTTAATATTTCAATATTTAGACCAGATTAATGTTTTACACGAATAAATCCTGTCTTGCAAAAATACGCAGAACCTATCCAAAATCCGAAACTTGGCAGCACTTCTTTCCGGATAATTTTTCTTTTTTCTTTCATTCCACCCGGCTGTCAAAATATTTCCAACAGCGTCACAACTCGTAGAAAATTTGTATAGCGACGGTTTGCAAAAATAAACATTTTAAGCATTTTATCGGAAAAGAAAAACAATGAATTGAAGAATATTAACAAAAACAAATAAAATGCACTTTCAACCGGTCGATTATGAACAAAACGATTGCCACAGTACAATGGAACCATCCACCTCGCCTATACTATATGGCTGGCGCAAGAAATGTCCAATTGGGAAAATCGAGAGTTTTTTTGAAAAGAAATTCAAATACAATAAAAGCACCAATTGGACACTTCCGCCCAGCAACGAACTATTCAAGGAGTTCTATCAATTCGAGAATTTCCAAGAACTAAAGCATGATCTGAACGTTGTTAAGAGCCGTCTGAATGACTACGTTATCGAGGATTGGAGTGCCCACACCAGGAAAAAGGATCCAGCATCGGAGATTCCGTGGAAACTAAAGAATGATATCAAAGCCGAGTTTGTCACAGTCGCATGGTGCAAGCTGTTTGAGTGTTTACATCAGTACAACATTGTCAAAGGGAGCAAACTAAATTCGCTTCATTTGTGCGAAGCACCGGGTGCATTTATTGCAGCGTTGAATCATTACATGCATTCAACGTATGATGAGGTAAGGTCGACTATTGTATGCTTATCTCAACGTTCTCATATTTATTTTGAATAAAATTTGCATTCTCATTGCATTTGGTCTTACTTTCCTTCTATAGGTCAACTGGAAATGGCTGTCAACCACCCTAAATCCGTACTATGAAGGCAACCCACTCAACAAGATGATTATGGACGATCGCTTCATGCTGTACACGCTCGACAATTGGGTTTTTCACGAAGATTTCAGTGGCAACATTATGAATCGCGCAAACATTCAACACATGGCCAAGGAATGCCGCGACCGTCTCGGGGAGGTGGATTTAATCACGGCCGATGGCTCGGTGGACTGCATCGAAACGCCCGACAATCAAGAAGAATTTGTCTCCACGTTGCATTTCGCAGAAGTATGTGCTGCATTGGATATCCTCGCCAAAGGTGGAAGTTTGGTCCTGAAAATGTTCACACTATTCGAATCGTTCAGCGTTAGTCTGGTTTACTTCCTGAACTGCGTATTTGGCGAGGTGAATGTCTTCAAGCCGGGAACATCGAAACGTGGCAACTCGGAGATATATCTCATTTGCTTAGACTACCAAAAGCCGGACAACATTAGCGACTACCTCGACGTGATGATGACAAAATTAGACTCGCAGAGCATTCTTCCCCTGTTCGCAAAATCCCACATACCCGACGACTTCCTTATGCAGCACCAGGTGTGCATGCGAAGATTCATGTTCGAACAGATAAAATCAATCGAGTCTAACATTTGCTCGTATGAACTCCAGTCGCGGTGGGATAATAAACAATGTCACGAGCTGCGCAGTAAGGTGTCTAAAGTCTTTATGGAACTATACAAGGTTCAACCGATTCCTGCGGACAAAATGATTTTGCAGAATCCACAGAGCAAGATCCAGCACGGCGCTAAGACGCGAATCTATCGCGGTTCTCACACTGAGCGTCAGTGCGTGAAGAATCTTTCCATCGAAGAGCAGGTGTTTGTTCTATGCAAATCGCTGAATCTTATAGAGAAGTCGTTCATCTGGGAATACGAGGAGATAGCCTGCTTTCGACGAACCGCGAAATGTCGTCTGCCAATTAAAATGTTCAAGGGAAAGCCATTAGATGAAATGCTCAGCAGTCTCTTTGCTTCCGTGGAAATCCTTGTCCTACGATCAAAGCTAAAAGCGCTATACGATGCCGATCCGATTTGCCAAAATGATCCGTTCTGCCTGTTGGAATCTGAGAAGAACACCGATTACCAGATGCTCAAAATTGAGGATAATCTCTCACACAACATTGGCCAGAGGCAGAGGGAATTCTATTCTGAAATTTTAGAATTTATCATCGACAACCAACCGAATCGGGTGAGGTTATTCAATGTGCCCTTCTTGACACACTACAGCGTATCTATTTTACGCTACCTAACTGCAAACATGTTTGATACGTGTCGAATTTCCGGAAATAACGAAATCACCCTCGAAATGGATGGTGAGTGTGATGCGGAAGCTATCCAAAGTATTCGTGATCTCTACAAGGCAGTGACTGAAAATCCAGATGTCCTGTGTTTTGTTGACATCATGCATTTGCATCGAAATCAATTTTTTAAGGCTATTACTGATTTCAACAATCAACTGCTGATAACTAACTATAAGATCATGTTGAAGGCTGATTGAGCTGAAAGCCCCTTTTTGCTATCGAACTATTATTGAATATATTTTATGAATTTACGCTGTGTAGAGCACAAGCTATGAAATAGACTTGGTTGCTGCTCCATTTTAATAAATTATGAACTATGTGATGGAATTTTTGGTTTAATGTAGTACAGCTTCAGCTTATTTAATATTTCTCCAGGTTTTGATCTTTAAAGTGCATTTACGGAATATAATTCAAATGAAACGTGTGATTCGCTATCGTTTCCCAGTAGTCAGTGCCGGATTTTAGGGAGGGAAGCTGCGACTATAGCCATATTTTACGTCGTCAAATTAAGAATAACCTACTCAAAGTAGTAAAAAAACAGCAAAAGATGGAAATGCCAATGTTTGCGATACTATCCAAGATCATCTGAAGTTTCATCAGGCGAGACCACATAATCAAGAGCAAGCTGATTGCTTCTACGAGCTCCTTGACAAAACCTATGAGCGACTACCGAGTACGATGTTAAAATCGTGCTGGAAGATTTTAACGCAAAGGTAGGAAAAGAAGACATCTTTAGCAGTACTGTCGGAAAACAACGCCTACACGACAACAAGTCTGGCCACGGACTTAGGTTAATTGACTTCGCTACGGAACGAAAGGTCACTATACCCAGCACACTCTTTTCTCATTTCCATATCCATAAGGGGACAAATCAACGAACAGTCAACCAAATTGATCACAATGCTATACAGGAGAGCCACGCATCCAGTATTTTGGATGTCCGAACATTCCGAGGGGCTAACATCTACCCGGACCAATACCTTGCTACAGCCAAGGTAAGTATGCAGATATCCACCACTCCACAATAAACCAGAAATACTATGAGCAGATTTAATATCGAAAGACTGCCGTCGCAAGATACCGCCAAGTAATGCCGACAGATGCTCGCAGCCAAGAACGAGGCCTACAAGGCTAAGCTGCAGTTGAAGACGAAACCTGCTATTGAACTCTATAGGCAAAGAAGGCAAGAACACCGGCTTTTTAGAAAGAAGAGCATGAAAAGCACGCGATCGAGAATAAAGAGAGGTATCACTCCAGGAACGATGTTCGCAAGTTTTACCGAGATTTATTTATGTGTAGCATGACAGTACATCGCCTTGCCAAAATCCATTTTTGGTATCGAATGTGTCGGTGAAGTCGTTTTCAACCCTGATTGAGCTGCGAGAATTCTCATCGTTATCCTGGACAGACGGACGGGTTTGGGCGGTATACCAAAACTAGACATGGCTCTGTATAGTTCGTCTCTATAAATCGAAAAATAGGTGGCGGGTATCGATTTGGACTTCTTGGTTTTTTTGCAGGATCTGCCGAAGTTTGGAGATTCGATCAGTTGTGGACTCTCCTGCCTTGAAACCACACTGATAAGGGCCGATCAGGTTGTTGGTAAACGGTTTCAGGCGTTCACATATTACGGCAGATATGATTTTGTAGGCGATGTTGAGTAGACTTATGCCTCTGTAGTTGGCGCAGTTCAGAAGGTCTCCTTTTTGTGGATCGGGCAAACGATGGTGACGTTCCATTCTTCAGGAATACTTTTATCCGACCAGATTTGGCTTATGAGTTGGTGGATGTTACTCCGCCGGCATTATAAAGCTCAGCGGGAAGCCATCATTTCCGGTAGACTTGTTTAGGTTAAGTTTAGATATTGCTATCCGCACTTTACTTAGGTCGGGTGGTTGGTGGTTTTCGCAACAACAGCGGAATGTTGTTCGCCATTGTAGTTTAACATTCTGCAGAAAATGGTACATCCATATCCTCAGCATCGACTGTGTCTCTACTACGATATTTCCTTGTTCATCTCGACAGGATTCTGTTCGTCATTAGATGCTGGTGGTGTGTTGTGAGTCGAGAGGTTAAGGGATACGCGTTACGCGAAGGTCTTGGCGGTCTCTGGCGTTTGCAGTCTTTCGACATTCAATTTTTTCACAGTATTTCTGTTTTTTTTTGTGGCGTTGTGGATATCCGCATCCTTACCTTGGCTACAACAAGGTAGTGGCCCGAGTCGATGGTAGCCCCTCGGAATGTTCGGACATCCAAAATACTGGATGCGTGCCTCTTGTCTATCGCAATGTGATCAATTTGGTTGACTGTTCGTTGATCTGAAGACCGCCATGTCCCCTTATGGATATCGAGGTGAGGAAACCGTGTGCTGGATATAGTGGCATTTCGTTCCGTAGCGAAGTCAATTAGCCTAAGTCCGTTACCAGATGTGTTGTCGTGTAGGCCATATTTTTCGACAGTACTGCTAAAGATGTCTTCTCTTCCTATCTTTGCGTTAAAATCTCCCAGCACGATTTTAACATCGTACTTTGGTAGTCGTTCATAGGTTTTGTCGAGGAGCTCGTAGAATCAATCCTTAGTTATATCATCATTTTCTTCCGTCGGAGCATGAGCGCATATAAGGCTTATGTTGGCGAATTTGGCTTTGATGCGGATTGTTACAATGCGTTCGCTAATGTCTTGAAAACATTAGACTTCTTGCCTAAATCTGGCACTTATAACAAATCCGCATCCAAATAGTCGCTGTTGCTGCTCACTATAACACGGTCCACAGTAGATGTCACAGTTTTTCATCCTCTTTTTGCACGGCCCATCCCATCGTATTTCCTGGATGGCAGTAATGTCTGCTTTGTAGCATCTTAGGGCTTCCGCTAGTTGTTCGCCTGCACCTCTCCTGTTTAATGTTCTCACATTCAAGGTGCAGATACGAACGTCGTTGTCCTTTTTTCGTTTAGCATGGTCGTCAACAATAATATCAGTCCTTTCTGAGGCTATGGATATGTTACATGGGTAGTTAGCCAAAGCAAAACCCCCAACCCGGAGGGCCAGGCCCTTGTTTTGACCCTAGGACAGCGGGCCGAAAAAAATTTTTAATAAAAAAAATGGGATATGAGCGCTGCCGTTGACCCATTGAGGGCTCCTCCGCCACCAACTTTTCCAATACCCTGGCTCAGTATTGGAAATCCCTATAGACCTGGTGTTCAAGTATGTCGAAGCAGCTCATATAGGGATTTCACTACCAGTTCGATCAAACTGGAGCTGTAGGCGCCACCGTTGACTCCATCTAGGGAATTCCTCCGCTGCTGCCTGAGAGTGAGTGCCGTAGTGAGAGGACACTCCCCCCCTCTCTCGTTTGCTGCCACCAACGACCTTCCACAGGGGTTTAATACCCCATCTCCAGTCGAGGTAATAGGCACCCACCAGTCACCAGCGTGGAGTTGAGAGTAGGAGTTGATAGTGAGAGGCTAGAGTGAGAACGCTTGTGTCCTCATATAATCGTATCACTATCCTTAAGCACCGGGTTCTGTTCGCGCTTTTTATCATCATTCCTGGAATGGCATCTCTAAAACCTCAATCAAGCGCTTTTCTGTCTTCTCTCCTTCTTTGTCTACAAAGGGTTTCTTGCTGGTAGGCGCGAAAAACGTAGCACATCAGTTGCAGCTGATCTAATTGCTTGTTGACATAATTGCATCGACAATGGTGGTATGTTGTTTGGAGGTTATGGGATATGTGTTCTGCGAAGGACTTATCGGTATCTTGCCATTGCAGACTTTCGACATTCAATTTTTTTCGCAGTATTTTTATTAGTTGTGGCGCAATGGATATTTGCATTCCTATGATTTAAACATCGAACTCCGTTGCTCAAAAGTTCTGTAAGGAGCTCGTAGAAGCGGTATTTCGCTGTATCATCTTTTTCCTCCATCGGAGCGTGAGCCAATCTAAGCCTTATATTGGCGAATTTGACCTTGATGCTGATTGTTGCAATGCGTTCACTAACGTTTTAAACACATAAGACTTCTTGCATAAATCTGGCACTTTTAACAAATCCGCATCCGAATAGCTGTTTCTGCTCACTATAACACGGTCCGTAGTAGATATTACAGCTTTTCATCCTCTAGTTGTTCGCTTGCACCTCTCCTGGTCGTCAAGGATAATATTAGTCCTTTCCAAGGCTATTGGTTGCTTCGTAACAATGGTTTTTCTATGGGTGGGTAGTTAACCCAACGCACAATCCTTTACCCGGAGGTTCAGTTCCAATTCCAATTTATTAGATACCCCTAGGACACGGGGCCATCAGTATCCACTACGGGATTGAGCGCTGCCGCTGGCATTTTGTTTCATCCGCCACCAACCCTGTTCAAGTGGCCTCACTTACCCTTAAGATTCCTAAAAAATCTGTTGTCCGAATATGTCGAAGCAGCTTATCTAGGTTCGCCTGGGACAACAGGCCGGATAATTCTTGCCATTCTGACCAGGCTCTTTATAGAGTTGCTGTTTTTTGTCTTGTTAATAACACTCGCACTTATCGTTTAGCAAGTCAAATCCGGTTGGATGGCCGGTATCCGATGGTTACCAATTGGAGATAAAAATAAGCACAGTTGATGTGTAGTCAGAGTTACAACCACTGAGCATTGCCAAGATAAACCCAATCAGAGTCTACCATCGTTCTACAACACCCAAGACCCAACCATCGAGGATAGTCAATTAAACAAAAACATGTGCTGTTAACCGTCGATTGTTGCAATAAAACTCGATTTTATCAAGTTACGTACTGGCATCCCAGGTGTCAAATGTTTTTCTGTTGGTGCATGTAGGTTTGAATCTCACTTGAAATCGTTTGAATCCCAATCGAAAACGCTATAAATCACTTGACAGTTGACAAAATGGCCGCCAGTTAAAATAGTGCTGCCAACTTCAAGTTCTAAACCTCTAAAAAAAACTCCCTTTATAAAGAGAGGTGTGTGCAGTGGCTCCTGTCATTACATTGGGCCTCCGCACATGAGATGAATATTTTGGTGTGAAACCGGTTTTATGGGCGAGGGGACTGAGGTATACGGTGAGAAAATGGTTGAAAATCTTCAACCGAGTTTTTGCGGTGGAACAAGGTTGAAAACCAATACAAACACATTTTTCAACATTTTAGGTCTGACATTTTTTTTATGTCATTCGGCTCTCATACGCGTTTTGTGAGTCGAGCAGTCAACATCAATTGTAATTACATATACTCTCACACAAACCTAAGACTTTGCGAATTGTCAAAAGTACTCAAGGCAAATGTCAATTTCTATAGAATTACTAACACAGCGAAAAGGGGTTCATGTATACCTTTTGTTCTGCCTGCATATTCATCTCGTGTGCGCTTGGAGTATGGTGTGAAACCAGTTTCACACCAGTTTCATCTCATGTGCGGAGGCCCATTCAGCTTACTGTGGTGGTGTTTGGTGATATATAATTGCCTCATAGTGCATCATTATATGAAATAAATAAAAAATATGCATATGGTAGGAACTTGGGTTTCAGTTGGTTGAAGCATTCATTCCAAATACACATTGAAAACATATGAGAAGGCTACAATCCACTGTGCGGATCGTTGAATACCCTATCCCATCCTATCTGTAAAACTAAAATCCCAAAAAGTGGACATGGCTAAAAACACGATGTGGATTAAAAAAAGAAAATGACATGGTGACAACAAATTCTTCAGACTGCTTATAAAACACTTTTACGGTTCTACAAAAGACAAGGTTTTCTCCTGCATATGTTATGGGGTAGGGTATAAAAATGGTTTTTATATAAAAACGCCCCCAAAAAGTGGGCGTGGGTTAAAATGGTCTATGGACGAAATGTTCATATTTATATTACTAATGATTCTGCATCAAAAGTTTTTTAGAAAATTTTAAAAAAAACTTTATATGAACGAAATACAGATATTCAGATTGTCTAAATATGTTGTTCAGAAAGTTTTTCAAAATTCCTTATGGTTTGGCCAAAAAATACGTTTTTCTCAAAAGGGGGCGTGGCAGTGGGCGGATTTCAAAATTTTGTACACTTGTTCTGCTGGGAGCAACAAAGAGCACGTGTACCAAATTTCATCCTTCTAGCTCAAAATTTAAGGCCCAGAAACTGGTGACGTACGTACGGACGGACGGACGGACGGACAGACATGGCTAAATCGACTCAGCTATCGATTCTGAGTCGATCCATATACTTTGAGGTATATGTAGCTAAATTATTTCTCTATGTTACAAACTATGTCTCAAAACTAATATACCCCTATGGAATAGGGTATAAAAAGCAATCTCATCTTTGATACTTGACTGGATTTACTTTATGCTCATAGGTCATAATAAGATTGAATAGGTATTCGTTCAGTAATTGCTTCCTTCATCAAGCCATTCAAAGTGGAAAACATTTTCATGTATGGACTGGAGTCATGTAGTAATGTTGGACTAAAGAAAAGCAATTCACAATTTATTTCTCAAACAGTCGCTTAACCCATTTACAATTTATATCTTCGTTTACTATTTTCAGCTATTGTACGTTTTCATATAACAGCCAATAGTGATCGAAATTTGTCAGTGCACAGTTGGGATCCTCCAGCAGCCTTTTTACTTCATTCCACGCGGTCATAGCTCCATTGTCCGAGCTATACGGTATTATTGAGGGAAGGAATGCGCCCGCATGGTACACACTTGCCATGTTAACAATATTCTTAAATATAATAGTCGTCTTGTGATTCGTAGTAGGGGCATTCGTGAGTAATTTTAAAAGTTATGGTTAAGTTAAGAAAAAGTATCTTTCTTTTTTGATACATTTGTTTTGTTATGGCATTTATTGTTTTTTATGCGGATTAAACGTCACAATTCAATGATGCCAAATATTATAATATTACGTTTTTTATACCCTATCCCATAGGGGTATATTAGTTTTGATACATAGTTTGTAACATAGAGAAATAATTTAGCTACATATACCTCAAAGTATATGGATCGACTCAGAATAGCCCCAGCTATATTTTATAAAACGAATATCGTTGAAATCACTTCGTTCTCGTTGAAATAACGATTACATAAAACGAGTATCGTACGAATATCGTTGAAATCACTTCGTTCTCGTTGAAATTTGATTACATAAAACGAGTATCGATCTAGGCTTTACGATACTCGTTATTTCTTACGACTGACATTTGGCAGTCGTATAGCCTTCGTTTTCGTATTGTTTTGTCTGCAAGTGATTGTCCTCAGCTGTAAAAATGTAAGTAAAAACAAATCGAAAATACTGGGGCTATATTTTATAAAACGAATATCGTTGAAATCACTTCGTTCTCGTTGAAATACGATTACATAAAACGAGTATCGTACGAATATCGTTGAAATCACTTCGTTCTCGTTGAAATTTGATTACATAAAACGAGTATCGATCTAGACTTTACGATACTCGTTATTTCTTACGACTGACATTTGGCAGTCGTATAGCTTTCGTTTTCGTATTGTTTTGCCTGCAAGTGATTGTCCTCAGCTATTAAAATGTAAGCAAAAACAAATAGAAAATAGAAAAAAAATTTATAATTTATAAATTTAATAGGCCACCAACACAAACAAAGCAAATGGATTTCTGTTAAAATATATGTGTTCATTGGTAGTTGGTCTTATTATTTTAATATGTGTACCGTCCACACATCCAATTATGCCTGGGAACTTCTCATAAAAATATTGCTTGCTGGAAGACATCTCATCCTCCGTCCTGAGGAATGATATATGTTCAGGACACAAAACACTCTCCATAACTGACAACATTTTTGTTATGGTTGCGCCATACCGACAAGGAAATCTTGACCGGTTCCTCTTTGGTAGCCACCCTCTGCTAGAAATCGAAGAGTCGCACACATTTGGATTATATGTTGATCTTGCACTCGGAAGTTGCGAATCAATCTTTCCCAGAACATAAACGAACTCTTCTTTATTTACTCGAAATAGTTTTTTAAATCTAAAATAAATTGTAATAAGTACATCAAGTATGGAAATGATTGCTTACGCTGAATTGGGAATGCTCATTGGGTCTGAGTTATCTCTAATTCGTCTCCTTGAGATTAATGCTTCCTCCTCTTCGGAATCATCATCACTATCCAAAAATAAATCGCAATGAAAAAACATTTTTACAGAATTTAAATATTCCCGATTTCACGACTTTTTGTTTACGTTATTAAATTTTTGACAGTCCTAAATAGGATTGAAGTTGGTTGCGCTTCAAAAATATGTTTTTTTTTCGTTTTCATTTGGCAACACTTTTCTTACGCCTTTTTCGTTTTACACGATCGCACTTATCTTGACTATCGTTTACTTCTTTATCGTTTACTTGCCGTTCGTTTCGTTTTATGAAATAGAGCCCCTGAGTGAAAATTGATATTTATATAATTTTATTTGATTGATAATGTCACAAACAAAGCAAATGGATTTGCTTATTGCGTTTATGGAATTAAATCCAGATCTCGTCAAATAACCAAGCAAAGGCCAACTCCAAAATAATTTGGAACCACTTGGCAAAACAACTTAATGCAAGTGGACCTCCAGAATGAATGTTGATCTTGCACTCGGTTGTTGCGAATCAATCTTCCCACTTCTTTGTTAAGTCGAAATAGTTTTTATAATCTAAAATAAATTGTAATAATAATAAGTACATCAAGTATGAACGTATGGGTAAATGATTCCTTACGCTGAATTGGGAATGCCCATTGGGTCTGAGTTATCCCTAATTGGCCTCCTTGATATTAATTCTTCCTCCTCTTCGGAACCATCTTCACCATCTAAAAACAAATCGCAATGAAAAAAACATTTTTACAAAATTTAATAATTTCCGATTTCACGACTTTATTTACGTTATTCAATTTTTGACAGTCCTAAATAGGATTGAAGTTGGTTGCGCTTCAAAAATATATGTTTTTTTTCGTTTTCATTTGGCAACACTTTTCTTACGCCTTTTTCGTTTTACACGATCGCACTTATCGTGACTATCGTTTACTTCTTTATCGTTTACTTGCCGTTCGTTTCGTTTTATGAAATAGAGCCCCAGAATGCTATGTTTATTATATTTTTTAATGAGGAATAAACGATTTAATTCAATGATGCCAAATATTTTAAAATTACGTTTTTTATCTTTTGTGCCCCTGAATTTTTGCAGTGGATTTAGAAAAAGAGACAACTTGCAGTACTGCAACGCTTGCAGATTTAACATGTGTTCGCTCCCATTGAAAACAGTGTGTTCTATCTTTACTGGAAGGAGAATTCTGCACATGTGTTTCAGGCATAAATCCCCCTATTCAGCAGGTCCTTTGTCCGCCTTAAACCAAACAAATAGTTGTTATTTTTATAAATAAAAAATAATTTTTTATTGTTCCAAAAAATGTTCTTGATAAACGTTTCTTTAAAACATTTTTTTTGTTTTTTTTTTTTTTGATATTTATATGTATACATATATAATTATCTTTACTTTGTTGCTGATCTTATTTTCTGTTTTTTTTTTATAGTGAAATATACAAATTTTGTAATATATATAAGTTTTTGTTTTGTTTATTGTTTGTATTCTTAAAAAAAAATAATAATGAATAAAAACCACCCAACAATATAGGTCGATCAAAATAATAATATAATATAAAATATATATATATGTAATAAAATTCTGCAATAATGATAATATAATAATAAAATATGTAAATGTGCATGTTTTTTATGTTATTTTCCTTTTTTTTGCAAAAAGAAAAAATCGATTGATTTTTTTTCTTCTGTTTGTATATTTTCACTTTCATCTTACAACTGTGTTTTTTGTATCTCCATGTATTTTTTTTTTGTAAATATATATTTATATATATGTAGAAAAATTAAAAATAACATAATATAATAGAAATTTTGTCCAAAACTCGAATATTCGCAATGGAACATGCCTCTTATGTTTCATATACACTCGCGCGCTCTATGATTTTGTATTTTATAAATTTTGTGTAAATTTAAATATATATATATATATGTTTAATCTTTAGAATAACAGTGATTAAATAAAACCAAACTAAACAAACAAAAACGAAAAATAAAAATATATGTTGTGTTGGTGTCTGTTTTATTTTTTTTTTTTGTTTTTTTTTTTGTGTTTCACTTAAGAGCTAACAATAAAAGGTTCTCTAAGAAGTATGTGTTCTTTTTTTTATGTATAGGTTTTAATAAAAATTAAAATTTTCTCTTACGCGCTCTACTGTTGGTGTTTTTTTTTTTACTTTGTTTCATCTATTTTATAGACTAACGTAGGGAAGGGGGTTAGTTTTTAATATCAATTTTTGTTTTTGCATTTAATGTGTTTTTTGTTTTTTAAATCTGTCCGCCAGAGCTATTCGTTCTTCACTGGGTAGTAGACGAGGTTGACGTCTTGCGGCGGTGGTTGTAGGCCCGCGTGGTGCATATATTCACTAATGGGTGGCAGAACTGTTTTTGTTTCGTCCGCTTGTTGACCGTAGACACGAGCGCCAGGCACCGGCTGAGGGTCGTAGCCTGAGGGTGGTGTTACCACCGCTACAGGCTGGTGATATGATTGGAAGGTGTTCTTTTGTTCGGATATGTCAGTGAGGGTGTGGTTGGGGTAGTCGTATGAGTGGCGCAGAAGACCAGCTGCGCTTGCATAGGGGTGATGCTGTTGCTGGGGTCCGGGAAGCGTGTTGTTTTGTTGTGGGGGAGGTGGAGGCGGTAGCAATTCGAAATTGTACTCCATTGGGTTGTTATTGCCGATTATGTCCAAGTTAGTAAGAATGCTTCCAATGTTGTTGTAGCTGTGAGGATCTGGGGGACCTGATGGACCACCCACCACTGGTTGGGTGGCGCTGTTGAACGCCATCTGCTGTGGCTGTGGATTTTGGGGCCACATATTCTGGAAGAAAATTAAAAAAATATATAAAAGTGTTGTTACATGTGTACAAAATAACAAAATTCCTGACTAATTCTATATGAAATTGGATCTTCATGTTGCGCTACATTTTAATCCCAGATATATGCTATTAAACCAAGATCCGACCGGCCACGCGCTATGAACTAAGAAGATCTCCCAAGATGTCAACGAGGAGTCTACAGTCCAAGTTAAGATTGACAAAATGAATAAGCTAGATGAACTGCTTTTAAATATTTGGACAAGAGGCCGTTTAGGAATCTTAAGGCCCATTGAACGAAATGATGGTGGATGAGCGGAAAGTCCAACGACAGCGCTCAATCCCGTAGTGGATACCAATGGCCCCGTCCTAGGGTATCGAATAAATTTGAACTGGCCCTTCAGGTTGGGTGTTTTTTCCTTGGGTTAACTACCCTCACTTACGAAAAACAAAAATTGTTACCAAGCAACCAAGAGTCCAGAAAGGGCTGCTCTTATTGCTCACGACCAAAACGAACAAAGAACAACGACGTTCGTATCTTCTCCTGTGAGAACATTAAACAAGAGAGGTGCAGGCAAACAACTAGCGGAAACCGTAAACTGCTACAATGCAGAAATTACTGCCATCCAGGAAAAACGATGGGATGGGCCGAGCAAAATGAGGATGAAAAAATGTGACATCTTCTACGGACCGTGTTATAGTGAGCAAAAACAGCGACTATTTGAATGCGAATTTGTTATAAGTGCCAGACTTAGCCAAGAAGTCTTATGTTTCCAAGACATTAGCGAAGGCATTGTAACAATCAGCATCAATGCCAAATTCGCCAACATAAGCCTTATATGCGCTCACGCTCCGATGGAGGAAGAGGATAATATATTGAAAAACTGATTCTACGAGCTCCTTGACGTATCCCTTAACCTCTTGATTAACACCATTCCACCAGCATCTAATGTCGAATAATAATGGCAACGATGCCAACAAGCCATTAGATCTGTAGCAACTGATTTACTGAGTTTCTCGCGCCCACCAGCAAAAAACCCATGGTTAGATGAGGAATGCCGACAGATGCTTGCAGCTAATAAGGATGCATACAAGGCTAAGCTGCAGGTGAAGACGAGAGCTGCCATTGAGCTCTATAGGCAAAGAAGGAGGGAAGAACACCACCTTTTCAGAAAGAAGAGCAAGAGCCACAAAAAAAGAAGAGACCCTCTGAACTGCGGCAACTACAGAGGCACAAGTCTCCTCAATATCGCCTGCAAGATCTTATCTGCCGTAATATGTGAACGCCTGAAACCTTTCACCAACAACCTGATCGGCCCTTTAGGCCTGCAAAGTTCACAACTGATCAAATCTCCACAATTCGGCAGATCCCAGAAAAAAACTCAAGAAGTCCAAATCGATACCCTCCACCTATTCATCGATTTCAAAGCCGCATATGACAGCATTTATAGAGACGAACTGTACAGAGCCATGTCTAGTTTTGGTATACCGCCCAAACTCGTCCGTTTGTGTAGGATGACGATAGAGAATTCTCGCTGCTCCATCAGGATCGGAAACGACCTCACCGACACATTCGATACCAAGAAAGGATTTAGGCAAGGCGATGCGCTGTCATGTGACTTCTTTAATCTGATTCTTGAGAGGATTGTGCAAAACTCCCGAGCCAACACCAGAGGCACAATTTTCCAAAAGTCGGTGCAACTACTAGGATACGCCGACGATATTGACATCATTGGTAGGACTCAACGTGATGTCATAGCCACGTTTGCTAGTATAGAGAAGGAAGCGGCGAAAATGGGTTTAGCAGTAAATGAGGGTAAGACTAAGTATATGCTGTCAACACGAAAGGACACACAACATCAACGAATTGGACAGAACGTCACCATTGACAGATATAACTTTGAGGTAGTACGGGACTTTGTCTACCTCGGCTCCGCTATTAACTCTGACAACAACATCTCGTCAGAAATTAAACGAAGAATTACTCTTGCCAACCGCTGTTTCTTCGGGCTAAGAAGGCAATTTAGTAGTAAAGCCCTCACTTGAACTACTAAGGAGATCCTATATAAGACCCTGATCATCCCAGTCCTGCTCTACGGCGCTGAAGCATGGACCGTATCAAAAGCGGATGAAGAAATCCTTGGTAGATTCGAGAGGAAAATTCTTCGAAAAATCTTCGGTCCCGTTTGCGTTGACGGGCTATGGAGACGAAGATTCAACCAAGAAGTATACGAGATGTACAGCGACATGCCCCTGGTCAAAAAACTCCGCATTGGACGTTTAAGATGGCTAGGACATGTAGAACGAATGGACACCAATACTGCGGCTCGCAGAGTCTTCGATTCCCAGCCAGACGTCGGACGCAGTAGAGGAAGACCTCGCCTTAAGTGGCGCGCACAAGTGGAAACCGACCTCAACCAACTTGGAGTGCGCAACTGGAGGCAGTTAGCTAAGGACCGGGCTAATTGGAGAGGCATGTTGGTTGAGGCCCAGGTTCATGCCGGACTGTAGCGCCACTTAAGTAAGTAAGTAAGTCACCATTGTTCCTCAAATTGCTCAAACTCAAACTACAACGGAGATCCTATACAATATCTTGATCATCACAGTCCTGCTCTACGGCTCTGAAGCATGGACCGCATCAAAAGAGGATGAAGAAGTCCTCGGTCGTTTTGATAGAAAAATTCTTCGAAAAACCTTTGATTCCGTTTTCGTTGAGGGGCTATGGACCACGAGCTATACGAGCTTTACAGCGACATTCCCTGGCTAGAACATGTAGATCAAATGGACCCCAATACATCGGCTCGCAGTCTTCGATTCCCATACAGACTTTGGGCGCAGTAGGGAAAGTCCTCGCCTTAAGTCATCACCCAACTTGAAGTGAGCAACTGGAGCGGTTTTTCATTCCGTAGGCTTGACATTTATTGTTAGCGAGGTCCCATTGCCGGATACGGCTTTAAATCGACTTTTAATGACCCTCATCGAAAAGAGCTGGCATATGAGCATGTCCATCAAAATGCACACACAGAATGCCAATAAACCGAACCCGACTGACATCTTCAATTCATCTGTATCGGACTTAATTTCAGAGAAAGTCCGGGAGATGGAAACACAGCCTTTTTGCTCCTCAATGGACACGAAGGGAATTGTTCTGGTTGTTTGGTTTAATGAATCGATGTTACGATGTTCGAACGAAACGAGGATGTTCGCAATACCTATGTCTCCTATAAGTTTTTTTTTCGCACGGGTTATTAGAAGGTGCAACGTTGTATTTGGTGAAACCGAACAGACGTGGGTCTTGAAAGAAGGTTCTGGGGCGTATATATTGACGAATGGGTTGAAATATTTCTTGCGTCGATTTTGGAAACCTAGGTTTTTCTCATTTGGCGACTTCGAATATGTGGTCGTTACTAGAATATATAATGAGCATTCAAAGCTTTTCGGTTTCTTTGATATTAGTGCCATTCGTGGACAAGAAAGTTTTGAATTCCACTCTGTAGGATTTACCGCTTTTGATAATGATGTCAAGGTCGGATTTCAACGAGTTTGACATATTTTGTAACTTAAAGTCCACAATCAAAGATTAATGATAGCGCATTAGCGCGAACTAGCGCCAACGCTTCCTAGCGTTGGTCGTAACAGCGGCCTTAGGGTACTGTCATCAGCGACGTAATGAATTAGATTTGAATTTGCAGACAGGCGATAATTTATAAAAAAAAAGGCTGAGATAAACAGATCCTTGAGAAACACCAGCATATTGGATGAGCAGCAACTTGGAACGGTTCAAAACGTTTTGGTAGATGATTTCAAATGCGCGCATTTTTGACAAAAGGGCTTTATGCCAATCCATGTCAATAAAATATCAAAAGCACCACAGTCTTGCTTACATGGTGGTGTGTTTGGTTTTACTTCTCGGTGAAGAGGTCATCAAATTACCAAAAGGCCAATAGAAGCTTTCGTGAGTACTTCATAAGCTGACGAATTATCAGCTTTTCCATGCCCTTGGAATAAAAAGGGACGTATGTGCAATTGATCAGTACCTGGAGGGAGAACAAGATTCTCCTTTGTTGGCAAATGCTGTTTTTCATCTTCCGAAAGATTCCTGATGGATGAATGGATATAGAAAAGGTCCTCTTACCAATCGCGTTTTGAGCTAAAAAATAAGATATCCTGATCCAGTCTTACTTTATAGCGCAGAAGCTTGGCAAATTACTGCAGCATGACATGACTCTATAGATTTAGATGATGTTACCTTCGATCCAGTAGCCCAGTGCTTCTAGGAAGATCGTCGATATATCTATCTATGAACCTTCGGTAACTGTGATATTGTTACCGGTTGAGGGTTTTTGTTTGATATTGCTGCTAACCAACCTGAGACCATCTGGGCAACTATTCGGTGCATTATTTTGTTTTTTTTTTGGCGCAACAGGCTCGTAAGTAGCCAGGGCATTGCTTGTACGTGTGTACTTCTAGGACGATGGTAAAACCTCCTATTTTGTGCCGACTCCATACGACTAAGTTGAGATAAGCTTTGATACTACCCAGATGATTGGTCAGACCATCACGAGAGGAGTGAAAAATCATTCAGTTGTTGCTACGGCTGAGAATCGAACCCAGACCTTTTGCGCGGCACTTCATCACACTCAGCCCGGTGCTTACAAACAAAAAAAAAATGATCTACTCACCTGAAAGTTTATGATGTCAGTGCCTAGAACAGCTTGTTGATCATGAGCTGCTGCCGCTGCTGCCTGTTTGACACTACCACCAGCACCGCCGCCGCCGCCGGAGCCACCAACTGCTGTCGCCTGTTGCTGCTGTCCTGCAGGATTGACATTCAATGGAAGACCGAGAAAGTCCGAATCAACATGTATGACTGAATAGAATTTACTATTGTCCTTCCCATCTAGGCTGTTGCCGCCCGTTACTCCTCCAGCTCCGCCTAAACTGGGGTTCTGTTGCTGCTGCTGTTGTTGCTGCTGCTGTTGTTGCTGCTGCTGCTGTTGTTGTTGATTGGTGGGATTGTTAGCTGTTGGTGTTGATGAAAAATTCAAACTGCTCCAATCGTTCGGATTCGCTGATTGCTGCTGTATTGAGGCACATGGGTATTGTTGCTGTTGATGGTGATGTGATGCTTGCGGTTGCTGCGGTGGCTGTTGTTGTTGCGGCGGTGGCACTGCCACACCCACTGGTTGCGGTGATTGTTGCGGTGGCGTATGCTGTTGCTGCTGCTGATGATGGTGTTGTGGCGATGAGTGTGATGCTTGCTGATGTTGTTGCTGCAACTGTTGGTGTTGTTGATGGTGATGCGGTGATCGCTGATGTTGGCGATGGTGTTGATGCGGTGACTGCTGATGGTGCAGTTGGTGTTGTTGATGCAGCATATGATGCGGCGGTGCAAAGTGCGAATTTTGCTGTTGTTGTTGTTGCTGCTGCTGCTGCTGTAGCTGTTGTTGATGGTGAAGACTCTGATGCTGTGGGCTCTGTGGCGTATGGCTGCGCATGTGTTGCTGATGCTGTTGTTGTTGATATTGATTGATGAGTTGCTGCTGTTGTTGTTGCTGCTGCTGTTGATATGCCCCCGCTGCGTTCTGATCGAAATGAAACTGTGTTTCAGCACCTGAATTAAAGCTGTTCAGACGCACAATTAGATTGTTGTTGTCTGCATTTGGTGTCAAGCGGTGCAACAATTGCTGTTGTTGCTGCTGCTGTTGTTGTTGTTGATGGTGTTGTTGTTGCTGTTGCTGCTGCTGTTGTTGTTGTTGCTGCAACGGCTGTGGCGGGGGTGTGGGTTGATTGCACTGTTGTCCAAGCAGATTCTCTGCGTTAAAGCTGTGATTGTAAATGGAATTCTGAGATTCTCCTCCTCCCAATTGATGTGATATCGATGAATTATTGCTGCTGCTGCTATTCGAGTTGACATACTGTTGTTGATGGTGTTGTTGTTGTTGCTGCTGCTGTTGTTGTTGTTGCTGCTGTTGTGGATGCTGCTGCTGTGGAGGCTGTGCCTGCTGTTGCTGTGCTTGCGGAGGCAGCTGCTGCAGCTGTTGTTCTTTTGATGATTGCTGAATTGTACTCGTAGGCATTGGTGTTGGGGTATTTGTAACTACAATTGCTTTCTGTTGCTTTGGTTTGCTCGAATTCGATTTTTTCGGCATCTTTGCCGGCGGTGGTCCCGGTATATCCATCGGAATCAATTCTAAACACGAAATAAACATTAATTCACCGTTTACCTGACGTTCTTCATAATTTTACTCACCCTCATCGCATTTAGCGAATCGCTTCACCTTCTTCGGCGAAGGCTGATTGCTGTGCATGGTCTGCTTGTGGCGCACAAGATGTGTCTTCCATTTGAAAGTCTAAAAACCCCAGACAATGTAACATAAATGGGAGGAAACTTTGAATTATTCTTACCTGCTCACAATAACAGCAACAGTGTGGCCTCTCCTCCGAATGCGACGGCAGATGGCGCTGCAACGACTTTACCGAACCAAACCGTTTGCCGCACAATGGGCACTTGCACTCGGATGCATCTGTATGGGCGTTACTGCGGTGATCCTTTAACGCCGGATACGTAAAGTATGACGATCCGCACAAATCGCAGACATACGTTCGCTTGATCTCCGTATGCAACTGAACGTGACGCTCCAGATTCGCTTTCAGCGTAAATCGATTCTGGCATATGTGACACTCGAAGAAGTTGTCCTTTTTATGCACGCGAATTATGTGCTGGTAGAGTGCATTCTTTGACGGGAATTCGGCCCCGCATACTTCACAGATGGCGCCATCCGCCTTATGACCGCTATCCTCCAGATGCTGTTGGTGAAGCTTTTTATGGGGAAACTTTTGACGGCATTCCACGCAAGAGTACGCTGAAAATACGAAACAGATTAGGATACGTTCGAGGGCACTTGCTAATGGGAGAACGCTGGTAGAGCGATCTCTTTGAGAAATTTACACTCAACCACTCACTTTTGAACTCCTTCTTGCTGTGAGATTCGACATGAGCGAGGAACTGTTGCCGGCGGGAATAGGATTCGCCGCAAGTTTCGCAAACAAAGGGAAATTCTTTAGCATGCACCGTGCGATTATGTGTGATGATTTCCTGGAAGACAATTGAAATGGGTGTGTCATTAGAAAAGGTGATGACATAGCCAGATGTTATGTAAACGAGTTTGAAATCGCGTTATCGAGGTGCTGACTCATGAGTATGTGGCCAGAGAGAGCATCCCATCGCTTCCTATTCAATTTTTTGAATTATTTTCACATTCCTCAGTCACGAGACCTTTAGGCAGTTACCCAAGATTCCCTGTCTCTCTAGCACACCTCTGATATGACAAAAAAAAATCATTCCCAACTCACCTCTAACGAGTGTCCATTGGGCTTCCCGCAATCATGACAATAACCCGGATGGATCTTGTAATGATCGAGCAGCGACTTCCGCTTCCTGTACGACTTCGGGCAGAGCAAACAATTGTAGCTCGGTTTCGCCTTCTTACTTCCCGATTCGGCAGACGTCGATTGACCCTCAGAACTACCGCCACCATTGCCCATGTCCAGGGATGTCGACTCCTTTGGTTCGTCATCGTCGAGAAGGGCATGCTCAGCATGCCCTTGCTGTTGCATCAACAACATCTGCTCCGTTTGATTTGCACTCGGTTCGAATTGATGGCGCAGCAACTGTTGCTGATCGTAAAATTGCTGCTGCTGTTGCTGTTGTTGCAACATCAGGGGCGCCTGTTGATGCTCCAGCGACAACAAATCAATCTCATCTTCTTCAATACTGTTTAGAATTGAGCCGGACATGCTATTTGTGTCCATGCCGACTGCCGTTAAATTAGTAGCATCTTCAGAGCTATCTTCTGTGTTTGTCGTTTGGCTATTCTCCTCGAGATTCGGATGCGTATGATGGTGCAGATGATGGTGATGGTGGTGATAGCCAGACGTGGAGAATTCGTTAAGATTATTATTTCTATTGTATTCCTTAGACATAAGCACTGATATTCCGTTCAAATTAGTGTTGTTGTTGTTATTGTTAAGCACGAGTTTCGTACTACTGAAGGTCGGCTCGATTTGTTCGCATGAGATTCCGTTCATTGATTCGTCATCAACGGGTGCCGTGGTGGCAACGACATTCGCACTCATTTGCTCTATTGACCGATGGTCATCGTCGGAGTGGTCAGGTTTGGGTGCTACTGCTGCTGGTGGTGGTGGTGGTGGTGGCGGCGCCGGAAGAGCTCTTTGTGGTGGTTTGATGCCATCAATCCGTCCAGTCAGGATAAGATTCTTATAAATTTCTTTAAGAAAAGGCTTGTGGTGGTGATTTAAAGCGAATTTAATTCTACAACGAAATTGCTCTTTGAACGATCTAATACTAATTTCGCCGTTACGCTGATTGTAGTGAACAGCTATTGACGAGTCTTGGTGGAAGGTAAATCCACCGCCGAGCCTACTCAGCAGCGGATTTGTACGTTTCAAACGTAGGCCGCCTCTGCTTGAGTTATTGGCTACTGTAAGATTCTCACTTCTATCTGTTAATGATCCGCTACTACCGCTGCCACCACCCAGAAGCAAGGGATTCTTGGTGTCGATTATTGAAGATGGTATCAGATCTAGGGGATCGGCTAAACTCTGAAAGTGCGCATTGAATGGCATTCGCACCATTGCAGCGCTTTCATCTTCGTGCAGCTTAAGTAGTGACGAGGATGATGACGAGTCCATGCGATGTATTTGATGGATTCTATGATTGTTGCGTAACTGTTGCGGGCTACTGCTACTCTCGTCATCATCATCGTCGATATCGTCGTCTTCTTCACCATCGATATCGTCCTCATCATCGATGCACATAAATTCTTCTTTGCACAGGATTTTCTCGAAATTTTGATTAAGGTCAGTGGCAGCGCTACTATTGCTGTTACTACTGGCTCCATCGGTGACACGTGGCACCACACCAGCGACTACATCAGCACTATTCGACTGTTGCTCCTCCTTCTTTACATTGTACAGATCAAGTTCTTCTTTTTTGATTGAGTTCGTGACCACATTGGTGCAGAAATTTTGCCGAACTTGTTCATACGAATCGGGATACTTGACCCGAAGAGATTCGACAAAATAGTGGATGGCTTCGCTACGCTGGGCGACACCAAGATGATGGAGAACTTCTAAAGCGCGGTCAGCCTGAAAGAAAATATTTTTTTTTGTAATATTCATGAAAAAAAAAACATCGGTGGAGATGGGTTGAGGTTGAGGTCAAATTAGATACCACCGAGATGGGTTCAAGATATTGGAGTTGGTCCTAAGATATGTCATCTACAAAGAAGATTGGTTAAAGGTATCTAGCAAGAACGCAAATACTTTATCGAGAATATGTGGATTAAGTCGATGATAGGTAGCAGAAAAGTTGATCTATATTTGCAAATTACAAAATCTTCATGGGACCCATCGAGACCCATTGCTGGTTAATTGGATATTTCATATCCCTGGACCCCAGTATGGGATGAGACATGTACCAGAATGCTTTTAAGTTTATTTTGAACTGACGGTGTCAATTGGATTTTATGAAACGAAAAAGCGTCAGGAATAAACAAAAAAAAAACCCAACAGCTGGTTCTGGAGTGTTGTGGCTGTTTGTTCGTGTGTACTAAACGGATCTCTTGTCGAAATTGCCCATCTGGTAAGTTATTTAACCTAAGTGTGCGGTGTCGTCTCGTAGCGTTCACGGTTTCGTGTTGGCATGTTGGTTGCAGAAAGGACGTTGGTGCACCGGCACCAAGAAAGTGTGGTGTCTGTCAATAAGTAAACTTGGGTACGTGGGATTGATCAAATTTTGGTGAGTCAAGGAAACCAATATCCATTGTTGTAAGGAATCAAACAAAAGTTGCTAGAAATATGGATGCGACATTTGGTAACATATAGGTGGCTAAAAGGGATGTTTTCCTCTGAATTTGGAAATGACAGCTGATCGATGGTACTGGCTTTCTTTTGGTGTCATAAATGTGTTTTAGCGAAGGTGTGTGTCTGACGTTTGGAGTCTGTAATTGAAGCCTGAATCCAAACAGGTAGATTTGATTGAGTTTTCAATGTGGATGTCATTAGTGATAAGGAAGATGTATTTTTGAAATCGGAGAGCTGCCTTCAGGAAGCACGGTGTTTTTCATATGACGACATTTTTTCAAACGAGATGCTAGATATCGGGAACACCTCTGACGTTTGTGGGTGTAAATATAAATTGCGGTACTTTGAAAAGGACAGATTGGACAAAAGAGGCAGCAAGATGAAGATGAAAATTGGTATGTGGTCAGATTCGGTTGGGATGACGTAGTCAGATTTGATGATTTATTCAATTGTGTAACGGTACTTTTGGCTTAGATTGCCTTTTGAATGTTTGATGGTTCCATCGATATTTGGGAGTCTTTCCAAAAAATGGAGCGTGTAACTTTGGTTGGAATTTGTGAGGTGCTTACAATGAGAAGTGAATATCTTCACACTGTTGAAGGGACTAATAGCAATCTTTGCATGTCTTCTTTTGGGACGGTGTGAAATGGATGTGATGAAACGAAAAACTGTAACGAAGAAGAGATCATACAAAATATCGATTGTCTTTTGATCACCGAGACCAAGCAGCTTCGGTCGCTGTTAGTACAAGGTGGGCCCAAAGGAGATCACCCTATTGGAAGATGCTCTTATTTTTGCAAATGGCGGCCAATTTCAAATCTGTTTTGACATTTGTGGACTAGAGAGATGTAGAATACCAGTCATGGAGCGATATACTCCCCAAGAACGCGGAATAATCGTGTCTGTTTTTTTCGTAACAATTTGTCTGTAGTGTTCGTGCAGCGCGAATTCAGTCGCCGATTCCCCGGCCGTCCGACACTGACTACGCACCGTTTGGCCACCAACCTTGAAGAGTATGGGACCACATGAGACGTTCCCAAGAGTGGAAGGCCCCAGAGCGCCCGTTGAGCCGAGAATATCGCCGCTGTTGCCGAGCATGTCGAGCTGTCGCCAGAAACATCGACCAGACGCCGTGCCTCGCAATTAGCCATCAGCCGGTCGTCCCTAAGGCAAATTTTGGTCAAAGACTTGCGCATGTTCCCGTACAAAGTCCAGTCCGAGCATCAGCTGCTGCCTGTTAACCGCCAAACGCGTGTAACCTACGCCCAAGCCATCCACAATATCGAGGACGAAGTGGACGATTTTTCGACCAAAATCATAATGAGCGAGCGATGAGGCTCATTTCCACCTCACGTGGAAGAAGAAGCAAAACTATCGCTTCTGAGGCACCGAAAATCCACGAGTAATGCACGAGGAGCCATTACACCTGCTCAAAGTTACTGCATGGTGCGCTGTTCACGCTGGAGAAGTCATCGGGCAATTTTTTTTTCGAGAACGCCGCTGATGAAACGACAACAGTGGACGGTGCGCGCTACAGGGCCATGTTAACCGAGTTTTTTCTACCGCAATTGAACGAATTAGGACTGGTGGACATGTGGTTCCAACAGGAACAGGACAAGGTTGAAAATACGCTATGGAGGTGGTAAACAGGGAGAGAGTGAGAGAGATAAATTAAGGAAAATATAGCTTCACTTTTTTTTATATAATTTGCGCGCACTCAATGTTTTATGAATTCCTTTCAATGTTTTACCACAATACGAGCGTTAGAGAAGAGAAGAAAGAGAGGGATATGAAAGATTTTGGTTGTAGTGGAGACTTACTCCATGTGTGGTGTCCAAACTAACTTCGGGAAGTCACTGTTTGTTGTGTTCGTTTTATTCGAAGAAGAAGTTGGTGTATACTTTTAGGAGTAACTAAAGAACTTTTTTTCATTTTCTTTGAACAAAAGTTTCATGGATTTTGGGTGGAATTGAAAGCGCAACCTTCCCCTCAACAGGTATTTAACATTATACCGCTGCCAACCACCTCTCTCCCTCTCCCTCTCTCTCTCTCTCTCTCTCTCTTTGACGACTCCGAGATCGTGCTTCATTTGTTGGCAATGCATCCATCGTCGTGGGAAACGATATTAACGGAAGGTGTGGAAGCACCCGACAAAGGAAAGGAAAAACTTCGTTTTTCAGCGTAAAAACACCTTGATTTGAAGCCTTAGATGCTATGCAGGTGTTTTTACGCTTAATAACAAAGTTTTTCCTTTCCTTTGTCGGGTGCTTCCACACCTTCCGTTAATTTCGTTTCAAATTTAGAATTTTCAGACTACATGAAGACTATTTCAAAACAAAACGCAGTTATTCAAGCAGAGCTCTTCAAAATCCCTAGCGCCATTCTTGGAGCAACTTGGCGAGCTGAAGATATTGAGAGGATGAGGCAGGTTGC
The DNA here is from genome assembly GCA_932526625.1 of Rhingia campestris. Lineage (NCBI taxonomy): Eukaryota > Metazoa > Arthropoda > Insecta > Diptera > Syrphidae > Rhingia > Rhingia campestris. The sequence goes on along the minus strand of OW052185.1, from coordinate 16,176,337 downwards.
GAAATGCTGGTCTTCCATTTGAAACCAAACACCCATTGCTATTGCAGAAAAACAATGTTTTTGTGCCGTAATACATGATACATCTCCACGTCAAAAATCTTCATGCTGACCCACATGCGCTAATGGCCTTACCTTGAATAAAGGTGTGGATTATCAATTGCAGAGTACTGGACAATGTTTTCTTTTTTTCAACAACAATTTTATAATTTATGTTTGATATGGTTTTTTGGATTATGTACGGAATATGGTATCCTGCAATGGTAACCCATTTTAAGCCCAATTTGCATAACAATTTCGCAGACTTCTGTTGTGGTTGATTTGTTGATGTACACCTTTCCCTTTAAGTAGACACCTTAAAAAAACGGGGGCCGTCAAACAAAGGGTTCGTTGAGGCCAGTCGATATCACAATTTATGACATTATTAGCCGGAACACCACCAGCCCAAAGGACGCACCATACAGTAACTTTACGAGGGGCAGTGGTCTTTGTTATATCAATCAAAATTTTTCAGTGCCCAATAGCGGCTATTCTGTTTATTAACAAAGTAAGTGCAACTTCAGGAATGATATTCGTAAGTTTTACCAAAGTGTAAAACGTCAAAGCAAGAGATATAAGGTGCAAACAGAATCCTGTCGAGATGAACAAGGAAATATCGTAGTTGAGACACAGTCGATGCTGAGGATATGGGAGAACCACTTCTTCTGATTGAACGAATCTTCAAATATTGGCGACGACATCGAAAACTACCAACCACCCGACTAAGTGGAGTGAGTATAGCTACATCTAAACTCAAGCTTAACAAGGCCGCCGGAACCCAAGCTTTCTAAAACCGGCCAGAGACATCCACCACCTCTTAACCCAAGTATGCCTGAAGAATAGAACCTCAGCATCGTTTGTCAGATCCACAAGAAAGGAGACCCTCTGGGGCCATAATTTATAAAACCAAAGATTATGAATTCTATACAGATGACGCACTCCATATAAGAAAAATTGTTCTATGGCGGGTCGTGCTGGCACAGCCCGCCATATGTTTTTGTTCTTGTTTTTCATGTGTTTTCATGCACACCGCCCGCCCGTACCTTGAAGCTACTGAGCAAAAGTTTCTGTTTTTTGTTCTCAATGCGTCATCTGTATAGAATTCATACAGCTAGGTTCCAGAAATCGAGTGAAATGAAAGTGAAATTACTTTTGTAAATCGAGTGAATTTGTTTTTGGTGTTCCACATTCCGACCGATTTCATAACTTCGAAAAATTTTCGAAATCACTCGGTGAAATTAAAGATAGCTGATACTATCTGTCATATGGGACATTGCAAAATTATTTTTATTTTGATAAATTTGTTTGTTTACAAATTCTGCTTAATTTTTATAAAATAAATAATAAATTATGAAATATTGAGTGCTATTTATATTGCTGCGGTGTTGCAAGTTGAAAAACAAAAGTACGCAGAGGAAAAATAGAGAGGTGTACGATAAGACCCATTTCTAATCCTTTAGAAATTGCAGATGCTGTGTAACTGAAACAAATAAATTTCAAATGAAAATTAAAAATTGTTACTTCACTTAGATTTATGTCATATTATCGAGTTAATAAACATGCTTTCCAAATATTGCTGCAAACTTTTGCAGTGTGTGTGTTGCAGTTCGCCTCAGTTTTGCGTTTCCTTACCGAAAGAAGCTTTCTGAGGTCAATTGGAAAAGATTCTGATGTTGCTTTGGGCCGTTGCACTGTATCAAAGATATTGAAGAGTTCTCAATGTTTTGGAGAACAAAATTTTTCCAAGATGATCAAACATTCCATGTCGGATGAAGAAAAACGGAAATCAAAACAACATTTCATTGACGAATTTCTTATTCCTGGGGTCATCGACATCGAAGGCAGGAAAGAATACTTCTCAGTTAATGCACTTATTGTGAGTAGGATCCAAAAATAGTATCTATTCAAAAACAATGCGTCCGCTGCAACTGGATCTCCTTTCATAAATCCTCCGACAAGATCTTTATGTCACTCCATAAATTCAATAAATTTTGCCTCCTGGGAATTATTTTTGTGTTTACCATTGGTAAAATACATTATCGTTTAGTATATCTATTCAAAATCTAAACAACATTAGTACACTCAGATTTTATTCACTTACATATTCAATCACGTCAGCGCATCCCAACAATTTCACAGATACTAAAATGATCGAATTGAAATCACACACAAAACGATAAAACCGAAATGTGGAACATGGAAATTCATTTTTTTTTAACTTCGAAAAATGTGAAATTGAAATCGGTAAAAGTGAAATGTGGAACCCAAAATTTCACTTTAGAACGATTTTAATTTCATTTCGAGTGAAAGTGAAACGTAGAACCTAGCTGATAATCTTTGATAAAACGAATATCGTTGAAATCACTTCGTTCTCGTTGAAATTCGATTACATAAAACGAGTATCGTTCTTGATTTTGCGATCCTCGTAATTTCTTACGACTGGCATTGGCCAGTCGTATAGCTTTCGTTTTCGTGGAGCTGCCTTAAATTTCTCGTTTTACACGTGACTATCGTTCTGTTTCGTTTACTTGCCGTTCGTTTCGTTTTATGTGATAGAGCCCCTAAACTGCGCCAACTACAGAGGTATAAGTCTCCTCAACATCACCTACAAGATCCTATCTGACGTAATATGTGAACGCCTGAAACCGTTCACCAACAACCTGATCGGCTCTAACCAGTGTAGTTTTAGTCCAGAAAAGTCCACAACCGATCAAATTTTCACACATCGTCAGATCCTGGAAAAAAACCCAAGAAGTCCAAATCGACTTCCTATTTATCGATTTCAAAGCCGCATACGACAGCATTTATAGAGACGATCTATACAGAGCCATGTCTAGTTTTGGTATACCGCCCGAATTCATCCGTCTGTGCAGGATGACGATGAAGAATTCTCGCTGCTCCATCAGGGTCCGAAACGACCTCACCGACACATTCGATACCAAAAAAGGATTTAGGCAAGGCGATGCGCTGTGATGTGACTTCTTTAATTTGATTCTTGAGAGGATTGTACAAAACTCCCGAGCCAACACCAGAGGCACAATCTTTCTTTCAAAAATCGGTACAACAACTAGCACACGCCTACGATATTGACTTCATTGGTAGGACTCAATGTGATGCCATAGCCAGGTTTGCTAGTATAGAGAAGGAAGCTGCAAAAATGGGTTTAGCAGCAAATGAGGGTAAGACTAAGTATATGCTGTCAACACGAAAGGACACACAACATCGACGAATTGGACAGAACGTCACCATTGACAGATATAACTTAGTACGAGACATTTTCTACCTCGGCTCCGCTATCAACTCTGACAACATCTCGTTAGGAATTAAACGAAGAATTACTCTTGCCAACCGCTGTTTCTTCGTGCTAAGAAGGCAATTTCGTAGTAAAGCGCTCACTCGAACTGCTAATGTGATCCTATATAAGACTCTGATCATCCCAGTCCTGCTCTACGGCGCTGAAGCATGGACCATATCAAAAGCGGATGAAGAAATCCGTGGTCGATTCGAGAGGAAAATTCTTCGAAAAATCTTCGGTCCTGTTTGCGTTGACGGGCTATGGAGACGAAGATTCAACCAACAACTATACGAGCTGTCAAGAAACTCCGTATTGGACGTTAAAAATGGCTAGGACATGTAGAACGAATGGACACCAATACTCCGGCTCGCAAGGAACAGTGAAGACAATCAAGGTGAGTACTTCTACATCGATGTTAATGATTTGAACAACCACAATGGCCGACCTGAACAGGTTTGTTCAGAATTCAAATTGGTTTCAAGAGTAGCTATAAAGGAGTTACCCTACCAGCCCCTAGTGGTATTACAATGGAATTTATATAATCTAAGACTCTTAATGCACCTTTTCTTAAAGACCACTCTACACAAAATAAGAATCGGGTATACTGGACAATTAAGCGAGTGCACTGGCCTAGTGGTTAGTGCGTTCTACCAATGAGGTATAGAACTACATAGAGTGCGCATCTTATACAACGAAAATTTACTATGTGTGGTACTGATATTGATACCCCAGTGTTCATATTGCCATCCCATCACGCAACAGCATAGCTCAGACATTTTCCTTTAATGTTGGATCTAAATATTTATTTATGCTTTCAAGCTCTGAATTCAATGAGCTTAACATATCCTGCCGTTTAGAGTTCAAGCCAGAGGATGATGGTGGTGAATCTTAAATTGGGTACTGCCCTAGCCATTAGTAATTGCATACAGGAGATCATTGATAAAATAGAGAAAAAGAGTCGAAAACTAAATATAGCCTTGAGGAACAATAACATTTATGTATTTGCTTAGTTGCAGACTTCATTACGAGAGTTAATTTCTAATCCATAAAATATTTTTTCCATTTTCAAAACTAGCATTTTCGTCAAACGGGTTGATGTCGAAGGCGAACTCTTTATGTCGAAGACGAACCCTTTTTTTAACTATCAAGCGTATTGATATTGTTTTCTGCAGCATGGTAATGTGATCAGTTCCACTTTTCGGTGAAATAGGTTATTAGATCACTAGATGAACAGTTGCTGAAAAATCGTACTGCAAATCATTGAAAAGTTTTCTTGCTATGAGATCTTTCATAACCATGACCTTGGAAAGCAGAAAGTTAAATGCAATTGGTAACTGAAGGGAGAAGGAGATTTACTTTGTCGGTAAAGGCTGGGCAAATGCAATTTTCCATGCATTCCAAAAGAATTCTGATGAGTAGGACATTCAGGAAATGATTTTGGTAGCGTAGAAGAACACCCCTTCAGAACAATGGGGAAAGTGTGTATGTCATCATCAGATAACGCTCTTGCTATTCCATTTGAGCACTTTCTGTAATAATAGCGGTAAGGAACTGTAAGGTAAGCGTCATTCCGACGATGTTGCCGCGAAACTATGGAGTGTTCTACGATTCAGTTTCCTATCAATTTTACGGCTAGCTTTTGTATCCTATCCAGCAGAACCAACGTACAGAAAAAGAGAGATTGAGCTCGACTGTGAAGCATGTAACTGGCTGTGAAACTGCGCAGCAATTAGATTGTTATAGTCCAAGGAGCTTTAGGTTGTAAAGGGTCTTCCAATAAGGACTTCCGAACTTTGACTGTTGATAGCGGCCATATTGTTTAAGCTACATCGATCGAATTGGCTGTCATTTATTCTGTCTGTTTTGCCAAATCACCATGGACGGACATAGCGTTCAACAACACTTGCAAATGATAAAATTGTTTTGTCACAATGGGTGTTCTGTTCGGGCAACTTTTCGCGAGCTTTGCCCATTTTATGGGCAGTGTGGTGGATAAATTTGAGCCCACTGCTTCAGTAAATGATAAACTAACACCAGTACCTCGATGAAACGCAAGATCTCCCGAAAACATTGCTGCTGTCCGTGAAAATGTGCTGGCGAATTCCGAGGCAGTCAATTTCACGTCGCCCACAAGAACTCGTCCTTTTGCAGACCGCAACTTGACAATTTTTGCGTCGTGACTTGCCCATTTTACGGTCGCCATAAGCGTCTTACCAAGAGGACTATTCGCAGTGTGGTGGCTAAATTTGAGCCCACTGCTTAAGAAAATGATTAACCAACACCAGTACCTCGATAAAACGCAAGATCTCCCGAAAACATTGCCGCTGTCCGTGAAAATGTGCTGGCGAATTCCGAAGCAGTCAATTTCACGTCGCTCACACGAACTCGTCCTTTCGTAGACCACAACTTGAACAATTTTGCGTCGTGGCTTGAGCCTGCACCTGTTCAAAATTTTCAATTGACCCAGAAGCTGAAGGTAAACAAACATAGACAACGACGTGTGTTCGCTGAATGGGCTCTGGAGCAGTTGGAAACTGACCATAAATTTCATCGAAAAATCACCTTCAGCGATGTGGCTCATTTCTTGATGAATGGGTACCTCAAGAAACATGAAATCCAAGAGCGTCCAATGCATTCCAAAAACATGTCACTCTTTGCTGTGGATTTTGGGCTGACGGCCGTACAAAATTCAATCATCGGTCCACATTTCTTTGAAAACGACGTTGTCAGGCCAACAACGGCGAGCGCTATAGGTCGATGATTGCCAACTTTTTTCGACCTGAATTGGATGATACCAACGACATGTATTTTCGACAGGATGGCGCTAGTCCGTATTTCTTTGAAAACGACTTTGGTCAGGCCATCAACGGCGAGCGCTATGGGTCGATGATTGTCAACTTCTTTTGACCTGAATTGGATGATACCAACGACATGTAGTTTCGACAGGATGGCGCTAGTCCATATTTCTTTGAAAACGACTTTGGTCAGGCCATCAACGGCGAGCGCTATAGGTCGATGATTGTCAACTTCTTTTGACCTGAATTGGATGATACCAACGTTTAGTTTCGAAAGGATAGCGAACATTAAAAATTCTGCACGGGCGATTCGAGGCAATTGTCTTCTCACATGGACGTGATGTGAACTGGCCAATGAGATAGTGCTATTGGACCCGGTTAGACTTTTTCTAATGGGGTTTTCTGAAGTCGTAGGTCTATGCGAATAAGCCACAAAACCCAAGCAGCCCTAAAAGCCAACATAACCCATGTCATCGGTCAAATTCAGCCTGATTTATGCTCCAGAGTCCTGCAAAATTGGACATTTCGGATGCGCGCCGCCCAGAGAAGCCGTGGCGGACATTTCAACGATGTTGTTAGATTACGGATTATGGATTACGAACTTGCTTAGTCAGTGAGTAATAGTGGTGGTAGTAACAGTCCTTCGAAAAAGGTTTGTTTAGCGTTGGAATGAGAAACTCTACTAAAAAGTGAGGTCCGAAACCAGGAAATCCCCGGATCTGTATGACCTATGCTAGTATTAACCTGACTAAGCACTCCCGGGTTAATGGAAAATCCAGAGTTTTAAATGCTGCGCGAATAGACAACTCAGCAACATGACCGATCGTTCTCCAAATCAAACAGAACTGAGAAGTATGTCTAGAATTCTATATACAGCCACTGGTAATTAGGTCACGTCATTTGATGTTCCAAAGCATTACAAGATAACACGATTTCACGGTTGAAATTATTCCAATTGGACACAAAGACTGCAGCAATGATTTTGAAGGATATTACCTATCGCTGTAGTGGATATTCAAAAACACTTTTAATGCACACTCACAATTAATTGAATTTAATTATTGTTTTCTAAAGAATATCCAACTAGCAACACCTGCAACCCAATAAAAATAAAACTCATCTAAAGCTAAACTACTACCAATTACATGTGTACAACTTAAATTTAGTAAATTGACAGCACTACCACCTACTGCATGACGACTGATACACACCATCCCCGCAAAGGGGTCGTACTAGCACTAGTACTGTCATTAAGTGACTAGTGCATGCACTGTTCCGAGTTAAGTAATATTTCCAACGAATTCTCTCTCTCAAATCCCACAGCACTAGAACAAACGAACTGCACATTGAATCTTTCGTCGTCACCCAACTGGGCGAGAACATTTCCTAATTCCTAAAACCTTTGCTGCCACCCAATTTCTCCAACTCCTCGAGTTACTCTAAGGCGCGCGTTGAATAGAAAATTCCAAAATAAATGAACATCGACAGCAAAAAAAGTAAAAAAAAACACACTTGAAACGACCAAAATACATTCATTATTTAATGTTTTCACCTCAAACCCATTCCTCGGGCTCCCGGAGGATACACAAATACATTAATATTCGAAAACAATTTCATCCACTTCTCCACACACCATGAGCGATGGAGGACGGACCGAAAACGACGAAAAAAAAAGCGAAGAAAAATAAAATAATCGTGGGTGAGCGCCCTTATTGCATCTGCTAAATTTTCAACACACAAAATATTACTTCCCGCTAATGGAGGTCAGGCTCGGAGTGCTCCCGACCGAAAAAAAAAAGAAAATTAATATCCAAGATCCAAGAATTACCAGCAACTTAAATTCCAATTGTGCACTCTTGATATCCATTTTGGTTGCATTTGGATTATGTTTATGTTTTGTCGTCGCGTTTTTCCTCGCAATTTATTCGATCTGACGGCGATGTTTTCTCGACGTAATTGCACTCAACACACACGGAATTTATTTTCGAACACACTTTTGATAGTTTTACGCGAGCAAATACAATTGGAAATGCAGAAAATTGAAAAATTGATTTCGACTTTTTGAGAATATTTTTCTCTGAACCTTTTTTTTCTTCACTCTCCTTCTACTACTACTGCTTTTTGACAATTTTGAAGTTTGGTAGCTGTCAAATAAAAAATGGAAGAATTTATTTTTTTTTGTCGTTCGATTTGGTTGATTGTAGTGGTGGATGATGTGTATGGATGGGGGATTGTTTGATGGTGTGACGGTTGGTGAGAGTGAGTTTGCGGGTGTGTTGGTGGTGTGTGAGGGAATTTCTCGGGTTTGCTGTGGGTATGTTGGTAACGCTTGTGCGTTGCAATGCGTTCCACTTGCTGAGAAAATGGCGGATGGAACCTGTGGTTGTGAGATGAGATGGTTTCAGATTCAGGCGTCGAATTTTGCGAAATTGTAGTAGAAATGCCGATGCAGTGAGTTACAAATTGTATGATGAAGGGAATTTTTTTTTAAATGATTTTGGAGGAGGTAGGCTGCGGTTATAGCTATCATTGAACAACTTCATTGGAACAAAAAACATGATAAAATAGAAATTTTACTCAAGGAATCATTGGAAAATATCGTGGAACGACAAACATTACAAAAATAAATCATGATCAGTGAAAAATAAAAAGTGATTTCTGCGATAACTATAATTAAAAATAATATATGTTTGGATAATCATGTTTTAAAATTCATAAGCTTTGTTTCGACAAAAACTCACCAATGGTTGAATTTATAAAAAAGCCGCAATGAGTTAAAGAAAATTTCAAATGATCATCACGTAAGGAGGGCCAGTAAAAGATCGAACCCAGGCCTTCTTCGCGGCAGTTCATCGCACTTACCATCGCGCCACTGAGCGTTGTAATTTGAACATTCTAAAAGAAGAATGTAGGTCAATGTATTTCATCATATGTTTTGTGTATAATGTCAAATTTAAAAATATTTACCAAATTTAAATATTTAGCAAACTGTTTCACTAAAATGTCAATTTGCTGACCTAATTAATAAAAAAGTATTTGAAGTTTGTAATCATCGATTGCATGCATTATGCATTTTCTTATGAAATTATGCGGCAGCGAATTCTAATGAATTTTAGAGAACTACATACTACGGTTTGAGAGTACAGCTGTAATAAATGATTGACGATACTATAGGTGTCGAGTTACTTGAAGCATATTGATAATCTATCATTTTAGTGATAATCGTTTTCAAAGTTACGGAATGATCTTCCTAGCTTGGAGGTTCCAAGGGTCAAGGATATTGTATCCCATTGGTCATGTCCCGGTTTTTATAAAAACTTATTTACGATTCAAAACGTAAAGATTATCAAAAGTTTGAAAATTTGGTATTTTTGATTTTCCGGGTTCTCTTCCCTTTTCTGTCGAATCGCTCATTTTTCACTATTTTATTTTTCTTATGGTACCAACAAAATCAAAATTCTCAAAACCATACACACCAAGATCCCGCAGTCCTGCGTCTTTGAATTATCAAAGAACAATTCAGTGTTTCAAAAGTATCTTTGTCAGTTAAAGGTGAAAATTCGTTTGTTAGTGCTTGGCCACACGTTCATTGGAATGAAAGTCATATCCAACGAGATAGGTAGATTTTGTGTGAGCAAAAAAGAGAAAGGAAGATTGCACCGAGAATCTATTTCAAACTGAATTCTCGGTTTGGGCATGAACGTTTCATTTTCAAACCATTTCATTTTGACAAAAATACTCATTTGATTATTAGGGGGTTCATTCAGATTTCACTGAGTTCTGGATGTAAAAGCTGACTTCATTCCAACGACGCTTTTTTGTGAGTGGCCACGGCGTTGATGGGAATAAAAGTCGTTGGGACGTGTGGTCAGGAACACTTATAATATAATATATAAAAAAGATGAATTCCTTAATGAAATAAAAAAAACCAACTATATCCAATTAAGGTCCAGTTATAGCTAAAGTGATGGAATTGAAATTTTCCAATCAGTGTTTTCAGTGATAGTTATAACTGGACAACTGGACATAGTTATAACTGACAGAAAAGATAACTTTGATACACGTCAATCTAAAGCAAAAACGAATGTACTGTAAAACTTTAATTTATATACAAGAATTATTTAGATAAGCCTGCTTGAACACAGAGCCTTATTACGGCCGTTGTCAAAGATCAATAATTGATAATTAATTATGCCCGAATGATGCAAGACACATGAGCATCATTTTTGTTTAACATACATGCAGTGCATTAGTGACTCCTGTCACAACATTCATCTAGCTGTGGTGGACGTTGGTGGTTGTTTATATTTATTTGAACATTTTACACAAATAATGGCTATCGTTGGATATGCGCGTTAACGTCTTGTGGTTCGTAATATAGGAGCATTCGTAAGTTATTTCACCGCAAAGTAAATGTTTTGGTTGTCTGTTCTTCCATCTTTGCTACTTTTGGTTTGTATTGGTCGATTTTTAAGCGGAATTAACGTCATAGTCCAATGATGCCAAAAATCTTAAAATTACGTTTTTTTTTCACTTTTGCAGTGGATTTAGAAATAGACACAACTGTAACAGCAATTATGCTTGCATATTTTACATGTATTCGCACTCCACATGAAAACTGTGTGTTCTATCTTTTCTGCAAAGAGAATTATCCACGTATGTTTAGGCTTTAAGTCCATTGTCCACCAGCAGTGGATCGGAAAACAGAAAACGTATAAACGCAGTTCATAGAATTACATCGCTTAGAGTATTCTGCGCCTTCAGAGTGGTTACAGGAAACGCCATCAGTGTCATCCCTAGCCGAATGCCTATCGATCTAGAAATAAAACGGAGTACGGCTCTCAGCGAAAACTAACCTGAAGAACCATCAAAGAGTTGATACACGAAGAATGGCAAAGCAGCTGGAACAACTCAACCAAAGGAAGATGAACGCATACGCTCATCTACGACATAGAAGAATGGGTCAGTAGAACACATAGAGAAGTAAAATTTTAAATGACGCAGTTTCTGTCGGGGCAAGGATGCTTTCGGGAGTATCTCCATAAATACAAACACGTGGGCAATACGGTTCTGCCCATACTGTGAGGAAAAAAAAAATAGAATGCTGAGCACGCCCTGACGGTGTATCGGATGTTCACGACGGCTAGGAACCTTCTTGAAAGAGAATTTGGCGGTCAAGTTGCACCGAGAGCAGTCTCAGTATTCATATGCTAACGTCTTTCGAAGCATGGGATACGGCGAACCAAATTATCACTGGGATGATGCTACAGCTCCTCTGAAAGAAAACAGCGAGCGCTGAAATCAGAAGAAATAACACGGTGAATACAAGCAGAGACATAACCACTGACCGAAACGGAGGCGGAAAAACAACAACAAAGGTAAACAAAAATGGGAAGAGATCGCTGTTGAGCTAATTAGCTTATCCACCATACCCAAAAACAAAACAATTCTACTGACGATATTTCGTTTTAAAAATGTTTTTTTTTAATGGAAATGACATATTATCCTTTTAACCGTAATATGGCTCACGAGCTCACCACTAATAATTGGAGGTTTGGCATCACTTGTTATGCGATCGAAACGTCAGCGCACATTTCTCAAAATAAATGAAGATGCTTTCCAAAACATTTATAAACGTTATGCCGGAAACAGATTATACACCAACAGCAACATTCCCGTCAACGTTAGGAATTGTTCCAAATTTGCAGCTCCGTCCGATGTTGTTAATGTGTGATGTTCACCGGCTATACAAAATATGTTGTTCTTGCATTCAATATCGTTTGTTCGCAAAATGAAACCAATTGACATACGAATAAGTAAATTTCTTTATTTTAAGGACGTTCTTAGAAAACGATCGATTTTAAAGCGTTACAATTAAAAAAAGAAACAAAATTTAATGGAAAATCCCCTTCTCCCTTCATTATCAACCACCAACAGACTTAAGACTTTTGAGCTGCTTGCTTTTCCTTCTTGGCGGCTTCAGCCTCGGCCTCTAGTTTCTGGTACTTCTTGATCAACACTTCCACCTCGGCGTTTGTGAGAATTTTAATCACCGTCTTGTCGTTTACTCGTGTCAATGTGGCCATTTCGACCTTTTCCGATGTCAGCTTGTTCGTGTCCAGTGTTTTGCTCAACACTTTCACAGCCAAATCTAGAGCTCCGGAAATTTTGATTTTCTCTGTTTCACTTATTTCTTGCTTCAACATAGACACGGCGGCACCAAAGTTGTTTCCAATGCAAGTGGCCTTCCAGCCGCCATAGTTGCCACTTGGGTCAGACTGGTACAGCTGGTAACCATAGTGCTTATCCCAACCCATGTAAAGGATTGACACACCGAATGGTCGCTTGCCACCGTATTGGGTGTATGCCTGCTTGATATCGCACAAATGCGAAACAAGTTGCTCGCATGGAATCGACTCACCATAGTTGAACTGATAACGTTGGGCAATCACTCGCAATTCACTGGTGAGAACATTGGCATCAGAGGTAATTCCAGCTACGGAACATGCCATATCGCTGCAGAACACAAAAGTAAGTTTAAATACGAGTTCACATCGATCTGTTGCAACTTACTTGTTGAGTTTGTAAATCTTCTCTGAAAACATAGCGCTGTCCAACAGTTTGTTTGTGTTGCGACGTTCTGCTGCTAGGAGAATACCATCCTCTGCTAAAATTCCAAGACAGGTACCTGCATGGGAGATGGCTTCCATAGCGTACTCCACTTGGTAGAGACGACCTAAAATTTGGACACCAGTAAATTTTGCAATTTCGCAAATAAAAATTAGAATTTACCTTCAGGGGAGAATATGGTGGTACGTGAATCATAACGCCGGGCCTGGAATCATATTAAGTGGAAAAAGTTAAGTTTTAACCGATTCTGACAGATGACCAAGCATTTTGATGGACAAAGGCATCATAACCTATGGCCCAAACATTTTCGCCGACAAGTTTTTAATTTTTATGATGGAATGTTCAGTTGCAATGGAGATATTTGATAACTAGTTTGGTGAAAACCATGTTTACTTACCATTGTGAGTGTTGAATGGTATTATTTATTAAAATATTTTAAATAAATTTGCGGTTGCAAGAAGTTCGCGACTTTTTTGCAAAACGACACGGATGATTATTACTTGTCATTCCTGTCAGTTTGCCGTCAAACAAATTGGTAGTTCGCCTCGTGAAGTTGGCTGAGGTTTAAATATTTGTTTAGTCATTTCACAAACCAGCACTTGCTATAAAACGGGTATGTTCGAAAGTAAGGGAGTTTGTGGAAAAACTAATGCAAATCGATTTTTTACTGTAAATGTTTTGATAATTTTGGTAAGATATCTTAGATAAAGCTCTATTTTCATTGGTCAATCGACTATTTTGACCATTGAGAACAGAGCTTCAATTAAGTAATTTTACTAAATCTGAAATTCGGTACACAGTCATTTTATGGAACAATGCAGAGTGAAGTATGAAGTTAATTTTAATTAAGACTTCAAAATCGATTATAATGTTACATATATTTGTTTCATTTTTAACTTTCTCTTACAAAGAGAAAGATATTGTTTTCGTGAAAATTTTCGACCTCGAGATTTCGATTGATTCTAACATTACGATGATAGCGGAGCCTAAAAAAGTGGTTTTTGGAATTCCGTCCGTCGGTCCATCGGTCCGTAATGGTCTCCCGATTTTCCGATTTTCTTCAAAATTCGTATCTAAGTTTGTTTTCGTCATAATTCTAGGCCATTTTTTTTGTTTGCTTTTAACCATGTTAATAACGGTACCTGCCATATACAAAATACACATAACCTCAATTTTCTCGAAAACGGCTCTAACGATTTTGATTAAACTTTATATATACTAAAACCATATTAGCTTCAACAAAACTGCATACCCAGTTTTTCGAGAAAATCCGTATAACGGATTTTGTCATTTAGGCCATATATAGAAAATTGATAATTTCTCGCAAACTATTAGGTCAAATTGAATGAAATTTAATATACATACTACTATTACAGCTTAAAGCAATTCCACATAATTAGTTTTAGCCCAACTATCACTAAACGGAATTTTCAGTTTTGGCCAATAACGGAAAATCATTATTATTCACATTGACATCGATTCCTTCAAATTTCGGAGTAAAACGTTCGTATAAACACATTTCGACATTATTTATATAATTTTAGCATCAATAATCAAAATGCGTACTATTTAATCTAACGCACAACTCGTTGTGAAAGAGAAAGTTGCGTACGACCCAGTCGTGCACCCACCACTCGTTTGCTTATGATGGCGGTTGTGATCGTATGGCCTGCTCTTTCTTTTGTTAACATATTCGGTTATGTTTATCGAATGCGACATGGTTTACAATTTGTATTAAATGTCTATCTCACTCTTGTTTATGGAGTGTTTTGTGATTATCTCTTGACTGAAAAAAAAAATGCAGAGAAGGTATAGTGCGTACCAAATCAGTTGGCCAACGGTCGACTGCGCAGAGAGAGGATTTAAGGGAAATTTAAGATATTTTACAGTAAATTTTAAGAGACATGCGCAGTAGATTGGCCAACTGATTTGGTACGGACTATACATGTGCGTTTACACCGAAACGAACCGAAACTCGTCATTTCGTTAACTAAATTCTACTTTGAAAATAAAATTGGGTTTCAGCCAAACTCAGCATTCTGGAATTTGAAATGGGCTTCAACCAACATGGCTCTCCAATTTTCCCAGTCCTTAGCTAACTGCCTCCAGTTGCGCACTTAAAGTTGGTTGAGGTTAGTTTTTACCTATGCGCGCCACTTAAGCCGAGGGGCTACTCTACTACGTCCGGCGTCTGGCTGGAAATCAAAGACTCTGAAGACGAAATATTAGTGTCCATTGGTTCTATATGTCTTATCCATCTTAAACGTCTAAAGCGGATTTTTATTTTGACCAGGTCTAGTAACTGTAGACTTCTTTAAATTCTTCGTTGAATCAAGGAAAACAGGGCATAAGAATTCATTTTCGCTCAGAACGTCCAAGGATTTCCTTTCACTTTCTTAATAGGCTCCATGCTTTGGTGCCGTAGATCGGGTCTTATGTTGGATCACCTTAGTTGCTCGAGTGATGGCTTTGTTACTGAAACGCCTTCTTAGCTCCCCAATAGCAGCTGACAGGAGCAACTCTTGTTTTTTTCTGAGGGGATGTCGTTGTTAGAGAAGAGCGGAGCCGAGGTTTATGACAGTGAGTGACCTCGTTTCAGTAAGGTTGTTGCAGCAACAATTTTCCATCGCCATCCTGCACAGACGGACGATTTTTGGCTGTATACAGAAACTAGGCTGGCTCTGCATAGTTTGTCTCTATAAAGAGGTGGGGCTATCGATTTTGACTTCTTGGGTTTTTTTTTCAGGATCTGCCGAAATGTGAAGATTTGATCAGTTGCGTACATTCCTGATCTTAAACAACAGTGATAAGGATCGATCAGGCTATTAATAAACGGTTTCAGCCGTGCACATATTACGGTAGATATAGATCTTGACCAGATCTAGCGCGAGGGTTAGTGGTATGAACAGCCAGACCTTCTGGGTTCGATTCCCAGTCATAGAAAAGAGAAGACATATGCCTCTACAGTTTTTGTGGATCAGGTAAACGAGGCTGAGGTTCCATTCTTTCATCCGACTAAATTCTGCTTATAAGTTGGCGTATGTTACTTACCAAATTATCTCGCTCGATATAGGAATGCCGTCATTTCCAGCAGCCTTATTGATCTTAAGTTTAGATATTGCTATCTTCACTTCATTGAGGTGGATTGGATGGTAATGTTTGCCGTCGAATGGTTCGTTCAGCTTGACAGTGGGAGATTGTTCGTCATCACCGTTTAACAGTCTGCAGAAGTGATTCTACAATATTATCGACTGTAACTATCTATTATCGGCAGGATTCTTGTTTAACACTTCGTAAACTTACAAAAATATGACACGTCTCTATATCTTCGATCGCACTTCTTCGGTGTTCTTCCTTTCTTCTTGGTCTAGAAATCAATAAATTAAGCAGCTCTCGTCTTCACCTGTAGCTTTGCTTTGTGGGATTTTGTTTTTAGCTACTAGTGGCTTTTTTTGTTTTTGTTTTTTGGCTTTTTTCGTCAAAACAGGCCAAAAACTGGTAGCCGGGAGAAACCTGTGGCTTGTTGATATCGTCGGCATTGATCTTCGACATCAAATTATGGTGGTTTTTCGCATTTGTTGTGGCGTGGTAGATATCCGCATTCTAATCTTGGCTGCAGCGATGTAGTGTTCTGAGCCGATGTTAGTCTCTCGGGATTTTCGAACATTAAAATACTGGATGCAAGCCTCATTGCTATAGACAATGTGGGAAATTTGATTGAACGTTTGTTGAT
Organism: Rhingia campestris; assembly: GCA_932526625.1. Lineage (NCBI taxonomy): Eukaryota > Metazoa > Arthropoda > Insecta > Diptera > Syrphidae > Rhingia > Rhingia campestris. The sequence goes on along the minus strand of OW052185.1, from coordinate 16,159,848 downwards.
CCGGAGACCACCATGCCCCTTTTATGAATCGTAAGTTGGCTATACGTAATGTTGTACAGCCCGTGTTTTCCGATACTACTGCTAAAGATATCGTCTCTTCCTACCTTCGGCTAAAATCTTGTTCAAGCAGACTTTCTTTATATCTTCTTTTCCTCCGTCAAAACTTCAACGTATATAAGGCTTATGTTGGCAAATTTGGCCTTGATGCAGATTCTTACAATGCATTAGATTTCTTGCCGAAGTCTGGCACTTATAAAAAATCCACATCCGAATAGTCGCTGTTTCTGCTCACAATAATAAGGATCGTAGTAGATGTCACAGTTTCTCATCCTCTTTTCGTCCGGCTCATCCCATCGTATGGCAGTAATGTCTGCTTTGGTTTACTTTCCCGCATTTCAGGTGCAGATGACCTTTCTGTTCGTCCCCCACCATATTTATTCAAGTGGCCCGACTAACTTTTGAGAATCCTAACTGTCCTGTGGACTTTTTCTTACCCACTATGGTCGCCTTATTTAGGTTTAGTTTCAATTGGGGCTACATACCACAAACCTGGAGGGAGGTAAACGTGGTATTTATCTCCAAACCAGGCAAACCAATAGAACTACCTAAATCTTACCGTCCAATAAGCTTAACATCGTTTTTCCTGAAAACAATGGAAAGAATACTATACGTACACATTAGAGAGTGCTTAAATGAAAGCACTCCTCTGCACCCATGTCGATTCGCCTACCAAAAAGGTAAATCCACGGAAGGAGCACATCTAAGTTTAACATCACAAATAAAAAGTGCATACGATAACAAAGAAGTAGCTTTATGTGCCTTCCTAGACATAGAGGGTGCTTTTGACAACATTGGATATCACTCCATATCAAATGCTTTGACTCATAGAAGAATAGATCACCCCACCATCAAATGGATCAAAGCGATGCTTGAAAGTCGGAAAATAACTACTTCATCAGCACTGACCTCAGTATCAGTAACAGCCGTTAAAGGCTGCCCTCAGGGAGGAGTACTCTCACCCCTACTATGGTCTCTGGTTATCGATAACCTACTTCAAGACCTAAGTAATGCAGGTTTCAATATAATTGGATACGCCGATGACCTAGTCATCATAATAAAGGGCAAGGAACCAAACGAGGTTACAACACGTTTGCACGTTTGCAAAACGATAGTCATAGACTGGTGTAATAAAGAAAGTCTTTCTATAAACCCCAGCAAGGCTATCATCGTCCCTTTTACAAAAAGGAGGAAATTAAATCTTACCCAAAAAAACTATGCTGGAACTCCCACATTAACAACAAAATTCAAAAAGCAACCAAAGCTTTCTGGGCTTTCCGAAGCATGTATGGTAAAACCTGGGGAATCTCTCCAAAGACCACACACTGGATCTACACGATCATGGTCAGGCCCATTATAACATACGCTTCAATAGTATGGTGGAACAAAGTCACCCAAAAAACAACTATAAATAAATTAAACAAGGTACAAGGGCTTGCCTGTCTGGGCATTACCGGAGCTATGCGTACCTGCCCCACGGCGGCTATGGAAGCCTTAATAGGACAAACACCCCTCCACATTTATATAAAAAAAGTGGCAATTCGCAGCTCAGCAAGTTTGACACAAGCGGAAGAATTAAACATTAGTGAACATCTAAAACTAATGGAACTTCTATCCGAAATTCCAGAACTTGACATGATCTGTGCGGTAACAGACCGCTTACCAAAGACAATATGCTTCGACAAAAGATTCTCAACGGAGATCACAACCAGAGAAGCATGGTGTAGCAACAACCCACCAAACTGCCTAAACGGCCTAAAGTGGTATACGGATGGTTCTAAAATGGACTCAGGGGTAGGAGCTGGTATACATGGACCAAATAAAAACATCTCAATACCTATGGAAAAAAAACCCTAGTGTATTCCAAGCTGAGCTCCATGCCATAAAAGAATGCGCAAACCACATACACAACTCAGGTATTAAAGGCGCAAACATCCATATATTCACGGACAGTCAAGCAGCTATAAAAGCCCTCAGCTCACACATCGTTGACTACAAATCAGTACTACACTGCTTCAACTCCCTCCAAACACGCAGTTCCAGGAACAAAACCAAACTACGGTGGGTCCCCGGACATAAGGGAATTGAAGGTAAAGCCGATGAACTAGCCAGAAAAGGTTCGGAAACCTCCTTCATTGGACCTGAACCCTCCTGTGCAATCCCCAAATCAGCCATAAATCTGTTCATAAAAAACTGGGAACAAAACAAATGTGTTTCATACTGGGGAAACATCTCAGGCCTAATACAGGCCAAGAGAGCTATTCAGCCCTTCAAATCAGATGCCAATAAGATACTAAATCTTCGCAGGCACGATATCAAAAACTTAGTAGGCTACTTAACTGGTCATCACGGTCTGCGATATCATCTAAATAAAATGCGTCTAGTCGACTCACCGGAGTGCAGACTATGTCTAGAAGAAGACGAAACAGCCGAGCATATCATATGTGAATGCCCGGCCCTTTACGGTATGAGAAGGGAATCTCTCTTCAGGGAATTTTTAAGTCCCGAAGAACTGAGGAAATCTTCGGCTGAAAGTATTATCAGCTACATTAGGAAAGTAGAAGCGCTACTAACCTAAAAAACATCTGACGGCAAGCACAATAGATCTTTAAGGTCGATGTATATATTACTCAATTACTGCTTAGGCAGGTAAGAATTTAAAAAACAAAAAGTGTCCTGTTGTTCAAATAAGTCAAAGCAGCTATGTCCAAAAGGTTTAATTAACTGTCAAAGGAGTCAAGCTGCGCTTTTTGCTGATGTAAAGATCAATTGGTGGAAGGTTGTTGTACGGTAAGAATGACGTTTTTCGTTAAATAGTTCTGTCGTCTCCAATACCTGGTTTATTAGGTGATATAGAAGATCCTTTATATCCAGATGTATGGGCGAGCAACGGATTTGAATCCTCATGTAGAAGTGAGTGATAAATCATATTTTAACGTCACAGACCCATGACCCGACTTAAAAAATGTCATATAACAGAGGAAAACTCTTCCTGTCAAACAACAATTTCCTTACTTCGCAGCTAATAATATTGATAAACTCCTTCATGCTTCATGAGAAGTATACCAGAAAGGGCTTTGAGATGATTCCAACAGATGTAAGCCTCAGCTTTCCGCTTTTTAAGTGAGGAATCGTGTTCACTTCTAGATTTTTCAGAGATCCCTGAGGGACTCGTAAGTTCAACACTCCTATTGGTTCGAGAATCGAAGAACTTTTCCATCTTTTTGATATGAACCCATCGCCGTTATTAAAAATACGCTTCAATAGTCAAGAACTCCATGTCCTTTATAAACCTTGCCCATTTAAAATCTATTCCATTCTTTTTTTCAATTAAATTATATTTAAAAAAATGTTTTATATTACAATTTTATTATAACCTTAAATAATATAAAAAATAAAATAAAATAATATAAGTAGCTATACTGCAGTCAGTTCGTCAGTTGAAATGTGAATAGGATTCGTAAATTCGATGTGATCTTTCGTTAAGGAGTCATCTGTAAACAAAATATTTGTTAAAAACTAGTCAACCGATTTTATTTAACTTCCTTATACCTTCGAGACTCCGTGATTCGTATTTAAGACTATTTATTATACTATTTAAAAAATCTTGTGTAATTGTTTCGGTAATATTTACAGGAGCGTATTGTGAGAAACTCCGACGTGATCGGTGGTCTTCAGTGGCAGTGGTGTCACGCTTATTCCTAAATAGCGCCAAACTAATATGCGACTGAGTTGAAGCTATATTGTTGGCTCCAAACTCCAGGCACTTTCCATTAACACAGTACCGCTTATCAGTGGCTGAGCATTTTGTTCCAAGCGGGAAATGTCCATAGTTACCATTTACTATGTAATATCTATGCTCTAGGATCTCATCCTGGCAAGCGACACGGCAACTTCGATCTGGATCGTAGACGCTTGGTAGAATTTGCATACCATAACCGGATAATCCTCGTACTTTTAGTTTGTATCGTCCGCAGATGGACTCGGCATAGTCCGTGGTAGATTGCAAACGATCACAAGGCTGCAAAGTGGAGAGATAAAGTCAAATGATCGATAGATCATATATTCATGAGCAAACCTTAACATTATGGGAACACAGCTGAATGCTATTGGCTCTTGTCTTTCTGGATGAAATTACTTGAACTCCTTTTGAATTCTCCATACAATTAGAGTGGCAGCCAGACTTGACCTCCCATTCATCTTCAGCCGGATCCTTTTGATTTAAGCTCAGTGGATATTTCCATTGACTTCGGTACGGTTCTGACTTCCACTTGGTGGATGTTTGAAAGTTTCTACCAATAACTTCTAAAATAATGACGAGAGTTGATATCTAACTCAGTTTTTTTTTTCATAAAGCTATACCAACCGTTTTCGAATTTACTTCGAACTGGAGGTGGAGCTCCCCGCATCGTTTTGAAATTTCTTATCTCTTCCGAGTGTTTGTAAACATTGTTCGACCTCCGTGACTCTTCCTCGGCCATCCTCGGTGGTGGGCAATAATACGGATCGATCTTAAAGTAATTCTTTGTTGAATTGTCACAAGAGAACCTTTCACATCGGCCATCGATGCAATAGGAGGTGTCATCGAAGTTGTACTCCTTCGATCGACATGTGGTACCATGTGGAAATATCCAGTTACGAGATTTCGTGCCATTTGACAATGTTCTACAGTGAACCTTACACGATTCCTCTTTGAAATGAGATTTTAAGTAAGAAAGGTCTTGAGAGAATTTTTAAAGGACCTACCTATATCCCCGACAATTTGCAAACCTTCGCCGGTCAGATCTGTATCGAATTTCTTCACCCTTTCGCAGATTGTTGATGCGAAATCTTCTATTGTCGTTTTGGGAATTTTGAGACAGTTCTTGGTAGCGCATGATTCAAACCGTTTATCCGTTCCTTGACAACGGCGTCTATTTAAGAAAAAAAACATTTTGAGAGGACTGTATTCATTGTTGTCTCAATAACTCTCACCTATGATCCAAGCAACTCCTAACAAATGTCTTCAGTCCTGTGCTTCCCTCTCTCAAACGCCCAGATGCACCGTATAAGCATCCAGAATCACAGTCACTTGCATCGCCCCATTCACTCCATATAGGTGGCTAAATAAGGAGAATATTATAAAATCAAGGCTCCCAATTACCTACTTCGAGCTTACCTTATTGTAATTACTGTAACCTTGTGTCAAATGTGCCAATTTGTCATTGCTATCCAAGAAGCTCGCCTTGTCATTCTGTTTACCAGCATTGACTTGCTTGGCCGTCGAATGTGCTTCCATATAAATTTCTTTCTTTGAACACACCCCATTTCGGCACCACTGTCAAAATCGTTATTACCCACGGCTAAATCTGGACTGTCAATTCAAACTTACCATCATTTCACCACAATCGGTTCCCTCCAAGGCTGGATGTGATGTCCAAGTATATCGATCCCTCTGACAATGTAAATCCCGACAAATATCCGAGATGATTTGATTATGTGATTTAACACTGTCCTTGCCATATTTCAGCATACACTGCTGATCTGCATTAAAACGCTCACCAGGTAAAATCCCCTCAGCGTTGTGATCGTAGCCATTACCAAATTGGCCGCGATCAAAGAGACACTTTGATTGACTTGATCTAAAAGGAGTCGATGTTGGTTAGGGTAAAGAAGAAATGTATTGCCACACAACTTACTCCAAAAAAGTATTCAGGTATGTCCTACTGCATTTAGACCATGTGGTTTTACCGCTGCCCAGAGTTGGTGACATGATAAACAGGCTCGGATCACAGCTATTCTCATTCGTATCGTGACGCATTCCAAGACTGTAATCATGAAATTAAGTGGTGAACTTTTCAAAAGATTGAATTTATTTACTTGTGACCGATCTCATGTGCTACGACAAAGACACTCTCAAAGTGCTTTCCTTCGTTAATGGTGCAGGATGATGTCATGGTACACATTCCAGCAACTGGAGCCAGTCCGACAACTTGATTGCTTCGTTTACCATTTTTGCTAATCACATACAAGTCCAGACCTGGGAAATACAAATTTTGATTCCATAAGAGATTGTTAAGCTTTAGTTTATAGTCCTATCCCAGAGAATAAGAACCGTGCAATGATCATAGTTCTATCATAGGGCCCGGGACATGAATATATAAACTTGAGTTAGGTTAAATATCCTAGTGAATAGTTGTCGATGACGAGGATAGGACAGGAAGTAAAACCAAGGAGCTGATATCACAACCACATACCACACCGACAAAACCATGCTCATATCCTATGCGGGTCAAGCAAAAATGAACTTAAGACTATGAGAATGTTTCGAGCTAACTTGACTTTAAAGGCTTACATGATCTACGAAGTAAAAGTATTCACACGGCCCTTTATTGGGGTTGTCAGCTTGCGAGGTCGATCTTGGGATAGTGAGACGAATCAATCACGTAAAGAGTCACACAAAGGTTAAACCGAAACGTGAGTTTTCTAAGCGTTTCAGAGTACTGGGCACAATTTACGAAGTTTGAGAACAAGGCTGTTCCCTTTTGCAACGCACATTCCTAGAAAAGTCCCGATTGCAAAACTCAATAAATTCAAAAAGCCCTTAATAGAGATGGCTCTTTAAGGGGTCATCGAGCCGGTAACTGCCCAGTTTGTCATAAAAAATACAAATTTTTGGCGCAACAATCTTGTTAGTACCCAGGACCTAGCTTTTTCCCATTTAGTAGTTCACGTGTACCTCTGGCACGATGAGAGTTTGCCTATTGGATTCCGCATAAACAAGGAGATCCATTTTGCTGAACCCAAACGGCTAAGTGGAGATAAGCTATTCTTGACAATGGTCACCATTTCAGGGTCACCCAATGGTCACCACTTCAAAGAAAAATGGATACATCCGCGTCTGTATTCACTTAACCCAACTTAACAAGTTTATGAGGAGTGAACGTCATCTAATGTCTTCTGTCAAACAAATTGTAGGTCAATAGGCAGGAGCAATGTTCTTCAGCTAAGTGATGACGAAAATTCAACCACAAACTATACGAACTGTACAGCGACATAGACCCGGTCAAAAAACTCCGTATTGGACGTTTGAGATGGCTGGGACATATCGAGCGAATGAACAATAATAACCCCACTCGCGGTGTCTTTGATTCCCAGCCAAACGTCGGATGCAGTTCAGGAAGACCTTAACTGGAGCGCACAAGTAAAAACCGACCTCAACCAAGACAATTAGCTAAGGACCAGGCTCATTGGAGAGACATGTTGCTTGAAGCCCAGGTTTATTCAGGCCTGTACTGTAAGTAAGTTAGTAGTAAACTTACGGGCCACAGGATCTGCTGTAAAATAGGAGAAACGCGAGCCTTGTTTGCGCTAACAAACACTCATTTTGAAAAAAAAAAAAAATCATCCTCTACGATCCATGGATCGCTGCTTCCAGTTGTCTAGACCAAGCGCTCTGGCATCCGCGATGGCTTGGTCTTTGAAACGGAGATTCGGTCTTCCTTGCCTTCTCGAGCCTGGGGGCTGGGATTCGAAGATCCTTTTAGCTGGAGCATTATTGTCCAATCGCTCGATGTGGCCGAGCCAATGTAGTCGACGTGTTTTGGCTTTTTGACAGTTTATGGTAAGTAAACTTGGAGGACTATACTTTCAACTTACACAGGTAGTTTGACAGCTGACAGTTTATGGTTAGTAAAATTGAAGCACAACACTACCCACCTACACAAGTGTATCAAAAATGAACCGTTGAAACGTGTGTCCATAATAGTCAAAATACAGGGGATCAGAATGGGAACATAATGACTTCAGTGTGGCGGGCTAGAGGACACTCAAATTCAAAGTCCCGTTTTTCATACCTAAATTAACTAACTATGGACAAAAAGTAATCATGAAGCAGTTTTTTAGTGGAGGAGTGTGCAAAAAAGAATGGTTGGAAAAAGGACGTTGGTGTGTTGTCTGTCAATAAGTAAATTTCGGTACGTGGGATTGCGTGTGAGCAATATCAAATTATGAAACTCATCGGTGAGTCCAGGAAAGCAATATCCAATGTTGTAAGAAATCAAACGAAAATTGCTACATTGCGCAAAACTTAAAAGGAGAAGTTTGCAAGCGGAGATTACAAAACCCCTCTTAACACATTTATCCCAGCTATTGGTCGTGCCATTCAAGGTGCAACCAGTCACCATTTGGGACAGAAATTCTCCTAGATTCTTCAACTTGCTTTCCAGGGTCAAGAAACCGAAAGAAAAAAAACCGTCTACCGGAATATGTCGAAAACCAGGGTATTGTTCCTTCCCATGTGGAAAGAAGTTTCCAAATTGAAATCAAAAGGTAATGCTGCCAACCATGGTATTGTACTACTTCTGCATCCTGCCTTGCATCCAGGCAATCATAGTACCATGCAGCATCAGTGTCATAGCTGCAAAAGAAGGAGAAGAGCAATTGTGGTTACGGTGACCGTATTTGCTGCAAAGGTAACGATAGGGATAACTATTCACCAGGCTGGAAATTCAACCAGGTTGAAGGTATCCTAATTCGCCTTTTTATCCAGATCTAAGGAGATGAAGGCCAATCATATGCTGACAGTAGGTCGTGATACTGGCGAAAAATGATGTCTCTCCAGGAAGAACGCTGAGCAGAAGATTTCCTAACTCCACGAACCGATATTCGGAGTATTCTCGCCGAACATAGCAAGATCACTAAGAATTGGTCTGATGAAGTTACCCGGCAGTTAAGAATATGTAGCCCGGTGGAAAATGTTATTTGCATGTGTTACGGTCTCTTCGTTTAGATGGCCTTGACTAAGAGGTTTAGTTCGAGCTATAGCTCGTCGAATTTGTAGCTTAACCTGAGCTTAATCTCGAAAAATAAAGAACTATAGATCTAGAATTCTAGATCTTACAAATTCAAATTTGTTTTCACATGAAAAGTCATAAAAAAGAATGAGCTATGAGCATGTACAGACCCGGTTTTACAGAAATGAAGGATACAAGGCTTTCGATGCTGGTAATGATTGTATAACACGCAAAGCAATATATGCTATGGAGACAACTCTGTTGGAAAAGACACATGTGACAGGATGATCAAAGAAATGTGCAAATATCCTGGTAGCTAAGGAAATAACTGCAGGGGGATTAAAAATCGTCTATAGAAACTAAATACACATAGTTTGGATAAAACAGAGCTCCTAAGCGGGTAAAGAAAATCACAAGGAGTATTTATTTATTCAAGTTATCAATGTTTTCTACAACCCATAGAATAAATAAACTCACCTGTCAATATCACAGCGTGATCATAATGAAGCGCATCCGAGTCAGACGGTGGATTAAAGTTCCTCTGCCACATGCAGAAATTATTCAAATAAGTATCAATATCACTGGACTGTATCAAGTCCTTAGGCCGTGGATGCAAGATCTCCAGCCGCTTTAGCACGAAATTTATTCGATGTCCCAACGATGGGTGGTTATAGAGCAGTTGCACTCCATTTATCATTGTCAGGACAAACCGAATCAAATTGCTTTCGGTATTTCTGGGGAAGTTCTTCGCCATGTGGTTGAACAAATCCCAATCGACAAAGATCGCAGTCTCAATATGCAGCACCTGGGGTACCTTCCATTGTGCACCGTCTATGTGACGCTTACGACGTCTTCTGCGTCGTTGCCTGTGGCTGTGATTACTGCGTCCCAATTTCGCCCAACGATTGTGTCCTTCCCTGTGGTGATGCATAGTACTCTGATCTCGTGATGAATGTCGTCGTGGTGGTGGTGCATTAAATGCCTCTTTATGCGGCTCAAATTGTACGTCGCCAGAGATATCGACATCTGAATGAAGCCCACCATTGAATTCCATTATGATGTGGTTTCCATCACCGAATCTCTCGGGCAAGGGATGCACGATATAGTGGGTATCATTGTGATATACAATACCACGCTGTAGACATAGAAGTGATCGTGATAAACGAAGCGTTTAAGAGGCGGTAGCACTACTTACCAAACTGGACTCATCACACAGGTCAAGGGCTGAGTTAACGTTGCGGTAAAAGCATTTCTCATACCCGACGGCCAATTTATGCGAGTCCTCGATGAACTGTGAAGTGTTTGCATTCCGTCGGATATAAATGAATGCATCGTCGATCAACTTCTCGGCCCGCTGCAGCTTCAGGTCAACCAGTTTACCATTATCTAAGGGGCGATACATACAAAAATGAGATGCAAATACAGACACGGTCCACTTGAAATTCTAGCCTTAAACACTACATCGATGCATCTATTGTAGGGAAATCGCAGTTTGCCCCTTTTTTCTTCTGCATCCGTACTCACCTTGGATCTGCAGCGAGATATCTTTTTCACTTTGGGTAGATCGTTTATGACGCTGGCGATCACGACGTTCTATTTGAACCAATTTGACTTCGCCTTCTGCAAAAGAGAACAAAAAGGCGATCTTAAGAGGGTGATACACAGTTTCATGAATGGGATGAGAGGAGAGGGAATAAGCATGTGGAAGACATTATCCAGATTGTTGAATGGGCAAATTGGTCTCTCCACTTGGAGAGTCTGTACTCGTAGTCGATGTTATTCACTTTTGTTCTGTTCGTATGGTGGAATCACGATGTTGAACTTGCCGCCAGGAATGTATGGCGTAACTAATCGTCCTGCGTGTGATTGCTGCTGGTGGTCAAGAAATTGCCAACCGCGTCGCAGATCTTCCACTTGGTCGTGCTGCTCACTTTAAGCGGAAAATTCTATCAATCAATAGTAAGGTATGGGCGCATGCGCACAGGTAGTCATTTGTTCAGTCACTCTGGCGAATGGGTAATTTACCGAAGCAACGTCGTGAGCAAACCGCGCAAGTTTCTTGGTTGGTAAGTGCTCACAGAAGTGGTGTGTTGCTATGCTTACGTCGCTTTGATAGTTTAATTAGCAAATCAAATGTGTTACACAAAAGTTTTCTTTTATTTTGAATTTTTTTAAACAAATTTAACACGAAATTGTGGAAGATTTGCTTTGAATTGGCTTAGGCGGCGGTGCACGATAGACATGGATTTGCCACAAAGTGAGTGTTAAATTAATTCAACTGCCATTCGTTTTTCTTGTGCTTGTTCTTGCATGAAAGAAAACATAATTGGAGCATTAAATAAATCGAATCATTGCATTGGAAGCACTGGTTGAAGTTAACCCGACACAGTCTTACTAATTAGTTATTCAAATTTTTGTTTGTAATATTTTTTGTTTAATATTTATGCATACAAAATCATTTACGCATAATAGTCCGTCCGTTTCTATACTTTTCACAGACTGGCGATTGATGTTCGGCCTGCTGTCAAAAACACGGGCCCGGTCTTCCAGAAATAGAAAACTTTTGTTTCAAAGCAATCAAGAGCCTCGGAAATGACTGATTTTATTATTGAGGACCATGCTAAACGAAATAAGAAAATTTTCTTACATAAGGATCAGAAGCCCTAAACTGCTACAAAGAAGACATTACTGCCATCCAAGAAATATGATGTGGAAAAGGAAGGCGAAAAACTGTGACATTTACAACGTTCTGTTGTATAGTGAAGAGAATCATCGAATATAACAATTTTTAAAGGTGACAGACTCATGCCCAAGAAGTCTGTCGAAGAAGTCTACTACGAAGACTTCAGGGAACGCATTTTGAGAATTCGAAAATGGAATATCTGGCATTAAAAGCCTATACAGGGTCTCAAACTCAGTTTCTACATTATTTTGTGTGTGCGGAGTTATATTTTTACTGCAAAAAATAGGACCTCCAACTTTAACGCCGATTCGGGACGGCAAATGTGAGAATATTCAGGCCTTTAAGAGGAGGGGCAGTGGAAAAAACCTAGGTGTTCTTACTTTCGGGATTTGAACCGAGGATTCCACGAAGTTTGTGCAGTGGTCTAGTGGTTAGTGCAATGGACTTCTAGACTTCTCACATGCTCACGCGGAGAACCACCACTTGACTTGAGACGGCTTCTACGAGCTACTCGACAAAACGTACGTGTCTGCCAAAGTATGATGCTAAAATCGTGCTGGGTAATTTAACGTCAAGGTAGAAAGAGAGCACAGTTTTTCACAACACCACGTCTGGGTGAGAACTTAGGCTAATTGACTTCGCTGCGAAACGAAATACCACTATAGTCAGCAAACTCTTTTCTTAGCATAAGAGGATATGGTGGTTTCCGGACCCTTGCCCTAGGGTTATCTGATAAATTGGAGCTTGCCCTACAGGTTGGGCCTGTGCCGTCAGGGTAACTTATTTACTACGTAAAAAATAGCTACTTATGAGAGAGACAACAGCCTTAGATAACAGATCCCCTCAAATGTCAACCAGATCCGGAACGTCCACCGACAGCGACTTACGAGTATGCACCTGGAACGTACGTACGCTGTACAACCCAGGTGCAATAGTAATCGACTTTAAGCCGGTTAGTGATCGCCTGGCTGTGATCCGCATCAGAGCACGTCCCTACTGATGAAACAAGGAGGAATAATAAGGAACCAGTCCGGAATACGATGTGAAAATCTTACTAGGTGGTATCAAGCGAGAATCGGTAAGGAAAACATCTTCCGCGTTGGGAAGCACAGCCTCTACAAAACGGCAACCGATAGTGGCTTCGAATCCATACAGCAACCATCTCCAGATGGTCGATCCACTAACCAAATCGACCATGTGCTCATAGATGCGAGGGATCTATCTGAATGTACACAAAATCAGAGGGCCAAACGTCGAATCTGACCATGTTCTCGTCGCAAACAAATTCAGAGCCCGGCTGTCCAAAGAGAAGAAGCTACAAATTCTGCAAAAAAAAGAGACTTCAAAAGAGACATAAGAGGCAGATCTCAAAGCGTTTCAATGCAAAACCCAGACCACGCGTGGGAACAATAGAACACACAGCATCCCAGCTCAGGGTAATCAAAGAGTCTCGCGACAATGAGAAGCTGGTAAGAACCCAGGCTTGACGAAATAACAGTGGCAACCCAGTCACTGACGCGCAGGGAATCGTAGATTTATTAAGGGCGCATTTCCAGCAGCTGCTTAATGGGCATAATGTCGAGAGAGTGATAGCCTATCTCAAGTCAACGAAGAGGTAACGCTCCAGCCATCACTCGTTTTATAAATTATAACGTCACTGTCAACTAGTGTTGCCAGATTTTGCTCCCAGCTTGACGGGACATTTGCAAAAATATGGAAGAAAAACCGGGATTTCCAAATTTCTCCCGGGACAAAATTAAAACTCATAATATACCTATTGAAATATTTTTTTTTATTTAAATATAAATATATGCGTGTTATTTGTTCTACGTCTTCTGTTGCATTATTTCTCTATAAGACTTGGCATTCCTTATCAGATTCTTGAAACTGAAGGCCTTATTTTAAATATTCTCTCAACTGCTGCCCCTAAAGATAAGAATATAAAAGTTACGTGTTTGTTAAGTTCTTCCCACTCCAGTTCTTAAGCTTCAAACTGTTCTTGCAAATCGGATCTTATTTGAGCTGATCGGCTGAAGTAACTGCATATCCCAACTAACAATTATTCCTCTATAAGGCACAAGCATTTATTTCTGTAGGCCTTATATAGTACTTGTGCGCGGAGGTTGAGCATGTTTGCGGTTGATTGTTTGGGTAGAAGCCTGTTTAAGATATTATGCAGGAAAATTCACAAGCATAACCGAAGTTATGATAGTATAACCTCTATAAGGTTGTTTTTAAGCTTCCGGAGATGTGTGTACATAGAGCTTACGAATGAAGGCTTAAAAAGGTTAAGGTTAAAAGATCGGGAGCCTACTGGAGAATGAGTCAACACGATTCAAGTACTTCGTAGTACTTACTCGTCGTGCATGTTCCAGAGTACAGTCTAGTGGATAGCGTGTTGGGCTACCGTGCGTATTCTAATATATTTGTGGAATTTTTTGCAGCATTGTGTAATATGTGAACTGGGTAGCCTGCTATTATTATTTTATCGTTGTTCGCAGCTAAGATTTTGTAAATGGAATAGGTTTTTTCCAAGTTTAATTTTTTTGTTATCAGCAGAAAATAGCTATGGAAAGCCCACTTTTTATAAAGTTTGTTAAGGTCAAATTACAATGCAGTCAGTGTGTTGTAAATAATAAAAGAAGCTGGCTCTAGTTTTCCTTTTTTGTGACTGTGTCGCTACCCGGGACAAAAGCTGTCCCGGCGGGACACCCGAAAATATTTCTTAAAGCCGGGACGTCCCGGGCAAACCGGGTCGTCTGGCAACGCTACTGTCAATCGAACTGACGGGCTCAGTGGCGCGATGGTTAGTGCGATGAACTGCCGCGCAGTAGGTCTGGGTTCGATTCCCAGCCGTAGCAACACCTAAATGATTTTTCACTGGCCCTTCACTCGTGATGATCTGGTAAATCATCCGGGTAGTATCAATTGTCAAGAAAAGCTTATCTCAATTTTTATGCCGTTCGGATTTGGCATAAATGAGTAGGGTCTGCCATCGTGCAAAAAGTACACACGCACACATGAATGGTTGTGAGAAAGCTAGGCCCTAGGTACTAACGACCCTGTTGTGCCAAAAATGTGTATGTGATGTGTGTCTACAAAACTGAAGATATGTGCTCCCGAAATGTTTACTCAGCTATAAATGAGTCAAAGAGATTACACATTTTAGCAGTTATCAGTAAATGTCATTTCAATCAGTCTCGAAACTAAGATGTTTTCCCCAATAAATTGATCCTTCAAAAGTGTGATTTTTCTTTAATGTATTTTTAACTCAAAACAATGCGTTGAACATTATGGCGTTTTCCATTGGGAAATCTAGATTTTGATCTGAAATTTGATCTTTTTGAGTGTCAATGGAACACGATTCAGATTTTTGTTTGTCATTGTATTGGTGTCATTTCGTGTCTCTGAAGTTAGCGTCGGTGTAGCTGCCAACATTAAAAACATAACAAAAAATTGAAAATACAGAAATTATCTTCATCTTTTTCCGAAGACGAATTTAATAGTTCACGTATAACTTTATTTTCTGTGTCTATATCCATTAAGAAATCCAAATGCAAATGTTGTTTTTCACAACAAGTAATAAATCAAAATGAAAATCACTCTAGTCAAACTGACAGCTATCATTTGTATTGGTATTGGTAAATCTGCAGAAAATTACAGATTTGCAAAATTTATCTAAGATCATAAAATAAATCAATTTTTTTGCCCAATGGAACACAACAACTGTCAAAATTGGTCTTTTGACAGCTTCAGATCAAAAAAAAAAAAAACGAGTGGTGGGTGCACGACTGGGTCGTACGCAACTTTCTCTTTCACAGCGAGTTGGGCGTTAGATCAAATAGTGCGCATTTTGATTATTAATGCTAAAAATTATATAAAATGTCGAAATGTGATTATACGAACGTTCACTCCGAAATTTGAAGGAAACGGTGTCTATGTGAAAAATAATTATTTTCCGTTATTGGCCAAAACTGAAAATTCCGTTAAGTGATAGTTGGGCTAAAACTAATTATGTGGAATTGTTAAAAACTATAATAGTAGTATATATATTAAATTTCATTCAATTTGGCATAGTAGTTTGCGAGAAATTAACAATTTTCTTTATATGGCCTGAATGACAAAATCCGTTATATGGATATTCTCGAAAAAACTGGGTATGCAGTTTTGTTGGAACTAATATGCTTATAGTATATATAAAGTTTAATCAAAATCGTTAGAGCCGTTTTCGAGAAAATTGAGGTTATGTGTAATTTTTATATGGCAGGTACCGTTATTAACATGGCTAAAAGCAAACAAAAAAAAATGGCCTAGAATTATGACCAAAACAAGCTTGGATACGAAGTTTGAAGAAAATCGGTCACGCCGTTTAGGCTGGGGAGACCATTACGGACAGACGGACCGACGGACCGACGGACGGAATTCCAAAAACCACTTTTTTAGGCTCCGCTATCATCGTAATGTTAGAATCAATCAAAATCTCGAGGTCGAAAATTTTCACGAAAACAATATCTTTCTCTTTGTAAGAGAAAGTTAAAAATTGATTTATTTCGCAATGGAAAACGCCATTAATTTCATGAGATAAATAAGTGGTCTGTTATCTGTGGATGACATTTGTCGAAATTTTCTGTGACCCATCTGTATGAAGTTAAGAATTTACCTGGCGCGCAGAATAATGCCTGAAACACATGTGCAGTGGTTCTGCATGCAGTGCGGCACGCAGTGGAGCAAGCAAAACACACGTGCATTATTTTTTTGTTTGACATACATGCAGTGCAGTGGCTCCTGTCAACATTCAGCTTACTGTGGTGGTGTTTGGTGATATATAATTGCCTCATAGACATAGTGCATCTTTATTTGAAATAAATAAAAAAATATCCATATGGTGGGAACTTGGGTTTCAGTTGGTTGAAGCATTCATTCCAAATACACATTGAAAAAAGCAATCTCATCTTTGATACTTTACTGGATTTACGTAGGTCATAATAAGATTGAATATGTTTTTCGTTCAGTAATTGCTTCCTCCATCAAGCCATTCAAAATGGAAAAAAATTTGATGTATATACATTTGTTTTGTTATGGCATTCATTTGTTTTTGTTTTTTTATGCGGAGTAAACGTCATAATTCAATGATGCCAAATATCTTAATATAACGTTTTTTTTCTTTTGTGTTGTGGTGCCATTAAATTTTTGCAGTGGATTTAGAAATAGAGACAACTTGCTGTACTTCAACGATTGCAGATTTTACATGTGTTCGCTCCCATTGAAAACTGTGTGTTCTATCTTTTCTGCAAGGAGAATTCTGCACATGTGTTTCAGGCATAATGCTTTTATCTCTCTTTTAGATTTTGTTTTGCGTTTTTTTGTTTTCTATGCGAAATAAACGTCATAATTCAATGATGCCAAATATATTTTTTTCTTTTGTGTTGTGGTGGCCATGACTTTTGCAGTGGAAAGAAATTTTGCTCTTTCGTACAACAATTTGACAGCTGTGTACATTTAAATTTGTAAGTTCAACGACCTCCACTCTGACAATCGCTTCCATTCACAGAAGTATATTATGGTCAACTTGAGTAATTGACAGTACTGAAGAAAACTAAGCGTAGAAGGTTAATCCTTAAGCCTTCTGTTAACTTATCGAAAGAGGCAAATGTAATTCATTCGCTGTCGACATTTTGTACAAGAAGAACGGGTAAACAAAAGTCCAAATAAAGAAATCACTTTAAATCTTGAAAATCAAAGTAAATTAGTACAAAAAAGCAATTGTTACTGTATTGCAAATCAGCAGTTGTCATTACAATTTTCGAAATGGAAATTGTCCTTACAACACTACCTACTGCAAATTTTTGTTATTTTGTTTGCTAAATGAAAACGCGCATAGTTTAGTTCCCTGCGGGTAGCAGAGAAACCTTGCAATTAGTTGGTAAACTTACTTGTATCAGCCTTTCCAAATATCAACTCCTTCTCATGCTGCTCCAAATGCTTATGTAATGAATTGGCATCAATCTGAAAGAAAAAAAAAGTACAACATTAATGGAAATCCAGTGTTTCAACTTTCAAGCATTTAACAAAACGTTCTTCATCTCAATTGACACGCTTAAATTAATCTCCCGAACCTTTTGAACGAACTTTCACTTTTGTACCCGAACAATCCGATCGATCAAGTGCTGCCAAGTTCCTACACTCTTTGTACTTATTACATCTTAATTACAGTAATTTACTTGGAGAAACCTTAAGCCCACTTGATCTGTATTATATCAGACCACTCCTATGTCACTATAAATGACAATCATATCTTGTCACAGAGATGCCTAGCATGACTTAAAAGAGTCTGAATTCATCGCTTAAATCAATTGAATCCACAATCGCATTATGTTTTAGCGCTCACTTGTCCATCCGACCATGAAGCTTCAGTCGTATGTATAGGGTATACGCATGTGCAAACCAACAAAAACGTTAAATACCTCTAATAGTCGGCTTTGGTTTAAAGCCTCCCAATAGTTACACTCTGTACATGGGTATCCATCTGTTAGATAGTAACGCCACCGACCCTATCATCATAAAACAGCTGACTCCGACTTAGCCTCACTTGAAGCCTTGATGGGGGGAGGGGAATATGCGCACGCAAACGCACTACAAGTGAAATTATTCCGATTGCGATTGCGTGACATACCGATGAGTACCTAAACAGAAATCTAGATGAGCACAAAAGCTTCCCGACCACTGATGCGTTTATCTGCTGGCGATTAGAAGTGGATCTCGGGCCGCAAAATTGCCCGCGTGTAACGCTCTGCGAATGTAGTTGCAAATGGTTTTGTTGTTGTAATTGTATTTTTGCAGAGTTAAATATGGCTGCTCTCGTACTCTGGTGTATCTGAGAGTATTTGAACGTTCTAAGGTCAACGTTTTGTAGTATGCTGTTTAATTTATGGCGATGAAAATGTATTCAATTTAGGGAAGATAATTTGAATGTGCGGCAACCTTGGCAGGTGCGGTGGATAACTTTTTTTTTAATCAGGTTTGTCTTTTGATTTTATCTTAATTGGACAGTTGGACATGTTTTTTTATGTGTTCACGAGACACATTGGAATGGGCAGGTATTTATGTTTTACACTTAAAATTTTGTAAATAGAATGGTTTACTGAGTTTTGATTGGTTTATGGTGTTTGTTGCGAAATTAGAGGCTAATTTTAAGACTTTTACGTTCAAAGTGTCGTAAGGTCATGAACTGGGTTGGCGTTTGATGGTAACTTGAATCCCAGATTGAGGGCCAAGTTCATTCCGGACTGTAGAACCACTTAAGTAAGAAAACTTTTGCATTATATCTAAGAATCATTTACAGAGTTCTTCAACCGGTGGCCAGATTGACTTGGCAATTTGTAGATCTTCGGATCTGTTTAGACCTATGAATGAATGCATAGTTACTGACAGTGAATGTACCAAGAGAACGTTATTTACAATTTTTGATTGAACGCATCAATCCAAGTCAAATTGAGTGGGCGCAAGATAAGTTGCTATCGTCTTGCGCACTATGCTGGATAAAAAGCCCAGTTTCTAAGAAAATTAAAAATGTTTTTTCGATGCCCCGTAAAGCAATTAAGTAATAAACAATTACCCCCGTTTTACTAGATGCTTATTAGCTAATCAGGGGGCTCAGTGGCGCGATGGTTAGTACGATGAACTGCCGCGCAGGAGGTCTGGGTTCGATTCCCAGCCGTAGCAACACCTAAATGATTTTTCACTGGCCCTCCTCTCGTGCTGATCTGACAAATCATCCGAGTAGTATCAATTGTCAAGAATAGCTTATCTCAACTTAGCCGTTCGGAGTCGGCATAAAACAGGAGGTCCCGCCATCGTGCAAGAAGTACACACGCACACATGAATGGTTGTGAGAAAGCTAGACCCTGGGTACTAACGAGCCTGTTGCGCCAAAAATTTGTATTTGTATTTTTATTAGCTAATCAATAACTAATTTGACAGTTTTCCTCATAAGAAATATTCGCGCAAATGTCAAGTGTTGTCACTGATTAGCTAATCAGCATTTATTAATAAGGAGGTAGGACTATGAATAAGGACATCCAATATACGACCCTGATCAATGTTTCAAAGGCATATTAGAAATACGAGGCTTAAGGCCGTGTGTCAATTGCGTTAAGAAAGGGGTTAAATTTTATCTACTGGCTAATTTTTGACGCTTCTGCTGTGGCAAACACAATTTGGCTTTTTGCTGTGTGAGTTGGATTAAATGGGATATTATGTCAAAAATTATCCACTGACTAAAATTTTAACGCAATTGACACACGGCCTAAGGCTGAAATATAATAGTCGAATTGTTCACCTCTGTAAACTGTAAATGTGCGAATATAAGGAAATTATAGGTCCGTTCGGGTTCTCATGTGCAAGAGTAAATATGAATAAACTTTGATGTGAAAAAGATGAACGAAGATAAAATGCAGTTCCTTTAATTTTTTCTCAATTTGTTTCATGTAGAATTACGGACAAAAGGTGAGTGAAGTGGGGTGAGGAGTTTGACAGATATCAACAAAATAATTCTTCGTTTTATACGAATTATACGCGAACATGTTAGTTTTATAGATTTATTGTAATATATGAGTTCCTAAAAATAATCTTCAAAGGTTTTATTTGCAAAACACTTGAGTGGAGTGATGGTTTTGTTTATCCTATCTTTCAACATACTTCATACTTGACGTTTTTAATTTTTCTTCTACTAAAGCGAACGAGTAATTTTCGTTAAAATATCTCTTAGGTTAGAGGGGCTGCCGGCATTCGCCAGCACACTTAAACCACTTTGGTCCGTTGTGATACCACGTGGATCTTGTCCAATCTCCTTACTATCCATGGGAAAATCATTTTGAGCTTTTGATGAAGCGGAGGAGGCTTTTCACTTCCGTTTTTGCCAAATCACTGAGATTTTGAAAATAGTAAGCTCCGAGATGTAGCTTCCTTTTGTTTGATAGAGCCGGGCATTTACAGAGGAGATGGAGTATTGTTTGCTCCTCCTCCTCGTCCATGCAGCTCCTACAGAAGTCGTTTGAGAAGAGGCCTAGCCTTTCTGCGTGCCTGCCTATATAGCAGTGTCCCGTGATGACACCTATGGTATTGCAAATATGCGGTCTATCGAGCGAAATCAGTCCCTTTGATCTTCTCAAATCTAGCTTTGGCCAAATTTGTTTGGTTGTTTGACACGTCGTGCCAAGACTCCATCTGAGGTTTGATTTGAATACCGAGTGCACCCGTGTCGGGTACAATTGGTAATTTGGTTCCGTTTCTGGCGAGTTCATCAGCCTCACAGTTCCCTGGAATGTCACTATGCCCAGGCACCCAGCATAGGTGAATGTTAAAATGCTTTGACATCTCCTGCAGAGATGAGCGACAATCTAGGGTTGTCTTTGAATTTGTTGAGACTGATTCCAGGATTGATTGCCGCTTGGCTGCCCGAGAAAATGTTAATATCCTTGGCAGATATAACATTCTCTTTTAACCAGGATAAGGCTTCTTTGATCGCCACGAGTTCCGCCTGGAACACGCTCATTTTTTTGGAACCATCGGTGTAGAAGTGGATCGAGTCATTTAGCACAGATTCGTTGCTCTCCCATGATATCTCTTGATATTGAAGAATTAAAAATTTTCATTTTTCTTTACACAGAAGTACCTGGACGGACCTTAAAATAGCTTTTCTATCAGATTCGTCAAGTTTCGTTAACTTTTACTCACTTGCAAAAGAGCGATGTCATTCGCATTTTCAAGTAAAAGTTTGATAGATGACTTAAGTCATCTGAAAAACCACATTTTGATTTTTCAACACCTTGACTTAAACTGATATCGCGTCTCTTTGACGACTCCTTTAGTATTTTTGTGATCTTTCAAATTGAATTAAAATTTCGTAAAAATAATGAACAATTCGTAAAACTCATTGACAGCGACTTTCGTTCCAAGTACTATTCTAGATTTTCTCTCAGATTTCAGATTTTTACTCATCCCAATCGAACATAAAAGAGGTATTGATCTGTTATTGTGTGTGTTTCAGTGTGCCATTTGACAGCTCATTGTTTATCTTCTTGCTGTGGAAGAATGAACTTTCGAAAATGGATGAAGAAAATTTTAAAGGATTGCATTTTTGGAAACAATGAATGAGGAATTGTTTTTGTGGAAATCCAAGAAGATGCCGCTTGATGTAGATGATGGGGAAGGCGCTGATGATGATTAGGAAGGATATTCCAATAATTTATTTACTGTTGGTTCCATTTTTCTTATGTTATTTAAACTCTAAATAAAACACAAATAAAACTGCGAAATGCAAACTTCAAACTGACATAAGTCAGGTGTCAAATGTTTTTGTATTGGTACATGTATGTGTAAATCTCACTTGAAATCGAGATTTTTCAAAATTTGTATCCCAATCGAAAACGCTATTAAACAAATGAAAGAAGTTAGAAAAAAACATTACGTAAAAATTTGACATAAGCTTCCGAATGCTTCATACAACACAACGTACATATATATATAGTTCAGCTTTTATGTTGTGTGCAAATTGGGCTCAAATTTTAGCCTGTGGATAATTTTTGACATGTGTGCTGAATATAGTGATATAATTACAGAGCTGCAGCATGAATTGTTTCCGAATCTTAAAAGAAAAATCCTGGTGATTGGTTTAATATTTCGAGCGTATGTCCTGATACTGTAGCGGTCAATCATGCGCAGTTTTTGTTTCGTAGATTCCGTAACGCTAATTTTGATGACAAAAATGATACACACTCTGGAAGGCCAATTGTCGAAAATGTCGATAAATCATGGAAATCGTCGAGTCTGACCAATTGTTATGTATGCACAAAAAAACGTTGGATACAAAAAGAAGTTCGATGTATTGGTGCCACACAAGTTAAAGCAAAAAAAACTCCATGGAAGAATTACCATCTGCGAATCGCAACAATATCGACTAATTTCTGAAGCCGATGCAGTGACTGATGATGGGAAGTGGATCATCAGAAGTGGAATACCACAACCTCAAGGGAAAACGGTAACAATTGAATCGTTGTGAGCCGGGCTAAATGGTGACTAAGCCAGGATTGACGGCCAGAAAGGTTTAGCTGTGTTTTGGTAGGATCGGCAGGGAATCATCTACCCTACTCTTACTGTTAAAATTTAAACCGTCTAAAGTAATCAATCACCCAGAAATGGCATACTATGTCCAATACATTTGTGTTCCATCAGGGCATATCTATAGTGACTCGTCAAAAGCATCCACCCTATGTCCCTATAGTCTGGATCTTGCACGAAGTGATAAACACCTGGATCTGACCATGGTAAATAATTGTGGCTTCTTTATCTGCCGTTAAAAATTCAAAGGACTTGTAGAGCGAATGAAGATGAATACTCCGGACTGCAGAGTCTTCGAATCCCAAACAGATGATAGATGCAGTAATCATCTTAAGTAGCGCATAAGTAGACCTCAACAATTTCGAAGTGCGCAATTGAAGGTGGTTAGCTAAGGACCGGACTGATTGGAGGGGTATATTGCTCAATACGCACCCTGGACTGTTTTTCCACCTTAGTAGGTATGCAAGTTTTATGAATTCATCAAGCAATATTATAAGTAACGGGTCCCCCATCTAAAGTTTTTTTTTTCAACTAGTGCTTATTTCGTGAATGGTAACACTTAGCTCATGCTGATTTGACAGATATGGTTGTGTATACGTTTGAACAACGCTGGGAAATATTGCGACATTACTTTAAAAATCATGGTAATGTTGCAGAATGTGTGCGAAAATTGCGTACGTATTTTGGAAGAAGAGAAGCACCGTCAGCTCCGTATGTTTGTTATCTTGTGAAAAAAGTGAAAGAAACTGGCATCCTCATCGATAAACCAAAGCGTGAAAAGCCAAAAACAGTGCGTACACCCGAGAATATTGCTGCTGTGGCAGAAAGTGTGCGTGAAGCGCCATCAACATCAATTCACCGTCGTTCTCAACAATTGAACATTTCGGAGACATCATTGAGACAAATTTTGCATAAAGACCTTGGTATGACGCCATACAAAGTCCAATTGGTTCAGGAGTTGAAGCCAACTGACCATCCAATGCGTTTTCGCTTCGCTAAGTGGGCCTGCGATCGACTTAGAGAAGATGCCGATTTTGCCAAAAAAAATCATCTTTTCAGATAAAGCTCATTTTGATCTTGGCGGGTATGAAAACAAGCAAAATTGTCACATTTGGGGCACAGAAAATCCGCACGCATACATTGAAAAGCCGATACACCCAAAACGAGTCACTGCTTGGTGCGGATTTTGGTCCAGAGGCATAATTGGGCCATTTTTCTTCGAAAATGAGCAAGGAGTGGCCGATACAGTCAATGGAGATCGTTATCGGGCCATGTTGAACGAATTTTTTTCACAAAAATTGAAGAGGAGGATATTGGCAACATTTGGTTTCAACAGGACGGCGCTACGTGCCACACAGCCGAAGCTACACTGGATGTTTCGCGCCCTGTTTTTGAAGATCGCATTATCAGCCGCAGAGCGGATGTCGTTTGGCCACCTCGATTTGACACCGTTGGACTATTATCTGTGGGTAGCCGTAAAATATAAGTGTTACGCCGACAAGCCAGAGACAATTGACGCTTTAAAGGATAATATTCGTGAAGCCATTGGTGAAATACAGCTGCATACAATCGATAATATGCTTAAAAATTGGACCGATCGTGTAGGCTACTAAATGGCCAGCCGAGGCAGCCATTTGAATGAAATTATTTTCCATTATTAACCGGAAGGATTGTAAAAAAAAAGTTATTTGGCGGACCCTTTATATTCTGATCAAACGGTATCTCCAATAAATATGTTTATGAGAACTATGCAGGATCCAGTAGGGTCATATACATCGAAAAGATGACGGTTCCAATTCGTAAGCCCAAAATCGCAGAAGAAGGATTCCATCGAGAATACTGGTGGAACACAGTGGGATATGAATCATAACATTTAAGGAAACTGATGGATATATTAGAAAGGCATTTTCATCAGATAGATATGGCTAGATCGATTCTTTTAGCGATTCTGATTCGATCTATGTACTTTAAGGTATATATATATCGAACATGCTGGCCCGTCAAACGTTGTTTTGCCATTATCAAATGGAATGACCGCCTACAGCGCCACCTGTTGGGAATTTTTCAATTTTTCTTTTTTCCTAAACCTTCGCGGAGCAATTACGAACAAATCCACAGATGGAAGTATCCAATTTGGTCCAGTCGTTTTCGAGTTTTAAGCATCCGAACAAACCAAGATCCATTTTCAAAACTAATATACCCCTATTGGAAAGTGTATACAAATGCAAATCTCGTGTCCAGAAATTATAAGTCTCCCCCAAATCCCTTTCTTCCCTTATCCACGATGTTATGATCTGAATAGAAGACTCCACCAGACCTTTTTCTTACTTTATCTGTGAAGTTATGTTCTGAAGAAGAGGAATATTCCAACTGTATCGCAGGGGGACTGGCTTTAGTATTATTATTAAAGCCAGCTCCCCTGGGATACAATTGGAATATTCCTCTCATTAACACACATTTTGTATTACCAGCATGAGTGACATTAAACGCTGCTGGACTTAAAAAATGGACAGGTATTTTCAAAATAGCAAGGATGATGCCGATTCATTTCGTACATTGCTCTGTTTTATAGTAAAACATTTTGTGAGCTCTGATTCTACCTGACAGGGAATGTCTCCGATCACCGATGTTTTGACATTTCGTTTTTTGAAGGCAGAGGATGTTCACTAGCCTATTATCATCATCTCTTTGAGTTCGAATCTGCAACAATTTATTCACAGCCTTATTCACAAACTCATTATGAGGAGCGTATAAAGTTATGCGTTCACACTGAACAGAAAACTCAGTTTTCGCATAAATACCCGAAACCTTCATCGAAAACTAAAATTTTACACTACCTTATCAGTTTTCGTAGAATATACCGTAACCGTCTTGAAACCGCTTCGCAGATGTCATTTCGTTGACGTTTCTTGAAGCGAACAAAGGTTCAAACGTGATTTAAAAATTAAGTGGTTGCATAAAACTTCATGAAAGGAATGCGTTATTTTTTTTTAATTTAAGCAAAGCTTTAAAAAAACGTTTGGTGTGAAAACGTCAAATAGTTTTCAAAAACTTTTTAACGAAAACTCAGTTTTCGGTTCGGTGTGAAGACCGTTTAAAATGATTCTAAACGCAAAAATATATTCATAAAACGTATGCAGCGTTGAATAAAGGCTGCATAAAATAAACCCATCAGATGGTTGAATAATGACTGTACATGGGTCTTTTTATTATTTTGTCTCTGTTTGTTTCAAACGGCTGGGCGTCAGGGCTACCATTGACACAATTTTAAAAGAATTAAGAGACGGTCTTTTTGTATTATAGCAGTTGTGTTTCTCGGTTTGATTAGTTAAAATGCTAATTCTTCTTTATTTACCGACCCAACATTATAAACAATGTTACTAAGTCAACATAAGTCACCAAAATGTTATAAAGGAGTAAAAACAAACAAAGTGACAGACATGAGTTTCGCAAAAGTAGAAATTAAACGTTGGAAACTCTGCCGAGCTATGTAGAACAGATAATTGTTATCGATTTCGCTCTTTTTGTTACTTACTTTTTGACACAAACTCTGTATAACTATTATGAATAGAAATATTTTATGAATAAGAATTCGTGCGACCCTGGATAAAGGCTGGAAAGATGTGATGGGAACTCTTAAGAATAAAGCTGTCAATATTTCAAAAAATGTTTTATTGTTTATCTCGACAGCAGTTTCTTAACACTTTTGGTTTTGACAATTACAATTAGGTATACGAGTTCTACTTATGAATTCCTCATTGACACTCTTGCGTTGCCTTAGCCAATTAAGTGAAAAATCATTCTTAGCAGCGGAAACTGACACCTCATGAATCATTCGTCTCAATAATCCAATACATAAATGTTAGTCTCTACAAATTGAAAAAAAAGTTTCCATTCTCTTAGTTGAGAAATCAAGTTCGATTTATTTATTTTTCGGAATCTCGGATCTCGGAAGGCCCGTAAATGGAACAAGCAACAAAGCACCAAAACGATGGCGCCCAATCGTTTTACTAAACAGTTCTCTATTGATCTTCTCAAGTTATTTATCATTCAAACACATTTACAAACCACATTTTATGTTAAATTATTGTAGTGCTGCCAAATTGCTAAGTTTTAATTTTGCCTTATTAGACTAAAACCTAGCCACTAAATGTAGGTGAGTTTGATTTGTGTTTGAATAATGGCATAGTACACTCACAAAGGAAAATCGTTGCAAATGCAACAATACCTCTATTCACATTGTTTATCATAAAGTAAATAATTTCTAATAAACAAGACTGGTATACAAAATAAAATTAAAATCGTCCGTGATCCACTTCTATTAAGATAAGGCCAACAAATTGTGTATTTTGATCTCCACATGTATTGTACAGACACTTCAGACTCATGCGATTCATTTAAATTAAATTCATTCATTCAAAAGTCTCCATGTGTCCATCTCCGAAACTCCAAACCCTCATGGTGTCAACATTTCTCGGAACAATATTTACCTTTTTTTCTGCAAACAATCAAAATTATTAGACTATCAGATTTAGAGATCCAGTAGCTCGGTGCCTAGGTGAAGATCACGTCAATGGGTGATAGTCATCAGAAAAATGCTATTAAGAGGTCATTATACAGTAGACAGTTGAAATTCGATGCAAACATTGTGCGCAGCACGTTTGTGTTAATACATTTCGAAAATAGAGTATATTTTGACATGTTTGGCGATTTTTTTTTTTGGAAAATATTTGTGAACGGAAGGTATATTGACTTTTTCTGTATACTTCGGATAGAAGGTGTCATTCATGTCTCCTTTTCTTATTCAATGATAAATGAAATAGTGATATGACAACTGACAAGTGACAAGTCGTACGTTTTATGTATTTTTGTTTCTTTAAATACCACACGAAACGAATGTTCTTAAAGCGTAATCGTACTTTCAATAAATTTGTCCCTTTGTGTGAAAATGTACCTTCACTGCAAGGAATTTGAAAATTTACTATTTTTTTACTGCAAAATTACGAGAACATACTTAATAATTATGAATTCCTTTCATGAAACGTAAAAATTAACCAGAAGAATACCATTCTGAATACCAATGGAAAAAAAAAATCGTCTCCAGATAATCCTGAAATGTCATTTGTGAACTGTCAAACAATGGCTTTGACAAAGTCTGGTTATTTTTGACGTTTCATGAAAGGAATTCATGAATTCATGTTGTTTTTGCTGCATCGGAACGATGTGGGCGTTGGACAAGGCCAAATAAGAGGATGAAATACAGGGTGGCGCACGAATCGTGCTACAAAAATAAAACGTAATAACTTTTTTTCTGTGTGAGTAATTGCTTATTTTTTTTTATTTTGTAGGTTACTATTTAGATTTATAAAAATGGATGCTTGGGATACGGAGAAAAGAATTTGGATAGTGCAACGGTACCATGCTTTGCAGTCCGTCATTTCCGTCCAAAGGGAATTTAGGCGGGAGTTTGGCGGTAGTCCCCCGAGTAGATGGACCATTATGAGGTTTGTAAACATGTTTGCCGAATCTGGAAGCATCGCACGAAGGCCGTACCATCGAGATGCCAATGTTCGGGTTCAGGATACAATCGCAGCAGTAGCATCTGCAATACAGGCCAATCCGAGCGTTTCGACCCGAAACTTATCGGGGCAAATTGGAGTTAGTAGACGGTCATTACAACGGATACTTCATGACGATTTAAACTTGTTTCCGTACAAAGTCCAAATTACTAGCAAGTTATACCCTCAGGATTTGCCTGTTCGCCTGGAATTTTGCCAAAAAATGATATCAATGGCCGAAGAAGACAACACATTGATCAATTGTTTGTTCATGTCTGATGAGGCCCATTTTGATCTTAACGGCAATGTAAACAAGCAAAATTGCCGTATATGGAAAGAGTCTAATCCAGAAATGCTCCATGAGACGGAACTGCACCCAGAACGAGTCACTGTGTGGTGCGCAGTTTCATCAAGGTGTATTGTCGGGCCGTACTTCTTTGAAGAAAACGGTGTAACCGTTACTGTCAATGGGGACCGTTATTTAAAGATGTTGAAGGAGTTTTTTTTACCCAGAACTGCGCCGAAGACGTATACCATTCAACAGCGTTTGGTTTCAGCAAGATGGAGCAAATGCACATATAGCCAGACCAGTTATGGCGGAGCTAAACAAAAAATTCGCAAACAAATTAATTTCTAGGAACTCCACTCTTCGCTGGCCCCCAAGATCACCTGACCTGACTGCACCAGACTTCTCTTTATGGGATTATGTCAAGCAAGAGGTGTATAAAACGAAACCCAGGAATTTAACTGAATTAAAGCAGTCCATAACGACAATAGTTGAGGCGATCCCAACTTCAACTCTTCAGGCCGCAATGAATAATTTTTTGATCAGGTGCCGCATATGCGTGGGAGAGCGTGGAGGTCATTTGCGTTCTATAATCTTTAAAAACAACTAACTATTTAAAATAAAATTTAATTTTCTAACCAATTATTGTAGCACAATTGGTGCGCCACCCTGTACATTTCGTAGCTTTCTTGGCTACTTCGAATATGTAGTCATTTCTAACGCAAGTACCGAGGAAAATCGTTCGGATAATGGTTAGGAGAAGGCGGAGAGGAACTCGTCTGTTAACAAGAGCAACATCTCTACATTGTCATTTTATCCCCGCTATCTTTGACAGCTTACACATGCTTTTTAGAATTCATTTGGAGACGATTTGTTCATTCCATTGGTATTCAGGATGAGTGAATTTCTAATGGAAAAGGTCATTTTAAAGTTAGAGGAAATCCAGAACGTCTTTTAAAGTTAACGTTCCCGTATTTCGATATGCTGTTTCTTTTTATTTGTACAAAAATACTTAACGCCACAATAACCATATTCTCTTTATAAAATTCTCATGAAAAATTGTAGACAACACGTCTTGGGCAATAATTTTGAATCTTATTTCAACACCCACGAAGCATCAAAGATCTCGTCGGTACGTTCTACACGGACTCTAACAACAATCAGAACTTGCCCAATCATGTGTGCATTTTTCTCAAGCCATCGTCACTTTAATTGAGGAGGGAACTCAGCCAAATTACGTGCATAATTAGTCATTGTTTTGAACACGACTTATATGCCACATTTGGTCGATTACATTTCATTATATGCTCCCAAACATCACGCGATATTTCACCCGCGAGGAGTCTATATAAAACACCTACCACGCGAGAATCATTTATTTTTTTTTTGTCCAGAATTTTGTTTCGCTCAGGTTGCAGTTTACACACACCGATGGGTATGCAAATATTTTTCGATGACAGGGAACGACGAGACAATTGACAGTGACTGCGGTATAGCGGTATTGACGCCGGGTTGACTGTTCTGCTGGCTCAGGTTCCCTTGGTTGATATTTAATTGGGTGAGCATGTGACCATGATCTTCACCGAATAATCGCGCAAAGATCAAGGTTTTGACAGCGATAATATATTCTGAACATTGTTAAGTCTCATACTAGGTTTGGTTCCGGTGAGTTTTTTTTTTAAGAGTGAAATACACTTCCGGGTGCAGCCATATTTGTAAAGATTTCCTTTTCCTTTCAGTATGATCATGATCGTAAAAGTAACGGAAACAGTGCATGAAACTTTTACTTTTTTGTTAGTCAAAATTCTATTACAAAAACCACTGTGATTAGATGTAGGCTCCCCCTAACTCATTGACCATTACAAAGCCGCCTAAATGCCTGTCATTATCTCGATAGAGATAAGCAGTAAAGGCAAAATGTCTTGGCAATCGAAAGTGACAATGCAAGAGTCACTTGGTGTGGAAGATCTTTACGCTTTGAGAGCTCGCCAGTTGCCACTCTTGGCCAGTGCGAGTGCGCTCGCAATGAACAATGCCTAATTTGGACTAGAATGGATGGCAGCTTAGTTGCAGGTGGGTAATATAAAAGGCCATTTACGTAAAGCACTTTTGGCATTTTTTTTTTTGAAACGTGAGCGGCTAACCAGTGCATCTTCTCACACAACAGCTGCTGCTGTTGCTGCTTGCATTATGTAACCTTCTTCTTCGGATACCTTTGGTAAGGAGGTATTGCAGTCAGATGGCGTGGGTAAAATATTTACGCCTTTGAGAGAACCGTGACCAAGCGTTAAGTGATTGTGTTTAATGTTAATGCGTTTTGCTTTAATTGTGGCTAATTTAAATAATTATTCCAGCTTGCATAGTGTTGTTACGACTCTGGGCATACTTTATGTCATAGAGAGCAGCTGATTGCGCATCCTATAATGTGGAGAAAGCATAAATTAAAGCGTTGGCAATATTACTTTTGGTTTTATATTTACTACGTTCTTACTGAGAAAATACGCTCATTTCGGTATTAAATTTGCAAATACGATCAATTTTACTGAATTTTCCATGGAAACACATTTGTGGGAAGTATGGTTGCTAATTTGCCAAAGTAATCGAACAAACCTAATTTTATTGGAATGGATCAGCAAAAATTTCAAATTGGAATTTATGTTATTAGGGGTATTCATGCAACGTCGGAAAGTCGTCGTAAACGTTGTAAACTAGATAAAATTACGACGTGATAAATGAACTGTCAAAATTTGTATGGGAAATCTTTTCCAACAATATCGGAATTTTCTCACAGGAATTGGGTGCGTAAACTGAGATGCTAAACGTTGTAAACTTTTGAAATGCTATTTTGACATTTAATCAGTCCCTTTCACACATCAAACGTATGCGCTAAACTGAAAAAAATTATCGAGAACGCAAAGAGAACAATAGGAATAAAATTCTATCAATAAATAAATAACTAAAATGAGATTGAATTCAGTGGGTTTCCGCATTATTTAGTGGTCAGTTTTAGGGTCGTTCATGAAACGTCGTCGTAAAATGTTTCTCACGTAATAAAATTACGACGTTGCATGAATACCCTTATTGTAAAATGTAAACATTGTAAACTTTCAAACTGAATAGGTAGACATTTCATTAGATTCCCGCACTTCTTTTTCCCAAAAAATGCTTCTTCGGATCCGCGAATATTAGCGGTGTTTATTTAAGTTTTTTTTTTATAATTGGCGCTCGCTAAAGGGATTATTAATACCCTTATGGTGTTTAAGCACAGCGCGGGCATTAAGGAAATAGAGGAGTAGAAAAGAGGAGATACCGATGTGCGTTGGTTTTGAATTTCTGTAAATTGTAATAGAGAGGAAAAACTGAGCTTGGTAAAGCATTCCACATTCGTGTTTTTCGGTTAAGGAATGAATCTCTACATTTCATAGTAACGGGTGATCCAAGTAGAGATACTTTTTTCAATAGCCTCTTTGACAGATCACGTGTGAGTCGTGTCATGCTGTCATGTTATTTTTTATAGTATTGTTTAGCATTTCATAATGGAAAGACTTACGCGTGAACAACGTTTACAAATTGTTCAACTTTATTATGAAAATTCACGTTCTGTGAGGAATGTGTTTCGTGCACTTCGCTCAACTTATGGTCAACATAATCGGCCTACTGAGCGTACTATTCGCAACACCATCACCCATTTTGAGACCCAGCATTCATTATTGGATAATATTCGACCGAATAGAACACGTCCAGCACGCTGTGAAGAAAATATAGCGGCCGTAGCTGAGAGTGTACACGAAGACCGTAGAGAGTCGATTCGGCGCCGTTCGCAGCAACTCGGACTGACGTATGGAACGACTTGGCGCATTTTACGTCAAGATCTTAAATTGAAAGCGTACAAAATACAGCTTGTGCAACAACTGAAGCCGCTCGACCTTCCCAAGCGACTTCACTTCGCTCTACGGGCTCTTGAAAAGTTCCAAGAAGATCCGACGTTTTCGAGGCAAATTTTGTTTAGCGATGAGGCCCATTTCTGGCTCAATGGGTATGTAAACAAACAAAATTGCCGCATTTGGGACGAAGAGCAACCTGAAGAGATTGAAGAACTGCCACTTCATCCAGAAAAAACAACGGTTTGGTGTGGTTTGTGGGCCGGTGGAATCATCGGTCCATATTTCTTTAAAAATTATGCCGGTGCGAACGTAACCGTCAATGGCGACCGTAATCGTGCCATGATAACCGACTATTTGATGCCTGATATTGAAGCTCGTGATCTCGGCGACATTTGGTTTCAACAAGACGGCGCCACTTTCCACACATCGCATCAATCAATGGACTTATTGAGAGAACATTTCGGAAAGCACATAATTTCACGTTTTGGGCCGGTCGATTGGCCACCAAGATCGTGTGATATCACACCGTTAGACTTTTTCTGTGGGGATATGTAAAGTCAAAAGCTTATGCCGACAAACCCGCTTCGATTCAGGCCTTGGAGGAAAACATCACGCGTGTCATTCGCCAGTTACCAGTCGAAATGCTCGAACGAGTGATCGCAAATTGGACTCAACGGATGGACCATCTGCGACGTAGCAACAACATTTGATAGACATAATCTTCAAAAAATAAATGCCAAAGAATGTTCTCTCAAATGATAATAAACATTCTCCATTAAATTTGAATTTTCTGTGGTTTTTCTTTAAAAAAGTAGGGAACCTCGAAATGGGTCACCCTTTACGTCCGAAGATAGGCTTTAGGGTGAACTGATTAGCATTCGTGGTACGGCGAGTATTACGGTTGAATTGTTGAAGGGGCGGAATGCAGCTGGCTATTTCGTTAGAGCATTTGTTGTTGTAATAGCGGTAAAAGAGTGTAAGGCAGGAGACATTCCTACGATGTTCGAGCGAAACTATGGAGTTCGCTTTGGTTGGATCTCCTATCAATTTTATCGCACGCTTTTGTATCCTATCTAGTAGGTACAATGATGTTTTGGCTGCACCTGACCATATGTGGGCGTTGAACTCAAGTTTGGGGCGTATGTACGCTGTATATATTGAGGCCAGATCAGAAGGGGTGAAGTATTTCTTACATCGATTAAGGAAACCTAGACAGTTTGCTGCATTTTTGGCGATTTCGAATATGTGGTCGTTCCAACGAAAGTCGTTACTGGCACACATACCGAGCATGGAAAGTTTTTTCGGTTTCGACGATACAAGTGTCACTCATGGATAGTGTCTGTAATGTTTGGTTTCGCTTGGATGACAGAAGACAGCATTGCGTTTTGGAAGCATTAAATTCCACTCTATTAGATTTACTCCATTTAATTATGCTGTCGAGGTCGGAACTTAATGAACTTAACATACAAGGTGGCGCAAAAGTTGTCACCCGTCGCAAAAGTTGTCACCCAATGATTCTTGGCCGTCATTTTTTTAAGTTTTTTGAAAAAAAAAATCGAAACAATTATTAAAGGTGGCGCATAGGACACGAATCGTGGAATAAATTTTTCTACTTTTTTTGCGGAAGATTTCAAATATTTGCAACCAAAAAACATCGGGTGACAGCTTTTGCGACGGGTGAAAACTTTTGCGCCACCTGTTATTTTGTCGTTTTTCTTCCACATCCGAAAGTGAGGGGCATGAATTCGAGAACGAATATGAAAAGCTGAGGGTACTGTCATCAGCGAAGGATTGGATTGGATTAGAAGTTGCAGACAATAGGTCATTAATAAAAATGAGAAAGAGTGTCGGAGACAAAGCTGAACCTTGGGGAACACCAGCATTTCTTTGGTGAGTAGCAGACTTGAAACTACTTGAATTGAACGTTTCGAGAGGTAGTTTCTAATCCATTGAAGAAGAGTATCATCGATACCAAAAGCACGCATTTTCGACAAAAGGGCTTGATGCCCAAACCCTGTCAAATGCCTTTGAAATATCAAGTGCAGCGATCTTGTTTTCGCCACCAAGGTGGATTGACTGGTTCCACTTTTCGGTGAGATATGACATCAAATCACCAGTGGACCTGTTGCTACGAAAACCATATTGTCGGTCATTGAGGAGTTTTCGTGATTCAAGATATTTCATAAGCTGACGGTTTATCAGCGTTTCCATGACCTTAGAAAGAAGGGAGGTAAGTGCAACTGGTCGGTAGTTGGAGAGAGAAGAAGATTCGCCCTTTTTGGGGACGGGCTGCACAAATGCAGTTTTCCATCGACTCGGAAAGAGTCCTGATGAATAGGAAAGAAGGAAAAGCTAACGCAGTGGTTTTGCCAGCGTTGAAGAACACCTCTTCAGAATTATGGGGGAGATACCATCTGGACCAGACGATTTGTGTATGTCAAGATCGATTAATACTCTTGCGACTGTACGAGTACGAAAGTGGATTGGTCCCATAGAATGTTCTACGTTCTCTAGTATAGGGGGAGACTGGGCACAATCTGGCAGCGTTGAATTGGCTGCAAAATGAGCAGCGAGCAGATTAACTTTGTCTAGAGAGGTGACAGCTGGAATGTCATTGTATATGAGCGTTGGGATGGAAGATGAGGTCGAATTCTTAATGTTTTTTACAAACGACCAAACGTTTTTACTACCTTTGGGACATAGTAAAATTTTTTGCCTCAACTTTTGGTCGTGGAAGAATTCGACACGCTTAATGTGGGCATTGCAGTCATTTCTGGTTCGTTTGAATTTTAAACGGTTTTCCTCAGTTGGGTTGGCTTTATATGACCGACAACATAACTCTTTCGCCCTAACAACCTCTTTACAGCTCGAGTCATACCACCCGTTTACCTTCGGTTTGATACTCTTTATCCGGTGAGGGATACAGGATTTCATACCCAGGAGAATGGTGTTAGTTATCGCATCAGCCATAGCATCCACGTCATTATCGAGGAAGCATAATGACCAGTTAAAATTCTTAAAGAAACCGTTTAGAGCTTCTCGTAATGCCATACAGTTCTTTAAGGAATTTGCTCTTTAACTATGTGGTTGGAGTACGAGAAATTAGCTGATACGATACAGTGGTCTGACGTGCCTAGAGGCGATAATACATTTATGGTGTATTTGTCGGGGTGAGATGTTTAAAGCAAGTCCAGGGTGTTGGCGGCTTGACTATCAATATCCGGAATGCGCGTTGGCTCATTTACATGCTGAGTTAAGTTATTTATGTCAGCAAAGATCTCGACATACCTTCCTTCGGGTGTTGACTGTCCAGAATGTCGAAGCCACGAAGAATTGTGTACATTGAAATCGCCCGTAATGACGATTTCAATGCGAGGGTGTAGGGATACAATTCTTGAGATGGAGTCAGATCAAACTCCATGATGGTTTGATGGCGCATCAAACTCGTAAAAGTATTTTTTATCCAAGTTTGGGCTTCTATAAATAAAGTATACACGTAATTATCATCGTCCAAAACCTTCTCGAAGTATTCCATTTTAATATCAGGGAAGTCTTTGCACATTCCGCTTTGACAACGGGCTATGTTCCCGAATTAGCTGTGACAGTTGACATTCATATTGTAAGCAAACTAATTAAAGTCCAAAGTAAATAATTGAACTTCTAAATCGTTTAAAATTAATTCGCTATTTTTAAATTTTAGGGAATTTACAAATGAGCTCATTTGAACTCTAGTGAGAACGTAGTATTTTGATATTTATTCAGACTTAAGGCTTCATTGTTAAATTATGAAATATTTTGTCAGTCACTGACTTCATTTGATTCATATTGAACCTCATGTGACAATTGGACCGCGAAAAAAGTAATTTTTAGCCTAACCTTGTTGTAGAAAACAGTGAGTTGGATAGTTATATTCGTCTCTCTCAAGGTTGACAGCCAGAACGTTTTTTGTTTGGAGAAATTACATATAAATATATAACATGAATTGTCATCTGAAGGTTGACAGTCGGAACTTTATTTGTTATTTAGCAAATAAGCGTTTTGCCTTTTTTTATATAGTGAATGCTAGTGAATATTGGAATAAAGGGGAAAAGTGATAAGAAATATTTTACACCAGCCCAGTTAGTTTTCACTTTAAAGTTTGTAGTTCGGGCTATGAGTCTCATCAAAATGGAAGTCCTCTCAGTGTGAAAATATAAATATACTGCATTGCACCGAAAGATTACAGAAATTACCAACGACGCCACTGATCAAATCAGTTGCGAGTTTAAATTTCCAGACTGCTCATTCCTGACGCCTTTATGGGACACCGCGTCAGCTCGGTTCACATCTAGAATGGTGGACTTAAAACTGGATGTTGAGTATGGATTTCGAGATGCTTAACTAAAGCATATCGTCTCGTCGTACCAAGTAACGGGTGATTTTTTAGCTGGTTTGGTTTTGGCAACACTGGTTTTGACAGCTGGCGTGTGTTAAGTAGGTACCTTGTGTCACTGTCAAACAGCTTCAGTTTGGTTTGCAATTTAACCATGGATCGTCTTACAAATGAACAACGCTTGCAAATTATTGAATTTTACTATCAAAATTCGTGCTCGGTTCGAAATGTTCATCGCGCGAGTTACATGCTGTGCATGTCACAGTGCAAACGACCATCTATAAACCTGCTTATCAACAGTGTTCCCGTAGTAACAATGCTAGTATAAGCTGCGTACCAATTATAGCGTCATCAAATCCGTTATATGAGCTTTCAACAACAACGCCTGTTATTAGCCTTTGACAATATCGAGTTGTTTACAAAAAGTTGTTTACAGCGAAGAAGAGACGAAGTGTCCATCTCGGGCAGTTGACTTCGGCGGTTTACCGGAGCAACAACTCACTGCTCTTAGTTAAGTTAAGTTAAGTTAGAATTTAAGCATAATAAATGTTGAATTACAAATTGTTATTTGTTGTTTTTTTATCAAACGCTACCGAAATGCTTGGTAACGTAACTCGCGCTGCTTCCATTTTATGATCGGCATTCTCGACCTTCTGAGCAGTCTATTCGGAAGATTGTGACCAAATTTCGCACCAAATTTACTTTGTTGGACATTAAACCACCAACACGTTTACGTACTGTGCGTAGTGAAGAAAATATTGCGGCCGTATCAGCTAGTGTGACAGAAGACAGAAGAAGAAGAAGAAGACGAAATGTCGATTCGGCGCCGTTCCCAGCAGTTAGGCCTTTGTTACAGCACTACGTGGAAAATTTTGCGGAAGGATTTGGGCGTAAAGCCTTTTAAGATACAGCTGGTGCAAGAACTAAAGCCAGCCGACCTACCACAACGCCGAATTTTTGGTGAATGGGCTCTTGGAAAGCTGGCCGAGGATCCGCTTTTTTATCGAAAAATTGTGTTCAGCGATGAGGCTCATTTTTGGTTGAATGGGTACGTAAATAAGCAAAATTGCCGCATTTGGAGTGAAGATCAGCCAGAAGCATTGCAACAGCTACCAATGCATCCCGAAAAAGCCACTGTTTGGTGCGGTTTATGGGCCGGCGGCATTATTGGGCCATATTTCTTCAAAGATGATGCGAATCGCAGCATTACTGTCAATGGTGAACGCTACCGAGCGATGATAACAAACTTTTTTTTGCCCGAAATGGAAGTTCTTGACTTGCATGATATGTGGTTTCAACAAGACGGTGCCACATGCCACACAGCACGCGAAACAATGGCGCAATTGCGAGGCGAGTTTGGTGAACAGTTAATTTCACGTTTCGGACCGGTCAATTGGCCGCCTAGATCGTGCGATTTGACACCATTAGATTATTTTTTGTGGGGGTATGTCAAGGCTAATGTCTATAGGGACAAGCCCGCTTCGATTGACGCACTGGAAGCCAACATCCATGCATTCATTCGTGAGATACCGGCCGATATGTGTGAAAGAGTATGCCAAAATTGGACTCAGCGGATGGGCTACCTGAGACGCAGCCGCGGTCAACATTTGCATGAAATTTTTTGTGTTTTTTTTTTTTTTAAAGTTCTAAACCTCTTAAAAAATCACCCGTTATTATTGTAGCGTTTTTTAGCCGGAAATGATGGCAACTACTGAAGACTTATTTTAACTGAAGTGTAACGTGATATCCACGAAAAATCTCTTCATCTTCAGCGACAGCGAATCGGCAATCACATGACTGGGATCCAAACCATTTATATCAAAAAGAGCCCACTAATGCCGACTTTACTCTTAACGAGAGTCCTAATCTCTATATTTCAGCGTACGTCTGAAGACCGGCTTGAGGGTAAGCTGATTTGCATTCATAGCGTAGCGAGTATTACGGCTGAATTTCTGAATGTCAGGAATGCATTGATTCCTAAGTTATCGATAAAACAAGGTAAGGCAGGATATATTTCGATGATGTTCAAGGGAAACTAAAGAGTTCGCTATTCCCTATCCTATAATCTAGCGGGTGCAAATGTGTTTCATTTAGATTGAATGACAAAGATTAATTCAAAAAAAAATCATGATCACGATCATAATTGAAAAACAAAAACTTATTTTCTGCGAAAGTTTAAATTGAAAATTTAAATAGTTTTGGATAAACTTGTTTTAAAATTCATAAACTTCGTTAAAACATCAACTCACCAATGATTTAATTTATTAAAAATCAGCATAAAGTAAAGGAAAACTTCCAACGATGGTTCTGGACTGGACCCTTACTCCTGAAATCCCATCTTGCAAATACACTGAGCAATCAATTCGATAATAATCGATTGCATTTTCACGTTCACAAAACTAATGTTGTCAGCCACGTATTTAATTATTCAGGCCCGTCGCGAATAAATTTTCCCGGGAAACTGTTCCCATTCAGCAATCTGATTTACATTGTTGACAAGGAAACAATTCCCGGAAAAATTTATGCTCGATAGGCCTGATTATTATGTCTGATTGATACGGTCCCTCGTACGACACATAAATGAGCAACTTTCCTTCGAAAAAATGTCACCCCACGTCACTGAAGTATGTAATGGCTTTTCGTGAATTAAAGTGGTTTTCCAGAGAAGCAATTATATCCCAAATTAATTTATTAGGGTTCTCCCTTCTTTAGCAGAAAAATTTGTAAATTTTCAAATTTCTTGTAATGCGGTAACATTTTCTCAGAGACAAATTTACAAAAAAGTACGGAAACACATTAGGTCTGTTCCCGTACTTTTTCAGTAAAAATTAGTAAATTCTCAAATTTCTTGGAGTGGGGATAAATTATCCCAGAAAGAGACAAAATTACCAAAAAGTACGGGAACGCGTTTAAGTAAAAAACAGTAAAATTATATATTTTATATGCCTTTTAAAGAACAATTGACATAAATCACCTGTCACTTTTAGACACCAACTGACAGTTTACTGATTTTTCCCAACAGAAATTTCTGCAGTAAATTTTTTTACAGATTTTTATGGAGGGGTAGTTTTTTGCTCTCTCCTGAGCTGTCTCTTTTACTTATTTTTGAGTACGGGAACTGCAATAAGTAAAAATCAGTAAGAATCAGTAAATATTATTTTGTACGGGAACAGACCTATTTTGGTTAAAACTTGTTTCGTGTGACTTTTAAAGAACGAAATACATGTCAAAATAAAGGACTTGTCAATTTCAGATACCAACTGCCAGTTTTTTTGATTTAAAAAAAGGTTTGGCTCGTTAGTACCCAGGGCCTAGCTTTTTCACCACCATTCATGTGTGCGTGTGTATATTGCACGATGCGATGGCGGGACATCCTGTTTTATGC
Organism: Rhingia campestris; assembly: GCA_932526625.1. Lineage (NCBI taxonomy): Eukaryota > Metazoa > Arthropoda > Insecta > Diptera > Syrphidae > Rhingia > Rhingia campestris. Next base: position 16,119,731 of record OW052185.1, on the reverse strand, counting down.
CGCCTCCGAACGGCTATGTTGAGATAAGCTTTTCTTGAAAATATATACTACTCGGATGATTTGTAAGATCATCACGATTTTAATCAACAAAAATGTCTGCAGAAAATTATTTTACTGATTTTTAAGAAGGGGTAGTTCATTCCTCTATCATTAGCTTTATCTTACTAATTATTGCGGCAATAAGTAAAAATCAATAGAATTCAGTAAGAATCAGTAAAAATAATATTTTACGGGAACAGACCTATTATGATTATATTATGCAAAATCGTAGGTATATCATACTCTTCAGGCAATATCTAATTTACTGGTATCATTTTGTGTGTCCTTTCATCAACATGATTTGGTCCATGTTTGAGACTCTTCTATGACATATGTAGATGGAGGAGTTATATTCTCTGACGAATTCAAGTTAATGTTAATCAAGTTAATCCAAAACTACCTACCGATTATTTGTCAAAAACATTTATACAATCATTCCGTCACAGTCACTTTCCTGATCACATATGACATAAGCGTTATGCTTTGGTACCTATTACGCAAACTACTTACGTTTTAGAAACAAAAGAAGTGAAACAATTCAGCAAAGACCTGTCACTTCTGTATGAATCTAAACGCGTTTATGGAGTCTTTAATTAAAGATAAAAATTTCTCTTTCTGTCAGAAAATCCAACAAGTCGAGTTTGTTTTTTTTTTCATTTTGTATTAAGTATGCGACAGAAACTTAAATCGATAATTAATACGAAGGATGTGATCTGGATTAATTGAAAGATCGAATACCAATATTTTCGCAGTTCCACTATATTCTCGTACATAACAAATTAGGCATGTCAGGTTACGAATTTCTGCGATATTTTGCTCTATACTTCCGCAGCTAGGATTTTTATTCAGCTGATGGGAACTTTTTCTGTCAAAAAATGTTTCCTTACTTCGCATCTTAAAATAATGATGGATTGCATGCAAGATACATACAAAATAAACAGCTGTACGCTTTTAGCAGAAAGGGTGTTGGGACGAATCCTAAAAACATGATCTTTCCCTGGCTGCGAAAATCTGTCGACGTTCTTCGCCAAACCAGAGGTTTCCGTCGTGGCCGATCTTTCAATTTGATAATTTGATTTAAAATTTCAGGGAAAGTATGTTGCAAAACTTAGATATTTGAACTGCAATAAGCCACCAGATATAAGGTCTTTTCCCGTACAAAATAATATTTACTGATTCTTACTGATTCTTACTGATTTTTACTTATTGCCGTTCCCGTACTCAAAAATAAGTAAAAGAGACAGCTCACGAGAGAGCAAAAAACTACCCCTCCATAAAAATCTGTAAAAAATTTACTGCAGAAATTTCTGTTGGTAAAAATCAGTAAACTGTCAGTTGGTATCTAAAAGTGACAACTCGCTTGTTTTGACAGGTGATTTATGTCATTTGTTCTTGAAAAGGTATACAAAATATATAATTTTACTGTTTTTTACTTAAACGCGTTTCCGTACTTTTTGGTAATTTTGTCTCTTTCTGAGATATTTTACCCCCACTCCAAGAAATTTGAGAATTTACTAATTTTTACTGCAAAAGTACGGGAACAGACCTATTAGGTCTGTACGGATACTTTTTCTAAAGCAAAATAAAAACTGTCAAACTGCAAAGCCATCATCCTTTGACAGCTTCCTTCCTCACCATATGAAATAAATGGCAGACAATATTTTAAAGCTGTTGCTACTTTATTGCTTGAAAACGACTGTGTCGTTAATTTAATTTGTCGTTAATTTGGCATAAGTGATGGCAATCTATATCAATGATATTCTGCATTAAGAAAATTGAGACGAACTAAGTAATTCCTTTGTTAATTAATTTTACAATTTTATTAGTTTTGTGAAGTTTTATTCAAATTTACACTTGCACATGGGTATGGACGTTTGTTTAATAAAATTCATATTTTATTAGCAATCATCATAAATCTCTAGGAGAAACTCTCTCAATATTATTGCAGGTCAGTAATAGGTCACAACCTCTGAGGTGAGCAAGATTCAACAGAATAGCATTTATAAAGCTTGGAGGAAATGCAATGAGTTTGGAGGTGTGTTGTATTCCACACAATTACTGAGTCACTGCCCTTTGATCAATAATTCATCACTAATCGTAGGAAAATAATTGTATGAATGCCAGTTTAGACAGTCGATTGACGCTGAGGCGGAATCCAACATTTTTTCGACAGAAAGCAAATAAAAGGTCAGACGCAACTCCGATAAACTTCCGCAATCAATTAGAAGTTTTTTTGTGTTTTATCTAAATGTTGGGGACGTCCACTTTCGCTTTTTAGGCAATTTGGTGTATTATCACTCAAGCCCCTCTAAGAAAATTAAGTTCTGTTACATAATTTATTGAACCCCCAAGAGACGACCAAGTCCGTTGCAAAACGCGTATTCCTTAACCTCTTTTTTAACCCCATACCACCAGCGTGTTATGTAGAAGAATAATATCGACAATGTCTATGGCTAAGTCAAATAAGATCAGCCGCAACAGATGTGCTAGTTTTTCCGCGACCAATATCAAGAAACCTTCGGTTTGAGGAATACAAGACGATAAAAAGCCACACTATAAACAGCCTGTTCAGAATGGGACGGAATAGCCGGCCTGCTTTCCTAGTCGAGCCTAGATGAGCTGCATTGACATATTCCGGCAACAGGTTATTTATGAATCTCAATGGTAAGCCAGGCCCATTGAACAGTGATGGTGGCGGATGAACCGAAAGGCCAACGGCAGCGCTCAATTCCGTAGTAAATACTGGGGGTATCTAATAAATTGAAACTGGCCCTCCAGGTTGGGGGTTGTGCTTTCGGTTAACTACCGACCCATGGAAAAAAACCATTGTCACCGATCAACAAATAGCTTCGGAAAGAACTGATTTTATTGTTGGCGACGGTGCTAAACGAAAAAGGACAATAAAGTTTGTATCTGCACCTGGAATGAGAGAAAATTAAACAGGAGCGGTGCAGGCATTCAACTAGCGGAAGCCCTAAGCAGCTTCAATACAGATATTAGTGCCATCCATGAAATACGATGGGATGGGCCGGGCAAAAAAAGGATAGAAAACTGTGACATCTACCACGGACCGTGTTATAGCATCAGGCTAAGGCAAGAAGTCTTATATTTCCAAGACATTAGCAAACGCATTGTAACAATTCGCATTAAGGCCAAATTCGCCAACATATGCATTATAAGCGATATGCATTATGCAAACGCAAGGGACCGCCAAGGCCTTCGCGTAACGCGTATCCCTTAACCTCTCGATTCACACCATACCACCAGCATCGAATGTCGAAGAACAATGGCAACTATGACAACAAGCCATTAGCCGCAACTGATGTGCTACGTTTCTCGCGGCCATCAGCAAGAAACCCCTGGTTTGATGAGTAATGCTGGCAGATGCGCGCAGCCGAGAACGAGGCCGTAATATGTGAATGCCTGAAACCGTTTACCAACAACCCGATCGGCCCTTATTAGTGTGGTTTTAGGCCAGGAAAGTCCACAACCGATCAAATTTTCACTCATCGTCAGATCCTGGAATAAAAACCCAAGATATCCAAATCGATACCCACCACCTATTTATCGATTTCAAAGCCGCATACGACAGCATTTATAGAGACGAACTATACAGAGCGCTGTCTAGTTTTTGTATACCGCCCAAACTCGTCCGTGTGTGTAGGATGATGGTGGATAATTCTCCCTGATCCATCAGAGTCCTCACCGACACATTCGATACCAAAAAACGATTTAGGCAAGGCGATGCGCTGTCATCTAACTTCTTAAATTTGATTCTTGAGAGAATTGTCCAAAACTCCCGAGCCAACACCAGAGGCACAATTTTACAAAAAATGGTGCAACTACTAGCATACGCCGACGATATTGACATCGTTGGTCGGACTCAACGTGATGTCATAGCCACGTTTGCTGGTACCGCCAGTAGATATGATAGTTATGGCCCTTTCTACATGTAAATTACTAATCAAACTGGATGCGTTCAAGAAAGCCAACCGCAGATGGATAAAAGGTACAACGTGCCAAATATCCAAGCAACTCTCTCCTTGTTTTAACCAGAAGGGCTCCATCTGCTTAACAATGCTGAACAGATCAAACATCAGCACTATCCTATAAGCCTACCCGCAAAAAGACTAGGCCTTTTCAGCAATGACTTCTGTAGATGCTACTTGGACGAGGAAGAGAAGAAAAGTGATACTCACCTTCTTTGTTCTTGTCCAGCTCTCTCAGAAAAAAAAGGAAACTTCAGCTGGGAGACCACTTCTTCGATAATCTAGGTAAACTGGATAGTATCAGTGTTAGAAACCTTCTACGCTACATAGTTAGTTCTGAATGGTTTAATTATGCGAACGAATATAGGGAAGTCGATGGATCCACGTGGTACCACAACGTACCTTTAAGATCTAAGTGTGCACGCGCATGACCCACACTCGAAAATCTCTCAAACCAAAATGCATAACTTGTGAGTATCCAAAGGATCCAAACATTTAAACAACAGAATCACGCATTCATAATGTCATTCATGCGCTGTTTTTCCAAAAAAAAAAATGCTGACGTAAATCCTTTTCCAGATGCAGGTCAAAAACTACCTCCTGTGCACTTGCCCTTAAACTAAACGAGTGTCGTCAACAAAGCATCTATTTCCATCAAATACGTCTTAGATAAAATACCGTCCAGCTGAATGCATTACTCTTCTGACAACCTAAATCGATTGTGCATATAAATAGAATTAAAATAGATGAACGTATTTACGATTTAATTAGAAAGATGCATACATCTTCCAATGAGAAGATAAACAATGCGGAACAAAATTGACAAAATGCAGTGTGCGACATTTCTGAAGCGTGTTTACAGACAAAAGTCCACCTCTGCATAGTTTTCCCGTTATAAATAGAAGAGCAGCTGGTTTAAAATTGTCTCCAAAAAAATTAGAAAGAGAAAGCATTTCAAATCTTATAAAAGCGTTGCATGTCGTCATGCACGAGCTTCGAATAAATTAATAAATTCAGTAATTCAAAAAATTGCCAATGTAAACTGAAAATCCGTAGACACAATTTCGACAGACCAACCTCCCAGGTGTTCAAAAAACACAACTATTCCGATTTCCCTTATTGCTCAACAAAAAACTTATTACATCAGCAAAACAGCATAAAACACTTGCAAACTAGATAATCGTACAAGTGTACAAAAATTAATAAATACTGACCGCTCACCAAAAAATTGTGCAACATACCTTAACTCCATTCAGCTGAACATAATTCTTCCGCTTCACATCAATATGCAGACAATTCAAAACTCCAAACAGCAGCAAAAATCCAAAAATTACACTTAATGAGAACATCATCAACGCGCACAATACAACACTAACACTTTATACTATCAAGAACACACACTAATGTACAACCAACAACAACAACAACAAAAACACTTCAATCACATTATCTATTATTTTATGATATTTAAACTGTTCAGCACCATTACATTTAGATTAAGCACGACTTTGAAAATTTCAAAAATAAACATTTTCGTCTGAAAAAATTCAGTTCATCGATGCAAATTCAAATGTAACGTCTTCCTACAACAGTCTTGTCAGAGTGCAATAATGTTTAGCAACAATGTTGCACGATTAATAAAATTTAATTCGTTTTTTTTTTAAAGAAAAATAAAAAAATCACTTTCTGCACTAATTAATTGGTAATTGTGGATTTAATTTCTTGTTTTCTTGATGAATTCAGAGAAACCTCTTGGTAGGTAATTTTTGTTGTGCACTAAATGTTATGCTTCAGATACATTTGCCAGAGTGGGTTGTTGGATGAAGTTGCAAGTGACTTGAGCGTAAGCATTACAGAGACTAATTAGAAATTCATAAAATAAAGCAAAGTTTGTAGAATTTTTTTTTTTTGTTTCTTTTCGTTTTGCGGAGAATTTTTCAACCGGAACACATGTTTGATGAGTTAAAATCTTAAGTCTTCGCCTTGGCTGAGATATGATTCGCACGCAATATTCGTTTAAACCGCAACCGAGTTGAGGTGTTCTTTTTGTTAAGAACCGCTGTGGTGGTAAAATGATAGATTATGTGAAAATAGACTTCCGGGATTGTTTCCGTTTTTATTGTTATTTTTCAGTTTGAAATTCGAAATTCGGCTGAGTACGAAAATGTTGCACGACTGCGAAAAATACTTCTGAACACAACGGTGGTTCGAGCACGAATGAAAAGCATTCTGCTCGTGGTTAAGGTACTCCTCGTATATGGAAATGGAAATTCATTTTCCTCATTTTCATTACTGTGAGCGTAACTGACGACGACGACAGCGGGGTGGCACTATACTGACAAATGGCAAACGTGGGTATATACAGCGACTATGAATTGGGTGATCGAGATTGTGCTTTTATGAACCAGCAAAATATTCCATTTGGATTGGTTTTTGTTTTTTTTTTAGATGAGATGTATCTTTGTTCGACATGAATTTGGAGTGATGATTGGTAGAAAGATTCTTTGTTAGTGCAACTTTGAGTGTAATTAGAACAAAATTATCCCGTCGATTTGTGATGCTATTATGACTGAATACATACTGCATCTAAGCTCGGAATGTATCGTATTCAATTGGCAAATAATTCATTGGAACATTAATTTCTATTACTAATAGATATGCCAGGAATTCTTATAGTGGAGCATAACGTTATGTCTTGGTTGGATAATTCAATTAGTTTTAGTGGTTTGGATATTCGATCGTAGTGACAATGAAAAGAATGCAATTAAACGGGAATATGAGAGCAATGAAATGAAATATTTACAAATAAATTTCATGCGAGTTTGCTGTGGGCATAGCCAGCCTGAAGGTCTAGCGACTTGTTAGGACGATTGAATGACAGAAAACGTCAGACAACTGCAAGATCGCTCATTAATAACAGGGATCTGTACACTACGAATATCGATGTAACGATGTATCGATGTAAGGTCATCAACGAGTTCAATGGAACTACACGAAGCAACTAGCTGGGATAATCTGAAGGGATCTTACGTTTCGTTTTCTTAGCGAGACCTTTCATTTAGGCTAAGTGATGGCAGTACTTGGATGGTAGGATGTTGTAGAACGGGAGCAAACTCTGATTGGCGTTGACTTGACGATCCCCAGTAGTTGTAACTCTGACTACACATCACTCGTGCTTATTTTACCTCAAAGTGGTAACCATCGGATACTGGCCTCATCCAATAGGATTTGACTTGTCAAACTTATAAGTGCGGGTATTGATAACAAGACGAAAAACAGCAACACTATAAACAGCCTGGTCAGAATGGCACGGAATACCAGGCCTGCTGTTCCAGGCGAGCTTCGACATATTCCGCCAACAAGTTATTTATGAATCTCAAGGGTAAGTCAGGCTTTTTGAATAGAGATGGTGGCGGAGGAACCGAAAGGCAAAAGGCAGCGCTCAATCCCGTAGTGGCTAATGATGGCCCCGTGTCCTAGGGGAACTGGCCATCCAGGTTGGGGGTTGTGCTTTGGTTTACCTACCCACCCACAAAACAAAAAGATCTATTGTTACGAAGCAACCAATACCCTCGGAAAAGACTAATTTTATTGCTGACGACCCTGCTACACGAAAAAAGGACAACGAAGTTCGTATATGCACCTGGAATGTGAGAACATTAAACAGGAGAGGTGCAGGTGAACAACCAGCGAAAGACCTAAGCTGCTACAAAGCAGACATTACTGCCATACTGGAAATACGATGGTATGGGCCGAGCAAAAAGAGTATGAAAAACTGTGACATCTACGATGGACCGTGTTAAAGTGAGCAGAAACAGCGACTATTCAGATGCGAATTTGTTAGAGGTTCCAGACTTAGGCAAGAATTCTTATGTTTCCATGACATTAGCGAACGCATTGTAACAATTCGCATCAAGGCCAAATTCGCCAACATAAGCCTTAAATGCGCTCATGCCCCGACGGAGGAAAAGATGACATAGCTCAAGATTACTTCTACGAGCTCCTTGCCAAAACCTGACCATGACATGACCAACTACCGAAATACGATGTTAAAATCGTGTTGGGTATTTTAACGCAAAAATAGGAAGAGAAGACATCTTTAGCAGTATTGCCTTAAAACATAGCCTACACGACAACACGTCTGTCAACATACTTAGGGTAATAGACTTCGCTGCAGAGCGAAATGTCACTATAGCACGAACACGGTTTCCTCACCATGATATCCATAAGGGGATATGGCGGTCTCCAGATCAACGAACGGTCAATCAAATTAATCACAAGAGGCATGCACCCAGTATTTTTGAATGTATTGAATGACCAAACATTCCGAGGGGCGAACATCTACTCGGACCACTACTTTGTTGCAGCCAAGGTAAGAATGCCCGCACCTGATGTGCTAGGTTTCTCACTCCCAGCAACAAGAAACCTTTGGTTTGATGGGGAATGTCGACAGATGCTCGCAGCTAAAATCGAAGCCTGCAAGGCAAAGCTGCAGGTGAAGACTATAGCTGCCTATACAAAAACGGAAGATCACTGGGTTTTCAGAAAGAAAACCGAGCAAAAAAAGAGCGTTCGAAGATATAGAGAGGTGCCTGTCCAGAAAAGATGTTCGTAAGTTTTACCAAAGTGTAAAACGTCAAAACCAGGGCCACAAACCGCGAACAGAATCCAGTCGAGGTGATCAAGGAAAGATCGTAGTTGGGACACAGTCGATGCTGAGATTATGGAAAAATCACTTCAGCACACGTTTAAATGGCGAGACGAACAATCTTCCGCTGTCAGACAGATCGAATCATTCAAGATTGGCGACGACAGCGCAAACTACCAACAACTCGACCTAAGTTTAGTGAGGATAGCAATATTCAAACTTCGGCTTAACGCCGGTGTCGGAAATGGCCGCCTTCCTGTCGAGCTTTATAAACCCGATGGAAATGATTTGGTAAGCAGCATCCACCAACTCATAAGCAAAATTTGGCCGGATGAAATGATGAATGCCCGAAAAATGGAACCTCAGGGTAGTTTGCTCGATACACACAAAATGAGATCCTCTGAACTGCATCAAATGCAGAGGCAGACGTTTCCTCAACATCGCCTACTGTCTGCCGTAATATGTAACCGTTTATCAATAACTTGCGTGGTTTTATGCCAGGAATGTCCACAACTGATCAAATCTTCGCATTTCAGCAGATCTTGGAAAAAACTTGCGAAGTCCGATACCTACCATCTATTCCATCGAACTCAAATCCAGCTTTGACGGGCTATGGAGATGAAGATTCAACCAAGAACTTTACGAGCTGTTAAGTTAGACATACAGATTGAATAGACACCAAAACTCCGGACCGCAGAATATTTGGATCCTAGCAAGAAATCACAGTAGAGGGAGACCTTACATAAGTGACGCGCACGAGATTAAATTGACCGCAACTCACCTAAAGTGCGCAACTGCAATAAGCTAGTTGAGGAGGGATGTTGTTTGGGTCCCATTCCGGATTGCATTGTGAAACTTCAGAAGGTAAGTTAGTTCCATACTTACGAACCCCTCCGTGATCACCGCAAAATCCATACCTAAGTGAAAAAATGTTCTTTACTTGAAAAACCAGAGATTTGCTGCAATATACTGAGATATGAAGGAAATTCATCATTATTTAAAAAAAAGCTGGGAAATTCTTTTTTGTTTGCAGAAATTGTTTCCCTCTGCTAAGAATGTTGTTCGACTTACTCACCTGTCGAGTATTACACGAAGAGTAGATATTGTCGTACCCCACTCACATTTTGTGAGACTGATCTATAGGGGTATTCATGCAACGTCGGAAAGTCGTCGTAAACGTTGTAAACGTGATAAAATTACGAGGTGATAAATGAACTGTCAAAATTTGTAGGTATATGAAATCTTTTCCAACAGTATCGGAATTTTCTCACAGGAATTGGGTGTGTAAACTGAGATGGTAAACGTTGTAAACTTTTGAAATACAATTTTGACATTTGATCAGTCACTTTCACACATCAAACGTATGCGATAAACTGAAAAAAGGATATATAACTATAGGAACAAAATTCTATCAATAAATAAATAACGATAATGAGATTCAATTCAGCGCGTTACCGCATTATTTAGTGGTACAGTTTTAGGGTCGTTCATGAAACATCGTCGTAAAATTACAATCTTTCGCACGTAATAAAATTACAGCGTTGCATGAATACCCTTTGTATGAAATGAATTCTTGAACAGCATATTTCGTGGCTGATTACTTAATAGAAAGTTATTTACATAAAGTCGTATCAAAACTGACAGTTAAATATTTAAAAAAAAGATATGCTGACTTTTCTTTTACAATTTTTCTGCAAGAAACCAAACCCGTCGTTTTATATTTGCCAAATAAAATAAAACGATTTGTATGACATTGTTGTTTGACATTTCCGTTAAGTATTACAGCCTCTATTTTTAGAGGCATTGCTATGAACATCATCATATCACGCATACGACTCCTGTTACATTTATCATTGTTATGCACATCGTGATTCATAGAGGTTACAACAAAACGTCATTATGAAATATGGTGCAAAGAATCCGTTTAAATACGCTGCCATTAATCAATTCGTCATCAACCAAAAAAATGACACGATCCAGCATAAATTAAAATTTTTACTAGAAAAGCCCAAAACTGCGTATCAGAATTGATATACAAGGTGGCGCAAAAATAACCTTCCGATGTTTTTTGGCTGTAATTTAACAAAAAACAATGAAAAACTTTGATTCTTCTTGTGGATTATTTTTATTTGGTCTTTTAATTTTTTTTACATCAAGTCGAGAATATGATGTCATATAAATGGCCGCCGCCACAGTTGATGAGACCTTTTTATGGCATTTTCCATCACAGGTCCTCACATTCTTGACGGATATTGTCTTTAAGAGCTGCAAGAGTCTGAGGCTTGTTGACATAAACCCGCGACTTCAAAAAGCCCCACAAAAAGAAGTCTGGAGCGGTCAAATCAGTTGATCGCCAAAATGGGAGATTAGGCTCCCGGGAAATGCATCCTTCAGCATATCGGTTGTGGCACATACAGTGTGTGCCGTTGCACCGTCCTGTTGGAACCACATGTTTTCCAATCCCAATTCATCAAGTTGCGGCAAAAAGAACTCGTTGATCATTGCTCTGTAGCGCTCACCATTCACAGTAACCGTTTGGCCCGCGATGTCTTCGAAGAAAAAAGGTCCGATGACTCCTCCAGCGAAAACAGCACACCATACAGTGACTTTGAGCGGGTGTAATGGCTCTTCGTGGGTTACACGCGGATTTTCAGTGCCCCAGAAGCCTAAATTTTGCTTATTTACGTACCCGCTAAGATGGAAATGGGCCTCATCACTCATGATTAGTTTTGATGAAAAATCATCTTCCTCTTGGTGGTGATTAAGGATGGCTTGAGCGTATGTTAGACGCGATTGGCGGTTAGCAGCTAACAGCTGATGCACCGTCTGGACTTTGTACGGAAACATCTTCAAATCTCGTACCAAAATTCGCTGTAAAGACCGTCGACTGATACCCATTTGCGTGGCACGTCGTCTGGTCGATGTCGACGGCGCTTCCATGACATATTCGGCTACAGCAGCAATATTCTCTGCAGAACGGCTACTCCGGGGTATGCCACGCCTGGCAGCATCTCGTGTTGTGCCAGTCTCTTGGAGGCGAGCGGCTAAACGTCGCAGTGTTTCACCAGTAGGCGTTGGACGGCTAGGAAATCTGCGACGAAATTCACGTTGTGCCAAAGTCACCGACCGATTATTGCTCAAATAAATAGTCACCAATATTCCGCGTTCTGGAGCAGTGAAGCGTAACATTGTTTATGAACGTGTATTTCGCATGTGTTTACTACACAAATGTCAAAACAGAACTGACATTAGGGGCCAATCGCAAAATTTATAGCATTTTCTGATAGGAGGATTCCTTTTGCGCCACCTTGTATAGAACATAAACACGCATATATAAATGACACTTCTGCAATGTCAACCTAAGGCGACATCTAATGACAGATCGTGATTTGCAAAAAAGTAAAAAAAGTTGTAATGACTAAAATGCATAGGTACTCAAAGATGTACGCATGCTAGTGTTACATAATATAACACCATTAATAAGTTAAACGTTGTTAACAAATCGCATTTTACTAGTGACATACCGTTTGCAATAACTCACCACACATTCACACTCGCTTATCATTGCACTTGATGTTGAAAAGTTTTATTTCGTTGCACTCAAAAATAAAAATGTCTGATGGAAATGTGGAATAGCTTTAGCTTGATTGAATGATTTTTCTTAAAGAAGTTGCAGCTGGTTGTCTGTCAGTGTGGCAATCTATTCAATTATGCGAGATTCAAGTGCAATTTGCATTGAAACTCATTTGACATTGCATTGCTATTGCTCAGGGGTTAGATTATCGTTAAAAGAGTCAATGATTGATGGATCAACGATGTCCTTTCATCTGAGAGCGCGTTTTTCAATTATGCATTTTCCTGTGCAATATATTCGTTATGCAAGTATTTATTGTATCGATCTGTCATGCAAACAAAGGTTCCTAAGGTGACTTCATATAACATAGATCATTTATTTGCGTAGTAATTGCAACGGTATACAAACAAAACTCTCAACAAAATGTGTTTAATTGGATTTCAAATAATGTTAAGCAGCTCCGATCTTGACAGCTTTATCAAATGGGGAAAATCCATAACATTGGAATTGTATACTTCCAAAACACTATGCTGTCCTCTGCCATTATCGCGGAAACGAAAATCTATCGCCATTATCGATGAAAAATACTTAAAAAGCTTTCCATGATTGCTATGTGTTGTAACGTTGGAACGAGAAAATATTCAAAGTCGCTAAAAACGCAGCGAAATGTCTTGGTTTCCTTAATCGATGTAAGAAATATTTAACCTTTTCTGACCTGGCCGCAATATAAACAGCGTTTATACAAAATTTAGTTTATAGCCCACGTCTGGTCGGGTGCACCAAAAACAATACTGCACCTCCTATATAAGGTTCAGACACTTGGCAAATAAAATTATAGGAGACATAGGAATAGCGAACTCTTTTATTTCGCTTGAACATTGTCGAAATGTCACCTGCTATACCTTGTTGTATCGCTTATTTTAACAAACAAGGCTCAATACTTAATGCGTTTTTTTTGTCGATCCCATAATGGTCAGTTCGATCGGTCGTTTACTGAAGTGGAAACCGAACCCAAAAGTGCATTATTGGAGGCAGTTAGCTTAATACTTAAGTGGCGCTACAGTCTGGAATGAACATGGGCTTCAGCCAACATGCCTCTCCAATTAGCTAGGCCCTTAGCTAACTGACTCCAGTTGAGCACTTCAAGATATAGTTGATGTCGTTGACTTCCGCTACTGCGTTCGACGTCTGGCTGGGAATCGAAGATTCTGCGAGCTGGTATTGGTGTACATTCGCTTTACATGTCCTATAGACATCTTAAACATTCAATGCGTAGTTTTGTGACTGGGGGCATGAAGCTGTACAGCTCGTAAATTTCTTGGTTGGATTTTCAATAGTTGACGGGCTAAATGGGACCGCAGATTTTTCGAGAATTTTTCTCTTTGATACGCTACATGCTGCAGCGCAGTAGAGCACTACTGGGATGATCAGGGTCTTATATAGGATCTCCTTAGTAGTTCGAGTGAGGGCTTAACTACTAAACTCCATTCTCAGGCCGAAGAAACAGCGGTTGGCATGAGTAACTCTTCGTTTAATTTCGGACGAGATGCTGTTGTCAGGGTTGTCTAATAGCAGAGCCGAGGTAGACAAAGTCCCGTACTACCTCAATGTTATATCTGTCAATGGTGACGTTCTGTCCAATTCATCGATGTTGTCCTGGTCTTACTTGGTCATTTACTGCTAAACCCATTTTTGCTGCATCCTTCTCTATACCTGACAAACACGACATTATGTTGAGTCCAACCAATGATGTCAATATCGTCGGCGCTTGCTAGTGGTTGCACCGAATTATGGAAGATTTTGCTTCTGCTGTTGGCTCGGGATCTTTGCTAAATCCTCTCAAGAATCAAATCAAAGAAGTCACTTGACAGTGCATCGCCTTGCCTAAATCCTTTTTTGGTATCAAATGTGTCGGTAAGTTCGTTTCCCGCCCTGATGGTGCAGCAAGAATTCTCCATCGTCAAGCACAGGCAGACGAGTTTGGGCGGTTTTCCAAAAGAAAACATGGCTCTGTATAGTTCGTCTTTATAAATGATGTCATATGCGACTTTGGAATCGATGAATAGGTGGTGGGTATCGATTTGGACTTCTTGAGTTTTTTCCAGGAACTGCCGAAGTGTGATGATTGGATCAGTTGTGGACTTTCCTGGCCTAAAACCACAATGATAAGGGCCGATCGGGTTGTTGGTAAACGGTTTCAGGCATTCACATATTACGGCGTATAGGATCTTGTAGGCGATGTTAAGGAGACGTATGCCTTTGTAGCTGGCGCAGTTCAGAGGGTTTCCTGTTTTGTTTATCGGGTAAATGATGCTGAGGTTCCATTCCGCATGCATACTTTCATCCGACTAAATTTTGCTTATGAGCTGGTGAATCTTAACAAATCATTTCCACCGGCTTTATAAACCTCGACAGAAAGGCTGTCTTTTCTGGCAGCCTTGTAAAGATGACGTTACGACTCGGAACGGGTGGTTGGTAGTTTTTGCTGTCGTCGCCAATATTTAATGATTCGTTCTGTCTGACAGCGGGAGATTGTTCTTCATCGCCTTTTAACAGTCTGCAGAGTTGGTTCTTCCATATCCTTAGCATCGACTTTATGTCAACTGCGATGTTTCATTGTGTATCCCTGGTTTTAACCTTTTACACTTCGGTAAAAGTTGCGAACCTCATTCCTACAGTTTAACCTCTCTATATCATCGACAGGGCGTTTTTTTTGCTATTTTTTCTTCTCTCAGAAAAGCCGGTGTTTTGCCCTCCTCTTTTGCCTATAGAGCCCAATGGCAGCTCTCGTCTTCACCTGCAGCTTAGCCTTGTAGGACTTATTCTTGGCTTCGAGCATTTGTCGGCAATCTTCGTCAAACCAAAGGTTTATTGCTGGTGGGAGGGAGAAGCCTTGCATATTAGTTGGAGCTGATCTAATGGCTTGTTGACATCGTTGTCATTGTTCTTCGACATTACCGCTAGCTTGTGGTATGTATGGTGTTAATCGTGATACGCGTTCTGCGAAGGACTTGGTGGTCTCTTGCGATTGCAATCTTTCGACATTGAATTTTTTCACAGTATTTCTAGTAGGTAGTGGTCCGAGTCGATGTTAGCCCCTCGGAATGTTCAGACCCAAAACATTGAATGCGTGCCTCTTGTCTATCAAAATGTGAATATCGAGTTGATGAAACCCATTGCTAACTTTAGTCGGATTTCCTTCTACAGAGACGTCAATTGAAATAAGTCCGGTGCTAGTCGTGTTGTCGTGAGGCTGTGGCTTCTGACAATATTGCTAAAGATGTCTTCTCTTCCTGCCTTTGCATAACTGAGCACGATTTTAAGATCGTACTTGCTCGTAGTTCGTCAAGCAGCTCGTCGAAGCAGTCTATCGTATTATCATTTTTACTCCCGTCGGAGCGTGATCCCATATAATGCTTATGTTAGCGAATTCAGCCTTGATGCGGATTGTTACAATACGTCTTCAAAGCATAAGACTTCTTCCCTAATTCTGGCGCTTATAACAAATTTAGATACGAATAGTCACTGTTTTTGTTCACGGACCGTAGATGGATGTAAAAGTTTTTCATGCATCGTATTTCCTTTGTGGAAGTAGTGTAGCAGCTTAGGGCTTCCGCTAATTGTTTGACTGCATCTCTCCTTTTTAATGTTCTATTCCAGGTGCAGGTACGAACGGCCGGCGTTGTCCTTTTTTCGTTGTCGACAGTACAAATTGTTTCGAAGCTTCGTATTAATAACGTTTTTCCGTTATTCAGAGTTAGCCCAAAGCACTACTCCCAACCTGGAGGTCCAGTTCGAAATTATCAGATAATCCTAGGGGCCGATACGTTTCTACTACATGATTGGCCGCTGCCGTTGACCTTCGGCTACTCCGCCACCATCTCTATTCAAAGGGCCTGACTTACCCTTAAAATTCCTATATGACTTCCAACAGGTCATATAGGAATTTCATGAATAAGGATGTCAGAGCAGATCATGCAGGTTTTTAACTTCATTCAGCTTAATTTCAAACGACACCGTTGATTCTATTTTGACAATTCTTGCACTGCCGCCTTATGAGGGTTTTTGATCGGACCCCTAACTTGTTTTGGAATGCGAATTGCGAATGTGGCAATTTATTTCCCACCTGCCTGCATAACTATAGAGCGTTCTTCTTTCCCCACCTAAGGACACGTCTGTCTGAAGCGAGACTATCAAATCCACACAGTCGGTGATGTAAACGCAAGATTTTATAAAAATCCAACAAGGTAATGCAAGGGGCCAAATCACGCCTTATTTAGATGAGAGGCTTTCTGCGAAGTGATCCTACAAAGCAGCCATCGATGCCTTTGAAGTGTGAGACATTGATCAATTCAGTTAGAAGCAAATCTCCTTCAATCTAATTGAACAAGTCGTGGACAGAAAATCCTCCAAAAAGTGCACATACCGGTCTGAAATTGTCAAACCCCACTGTCACTTTAAATTAATGTTAACCTCGTGATTATTACACCAATCCCCTTAGCACATGTTATGTTTGTTAAAGCATCCACTTAAGATAAAATGGGCTTCATCACTGAAATGACAATTAAGTCCTCTGGAACTCAAAAATGCATTCAGCTTTACGATCTCACAGCAATTATCAAGACATCCATTCTTTATGTTGGGTGAAAGATCTCTAGGATCTGTAGGCTGTATGAGTCGTAGTGGGTGGAGAGTAGTTTTATTCGACAGGCAGGTTTTTTTCATTTCTACTCTACCCTGTCGACCGACCTATCATGCTTTGTAACAGTGACAAGCGAGCGTTTTTCGTCGAGTCCTACTTTGCGAACGGATGATATGTGATCTCATATCCCTGTTGGGCCCTGTTATATAGGTCACTACGTTCATACAAACTACAAGTTACCTAGACGAAGAATGGGAGTTTCTCGGTCCGTCAAATCGACTGAGAACATTGAGGCAGCGATAGATTCAATCATGCAATCCATGTTCTTGGAAAATTCTTCACGATGATACTATGAGCATTGAGCATCCTTACAAGTAATCGATTGTGATGGAACTCTCCGAATGCAACTTCAGTTCTCGGAAAAGCGCATGTGAGGGGCTTCATTACATTTTTTTTTACATTTAAGTGACGCTACAGTCCGGGATGAACCTGGGCCTCAACCAACATGCCTCTCCAATTAGCCCGGTCCTTAGCTAACTGCCTCCAGTTGCGCACTCCAAGTTGGTTGAGGTCGGTTTCTACTTGTGCGCGCCACTTAAGGCGAGGTCTTCCTCTACTGCGTCCGACGTCTGGCTGGGAATCGAAGACTCAGCGAGCCGGAGTATTGGTGTCCATTCTTTCTACATGTCCTAGCCATCTTAAACGTCCAATGCGGAGTTTTTTGACTAGGGGTATGTCACTGCACAGCTCGTATAGTTCGTGGTTGAATCTTCGTCTCCATAGCCCGTCAACGCAAACGGCACCGAAGATTTTTCGAAGAATTTTCCGCTCGAATCGACCAAAGATTTCTTCATCCGCTTTTGATATGGTCCATGCTTCAGCGCCATAGAGCAGGACTGGGATGATCAGGGTCTTATATAGGATCTCCTTAGTAGTTCGAGTGAGGGCTTTACTACTAAATTGCCTTCCTAGCCCGAAGAAACAGCGATTGGCAAGAGTAATTCTTCCTTTGATTTCTGACGAGATGTTGTTGTCAGAGTTAATAGCGGAGCCTAGGTAGACAAAGTCCCGTACTACCTCAAAGTTATTGACGTGCCTCTGGTGTTGGCTCGGGAGTTTTGCACAATCCTCTCCAAGAATCAAATTAAAGAAGTCAAATGACAGCGCATCGCCTTGCCTAAGTCCTTTTTTGGTATCGAATGTGTCGGTGAGGTCGTTTCCGACCCTGATGGTGCAGCGATAATTCTCCATCGTCATCCTACACAAACGGACGAGTTTGGGCGGTATATACCAAAACTAGACATGGCTCTGTATAGTTCGTCTCTATAAATGCAGTCGTATGCGGCTTTGAAATCGATAAAGAGGTGGTGGGTATCGATTTGGACTTCTTGGGTTTTTCCCAGGATCTGCCGAAGTGTGAAGATTTGATCAATTGTGGACTTTCCTGGCCTAAATCCACACTGATAAGGGTCAATCAGGTTGTTGGTAAACGGTTTCAGGCGTTCACATATTACGGCAGATAGGATCTTGTGATATTGAGTAGACTTATGCCTCTGTAGTTGGCGCAGTTCAGAGGGTCTCCTTTTTTGTGGATCGGGCAAACGATGCTGAGATTCCATTCTTCAGGCATGCTTTCAACCGACCAGATTTGGCTTATGAGTTGGTGTATGTTGCTTACCAAGTCATCTCCGCCAGCTTTATTAAGCTCAGCGGGAAGGCCGTCATTTCCAGCGGCCTTATTAAGCTTGAGTTTAGATATTGCTATCCTCACTTCACTTAGGTCGGGTGGTTGGCAGTTTTCGCTGTCGTTGCCAATATTAAATGGTTCGTTCTGACTGACAGCGGAATGTTGTTCGTCATCGCCGTTTAACAGTCTGCAAAAGTGGTTCTTCCATATCCTCAGCATCGACTGTGTCTCAACTACGATATTTCCTTGTTCATCTCGACAGGATTCTGTTCCAGCCTTGTAGCCTTGGCTTTGACGTTTTACATTTTGATAAAACATGCGAACATCGTTCCTGGAGTGCACCTCCCTATATCCTCGATCGCGCGCTTGCTCTTTTTTCTTCTTTCTGAAAAGCCGATGTTCTTCCCTTCTTCTCTGCCTATAGAGCTCAATGGCAGCTCTCGTCTTCACCTGCAGCTTAGCCTTGTAGACCTCGTTCTTGGCTGCGAGCATCTGTCGGCATTCCTCATCAAACGAGGGGTTTCTTGCTGGTGGCCGCGAGAAACCTAGCACATCAGTTGCATCTAATCTAATGGCTTGTTGGTGAGGGGCTTCCATTTTTTTAAAAAAAATCACAATTTGCAAATTTTCAAGACCACATTTCCACAAAAAATAAGACAAGGTGTGATGCATCATTTTCTTAACATCATAATTCGTGATTCGTCTTAGCATGCTTAACAAGCTTTATAAATCACGAAAACCAAGATCACCTTGCAAGTGCACTCATTAAAAATTAACACCATTTACAAGGATGAATTCTTTATCTTCCTAATATTGCAATTAAATAGAAATCTTATCGACCATTAGCGACAAGCAAATACAAAAAAAAAACTGCATCGCATGCACGCGACACATCATATGCATGAAGATATAAAGTAAATACCTTCGCATTGAATTAGCGCATGCTACTCCTCCATATGGAACAATAGCTCGAGGAACTTGTTCTCATCTAACACTACCACCACGACTGCAAAAATCATGATGATGTTCCAGCATACAACATGTGAACTTGTGGACAAAAAAAAAACGTAAGAAACCATCGATCCACAACGATCCAAGATTACAAATGTTCTAAGGCTGATCGCAATCTCAGCGTTGCACAGTAGGCAGAATGCCGTCATTTAGCCGATTCCTTGAAGGCATTCTCGCGGCTTTTTGTTCCTTCTTTTATTTAAACCTCAACAAACCTGAGAGATAGCTAGTTTGAGTGATGTTTTCGTTTTTTTCTGCGTTAGAATACCCCTAACAAGGTCTGATGGATTGCATCTCATCTCGGCTAGAACTCACCATAGAATAGCATTCGTACGCGCTCTGGAATCCAAATGAGTTTCCATTCGATGGCATAATGAAGATGATGATGGAGCCGCACAGATGGTAGCCTGTCGGAAACTATAAATTGTATTGTGTTCGCTCGTTAAGCCAGTCGAAGAGATGTGTTTACAATTATGCTACACTTGGCCCTGGGACCTGAAGAAGCTTTTTTTCTCTTCATCTTCGTCAATAGTGTGAAGAGTTGCGAAACTAAAAAGAATGGATACTGCAATGTGTTCTTAAGTTTCTGTCTCATTAGGCACCTTGTATGTAGATGCCAAGATAAAGTTGTTGATTGTACCGAATAGGTTAATCGTTGGTTAGGTAGATGCGTTCCCAGCTAAGTGATAGTGAAAAATGCGATAATTAAAATGAAGTAGCTGTTCCCGTACCCAAACAGAGATCTTTTGACATTAGAAGAGGTATACATCTTGTTTTTCATCCATTAAGGCTTTTTATCAACACCACGCGGCCTTCTATTTAATTATCGGTGTTGTATTTATTTCGCAAGAGTGCAAGACATGAGAACTTAAAATAAAGTGCACTATTGGATCGGTCCTATCTTTTTCGATACGCCGTTTTTTTTTTTCATTTCTATAATGGATCATATTGAGATGAATCCAATGTAGCTAGAGTGAAATTAAATTGCAAAGCATTTGTTAGATAGGATTGTGTAGGTTATAGGTATAAATAGCAGCAGAAAGAGACTTTTGAGTAATGAAGATGTGCGCTGCAGTGGAGTGTTGTATAAGCACTTAAGAGTCGTTTATTTTCAAAAGATCTTACACATATCTGCATTCGCATTGTATATTGATTTGGTTTTTGACAAGGTCAGTCAAGAGTACGCAATTAAATTTTAATTTTTTTCACCACCAATTTACGATCTCCAGCTTTTCAAGAGAAAAAATAAGCAAACACCTGCAAGTATCTCGGGGCGCTACTTCGGCTTTATAAGTATCCCTTACCCATCTATAGAAATCATGACGAAATTATAAACAATCCACTATGCAAATCGTCAAATACTCTATCACACCCTCTCTTTCTCATTAATATATGTACGACCCGAAATATAATATTCTACATATACTCGTGTTTGGGGTGCATATTTATGTCTCGTAACTGGCTGTCTTATGGATCGTTAATTATCATACGGCTTGAGATGATATCGGTAAACTCTTCTAAACACTTTATTGTAACAGTATCTAAAGGGTGTCCCATAATTCACGCAAAATGTGAATTCTGCGCCATTTTAGGCCCAGTTTTTCAGTGCTGACTTAATTTGAGTTAACACAGAGTTAACTAACACCGGAATAAATTTAATCCAGAGTTAACTCAAGAAGTAGTTTTTCAGTGCAGGATTAAATTTGAGTCCGTATGTGGTGATTTGATTTGATAGCACTCATGTTTTATCGATTTTGCTGTCAAAAAGTTATCGAAATGTATAGAATCTGCAACAGCTCAGTTATCAGCTGTTTGGTTTCATTTTCCCTAAACAAATTAAAATGCTTTTTGTCGCGATCTTTCAAGTTTTTTTCTTCTTAAAACCGTCCAATTCAATATTTAAAACAGTTTCGTGTCGCTGAGATCTGAATATGAGTATATCGCAAACGTATTTAGTTTCTAAAAATTTAATAAAAAGTCCACTCAAGTTCAATTGAAAATGTATGTTTGGTATTTTATCATCTGTCAAAAAAAATCTGACCATTTAATTCTAGGGTTAGCTCACCAAACTTGCTGGGTTAAACTCGAAGCTAACTCTGGATTTAAATTGACTAACTTCTCGAGTTAACTCGAGTTTAATCCCGAAACTAGGATGATATCGCACCGAAAAACCTTAATGGTAATGTATTGCCAAGGAAAAAAAATAACATTAGAACAGCTGACAGTTCGGGGCTAGTAAAATGGAGCGATATATGAAAGCACAACGGATTTTCGTTGTTGAGCAATATTTAAAAAATGAAAAGAAAAAAGGATTTAGTATGATCTTAGACACTATTGATGTCCTGTCGCAAGTCTTTTAACAGAAAACATCGAAGCAGTTCACGAGAGTATTGCTGACAGTCCAGGAAAATCAATACGGCACCGCAGTCAAGAATTGGGAATTTCTAGAAGCTCTCTAAAACGAAAACTTGAATCTCCATGCTTACAAAGTTCAATTGACTCAAGAGCAGAAGACTATTGACCATGCAGCGCTAAGAAAGTTCGTTTTAGTGGTTTTCGGAACAAGAAGTGGATGCGTATTTTTCGAACAAAATCATCTTCAGTGATGGAACTCATTTTTACATCGATTGCTTCGTTAAGCATCAAAATTGCCGCATTTTGGGTTCAAATTCATCCACGACGCTTGACTGTTTTGTGCGAATTTTGGGCTGGAGGCATTATCGGACCATTCTTCTTCGAAAATGCGGCTGGTCATGCAGTAACAATTAATGGTGTTCGTTATCGTGAAATAATAACCCAGTTTTAACAATTACAAGATATGGAAGTGACCAACATGTGGTTTCAACAAGACGGTGCCACATGTCATACAGCCAGAGAAACAATTCAATGAGTCATTTCCTTATCGTCTACTCTGTCGTTTTTGCTATCAGAATTAGCCATTCAGAAGTTGTGATCTAATGCCATTGGATTGGATTTTTTTGAAGTCAAAGGTCTATGCAAAGAGTCAGGAGGCAATTTGAGACTGAGCCAACTTCGGGTAGGTGTTAATATATAACCGAGGTAGGCATGTATGTCGTTAGAACAATGGAAAGATACCTTAGAGTCCTAAGAGGTTGAAGTGAAACTTGAGTTGAGTTGAGATAAGCTTTTCTTGACAGTTGATAATACTCGGATGATTTGTCAGATCATCGCCAGAGAAGGTCCAATAAAAAAAAAAACATTTTTGACAGTTGGACTGCGTTTTTTTCGTCTAAACACTATTTTCAAATGTTGAATTGATTTAATGAAATGACGATTTTCAGTTCGATTGAAACGTAATATTAGGCTTGTTAATGAAACGTGGTCGTCGTAAACTTACACTTTCGTACGTTGTAAACTTACGACGTTGCATGAATATCCTTACTTGACACTTGGAAAGTAAGGGTATTCATGCAATGAGATATTTTTAACTGTTTAAAACTAAGGCCGTGTGCCAAATGCGTTAAAATTTTAGCAAGTGTATAATTTTTGACACATGTGTGGTGAATAGAAACTTCAAAATTTGAACCTACTTAACAACTCGCTAAAATTTAACCAGTGGCTAATTTTTGACATGTGGTGTACCTACTGATGATTGAGAGTGATGGAAACCACACTAGTGGGCACATGTATGGGAAAAGAACACATCATTCAGATTTAAACCTGCAGAAATGTCAAAAATTAGCCAGTGGATACAATTTAACCCACATTTTAACGCAATTGACACACGGTATAATATTATTTTGCTTCTCATATATAATCTTGGAGGTCATTCCTTAACTTTGAAAACGATTATCACCCAAACGGTAGTCGCGGGCGATATCGTAATCAATTTGCTTCACGTAACTCGACACCTTTGGTATCGTATATCGTTTTTTTTTAGATACTCTCAAACTGTAGTAACCAGTTCTCAAACTATTTATTATAGTGCAATCACACCGAACCGAAAACTGAGTTTTCGCAAAAACACCTGAAACCTTCATCGAAAACCGAGTTTTCCCATACATTGTCAGTTCTCAAAACCTAGTAGGTTACTACGTAACCTTCTCATAATCACTTCGCAGACGTCATCTCGTTGCAGGTTGTTGGAAAGAACACACCTTTTCATACATTCTACACGTGTTCCACACGTCCCACAAAACAACTGATGAACTCGCTGTCAAAACAAATGTCTTTTTTTCAGAAATTAACACACCAGATGAAATAAAAACAAAACAAGCGGCGGGCTTGAGAGTCAAAAACTGTTGTAAAATCTTTAGATTTGTTTCAATTTGAACTTCAAATGCTAATATTAATTTGCTTATATTAGGATTCATTTTATTATTCAATTACAATATTTTCACACACAAATGTTGCAGCTAGTATCACAATTCACAGCTGATTGAAATGTCAAACTGTTAACCAGTCAAGGTTGCTTACCCCTGAATATTCTTTTATAAAGGAGATCATACTCTCTCCCGATTTTTTTTGTATTAACTGTTTAATTTCTATGCACCAGTATTATTTTCGAACTGTGTATACCAGAGTTAGTTGATATTGTAAGGTCACCGCGGCCATCTCGGCATTAATAAATCATTCAATTATATTCTTTAAAAGGTTAGCTTTTTTTCTTTAAAACCTCGCGAAATATATTTTATTAAACGATTTACATATGGTCCTAATCGAGCCGGATTGCTCAAATAAGCATTCGTCAAATAATTTATTGATTTATTCAACGCAAAATCAAGCGGATTATTTTCTCGTAAGCGTTTAGGCAGTGCGCTTTTGTGCAAACGGTTACTTTCTTGTGACATTGTACAGGAATCGTCGCTGTTGCTGTGCTTTCGCGTTAACATTGGAGTGCTATCTTAATGCATAACGGGCTTTACGGATATATCCAGTGTGATTTAGTGCGGTAAAAAAAAAACATTTTTTCTTGTATCGCTAGCAATCTTATTATATTTAAAAATGGATTTGCTCAAAAGAAAACGGGCTGTACTTAAAGGGCAAGTTACGCGAATCGTCACCGCCTGCGAACATGACATTCCAGTTTCCAAGGCGAAGGCTTTAAAAGACCGATTAGAGCATTACATGCTGGAATTCGAGCGCGTCCAAAACGAAATCGAGGCACTGTGCGAATCTAGCGGGAATATCGACGATGAAAATCCGTACCGTATAGAATTCGAAAGAATATACTATGATACTTGTGCGAAGTTGTCCGAGATTATAGATGCTGGAGTGTTAGAATCGCAGCGGCCAAGTTCAAATAACGATGTGACCGATTCCATAAAGGCGTTAATCGACAATCAAAACGCGTTGGGTGACCTTGTCAAGGGTCTCGCGGAAACGTCGCGCCGTTCGATAACTATGACCAAGCGCGAATCGAATGCGCGACTCCCAGAAATAAAATTACCCGACTTCTCCGGTAAGCTTGACGAGTGGGCACGATTTCGTGATCTTTTTACGGCTCTTGTGCAATCAAAAGAATCCGTTAGCGGAATCGAAAAATTCGAACATTTGCAAGCACATTTAAGGGGAGAAGCGTCATCTATTATAAAACATCTTCCTCCCAGCAACGAGAATTTTGATGTCGCGTGGAAATTAATAAAGTCGCACTATGACAAACCACAATTTATAATGATTGCCCATTTAGACAATATTTTCGATCAGCCGTTTCTCAAGGGTAACTCGTTAAGTGAGATTAAGTGTTTGTTCACAGTGACTTCCGAGAACTTAAACGCATTGCGTGCACTCAAACAACCAGTCGATTCGTGGACAGTGATTTTAGTGTACGTCCTCTCAAAAAAACTAGACGCGGAAAATAAAATCTTGTGGTTTCGTAAAATAAAGGATAAAGATGTTCCTAGTTTATCCGATTTTATAGAGTTCCTGAAAGATCGCATAAACGAACTTGAAAGCATAAACGTGTCGCGTGTAGGAAGCAGTACTTCAAAATCCTTCGTGAAGAGTGTCGGCAAGCGTGTTTTAAGCACAGCGATCCAAACGTGCATAAAATGTAAAAAGAACCATCTGCTGTATCAGTGCACTCAGTTTCGTGATCTTCCAGTGTCATCGCGTTTGGAAATGGTCCGGGCAAACAAGATATGTGTGAACTGTCTACGCGGTAAGCATAATCCTTCCGAATGCAAGTTTTCAGTTTGTAGGATATGTTCTCAGCGGCACAATACACTTCTTCACGAAGACAATCTAACTTCCATTCAATCGCCTCCATCACCATCTGTGTCTCCGCAACCTGCAACCTCAAAAGAACTCGCTACTGGAGTGTCCGTGAACATTTCACATCATGCGTTACGAGATTGCTTTACGTTGTTACCAACTGCGATTCTATTAGTGATGGATGCCAATGGGCAGTTACAGCAATGCAGGGCGTTGTTGGATTCCGGTTCGCAGTCGACTCTGATATCAGAGGCTTGCGCGCAACGTCTGCAATTAAAGCGGCATCATGCTAGGATACCCATATCAGGCATTGGACAAGGTGGTAATGTTCAAGGTACAAGGGGTGCTGTAAGTCTAATTTTGCGCTCTACAGCTACGAATTCGTCTGTAGCAACAAACGCTTATATTCTTTCGAGTTTAACGAGTGATATGCCGAGCATAAACATTCCTAAAACGACCCTCTCGTTTTTCAATAATTTAGTATTGGCGGACCCCAATTTCTATGTTCCAAGTAAAGTTGACATTCTTCTGGGATCAGATATATTTTTCGACATTCTTACGGAAGGGAAAATTGTTCATCCTTCGGGCTCACCAATTGCCCAAAATACGGTATTCGGCTGGGTTATAGCGGGAAACATAACATCCCAAAATCAACCCAATTTAAACGTGTTTCATAATACAGTTGACCTCGACATACTGTTGCAGCGATTTTGGGAGTGCGAAGATCTCCAGGATGCTCAGCAGTCGATATGCGACGTGGACTCTCAAATTGAGGATCACTTTATGAAAACTCATTTCGTTCGTAATGATGGAAGATATGTGGTGAATTTACCGTTCAAGTCCGCGGCAGTAGAATTCGGAGATTCACGCAGCGCGGCCTTAAAACGCCTGCATTCAATGGAGCGACGATTTGATGCTAATCCAGCTCTCAGGCAAGAGTATGTCCGGTTTATGCGTGAGTACGAGGAGCTAGGACACATGACTCTCGTGCCACCCAACGAGTCTGATTCACCATCATTCTATCTACCTCATCATGCGGTTTTTAAACCTACCAGCACCACGACAAAATTAAGAGTCGTTTTTGATGCTTCATGCAAGTCAAGCAATGGTGTCTCTCTCAACGACTGTCTGCTTGTAGGCCCCACGATCCAAAGCGACTTATTCACATCGCTTATTAAATTTCGAAAGTTCCTAGTGGCAGTAAAGGCGGACGTAGCAAAAATGTATCGTCAAATAATGGTCAACAAGGACGACATTAATTACCAGCGAATAATTTGGAGAGAAAACGTCAATCAGGAACCTCGTGATTACCAGCTTTTAACACTAACGTACGGAACAGCTTCCGCATCCTTTCTTGCCACCAGGGTACTCAAACAGGTCGGTATAAGAAATTTATTTAAATATTCGCATGCTGGTAACAGCATCATAAATGATTTTTATGTCGACGACTACATGTCGGGTTTCCATTCATACGAAGAAGCCGTTAGCATTAAAAAAGATGTTTGTAAAATTCTGAGAGGGGCAGGGATGGAGTTACGAAAGTGGGCTTCCAATTCTGCTGAGTTTTTAGCGGAAATAGATCCAGAAAGCCGGGAACTCTCTACAGATCTTCCGATAGGAGAAACAAATGTCAAAACATTAGGGCTAGTGTGGGATACGAGCCTCGATTGCTTTAAGTTCAGTTTTCGGCTACAATTGTTGGGGACGAAAATCACAAAGAGGGAAGTACTATCTGATATCGCACGTATTTTTGACCCAATGGGATGGCTGTCGCCAGCAGTTATCAAAATGAAGATTTTCATGAAACGACTATGGGTCAGTGGAGTTGGCTGGGATACGTACATTTCTCCAGAATTCTACCAAGAATGGGCCGATTTTCGTTCAGATCTCGGAAGCATAAGTGGTGTAGCAATTCCACGATGGATTCAGCTCGAGCATGGTGATCAGCTGGAGTTGCACGGTTTCGCGGATGCATCTGAATCCGCATACGCAGCAGCTATGTATTCTCGAATCATGAAAAACGATGGAAGCGTTTATACGACATTAATATGCGCCAAATCTCGTGTCGCGCCAGTTAAGCCAATTTTAACTGTACCACGTCTAGAGCTGTGCGGCTCTTTATTGCTAAGCAAATTATTTAGCAAGGTAAAAGAAGCTTTCGGTATTCATGATGTGAAGTGCTTTGCGTACACAGATTCATCAACTGTTTTTCATTGGATACAAGGATATCCCCGACTTCGAAACGTTTTCGCGGATAATAGGCTCTCTCAGATTGCTGCTCGACTTCCCGCTTCTGCATGGCACTACGTTCGTTCGTCGGAGAATCCTGCAGATTGCGCCACACGCGGATTAATGCCGCGGCAGTTACCCGAATTGGATTTGTGGTGGAATGGTCCGTCATTCATTCGGAAAACAACCGTGATTTTTTCAACTCTCCCTAATACGAATGATGCTTCAAAACAAAATGAAGTAACATGTCTAGCAAGCTCATCTGAACTCGAGTGGGATATATTCAGCAAGTTTTCTAATCTGAATCGTATTCTCCGCGTCGTAGCGCGAATCTTACGATTATTTCGACGGCATAATGCTACCATTATCCAACCTGTGGTCAACAGCTTATCACCGCATGATATAAAAATTGCAAAAATCTGTCTTCTTAAGTTGTCGCAAAGGTCGTCCTTCTCTGACGAAATTAGCTGTTTGGAGCATGATCGTCCAGTGCCAATAAAGAGTAGAATATCGCGAATGAATCCTTTCATTGATGGGGATGGTATACTACGAGTTGGAGGAAGACTTGCCAATGCGAACATATCTTTTGATCAAAAGCACCCGGTAATTCTTCACAAGGAACATCGCCTGACCAAACTTATCATACGAGATTGCCACTTGAAAAACCTACATGCTGGTATTCGCCAAATGACGTACCTACTATCGCTCGATCATTTTATAGTTGGTGCCCCTCATGCAATCAAGCGATGTGTTTACCAATGTGTTATATGTATGAGGCAACGCGGTATTCCATATAAACAACAGATGGCTGATATTCCGAAGCAACGTTTAGAGCCCGGTATAGCATTTAATAACACCGGAGTGGACTATGCAGGGCCGTTTCTAGTGAGTTCGTGGAAGGGGCGTGGTGCCAAGCGATTTAAAACGTATATTTCGCTTTTCGTCTGCATGTCTACGAAGGCGCTCCATCTAGAAGCAGTGAGCGAATTATCTTCTGCGGCTTTTATCGCGTCTCTACGTCGTTTTGTTGCCAGGCGGGGCAAGTGCCACACCATTTACAGCGATAATGGTACCAATTTTGTTGGCGCTAACCAGCAGTTGCGCGAGTGGGCAAATCTACTAAATTCGACAGAGTTTCAAGAGGAAGTATCAAGTGAATTGACTACCAAGGGTATTAATTGGAGTTTTATACCTCCCTACACTCCTCATTTCGGTGGGCTATGGGAGGCCGGTGTCAAAACCGTAAAATTCCACCTCCGACGAGTCTTGGGAAATGCCTCCGTTACATATGAAGAGTTTACTACGATCCTGTGCCAAATAGAAGCCTGTGCAAATTCAAGGCCAATTTGCTTGAAATTCGAAGGAGATATCGACCCACTCACACCAGCACATTTTTTGATTTTGCGACCAATGACTACTGTTCCAGACCAAAATCTTCTGGACGTGAAAAACACTTCATTAAAACGATGGCAACATGTTCAGCGAATTGTACAGGATTTTTGGAAGAAATGGTCCGACGACTATCTCAGCCAGCTGCAGAAACGTGTTAAATGGTCCGAAAAATCGAAAAACATTCAGCTGAACGACGTTGTGGTCATCAGGGAAGATAACCAGCCGCCATGTCAATGGCTCATCGGCCGAGTAACGAAAACATATCCTGGGCGTCTCGTTTGGTAAGAGTTGCAAGCGTTTTAACTTCGAAGGGGGAGCTGAAACGTACCATCTGTAAGCTTTGTCCTCTGTTCGTTGATTGTTGAAGATGATCTTCAACGGGGGGAGGATGTTAACCAGTCAAGGTTGCTTACCCCTGAATATTCTTTTATAAAGGAGATCATACTCTCTCCCGATTTTTTTTGTATTAACTGTTTAATTTCTATGCACCAGTATTATTTTCGAACTGTGTATACCAGAGTTAGTTGATATTGTAAGGTCACCGCGGCCATCTCGGCATTAATAAATCATTCAATTATATTCTTTAAAAGGTTAGCTTTTTTTCTTTAAAACCTCGCGAAATATATTTTATTAAACGATTTACACAAACGAAACCTGGTCAGAGTCGGTGTGAAAGCATCCAGTGGTTTACGTAAACTTTTTGCCAAAAACTCAGTTTATGATTCGATGTGTAAGCACTATTAGATGTCATATAAATTGTAATTAATGAGATTTGAATTTTTTTTAATGTCTGGCGCCGCACAATTTCATTAAAAAGAATGCAAAATATAAGTAATTGATGATAACAAACGTATACAGATACTTTTTTTAATAGTAGCTCAGTTACGGCGAAGCAAATTGACATGCTAGTGAAACATTTTGTAAACTTTGGTAAATGTTCCAATTTGACATATACACAAAACATATGATCAAATTACAGTGACTTACATTTTACTTTTAGAATCATCAAATTACAGTGGGTTACAAATAGTTTTGTATGTTTTAAATACAAAATTAAAAAATTTAAAACATATAAAAAGGCTATTGATCGTCTGTGATTTGACGATTATTGTTTTACGTGAAGCAAATAAAGTTATATCGCCGACAGAAAAAACGATTATTGATCTTACGTGATGCAAGACTATCGTCGAAACGTTATCGTCAAACGATAATCACTTTACGGAATGAGGGCCCTGAGTTTCGGAACGTTGTTTTACTTAGGGCCAATTTTTCAATTGTCAGTTAAATAGTCTGTTTGCTGTCTAATGAATAAATATATCTATTCTTTATCTACTAGCTAAGTAGGTGTTGGTTTTTCAATCATTGAATAACTCCTAGATTGTAACTGAACGATTTTGCCAAACTGAATTCACGAAACTGAAATAAAAACATATGAGAAGGCTACAATCCGCTGTGCGGATCGTTTAATACCCTATCCCATCCCATCATTAAAATTAATATCCCCAAAATGTGGTCTTTATGGTCATAAAGTATTGGAAATGGCGTTGTCACAACATATTGTTCAGAAGGTTTATCAAATTCTTTTATGGTTCAACTAAAAACAATGTTTTTCTATTGCATATGCTATGGGGTAGGGTATACAAACGGTTTTTTTAAGAAAACGCCCCCAAAAAGTGGGCGTGGGTTAAAATGGTCTATAGATGAAATGTTCACATTAATACTACCAATGATTGTGCATCAAACATTTTTTTTGAAAATTTTAAAATTTGACCAGAAAACGTTTTTTATAAATAACGCCCCCAAAAGTGGGCGTGGCAAAAAACTTTATATAAACGAAATATAGATATTACGATTCTCTAAATATGCTGCTCAGACACTTTTTTAAAATTCCTTACGGTTTGGCCAAAAAATACATTTTTCTAAAAAGGGGGCGTGGCGGTGGGCGGATTTCAAAACTTTTTACACTTGTTCTGGTGGCACGGACGAGGATCCTATATACCAAATTTCATTGTCCAGCTCAAAATTTAAGGCCCAAAAATCGGTGACGAACAGACAGACAGACAGACATGGCTAATACGACTCAGCTAGCGATTCTGAGTCAATCCATATACTTTGAGGTATATGTAGCTAAATTATTTCTCTATGTTGCAAACTATGTATCAAAACTAATATACCCCTATGGGAAAGGGTATAAAGAGAGAGATATAGTGACAATCTTATATGTTAGAGCTAGCAGACTAGTTTTCTCACTGTTGACCGTTCATAAAAAGTCAGTTAAAGTTTACCCGGTGATTGAAAAATCGGCCCTTAATCAACAATGCTGTGAATAATTTCTAATCTCTAGCACAATATATATCATGTTGAAAGATTTGGGATAAAATTAACTTTGTATTAATAATAATTACAAAATGGTACATGAACTGTCAAAATTTGTATTGGAAGTCTTTTACAACAGTATCGGAAATTTCGCACAGGAATTAGGTGTGGAAACTGAGACGGTAAACGTCGTTTACTTTTGAAATGTTATTTTGACATTTTATCAGTCACTTTCACACATCAAACGTATGCCCTGAACAAAAAAAAAAAAAATCGAGAACGGAAAGAGACAATTTCTATCAATAAATAAATTACTAAAATGAGATTGATTTTAGTGGGTAGCCGCATTATTTAGTGGTGCAGTTGTAGGGTCGTTCATGAAACGTCGTCGTAAAATTACAATCTTTCGCACGTAATGAAATTACGACGTTGCACGAATACCCTTAATAAAAGTTTGAAAAGTTTAGTACTGTTTAAGTATTTCTTAAATCTGCACAATGCAAGCACCACCTTAGCCGGATTCAGCACATATTTCTTACAGTTTAAGAGCCACTATTCTACAGCGCGCAATTTTTTTTCGAGCACCAAATAAATTCAATATACTCAAAAATTATGCAAGAAAATAGACATTTTACTGCTTCCTAATCATAAAGATTTTATTTCAATATTTACAAAACGATAAAAGCGTGTTAAAAAAATCTCCACGAAAAATACAACACAAATTCCTAACTAAACTCACCAGACAGTTTGAGAATGACAGTTTGACCAAATGCAGCTGATAACATTCAATGCAGCCAATCGCATACATTCAGCAAGAATGTGCTGAGTGCATTTTCCCAAAGAAATTTGTTCAGTTGCTTTTGAAAAACAAAACCCAACGGTTCGTCTAAGAATCGTCTTCCTTCGGTTGCAATCAGAAAAGCAAGTACTTTGTGAAAAGGAAAAAAAATCTCTAAAGTGAATTTTCCACTCACGAAAAAAAGAGGAAAACAAAGCAACTAACTCGCTTTGTATTTATTTTGTTTATTGTTGTGTGATTAATCGAATATAAAGAAAATCGTGAAAATGGCTGCTACCCAGTTCAACCAATTGAAAGTTAAATACGACGAGGTAAGATGAGTTTTACAGCTATACAAGCGGTACTTGAAATAAAGGAACGCGTGGGGCTTAAGATAATTCCAAAAGGATATTTTTAATAAGTGAACAATTTTATCGTTTCTGTTTTAGAACGAAGCTGTTAGCAAAATGCAGCAAGTTAAGAAATTCGGCATCCAAAATGGTCCACTTGAAACTAAACGATCTGCTCTTGGAGAGCTAGGAAATCGCGCCGTTCTCCGTACAGTTAGAGATGGAGAGAAAGGGTAATGGCGACACTTAACAGTTATCTAGAGATAAATTACATTCAACTTCTTTCTTTTCTTCTCATTTTCTTGGTTTAGGTTGAAGGATCCTAAAAATCAAATCAACACCAGAAATGCTAAACCACGCGTGGATACTTTTTGGAAGAAGCCAACACAAGCTATTTCGGCTAATAACATCCAGCCAACAGTGAATGCCGCCAAGACTATTGTCACGCGGTCAAATTCAATCAAGTCGGGAACAACGGGATTCATTAGTGCCGCTATAGCAAAGCAGAATTTGCCCAAACCAACGACCATCACTGCCAAGGTAGTGAACATCGAGAAGAAAGTTTCACAAGTTCGATGTGAGTATGCGAGGGAGTTTTAACTGTTTTTACCATTTTGTTTGAATTTATATCATTTGTGTCTGTGTGTGTGTGTGTAGATATCAATAAACCAAAGATCGAATCCGCTAAGGAGCAATTGCCAACACAGCAGACAACAATTAGGCGCGAGGATAGTAATCTCTCACGGAAGTCACTATCGAAATTGAAGGCTGCCATCAAGCAGCAACAAACTGTTAAGCCAGCCTCACAGTCGGCTGCTGTTGTTTCAAGTTGTAAGGCTACAACAGAACCAGTCGAGAAGGAAGACGTTAAAACAACACATTCTGATAAATGTGAAATTAAAATTGTCAGCGTGCAATCGCATTCAACCAAGTTACTCAATGCGGTAAGTTTTTGTTCATTCTTTTGGATTTGTTTTGCTTTTTTGGTCCAAAAGGACA
Source organism: Rhingia campestris (assembly GCA_932526625.1). Lineage (NCBI taxonomy): Eukaryota > Metazoa > Arthropoda > Insecta > Diptera > Syrphidae > Rhingia > Rhingia campestris. The sequence continues at coordinate 16,085,903 of OW052185.1, read as the reverse complement.
GTGTCGAGGGGTATTTTATTGCAAAGAGGTATTGCTTCCATTAAATGGATACGTAAACACTGGTAAACACTTGCAAAATGTATTACTTGGGTGGTGAGTAAGGTTTGTTTCTAAATATATTGCGGTTCTCCTTATTGTTGATCGTTTCAAACTTATTTAGTACTCGCTCTGGGATCGTTGAGTTGTTTGGTGGTAGGATTGTCTTTGTTATGTTCTAGGAGAAGCAATCTTTATACTATTTCCAGTCAAAAAATGCACATGATCCATCCTTTTCCTTACCTATCTCGCCATTGTTTCACTCGAATCATTTCCATTTGTCTCCACTGATCCCCTCTCTTCTGAGGGTTCGGTGGCGCGTTGGTAGTGGGATGATCTACTCTAGAGAAAAAGTCTGATCGAATCAGCAACAACAAATTTTGTTTGACATTGGCCCTACTAAGAAACAATTCCACTTCTATTCTAATTATCACGAAAATCTAATCTCAACTCGCCGTTCGAATTCGACATAACACTGTAAATTCCGCAATCATGTAAGAAGTGATGACATAAACAATGTGTTCGACTATTGCGCCAAACTACGTGTATTTGTATTTTGAAATCCCCTGTCCTTACTTTATCCATTCCCTTAATTTCGCGCCTTCCATCAAACACATGTGTCAACAAAATCAAATTGCGCGCGCATCCTACACGTCCGGGAAGTAAAGACGATAAACATCCTTGTTTACCATATTTTCATCCAGGTAGATCACCACATGGCGACTTGTTTTGTATTGTCTGGGTAATTGAATGACCATAATGCGCATCTTGTCATTTATGACACTGCAGATGGTAATATTCTTTGTTTCAGATATGGGTGCTGTTTTACAAAAAATAATGAGGTTTTCCAAAGTGCAGTTGCACAATTATCTTCTGGTATTGTCCTGAATCCCAAATACATTTGAAGAGATGCAGCTATTGAAGTCGACGTTTCCCTATTGCTGTTGATCATCGCTTCGAATTTATGGCATAGAATGGACTGATCATAGTAACGTCTGCATAGGTTGTAATATTTGTTAAAGGTCAACTGAAGCCAAGTTGCTGCCGCATTGCTAAGTAGTTCGATCAATTTGTTCTTCAAAAAGAATTCTTGGGTCAACTTTTTTTTTTATTGTTTAAGGCATGTGGTTACTAACATAAGCACCATACACACGTTAAGGAATGAAGACGATATAATGAATGTTGCCTGGCCCCAGCTAGGTTAGCTTTATATTCCATCCTCCTTATGAGTCAGTTGATGATTGTTCTAGGAAAGATTGCAAAGGTTGGTCAAGTGTTGTGGGGTATGCCCAGTCATGCAGCTTGAACGCCGCTATCCAGTGATGATCACATCCACCCTGAACACCTTATCAAGTTGTAACTTGGTCACATATGTCTTGATAAACCAAACGCTGTTAGGTTTCTATCAGAGTTCGGGTAGTTTAGGAACGATTTTGAATGTTTTATTGCCTGACTTTAGCTTGCTCGTTACTATCTATGTCACTAGGAACGCCACATATAAGACCGATTTTGTGCCGACTCCATCCCAATGGAGGTCTGTTACTTCTGGCATTGGAATGTAAGGCCGTGGATACGATCGCGCTAGTGCGTTAGTAAGTCGAATCTATGAATCTTGTATAGGATCTCCTTAGTAGTTCGAGTGAGGGCTTTACTACTAAATTGCCTTCTAAGCCGGAAGAAACAGCGGTTGGCAAGAGTAATTATTCGTTTGGTTTATGACGTGATGTTGTCAGAGTTAATAGCGGAGCCGTGGTAGACTAAGTCCCGTACTACCTCAAAGTTATATCTGCCAATGGTGACGTTCTGTCCAACTCGTCGATGTTTTGTGTCCTTGGATCTTTCCCCACATTGATACCTAAACCCATTTCTGCCGCCTCCTTTGCTATACCTGGCAAACGTGGCTACGCCATCACGTTGAGGCCGACCAATGATGTCAATATCGGCGGGGTATGCCAGTAGTTGCACCGATTTATGGAAAATTGTGCCTCTGGTGTTGGATTGGAAGTTTTGCACAATCCTCTACAGAATGCTCTTGAGGAAGTCACATGAGAGTACGTCGCCTTGCTTAAATCGTTTTATGGTATTGAATGAGGCGGTGCGGTCTGAATCTTATGGAGCAGCGAGAATTTTCCATCGTCATCCTGCTCAGACGGACGAGTTTGAGCGATATACCAAAACTAGACATGCCTCTGAATAGTCCGTCTCTATAAATGCTGTCGTATGCGCCTTTGAAATCGATAAGTAGGTGGTGGGTATCGATTTGGATTTCTTGGTTTTTTTTTCCAGGACTGACGAGTGAACATTTGATCGGTTGTAGACTTTCCTGACCTAAAACCACACTGATAAGGGCCGATCAGGTTGTTGGTAAACGGTTTCAGGCGTTTAAATATTACATTGTAGGCAACGTTGAGGAGACTTATATCTCTCCAAAGGATCTCCTTTTTGTGGATCGACCAAACGATGCTGAGGTTCCATTCCTTAGGCATACTTTCATCCGACCAAATTTTTGATATGAGTTGGTGAAATGTTACCAAATCATCCCAGTCGGCTTTATAAAGCTCAGTTGGGAAGGCATTCATTATGCGGCAGCCTTGTTAAGCTTAAGTTTAGATATTGCTATCCACTTCATTTAGGTCCCCTGGTTGGTAGTTTCCGATGTCGTCGTCAATATTCAATGCTTTGTTCTGCCTGACAGCGGAAGATTGTTCCTCATCGGCTTTTAACAGTCCGCAGAAGTGGTTCTTTCATATCCTCAACATCGACAATGTCTCAAGTTCGCGCCTTGTATCCGTGGCTTTGGCGTTTTATACTTTGATAAAACTTGCAAACATCTATCCTGGAGTGACACCTCTCTATATCCTCGATCGCGCTCTTTTCTTGCTCTTTTTTCTTCTTTCTGAAAAGCCTTCTTCTTGCCTAAGAAACTCAATGCGAGCTCTCGTCTTAACCTCCAGCTAAGCCTTGTAGCCCGCGTATAATAATCGAAGAAATCAGGGAAAACCTGTGCTGGCTTTAGTGGAATTTCGAAAGTCCGTTGCCAGACGTGGTGTTAGTAGGTTGTGTTTTCCAAGAATATTGCTAAAGATGTCTTCTCTTCCTACCATGAAATCTCCCAGCACGATTTTTACATCCCACTTCGGTATTCGGTTTTGTCAAGAAGCTAGTTGAAGCAGTCTTTCGCTGTAACATCCTTTTCCTCTGTCGGAGCGTTGACACATATAAGGCTTATGTCGGCGAATTTGGCGTTGATTTATATTGTTACAATGTGTTCGTTAATGTTATCAAATGCACATCCGAATATTGGCTGTTTCTGCTCTCGCCCGTACTAGATGTTCCAGTTTTTCATCCTCTTTTTTCCCGGCCCATCACATCGTATTTCCTTGATGGCAGTAATATCTGCTTTGTAGCTGCTTATGGCTTCCGCTAGTTGTTCGGCTGTAGCTTTCCTGTTTAATGTTCTCACATTCCTGGTGCAGATACGAACGTAGTTTGTCCTTTTTCGTTTAGCATGGTCGTCAACAATGAAATGAGTAATTTCCGGTTGCTTCGTAACGATATTTTTGTACGTGAGTGGGTAGTTAACCCAAAGCACAGCCTCCAACCTCAAGGGTCAGCTCCAATTTATTAGATATACCCCTAGAACACGAGGCCATTACTATCCATTACGGGTTTGAGTGCTGCTCGTTCTAGTACCTTGACTAACCCTTGAAATTCCTAGATGACCTGTTGTCCGAATATTGCGGAACAGCTCATTTAGGCCACCATTCTAACTGGGAATATTGACCGAACATGGATCAACGGTGGCATCCATGTTCGGTATTCCTCCGCTGCCGTCTGGAGGGGTTTTTTGATAGGGGACCTCACCCCTAGCTAGTTTTGGTCCACGAGTGGTATTTTATTTGCCACCTTTTTCGCATATCTGCAGTTGATTCCTCTATCCGCAATCCGAGGGGTCGTCCACTATCTTCTTAGTCCGAAGAGAATTTCCCATATTCTTGGCGGTATGCAGTTTTTTCTGACCCATCTATGAATTAAGGTTATTGGGCCACTTACACAAACGCATTTATTCAACAATCCAGTGGCTGCCCGAAATACCTCAGTTGAATAAATGCATTCGTCCTTCGTGGTGGTTTGGAAGATTGGTCTCTGACTATTCGATGATGGTGATAGAACTTCCACTTGCAGCTCATCAGAAGTTTCATGACCCTGTGTCCAAGGTTCCGGCTTCTTAACATTGTATTGAACGCCGACAACCTTCAGCCCTTTGCGAAAGCGTTTAACAAGCTTGCATGTAATTCCGACAGCAGGGATGGCTTTACTGTTGATGATCATGAAAATATTATCTTGCGTATCGCCAAGAATGTGATGGCGTTAGCTGTAACTTGTGATGCTGCCAATCCAATACCTCCGCCTGGTAGACACTATTGTTACCAGATGAGCGAAATGGGCTGTTTTGAAGCTTTCCATTCACAAACTTGTGTATCAACAACCTTAGCTCAGCCTAATATTTTTTTGTATTGCTCCGTTTGCAAAGCACATTGCTCTGGATCTCCAAATCACAACTTTTTCTAACGAAGAACTCGATGCTAATCATAGGAAAGTGTTCCTGCTATATGATAACCTAGAAATACCCCCATAGCTCTCATAAAGTCTGCAAAATACTTGTTGTTCTGCAAACAGGGCTTTAAGAATCTGCTCAACGGCTCATTGACTCCTACAGTTGCCGCATCCTAAGTCCAAATCGTTGTTTTTCTATCACAATGGATGTATGCTGATATTTCCACAGAAATTTGGCGAACTATTGACAGAGTGGTAATGCGGTGAACTCCCGCACAGAAGGTGCCCAGTAGTTGCAACACAAAAACTTTTTTCACTGGCCCTTCACTGTATCAATGATCTGACAATCGTCCGAGTAGTATTCATTGTTTTTTCCAAACCTAGACCTTCGTATTAGTGATAGAAGTACACAAAGCTTGAATTCAGGAATTCCTATTTTTTATTTTGTTTCCTTCAGCATACTCCTCCTTACACACATTATTCCCCCCGACAAAAGCTAACCGCATCATCATTTTCAGGTTGAAGATATTGACGCAGACGATGCAGAAAATCCAGTCTTGGTTTCAGAATATGTCAACGATATATACTCGTACCTGTTTACTCTGGAAACAGAAATGCCCATTGTGCCGGATCACTTGAAGGATCAAAAACAGGTAACACCACCCTCCGAACCCGGTCCACCTTATGTCGCACACTCTAAGCGCCCCTCCATTTCATTAGGTTGTTCCAAAAATGCGTGCAGTTCTTATTGACTGGATCAATGAAGTACACTACCAGTTCCATTTGGTGCCGGAAACATTCCACATGTGTGTAGCAATAATCGACCGATACCTACAAGCGTGCAAGAACACTGTCCGCCAGCACTTGCAGTTGGTCGGCGTAACTGCGTTGTTCATCGCCTCCAAGTACGAAGAGCTATTCCCGCCTGCTATCGGTGATTTTGTATACATCACCGATGATACCTATACAAAGGAGCAGGTGTTGGAAATGGAAGTAAAAATCATGAAGGCTCTCGACTTCAATCTCGCCCGTCCGTTGCCGATTCATTTCTTACGTCGTTTCTCGAAGGCCGGCAGTGCTGAGGACTCGCACCACGCCATGTCCAAATACTTTTTGGAATTGGTCACAACCGAATACTCCATGGCTGGCTACCGTCCCTCCGAGGTGAGTTGTTAAAACACCCACGCCAGCAGAATAACAATTAAATATCGAACCCACCTCTTTCTATTTGTAAGATTGCCGCTGCTTCATTGAACCTCTCACTGCAACTCATCAACCCACAGAAGACACCAAAGGAGTTGATCTGGAACCCAACACTCGAATTCTACTCACGGTACACGGCCGATCATCTCGAACCCATCACCCGGCAGATTGCCACCATTGCCCGAAATGCGTCAGCCACCAAACTAAAGGCCGTATACTCGAAATACCAAACCTTCCAGCTTGGCAAGATCTCCCTGCGGCCGGAACTCTCCGGCGCCGTGATAGACAAAATCATTGGCAAGGAGACACACTAGTAGGCGGTGTCGTCGTCCCTTCTGTGCTATGTTTACCTTAAATTTATTTTATTTTTTATTATCATTCATTTATTTGTTTTTTATTAAACCTGATTGTATTTCATTATAAATATCTAAGAAGGACGAGCGCAAGGACTCATTTGCTGGTTGAAAATGACAAAAGTCTATTTGCTTATGCTCACACACAAAGAAAATACGGTTAATCATATATATCGGTATCTCAAGAAGCCAACTATTCGACTGATGTAACATTTAGTTTATAACGCTTGTACCACTAAGTTTATATGCAGATTTTCCCCAAAATCCAATGTTCACGTTCACCACATGTTCACGTGTTGTGTTTTGATGACGTACTATTATTTTTGTCCCCCTTTTTAATTTTATTTTACACCCCCTATATATATATTTACTTTAGACTTGGCCACGGTTTGTGGTCTGTTAAAAAAAAATAAAAAGAATTTTTAAAACTTACGATTGATCTTTTTTGCAAATTGCGAATTCAGAGTTCCGAACGTGCGCTCGCTCTCTCAGGACACGTGCTACACCAACACACGAGCTAGTAGTAGTTAGAATAATTAAATAGATTTAAGAGAAACACCAGACGGTGCCCCATAATATTTTTTATAGCATTTTTGTAACTGATTCTGAATAAAGTTTGTGAACTAATAATGTTGTTGTTGGTTTTGGGGGTGATACGGGGGTTTTCCAGTTAAACAGGGACTTGGGTCGAATATTTGCAACGTTTGTGTGGATTCTGCAGTGAAGGAGGCGCGATGGGATTAGTTATACACAAGGTTGAGATCATTTTTTGAGTGTGCTATAGTCCGTCCCATAAAAGAAGAAAGATCCCATTTAAGGGAAATTTTCTCTTTTAAGGTATTTTTGATTGCATGAAATTGTTAATGCTTTTCTGTACTTTATCTTTTTTGCAGCGATATTGGAAAACGTAATTGTTTTATTATTGATACGTGTTTTAACTGTCATTGAGTTTCACCAATAAATTATTGTAGTAACTCATGAAAAAAGTTTCATGCACGAAGTAGAACATTACATTCAAGAAAATAAAGAAATAATAAAAAATATCAAAATTGAAATAAAATAATGTAAAGCAAAGAAAATGAATACGTATCAAAAAAAGATATTGTTTGAAAAAATAAATAGTTGAGATTTTATTTAGAGTTATAAATAGTGTTTTTTTTTTCATAAAAAGTTATTTGTTTTATAAATAGTGGATAATATTAATCGGAATCCGTTGTGTCGGTTTCAAAATCATCTCCATCAGATGAATCATCTGCTGGGTGTATAACAATTCTTTCAGTTATTCTATCCCATGCAATTTCTGCGCGATGATATTCATCTTCTGTGCGTATTGCTTTTTCACAAACAGAGTTCCAATTTTCCGGAGTAATTTTGTTGAATTCTTCTTCCGCAATATTTTTGACATCGTCCAGTTTAAAAGTTGTATTTCTTGCTGCTACTCTGCTTTTTACTATTCGCCATATATTTTCTATAGGATTTAGGTCCGGATGATAAGGGGGTAATCGTAAGACTTCATGGCCTGCACTCCTAATGATGTCATCAATTTGAAGCTTTCGGGAGGACTTGTTTTGTTTTATTAATCCATATAGCTGTACTTTGCAGCTAGCTGGTTGGTGAGGTATTTTGTTTTCGGATAGCCATTTAATCATATCAGCCTTTAATGATGACGAGTTGGGGACAGTACCATCAATTTTATTGTGATATGTTGCATTGTCCATAACAATAACTGACGGTTCTTCTAAGTTACAAAGAACTTGTTCCCTTAACCATTTTGAAAAGTTTTCGTAGTTCATCTCATTATGGTAGTCACCAGTCTTGCTTCCAGATTTAAAAAGCAGTAGTCCATTTCTAACAAATCCTCCTTTTCCACCAGCATGAGCTATAATCAACCGTGATCCTTTGGAAATATTTGACTTTAAGCCGTCCAAGCTGCCATCTGTCCAAGTATTAGGTCGAGTATGTGTGCTATGAATATATATGAATATGAATATAACTTTCATCTATATAAATAATTGCGTAGCCTTTCTCTCGGAATTCTCGTACTTGGGCAATATACTCGTAGCGTTTAAGTTTTATATCCGTTCGTTCGCATAAAATTCTTCGGTTGTTCTCTGTTTTTTAAATCTGTATCCATTGTATTGTAAAACCCTGTGTACAGATGATCGGCTCATGTTGATCTGCAAATCCGAAGCTATTCGTTGATTCAGTGCATTTAGTGTAATTATCATTTTTTCTTCTTTATGAAAATTTTGAATTATTCTTTTCATTACGCTGATGTCAAAGTTGTCCAGTCCGGTGACATAATGGTTGTGAGGTCCTTTAAAAATCCTCCATATTGAGCTTCTGGATACTCCTGTTGTTTTGGATGCTTCATCAATAAATTTCCAGCTCTGAACTCTCAAATGTGTTTCGGCCTTCTCCATCTCATGTTTTATAACGTTGATGATAACATATTTGAGAAGTGCAACACCCAGCAAATTTCCCTTTTCTTTGGGGTGGGTAAAGTGTATCTATTGCATGCGCCAACGACGGTTCTGTGTGGACAATCAGTCATTCCTCGATCGTCGATCGAGAGAGATGTTTTCGCAAGCAGGGGTATGCTTGCTTTATGAAATGCGTACACATTTTTTTTAGCTGTAGTTTTTGTTGGAAAAGTAGTTTTGCTTTCTCTAAGAGAATAAAATCCCTGATGTGAAGAGACCTGCGCAAGATATTTTCAGGTACTTTGGGACGGGCTATACTGCTACTACTAAGCGCGAGTTGTGAGTCTAGCTTGTCCACAGGGGTAGCTTCGTTGCAGGAGAGAAGGGCTCGGCACCCTTATGATCGCACGGCTGAACTCGTCGGATCAGTGTAGTTCTTGCCCGCTCTCCAACCATCCAAGCTCAACAAACATTTTGAAAAGAACAAGCAAGCAACTCTATTTTTTCAGCTACCAAAGTTGTCTGGCTGGCTTCTGAGATCTTTGATGTTGAGGACAAATCTATGGACGTCATTGATCTTTGAGGCTCTGCCATCTCAGTTACCACTGGTTTGATAGTTTCGGAACTGATAGGATCCGCTATCTGATGATTCACTTGCGGCTTAATAGCTCCAGAGTTAGTTCCTTTTTTTTCGCATCGAGCAGTCTTTTTTGGGCGCTTTGGAGAAACTTTAGTTATGAGAGAGACAACTTCTTATATGGCAACAAGACCGAAATGTCAATGGACTATGATATGAGAGTATCAGCTAGGTTCTATCTACGTTTCACTTTCACTCAAAATGAAATTGAAAACGGTCTAAGTGTACCTGAAATGTAAATATAACCGCAACCCAAGAGATACGATGGATAAAATCAGGTATAATGAAGAAGTGCTTTGGGTAACTACCCATCCACGGAAAAAAGCTTATGCTACGAAGCAACCAATAGCCTCGGAAAGAACTGATATTATTGCTGACTATCATGCTTAACGAAAAAAGGACAACGACGTTCGTATCTTCACCTGGAATGTGAGAACATTAAACAGGAGAGGTGCAGGCGAACAACTAGCGGAAGTCCTAAACTGCTACAAAGCAGACATTACTGCCATCCAGGAAATACGATGGGATGGGCCGGGCAGAAAGAGGATAAAAAACTGTGACATCTACTATGGACCGTGTTATAGTGAGCAGAAACAGCGACTATTTGGATGCGGATTTGTTATAAGTGCCAGACTTAGGCAAGAAGTCTTATGTTTACAAGACATAAGCGAACGCATTGTAAAAATCCGCATCAAGGCCGAATTCGACAACATAAGCCTCATAAGCGCTCATGCTCCGACGGAGGAAAAAGATGATATAACTAAGGATTGCTTCTACGAGCTCCTCGACAAAACCTCTGCAATCGGCAGAGACCGCCAAGACCTTCGCTCAACGCGTATCCCTTAACCTCTCAACTCACAACATACCACCAGCATCTAATGTCGAAGAACAATGGCAACGATGCCAACAAGCCATTAGATCAGCCGCAACTGATGTGCTAGGTTTACCATAAATTTATTTTATTTTTTATTATCATTCAATTATTTGTTTTTTATTAAACCTGATTGTATTTCATTATAAATATCTAAGAAGGACGAGCGCAAGGACTCATTTGCTGGTTGAAAATGACAAAAGTCTATTTGCTTATGCTCACACACAAAGAAAATACGGTTAATCATATATATCGGTATCTCAAGAAGCCAACTATTCGACTGATGTAACATTTAGTTTAAAACGCTTGTACCACTTAGTTTATATGCAGATTTTCCCCAAAATCCAATGTTCACGTTCACCACATGTTCACGTGTTGTGTTTTGATGACGTACTATTATTTTTGTCCCCCTTTTTAATTTTATTTTACACCCCCTATATATATATTTACTTTAGACTTGGCCACGGTTTGTGGTCTGTTAAAAAAAAATAAAAAGAATTTTTAAAACTTACGATTGATCTTTTTTGCAAATTGCGAATTCAGAGTTCCGAACGTGCGCTCGCTCTCTCAGGACACGTGCTACACCAACACACGAGCTAGTAGTAGTTAGAATAATTAAATAGATTTAAGAGAAACACCAGACGGTGCCCCATAATATTTTTTATAGCATTTTTGTAACTGATTCTGAATAAAGTTTGTGAACTAATAATGTTGTTGTTGGTTTTGGGGGTGATACGGGGGTTTTCCAGTTAAACAGGGACTTGGGTCGAATATTTGCAACGTTTGTGTGGATTCTGCGGTGAAGGAGGCGCGCTGGGATTAGTTATACACAAGGTTGAGATCATTTTTTGAGTGTGCTGTTGTGAGTTGTGAGTCTAGCTTGTCCACAGGGTAGCTTCGTTGCTGGAGAAAGGGGCTCGGCACCCTTATGATCGCACGGCTGAACTCGTCGGATCAGTGTAGTTCTTGCCCGTTCTCCAATCAACAAACATTTTGAAAAGAAGAAGCAAGCTACTCCATTTTTTCAGCTGCTAAAGTTGTCTGGCTGGCTTCTGAGATCTTTGATGTTGAGGACAAGTCTATGGACGTCATTGATCTTTGAGCCTCTGCCATATCAGTTACCACTGGTTTGATAGTTTCGTAACTGATAGGATCCGCTATCTGATGATTCACTTGCGGCTTAATAGCTCCAGAGTTAGTTCCTTTTTTCGCACCGAGCAGTCTTTTTTGGGCGCTTTGGAGAAACTTTAGTTATGAGAGAGAGACAACTTCTTATTCTTATATGGCAACAAGACCGGAAGAGGAATGGTTGCTACATTTATTACAGCTGCAACAAAACATTGCATGTATTAGGATGTGGATTCGTCGTGGGAAATCGGCTTCGGACAAAAGTCATTAACTTCAAGCCGATAAGTGATCGCGTTTCTGTGATCCGCATCAAAGCTACGTTCCAAAACATAAGCCTAATATGTACACACGCCCCTACCGACGAGGTCCCATCAAGGAGGAGTTTTATGACCTCCTGGGTGGAGCCTACGGAGCCTGTCCGGATGTAAAAGTTGTACTCTGGGATTCCAATGCCTAAGCCAAAAAAGAATCACAGAATCAACGAAACGACAACAGACAACAGCTAGCGACTGACAGAATTTGCTGCAGCTCGTAATACGGTGATAAGTAGCACTAGGTTCCCAAGGCTAAGGATCCACACAGCAACCTGGCGCTCTCCAGACGGTCGAACCGCCAATCAAATCGACCATATGCTAGTCGATGCGAGGCACGCATCCAACATCCTTGCCGTACACACATTCCGAGAGGAAAACGCTGACTCTGACCATTTTCTTGTAGCAGCTAAATTCAGGGCTCGACTGTCCAACTAGAAGAAGCTGCAAACTGCCCAGAAGAAGAAGTTGGACGCCTTAGCACACCCATAGTAGCCAGAGCCTACAGCGAGCGCCTTAGTATGAAACTCTCCTCTGTGCACCCAACAACCACAGACGTCAACAATTAGTGGTGCCAGTATCCCGACATCATCAGGGAGGTCGCCGAAACCATCAACCAAGTATGGGTGTGGAAGAAAACATGCCCGATAACTGAACTATGAGGACTCTATATCTCCCACCTACAAAAAAAGCGATCCTATGTTTTGCAAGAACTATCGAGGCATATCCCTGCTTCACGTCGCATACAAGATCCTATCCAACGTACTGTGTGAACGTCTAAAACCGTTGTGCTAATCGGCACGTACCAGTGTGGCTTCCGGCCCAACAGATCGACTATAGACCAAATTTTCACACTGAGGCAAATCCTAGAAAATACCAACGGATTTCAAGTCGAAATCGAAACTCACCACCTATTCATCGACTTCAAAGCCGCATATTATAGGATACGTCGTCAGGAGCTCTATATGCTGATGGCCGAATTCAGAATTCCGGTAAAACTGATTCAGATGTGTGGCGTGACGCTGGAAAATACGCGCTGCAACGTGCAGTTTGGAAGTAGCTCCTCCGAGGAGACGCGCTATCATGTGACTTCTTCAATCTCGTACTGGAGCAGATAGTGCGCAGGGCAGGTGTCAATACGGAAGGCACTATTTTCAACAGGTCTGTTCAGCTGCTGGTCTATGCGGACGATATTGACATCTTCGGTCGCTCCCAGAACAGGCTATCAACAAACAAACAAGCATCTGTCCACCGCCTAGGACAAAACGTCACTATTGATAGCAGCAATTTCGATGTAGTTAAGGAGTTCACCAATCTCGGAGTAAACATAGACTCCTGGAATGACACTCTAGTGGAGATCCGGCGAAGAATTTCCCTAGGAAACCGTTGCTACTTCGATTTGGCGAAACAACTGGGTTCAAAACTCCTAAATCGAAGGACGAAATATTGTGTGGATCCACAAAACCTTATCCTGCCAGTTCTGCTTTATGGCGCCCAGTGCTGGACGATAAACAAGAAGTGAGAGCTGATACTGGGCTCCTTCGAATGAAAAAAACCTTTGGTGGATTTTTGGTCCTGTGCGCGAGGAGGGTGAATGGAGGAGAAGATACAACCGCGAACTCTATGAACTATACCAAGATGTGGATGTAATCTAAAAAGCCAATACACGTCGACTACATTGGCTCGGTCACATCGAGCGAATGGACAATAATGCTCCAGCTAAGAGGATCTTCGAATCCCAGCCCCCAGGTTCGAGAAGGCAAGGAAGACCGAACCTCCGTTTCAGAGACCAAGCCATCGCGGATGCCAGAGCGCTTGGTCTAGACAGCGAGCCCGGGATCGTAGAGGATGGAAAGCTGCAGTGTCTCAGGCAGAGACTCTTCACTGGTACGGAGCCTGATAAGTAAGTATGTAAGTAAACTTAGGATGAGCTGACGCTCTGTCTTCAGTCTTGACCCCTGTTTTTTTATTTTGTACTGGTCTCGTTGATCCTTTTACTCTTATTAGGATCTGCGAGAAGTTGAGGAACAGTTTACGTCTTTGTTTCGTGATGTAATATTTTGATACATCATGTACTACAAAGACGATAGTCTCACCTCCGCTCTTCTTCTTTGTAACCCTGAGGACACGCTAGTTCTTTGTGGATATGCCTACATTTTGTTTGGCAATCCGAGCTAGGAAGATGTCCTTGGTAAGGTTGTCAGTATCCAGAACGAAGGCAACGCAGGTATGTAACTCGGCTACTTCGTGTCCCTGATCTTTTCTACCGTCGACATGAGCCAGTTTTTGTTTTTGTTTGTCGTGGCAGGTGATCGACAGCCATCCATTTCTAGCTGAGGTCGTTACAAATCGTAGGATGGGACATTTTTTTCGGTTTTTGTCCATCTCTTCTAGAATACTCTTCCTCTTCACTAGCTTTAATTGTTGGTCTGTGAGAGTCTGCATGGAGTGCATGATAGCGACTTTGAAGTATCTGAGTGGGATTTGGGGGCAGATTTATGTTTATCACCTTCTTTATTCATGCATCCACATGTGTCTAAACGTGACTCTGTATGTGGTCTAAGTTTCTTTCTAATTTCCACTTTATGAGAGCAGTCTGTGGTACGACAGCGTTTGCTGGTGCTGGGTCCACTACGTTGTTCTTCTTTTTCGACAGGCTAAAATGACTCAGGACATGAACGACCTTACTCGTAAGGTAGGTAGGTAGAAGTGGCGGTTCGACATTAACCCAAGTAGCGCTTATGTGCCTTTTTGTTACCACGGCGCGCGTGACCTTTATTATGACGATTGTTGTGGATGTGATACAGGCAGTCTATAGATCCAGCCTGTGAGGTTTAGAAAACGGATAAGATCTTGTATCCTTTTACCCGAGATGACGCTAAGGTTGTCGAAAAATGGTTGGTCTTGCTAGTGCCGGACATTTGCAGATGAAATGGGAGAGAATTTCTCTCTCATTTGTGTTCCAGCAACTTTGGCATTGAGGGTTGTATGTGAACCCTAGTTTGGCCGCATGGTATCCAATTGGCCATCTCCCCGTTACTATCACCGTAATTCTTGCGATATGTGGGCGGGTTATATTTAGCAGATCGTTTGTTCTGCTCTTGTCTTAGGAAGGCCATATCTTCCTCGATATGACGCAATTTGTTAACCTTCTCAGGTTGTCGGCCTTCTTCAGGAAGTATGAGTGGATTTGTCCCTTAACCGCAGCTAGCGGAATACGGACTCTTGCCGCAAGAAAGCCGTGAGCCTTACCTGGATAGCTCATCTGCACGCTCATTTCCTTCAATGTCACTGTGCCCGGAACCCAGAGTAGTGTGACCCTGAAGCGTTCGCAAAGGTGGGCAAATTCGTTCCGGCATTCCAGTACCAGTTTGGAGGATATGGTAGCCGAGTTGATGGCCTTTATGGCCGATTGGCTATCTATGAGAATAGCAATATTTAGCTTTTCCGTAGTGTCACGCCCAAGTAGCGTGCAAGCCTCTCGGATAGCCAGTAGTTCCGCCTGGAATATGCTGGCAAAATCCGGTAGGCGGTATGAAACTGATATTTTCGGTGATTCCGAGTAGTCTCCGGACCCCACACCACAGTTCTTCGATCCGTCGGTGTAGACGACCGTGTCGAAATTTCATACTATGTCGTTCGGGCTGTGCAATGTCTGAAAGAGAACGCCTTTGTCTATCTCGATGACCTCTTGGTTTGCTTTCTAGATTTTGAATCACATGCCAACATGTTAGCGGAAGTTGCAAAATGTTTAAAGGAAGCGGGGGCTTACTATTAATGTGGCGAAGAGTAAATTTTATTATCGTGAAATAAAGTATCTAGGATACACTGTCAGCGATGGGTGTCTAGATCCTCATAAGTTATCGGCGGTCGGGGAATTTCTGGTTCCCAAGACACCAGGTATAGAAGAATGGCATAGAAGGTTCATACCGAACAATACATCCTTGTCAGCTCCAATGACCGACTGCTTTAAGAAAGGACAGACATTTTCAATGACTGACATCGGGCTACACGTGTTTGACCAGCTTAAGGCGACTTTAATGTCCGCACCCATTCTCACAAATCCGGACTTCACAAAACGCTTTTATATACAATGCGACGCTTTGACAACAGGTGTTGGTAGCGTGCTAAATGGAGGAGGAGAAGAACGATCGACCGATAGCACTCATGTCCCAAAAGCTTAACTCCGCACAGCTGAATTATAGCGTGACGGAACTTGAGCGTTCTGCGGCCGTTTTCTTGGTAAAGAAGTTCAGGGCCTATGTGGAGGGTTTACCTTTCACTATAATTACCGATCATGGGAGTTTAAAGTCGCTAATGACACAGAATGATGTCAACTGGCCAGATGGAGCCTGAAACTTCAGTGCTTCTACTTCATGATTCATGAAATAGGAAAAGTACCGAAAACGTTGTCCCTGATACTCTCTCACGCATCCATATGGAAGAGCTCACACCTGAAGCCGAAAAATTGCAAGTTGATCTTAATTCCCCATTCCTTTTATCCGAAGAGTATGAGGAATTGAAGAAACCCGTAATCAAAAACGAAGACAGACTATCCGACAATAGCGTTTCGGACGGATTTGTGTACAAAAGAACGGACATACGAACTGGTGACGCAATACAGGACGACCGAGCATGGAAGCTCTGGATTCCGAAGGAGTTGCACGCAATACTCCAGCAGCAGGTTATGTTGGAATCCACAAAACGTTGGCAAAACTGAGGCAGTTGGTACCTTGGTATGGTCGTAGAGTCCGAAGTATGGATTTAACCATGCGACATTTGCAAATGCTGCTAACCGCTAAATATTATTTCTCGGCCGCCGTTCGATCACAAGCGTGACGCGCTCTTTGAAGCTACCCCTGTGGACAAGCTAGACTGCACAACACACGGGTCCCTGGCTTAAATCCCAAAAGTGACAACAACTTCGTTTTTTTTATTGCTCCACCTCTTAGACAAACATCCAAGAGTAACACTGTCATGAAAAGCTTCTCAATTTTGCCGTTTGGATGCGGTCTATAACAGGAGGTCCTCTTTTTTGTGGGAAAAACTATAACTTCGCACAAACAAATAAAGGAAGAACCTAGGTATGGGCCGTTAACGGCAGGTAAATCAATTTTCAGATAATAGATACACAAAATCAAATATTTATTCGAAACAAATTTAACACATTTCATCGCATGGTAATAAATATTTGCAAACAATTCATACAACATCACCTTTACGCTTAATGCCACCAAGCGATTTGATTCCCGTCATCGCTGGCACCTTGGCTGCACATTTGCGCACTTCTGCAACCGCATCCAATAGTTTTTTCGGCTCAGTGAGGAACCAAATCCAAAGCAATTGACCATAATGCCAAAGAGTGTCAGTATTCTAAAATAGGAAATTCCATTCCCAACTCTGTGGATTGACTGATTTGTGGAGTACTCACCATTTTCTCGTGGATGTTCTCCTGAAACTGTGTCCGCAAATGTCGAAATTCCATTTCGAAATGGTTCTTGTTCATCTTGGCTTTTGAAATCGGTTCGAGTAGGTAAATCGGTTCGAACATTGGCAGTTTGACTGGACTATCGTAGACGTACGCCTTTAGAACATTTTCCACGCGGTTGCTGAAACAAACAAAACACTCAAAGAAAGATCGGATAACTGTGAGATTGCACTCACAGGTCGTTGACTACATCCAAAACAGAGGCGTATGGTTTCTTCTTTAGAAGTCCACTCAGCGCGTACTTCAGCAGTCGGCAAAACTTCTCGTATTCATACAAGCACGCCTTGGGTTCACTGCGAACTTTAACGGAGGTGTGCTTTGAAAGAATTTCAGCAATTTTGGAGAAGACCACCTCAGACATTGTGTTGGAAGGTGACTTTTGTAGATTCTTCATCGAGTCAATTCGACGCAGACTTTGTTGCGCCTGGATACCCAAATCATCAGAGTGATCGAAACGATTTCGAATCTTTTCCAAGTCCAATTGAGTGGTGATCCATAGGAGTTCGGCATTTGTAAGTGCATCGGAGACGGTTTTGGTCAGGACTCGTACGTTTTCCAGTCGCTTGTAGGATCGACTAAGTTTCTCTTTAGTGTTTTCGTAGAGAATCAGTTCCATTTGCTGTTGGGCACGCTGCTCTAGATGCATTTGTAAATCACTTGTGAGGGTCTTGTAAGCATTGTTAAAGTGATGGCTATTGATGAGCTCCAATTCACGGGTTTCCTTTCTAAAGGGAGAGACCATGTTTAAACGGGGGACGTAGAAAAAATTGTATGGGACACGTTACTTCATATCGGAGAGACTGACAATGTGCATCTTGCTGATGTCCAGACTTTCAATCATTCCTTGGGTGGCTCTTGTCTTGGCTTTGTCTTTTATGAACTTTTCCATGAAGTTTAGATTGCTATGGGGGGATAGACAATTAAATCTGTTTTGGGATGCATTTAATGAGATACTTACAGTTTCCGTATCCTCTCTAGTTGTCTTGAAATGTCTTGGACTTCCATTTGATTGTCTTCAAGTTCCACAAAGTCCTAAGAATCAAACATGATTAACAATGAAATAAGGGTCTCTTTATACAACGTACTTGAATTTTAAAGTTCTCCTTCATATAGAGGTTCAAATACTGCAGAAACGAGTCGCATTTCAAAAAGTACTTGTCCAACGCCAGCTGATGAATGAAAAGCGGCGGTGATTGCTACAGGATAGAACCAATGTTTTATATATCTTTAATTCAGACAACCTCTACTCTTACCAATTTCCTGTAGCACGACTTTGACTCATCACAGAGCTTTCTGTTCTCCTTCTGCAGTTCCTGTAGCTGTAGGCACAGTTCATGGCACTCGGCATACAACGCTTTCTCACAGTTTTCCAAATCACTGATACTCAACTCTATCTCACTAACTTCGCTGTTTGCCTTGGATTTAGTGTTCCTAAAATGACAGCAGTTCCAGAATTCGAATTCAACTAGCACAAGCCCACTTACCCCATGGCGTATATCAAATCGGAATACATTGCTTCAGTGTGCTGAAGCACTTCAATTTCGTTTGAAATTTTATCAATGCACGACTCCTTGTACTTCAGCAGGCCAGGGTATTCCTCATGGATATGATCCAGTTGTGATTTGCGCTTTATGGGCGAGAGAATCTCCATTCTTTGTTGCATTTCGTTGTGCCTTTTGAATTAGGAGGGGTGTTATTCGATTTTCGACATTTTCTTGACAAATAAAATTCTTACTCAAGTACTTCATGTTCAGTGAGGATATTCTCATCGGTAATATTTTCTGAAAAATGCGAGAAAAACGTTTGAAATCTTTCGTCGTAGAACATCCATTGGTTCGTGGAATCGAAGCCAAGTTTTTTGAAGATGTCGAAATTCTAAATGAGATTAGATTATTTTATGTGTACATTCTTGACATAAATAACATACCCTTATTAAATCTCCCATTATGATAAATAAACAAAATAAAGAACTAACTTCAACAAATAAATTATTTTAAAATAATCAACAGCCCAACATTTCCAATTTGAATTTTGACATTGAGTGCATTCAAAGAATACAATGGATCGACAGTGCTGCCAAACTATTTAATTATAGTTGAATTTTAAGCCTAAACACACGTGCAGAAAAGATAGAACAAAGGTTTTGCAATGGAAGTGAACAGACATAAAATCTGCATGCGCTGCAGTCAGAAATGGCAGAATATTGACACTTTTTTTTAAATAACTAACGGGTCCGCCATCTTACGTTTTTTTTCAACTAGTGCTTATTTCGTGAATGGTAACACTTAGCTCATGTCTGATTTGACAGATAATTAGTTTTATCCTTCCGCTGAAAGAATATGGTTGTGTATACGCTTGAACAACGCTGGGAAATATTGCGACATTACTTTGAAAATCATGGTAATGTTGCAGAATGTGTGCGAAAATTGCGTACGGATTTTGGAAGAAGAGAAGCACCGTCAGCTCCGTATGTTCGTTATCTGCGTGCAATCTTGGATTCAGACGCCTCGTTTGTTTTCTCTTGAAGTTGTTGTTGAACTTGGTTAAGTTTGGTTTTGTATTCTTCAAGTTCATTGGCCTATTAAAAAAAGTTTGTAGAATTAAATAAAGTAAGTCCATGTGATATGTGACTTTACCAGTAGATCTATTTCGTTTGTGCCCGGGTACTCATAGCTATCCAATTCGCTAATCGCTTATTCGGTCATCTCACTTTCTCTTTGCGAGCTCATGTTTCAATTTCAATTTCCCGATTTTGTTGGATGTTCGTTTTGTAGCTTGAAACTCTGGCCGGATCTGCTTTAAGATGACTTCGTATGGTTCGATTTCTCCTTTCCGGCTCATCAAATCCTGTTCCATTTGACTGAAAATAGAGATTTCCTTATTTAATTACATCAAAAGAAGAGACTATAGTTTTACTCACCGCATTCTTTCACGGATATCCACTCAGTCGATTCTCAGTAAGTTAAATAGTCATTGGTGATGGCCACGGTGTACACAATGCTATCTAAAGATGAAAATGTTTTCTTGATGTTTGACAGCCATAACTTCATCGATCGCTGGGAAAATGATGGGTTCTACTGTGTCCAAGTCGGCGCGTGCAGACACGAAAGCGTGGCGAGTGTAGCCCTTTAGATCGGTGAACGGAATGTTTCGTGTTTGCACAACAGAGATTTTTATTTACTTTAGGCATGCATGCAATTAAATTTCACCACTTCGCTGGTATCTTTTAATGTTTTGGTTATTGAGATATTTATGAAACCACGAAAACTTTGATATGTGTGCATAATATATGGTGGAATTTAGAAAACCCGGTAATTGTCAATTGATTGCAAAAGAATCGTGAAATTCTGTGCAAGAACAAACGTAATGCAATTGACAAAAAAACACAAACACACAAAAAATATAATTTTTAAGTAAAACACAATTTTAACAATGCGATTTGATATTTTGTAAATAACTATAATATAAAACGAACTTGAAAATAAACAAACAATATTGTCAGCCGCAGCACTCGACATCGCCACTCGCCACCTAAATACATGGCGAGATTTTGACAACTGAGAAATTTCCCTTTCGAAGTTACGTGGAAATTTTTTCGAAATTAGAAATTTTCCAGTGACTTGATGACACACACACATTCTTATTTTCCTTGTGTACATACACACAACCCGCACTCGCACTCTCCATCGATGTGGTAAGGAATTGCTACCCTGAAGTCTATTCGATATATTTTTCTTACAAAAAAATATATAGAAAGGAATATTTCATTCCAATTCTTTTGGGAAATTATTAAAATTAGTATTTAAATAATATCCCATTTAATCCAACTGATACAGCTTAAAGCCAAATTTTGTTTACCCCAGCAGAAATGTCAAAAATTAACCGGTGGATATTCAGCCCTATCGAGGTATCCGTCGGAGCGGACAATTTTCCGCAACGCATACTTCGTCGGAGGTTAAAATTCCATTCGAGGTATGTGTCATCGGAAAAAAATCTTCCCAAATGCGACGGGTTCACTTCACTACAATTCGTAAATAAATTCCGCGAAGAATTTGTGTCGGAGGAAATCGGAGAAAGAATGGCACTTAGCTGTCAAAAATCGCATGAAAAATGCACCTCAAAGCAATTCGCCGGGGTGCGTTACAAAATGTCGGAGAAATATTCCCAACAGCTTTTCGGAGGAATACCTCGAAGCAAAAATCCTCCGAATCGTACGAAATCGGAGAATTTTCCGCTCCGACGGATACCTCGATAGGGCCGATAATATAACCTCTTTTTAACGTAAATGGAACACAACCTAAATACATAACGGGTGATTTTTTAAGAGGTTTAGAACTTTTTTTAAAAAAAAAAACACAAAAAATTCAAAAAAATGAATGAAATATTTATTTGAATCGATAGTTTGAACCTTGCAATTTAATGTTTAAAGATAATTTCATGCAAATGTTGACCGCGGCTGCGTCTCAGGTAGCCCATCCGCTGAGTCCAATTTTGGCATACTCTTTCACACATATCGGCCGGTATCTCACGAATGAATGGATGGATGTTGGCTTCCAGTGCGTCAATCGAAGCGGGCTTGTCCCTATAGACATTAGCCTTGACATACCCCCACAAAAATAATCTAATGGTGTCAAATCGCACGATCTAGGCGGCCAATTGACCGGCCCGAAACGTGAAATTAACTGTTCACCAAACTCGCCTCGCAATTGCGCCATTGTTTCGCGTGCTGTGTGGCATGTGGCAACGTCTTGTTGAAACCACATATCATGCAAGTCAAGAACTTCCATTTCGGGCAAAAAAAATTTTGTTTTCATCGCTCGGTAGCGTTCACCATTGACAGTAACGCTGCGATTCGCATCATCTTTGAAGAAATATGGCCCAATAATGCCGCCGGCCCATAAACCGCACCAAACAGTGGCTTTTTCGGGATGCATTGGTAGCTGTTGCAATGCTTCTGGCTGATCTTCACTCCAAATGCGGCAATTTTGCTTATTTACGTACCCATTCAACCAAAAATGAGCCTCATCGCTGAACACAATTTTTCGATAAAAAAGCGGATCCTCGGCCAGCTTTCCAAGAGCCCATTCACCAAAAATTCGGCGTTGTGGTAGGTCGGCTGGCTTTAGTTCTTGCACCAGCTATATCTTAAAAGGCTTTACGCCCAAATCCTTCCGCAAAATTTTCCACGTAGCGCTGTAACAAAGGCCTAACTGCTGAGAACGGCGCCGAATCGACATTTCGCGGTGTTCTGTCACACTAGCTGATACGGCCGCAATATTTTCTTCACTACGCACAGTACGTAAACGTGTTGGTGGTTTAATGTCCAACAAAGTAAATTTGGTGCGAAATTTGGTCACAATCTTCCGAATAGACTGCTCAGAAGGTCGAGAATGCCGATCATAAAATGGAAGCAGCGCGCGATGAACATTTCGAACCGAGCACGAATTTTGATAGTAAAATTCAATAATTTGCAAGCGTTGTTCATTTGTAAGACGATCCATGGTTAAATTGCAAACCAAACTGAAGCTGTTTGACAGTAACACAAGGTACTAAACACACGTCAGCTGTCAAAACCAGTGTTGCCAAAACCAAACCAGCTAAAAAATCACCCGTTATAATTCCATATTCTTCTAGTACAATATGTACATCCTAATTTGGCAGCACTACCACTTCTTTTGACAATCACTGTCACTCACCATTGTTGACTTGTTTTTTCGGTGGTGATTAATCCATTTTTTGTCTTCAAGAAAAACAAAAATCTCCTTTAAACAATTACGATGGCTGCATTAAAAGGTAATTCCTCAATAAATTAATAAATTAATCTCCATTTCAATTGAAATTCATTTCTTTTCCCCCCACTTGCATCATCTACGCGAACTACATTACAACTCTCCAGCGTAAGTCTAATCACAACCAATATTTTTTTTGTTGTTAATTTGTACGTAATTTCTACTTTTGTTCTCTTTTGTTGCAGTCTCCTTATTTCTGCTGTCTGTATATGCTTCGGGATGACATTCATCATCCTGGCGTGTGCGATACCACAGCCAAAGCTCTTCTATCCATTCTTCGTGTTTATATTCTATTTTCTGTCGATTGTACCAGCAATCATTGCCAAACGAATGGCACCAAGTAACGACACAAATCCCCGATCTGAATTCGCTCTCTTCCTGGCAGCTGGATTTGTGTTGAGTGCATTTGCACTGCCAATCGTTTTGGCTAGATGTGCAGTTGTGAGTATATAAATCGGGGATGTTCCATTCAAGGAGTTGGGTACTAATGTGTTCGCTTTTTAGATCACTTGGCTAGCATGTTGGTTGACATTTGGTGGAAATGTTATAAACTACCTAACGATGCTGGGATATGCCATGAAAGATGCTGAATTCGATGCCGCCTACGGTGGAATGTTCTAAAGCAGGAGAACAACATTTATTTTTAATTTCAGACATAAAATATCAATACATACTAACATTAGGTTTAAGGGTAGAGAAATATATGAGAGATCGTTCCTTTCGATTCGGGAAAAGAGTAAACAATCAACGAATCTCGTATGGGTTATGCTACATAAGCCGTTGTACAGCATTTGGCACAGAGAAGGCTTAACCAAAAATTTGATTTTTTTTTCAGTGCTCATTTTATATTGTCATTTATTTATGCCGGTAAACAATAAATATAAAATAAATTAATACACCTGAAAAAGCCGCCTTCCTTAAAGATGTTTTCGAGATGAGTTACGACCGACAACAGCATGCAGATGTTGCTAAAAGCTTATCCTATCCTGCAAATCCATTCGGTACATCACTTCTTTTCGCTCGTTTGGTTCAGAGTATTCATCCCCTTGCCCTTGTTTGGTTTTCTCACCGCATATGTCAGCAATTATCCTATTGGCGGTGTCCCATGCAAAAATGCAAAATTAATGCGTCTTATCAGCAATTAAACCGGCTAGGACCAGTGCGACAAGCGGAGGATCGCTACTTTCTTTCCAACGAAGTTTAGGAGCACGTTGAAGTTTTGTCTGTTTTTGATTATTACAACAAGTAACGGATTATGAGAGGATCGCTCCTTTCTTTCCAACAAAGTCCAGGTGCACATTGAAGGTAAGTCTGTTGTCGATCATTACAACAAGTAACGGATTGTGAGAGGATCGCTGTTTTCTATACAACGAAGTCTAGGTGCACCTTGATGTTAAGTCTGTTGTCGATCATAACACCTAGGTAACGAACTGTGACAGGATCGCTGTTTTCTATCTAACAAAGTCTTGGTGCGTCTTGAAGTGAAGCCTATTGTACCTAGGTAACGTGAGAGGATCGCTGATTTTTATTCTACAAATTCATGGTGCACCTTGAAGGTAAGTCTGTTGTCGATCATTAGGTAGGTTACATAGGCAACGGATTGCGGGTCTCGATCGAATTGTTTACTACTTTTCGGCTATAGTTACTAGAAATGCTTCGGTTTTCTGTTCTGCTAGGTAAGTAGACTGCAATCAGGCTTTGATTTGCAAGTATCGCTTGTTTTTTCCTTGCTCGATCTCGTGGGCATGCTTTGCCACTGTAACGATGGCGATATCATCCTCAAAGCCTACAACCATCAACCTTCGTGGGATTGCCAGCCTTAAAGCACTATCCTAAATTCTACAGCAGAGGGCCTAGAAGTTGTAGTATGTACTCTATGCCTTTATCGTTGTCGTAGCTTAGCCTTCTGTTCTTGAAGTAGCTAGAGTATCCGGAGAATATAGCTCGGCACGTTAATTTTGACTAAAGAGCTCAATAAGCAGGCCGAGTTTGCGGAATTAAAGGAATTTTTGATGTCTAGGCTGACAACTAAGCAGTACTCCTTTGTTCCCAATCGTCATCGTTTTGCCTCGATTGCTGTTGTTGAGTAGGTTAGGTTAGAGTGGCTGCCAGCGATTCGCTAGCACATTTACACCAGCTTTTGGTCCATTGTGATACCACCTGGACTTCGTCCACTCTCTTTGATATCTGTGTGCCTCCAGTTGCGCACTCCAAGTTGGTTGAGACCGGTTTCTACTTGTACGCGCAACTTAAGGCGACGTCTGGCTGCGAATCGAATTCTAGTGAGCGAAATCAGTCCCTTGGATCTTCTTAGGTCCGGCTTTGGCCAAATTTGTTTGGTTATTTGACACGTCGTGCCATGACTGCATCTGAGATTTGATTTGCTGTTAGCATGCTGCGCTAATAAGCTTTTGCATGTAGCGATAGAAACACCTACTGCACCCGTGTCGGGCACGACTGGTAATTAAGGCCCATGTTTGGCGAGTTCAACAGCAATACAGTTCCCTGGAATTTCCCAGGCACTCAGCAAAGGTGAATGTTAAACTGTTATGAGTTAGAAGGTGGGAAAGAATGTCTAGTGCTGCTGAGGGTGTTGTGCGTAGTGCACCACCGATGTACAGACACGCAGTTCTTTGCACCTTGGTTAGTTTATTGCTATTTATAGCTATCTCTAGCGCTGCCCACCATACCGTGATATAGAGCCAATGCGTGATATGAGTTTGCATTCCCCCATTTCATGTCTATGGCGTTCCTACAAGAAAAAAGCACGACTGTGGCTTTCTTTACCTTTTCTGTTATGTCCAGCTTCCTGTCCAGGTATTTTGCTTGTAGTGACAGGGGGCCAATTTCCGGAATTTTATATTTCCTAGTGAATAGGAACACTTCAGGCTTGTGGGGGTTGACTCGCAGACCACAACTGGCTGCCTATTTGGAATGTTTGTGTAGTGCGTTCTGGAGAAGTTCCTTGAGTATATTCAAGTGCATCCCGTCATCCGCTTAGGCAATCACGTGGCATCCCTTTGCTTCCAGGATGAGTAAAAGCTCGGTTACCAATAAGTTCCACAGAAGAGGGGATAGGACTCCACCTTGTGGGGTCCCTCTACTGGCATGTCTTCTGGACGACGCACCACCAAGTTTTGTGTTGATAATCCGGTTGCTTAATAGCAACTTAATCAAGATTCCACGTAAGTGGTGTACTTTCAGACATGCTATCGTCTTAATCATCGCTCCAGAGTGTAGCTGTGTACCAGCTATGTAGGCTTTTTCCTTTTTGACGGTCTGCCCAAGCAGATCTGAACCTGCTTTGCAGTGGTTCAGGTTTATTTAAATGCACTTCATCGCCTATTTACCAGCTCTCGCATTGTGTTCTATTACGCCGCTCATCTTCGAGTTGCTCTTATTCCACAATTCACTTCTGAAACCACTCAATCCTATTTAAGTCTTTATAACGGTGAATGTGACTTAATTAAAAAAATAAGACAAGTTTATTAAATAGAACACAAAACAATAAATACAACAACTTGCGACCATAACCGCTATGATTTGCATTTAAGCGCAGAGTGGAACTCTTTTTCCAGATCCCTAATAGTCAACTCTATCAAGCTCAAGCTCCTAGATGCCTCAATTTCTTTGTCAGTGGGTTCGTCTATGACCTGCAAAATCGTTCGAAATCATCACTCCAAAATAAATTGCTTCTTCACTTACACTTTGCAGTCCCATGTTGAATTTCTTCTTTTCTTCAGATAGTCTGTCCATCTCTTCTCTGAACTGATTCCTCATAGGTTCATAGTCCCTTCCACTTAGCATGTCATCAATGCCATACTGGTGCTGGAGTAGGTTTAGCTCTTGATCCTTGATCTTATCCTCCGCTAGGGTCAAGTCCATTTCATTACGTTGACGCTGTAAGCAATATTGGATGTAAATTAGGACGAATCTGGATGACACAATAAATTACCCCCCGTTCGACGTCACGTAGCAGACCATCCAATTCGCACTCTTGAAGCGTCTGTTTTCGTCGACGCGATGATTCCTCCATCAGTTCAATAACTTTACCCTTTCGTTGGCGCATCTCCTTTTGGTAGAGTAAGAGCATTTTTCGTTGATAGGCCACACGCTCCTCTTCCCGTTTCAGAACCTCCTGATATTGCCTCTGCATGTCTACGATAAGAAACGTAAACGTATGAATCTTCAATATTTTTGTGTGGAAAATAATTATTCAGACCCTTCATTCGCTTTGAATGCTCCTCTTGCTGCAGTCCACGTTCCAATCTCTCCATCATCAGAGCTTCATCACGTTCTAGTTGCCGCATTCTAGCATCTATCGTTTGATGTTCCCGGCGAATGGCATCCATTTCATTCTCCTGCTTCTGTAGCCACTTCTTAGGGTAGTTTTGAAATTTTGGATAGACCCCCTTAGGCAACTTGACAAACTCCTTCATGTACCGTCGAGGATGCAGCTCTTGTGGGCATTTTTCCATCAAGGCATACGCCTTCTTTATGAGTTTGGTCATGTCTACAGCGTTCTGCTCGTGGAAGAAGTCTACCACGTCATGTTTGCTCGTCATTCTCATGACAGTGTCCTGCTGGACGATGTTGTACGCCACGGCACAAAAAAGCAGGAAATACGGCGGATTGGAGAGCACATGATCCCAAAGACACAACCACTGTTCATCGTCGAATACTTCAGAAAATCCATTTGACAGCATCGCCCATGCGTAGTCCTTTGCCGTGATATCAGTATCCGTGTAGAACTTGGCCAATTGAGGCCCGAAATGGTTGATGATGTTTTCACACATCCCCAAGTAGTTGAGTGGTTCGAGAGGATGAAACTCAAACCACAACTGGCACTGGTTTGTGAGTATGGAAGCGAGAATTTCGAAGCAGACATTAAGGCTGCTGGAGAATATTTTCACAAACGGAAAAATGAAACTTGGCAGGAAGTCGCTATTGCCAAACACCTTTGTCCAATGCGCTATGCAGGAGAAGATCTTGACTAGATTACGCTTGGCAGTGTTGTCCTTCAGTTTCAGACTTTTGTTGAGAACAGCCGCAGTGGGGTGTGTTCCCATTTTGACCAACTCCAAGAATTTGACCTTATTGCAGGGCACATCGAGGAGAGCTATCCATATGAGGTTTCGATATTTATCGGGATACTGTCCATACTCCTTAAGAATAGGAATTAGTCGACTATAGGTAAGCATCTTGCGCAGTTCATTGTCGAAACAACCAACAGACAGAGCCTTGGGTTGCGTCATGGCCGTGCGTAGCAGTTCAGTGCAGTTTTGTGCCGACTTAAAGGAGTCAATTAAGCTTGGAATGGAGTATATATTTGCTTCTCCGGTGTCTCTAATCACATGCAGCAACTCTCTGTCTTTAGACACATCCGCTCGATAGCAGTTGCGGTGTTCTACTATCAGTCTTATGGCCGCATTCTCCGTATCAACGACGACTAACTGCGACTTCGTTGTCTGACAGAGGAGGAGATTTTCATTTGGTTTGGGAAAGAGCCAGCATGCACTCAGAGTAGTATCAACTTTGACAACTTTCAAAAGACCAAAGCTAACCGAAGACAGCAAGAGCAAGAAACTGTCGAGTGTAGTGAAGCAAACAACTCCTCCATCCGACGAGAAAGTGAAGGAATTTATCAATCCTTTAGAGTACTCTTTGATTTCATCGCATTTCACTTCGAATTCCGCTTCAGATTTCTGCTCATTCAAACAGATTGTCTGTGCTTCCTTATTCATAAGATATCTGTCCCGAATTCGGATGGGATTGTGCATCCGTATTGTGTTGAGAGTTATTCCCGACCATATGTGCACCGAATCATTGGTGAAGCAGGTGAAAATCTGATCTGATTGGGGGATGTAAGAGACAAATTTGAGAGATATCTTGGCCTGATTGAACTCTAGCCTATGTGAGGCTTCGTATGTTTCCAAATTTAAAAGGACCGCTTCGTGATTTGAGTGAACCAATGCTAGAAATGGGGTCAAGGCTATTCCTGGGAAAGCGATGTTGTGAATGCGATCATTGGAGTAGTTTTCAGAGTGAGTGATGGTTGAGTTTTCTAAAAAAAAAAAATTCATGTGGAATGTACGAGTAAGCACCATTATGTTACTAACCAACATCCAGCCAATATATACGCCCGACTTTTGTCCCAATTAGGTACTGATTTGGTTGAGTTGGAACATTCCGAATAATACATGCTTTGGGGATCTTTTCGACGAGCTTCCAATATTTCTTCTTTGCCAAATCGAAAATGAATATGGTGCCCCTAGTAAAACATTTTTTTTAACATATTGGAACTTATCCTGATAGTCTTACAAACCTATTGTCGATGGTGACAAAATGCCTATTGGTTTCATTGAAACATGCGACTACTAAGCGGATTCGTACGAATTTGTCATTCTCCTTTATTGTGTGATGAATTGTAAGGATTAATCTGAAATTATGATATTAATCAGCCAAACGGATATCGTCACGAAATTGTTTCCTTAGTTTTACCCGTTTTCGTCCTTTTTGTATTTAAAGGCACTTTTCTCTATTTTTTTATTGGTCTCTTCTTCGCTAGCAATGTTTTCTGAATTTTCCATATTCTAATTTATAAACTGAATTGTTTTTTTCTCTATTTTTTGAAATTTTATCGTTTTGTTTATTTAATCAATGCCCAAACAAAAACAAACGACAACAGAAATTTTAAACTGTCAAGTGTCAGCGCACTTTATTGTTCGTAGCGCCCTTAGCGGTCGATGTTGATAGCTGAATAGGAACGCTGTCGGTGTTGCCGTAATATTTGTTCAGAAAAGTATTAAAAAACGTGCTTCTGAAGCTCTTGATATTTGACGAATCCAAGCATATATTGCAGAATATTTCAGATTTGCCAATTTAGAAATTGTGTTCCGTAAGCGGAACACGTGTATTGTATTGGATTGAACCCAGACTAAGTCCATGAGACCATAACTCAAAAATATTACCATACCTTATATATATTACCATCTTTAGAAGAGATGAACTTAAGGAACACAAGAACGAATAACCGGCCTGCCGTCCCAGTCGAACCTAGATGAGCTACATATTCGGACAACAAGTTATCTAGGAATCTCAAGGGTAAATCAAGCCCCTTGAACAGAGATGGTGGCGGACGAACCGAAATGCCAACGGCAGCGCTCAACCCCGTAGTGGATACTGATGGCCCCGTGTCCTAGGGGTATCTAATAAGTTCGAACTGGCCCTCCAGGTTAGGGGTTGTGCTTTGGGTAAATTACCCACCCATGGAAAAAACCATTGTTACGAAGCAACCAATAGCCTTGGAAAAGACTGATATTATTGCTGACGACCCTGCTTAACGAAAAAAGGACAGCGACGTTCATATCT
This sequence comes from Rhingia campestris, assembly GCA_932526625.1. Classification (NCBI taxonomy): domain Eukaryota; kingdom Metazoa; phylum Arthropoda; class Insecta; order Diptera; family Syrphidae; genus Rhingia; species Rhingia campestris. Next base: position 16,055,736 of record OW052185.1, on the reverse strand, counting down.
GCACCTGGAATGTGTTAAACAGAAGAGGTGCAGGCGAACAACTAGCAGAAGCCCTAAACTGCTACATAGCAAAGAAATACGATGGGATGGGACGGCCAAAAAGAGAATGAAAAACTGTGACATCTACTATGGACCGTGTTACAGTGAGCAGAAACAGCGACTTTTCGGATGCTGATTTGTTATAAGTGCCCGACTTAGGCAGGAAGACTTACGATTCCAAGACATTAGCGAACGCATTGTAACAATTCGCATCAAGGCCAAATTCGCCAACATAAGCCTTATATGCCCTCACGCTCTAACGGAGGAAAAAGATGACAAATAGCTAATGATGGCTTCTACGAGATCCTTGACAAAATCTATGAGCGACTACCAAGGTAATAATCGTGGTGGGAGATTTAACGCAAATGTAGGAAGAGAAGACATCATTAGCAGTATTGTCGGAAAACATAGCCGAGTTAGGCTAATTGACTTCGCTACGAAACGAAATGCCACCAAGCAGCACACGGTTTCCTCGATATCCATAAGGGGACATGGCGGTCCCAAGATCAACGAACATTCAACCAAATTCATCACATTGCGATAGATAAGAGCTACGAATCCAGTAATTTGGATGTCCGAATATTCCGAGAAGCTAACATCGACCCGGCCCATACCTTAATGCAGCCAAGGTAAGGATGTGGATATCCACCACGCCACAACAAATCAGAAATACTGTAAAAAGATTTAATGTCGAAAGACTGCAATCGCAAGAGACCGCCAAGGCCTTCGCGCGACGCTTTTCGCTTAACCTCCCGATTCACACCATACCACCATCATCGAATGTCGAAGCACAATGGCAACAATGCCAACAAGGCGCGGCCACCAGCAAGAAACCCCTGATTTGTTGTGGAATGCCGACAGATGCTCGTAGCCAAGAACGAGGCCTACAACTACAAGGCTAAGCTGCAGGTGAAGACGAGAGCTGCCACTGAGATCTATAGGCAGAGAAGAAGGGAAGAACGCCGGCTTTTCAGAAAGAAGCAAAAAGAGCAAGAAAAGCGCGCAATTGAGGATACAGACAGGTACCACTCTAGGACCGATGTTCGCAAATGTTACAAATACAAATACAAATTTTTGGCGCAACAGGCTCGTTAGTACCCAGGGCCTAGCTTTCTCACAACCATTCATGTGTGCGTGTGTACTTCTTGCACGATGGCGGGACCTCCTGTTTTATGCCGACTCCGAACGGCTAAGTTGAGATAAGCTATTCTTGACAATTGATACTACTCGGATGATTTGTCAGATCATCACGAGAGGAGGGCCAGTGAAAAATCATTTAGATGTTGCTACGGCTGGTAATCGAACCCAGACCTCCTGCGCGGCAGTTCATCGCACTAACCATCACGCCACTGAGCCCCCTGTTATGTTACCAAAGTATAAAACGTCAAAGCCAAGGATACAAGGCTCGAACAGAATCCTATCGAGATGAGCAACGAAATATCGTAGTTGAGACACAGTCGATGCTGAGGATATGGGTGAACCACTTTCGCAGACTGTTAAACGGCGATGACGAACAACATTCCGCTGTCAGGCAGAACGAACCATTTAATATTGGCAATGGCAGCGAAAACTGCCAACCACCCAATCTAAGTGAAATGAGGATAGCAATATGTAAACTCAAGCTTAATAAGGCCGCCGGAAATTACGGCCTTCCCGCTGAGCTTTATAAAGCTGGCGGAGATGACTTGATAAGTAACATCTACCAACTCATAAGCCAAATCTGGTCGAATGAAAGTATGCCTGAAGAATGGAACCTAAGCATCGTTTGTCCGATCCACAAAAAAGGAGACCCTCTGAACTGCGCCAACTACAGGTTCATAAGTCTCCTCAACATCGCCTACAAGATCCTAACTGCCGTAATATGTGAACGCCTGAAACCATTTACCAACAACCTGGGCCGATCAGGTGTGTCAGTGTGGTTTAAGGCCTGGAAAGTCCACAACCGATCAATTTTCCACACTTCGCAGATCCTGGATAAAAACCCCAGAAGTCTAAATCCCTACCCACCACCTATTTATCGAATTCAAAATCGCATACGACAGTATTTATAGAAACGAACTATAGAGGGCCATGTCTACTTTTGCTATACCGCCCAAACTCGTCCCTTTGTGTAGGATGACGATGGAGAATTCTCGGTGTTCCATTCGGGTCGGAAACGACCTCACCGACACATTCGTTTCCAAAAAAGGATTTAGGCAAGGCGATGCGCTGTCATCTGACTTCTTTAAGTTGATTCTTAAGAGGATAGTACAAAATTCCCGAGCCAACACCAGAGTCACAATTTTCCGAAAATCGGTGCAACTACTATAGCATACGCCGACGATATTGACATCATTGGTAGGACTCAACGTGATGCCACGTTTGCTTGTATAGTGAAGGAAGCGGCAGTAAATGAGGGTAAGACTAATGGATGCTGTCAACACGAAGAGACATACAAAATATACGAATTGGACAGAACGTAACCATTGACAGGTATAACTTTGAGGAAGTACGGGACTTTGTCTACCTCGGCTCCTCTAATAACTCTGGCAATAACATCTCGTCAGAAATCAAACGAAGAATTACCTTTGGCAAACCGCTGTTTCTTCGGGCTAAGAAGGCAATTTAGAAGTAAAGCCCTCACTCGAACTACTAAGGAGATCCTATATAAGACCCTGATCATCCCAGTCCTTCTCTATGGCGCTAAAGTATGGAAGAAAAAGCGGATGAAGAAATCCTTGGTGGATTCGACGGGAAAATTCTTCGGTCCCGTTTTTGTTGACGGGCTTTGGAGAGGAAGATTCAACCAAGAACTACACGAGCTGTACTGCGACATACCCCTAGTCAAAAACCTGCGTATTTGACGTTTAAGTTGGCTTGGACATGTAGAACGAATGGACACCAATACTTCGGCTCGCAAAGTCTTCGATTCCCAGTCAGACTTCAGACGCAGTAGAGGAAGACCTCTTCTTAAGGGCGCGCACAATCAGTAACCGGCCTCAACCAAGTTGGAGTGCGCAACTAAAAGCAGTTAGCTAAGGACCGGGCTAATTGGAGAATCATGTTGGTTGCGGCCCATGTTCATTCCGGACTCTTGTGCTACTTAAGTAAGTAAGCATGAAAAACAGCGACTCCCGGAATAGCTTGTTCGGATAGCACCCAGTAAGTAATAATAACATTTCCTACTATCCTATTTTTCTATTTCATCCATTTCTCTTTAAATCCTCGTTGTGCGATATACAACAAAAAAAAAGTTACTGCCTAGTCGATCGGTTAAATTCGTTATGATAGCTCATTTTTTTTAACGGGAATAACGTATAACGAGAGACGTACGGATAATGCGCAACTGCAAAGAATGGCAGCAAATGGATGTTTATAGGTGATCACTTATTGACAGCCTGTGCAGCCTTAATGGTTTCTTCCTACTGCTGTATATGATGTTGACTCTAATGACTGGCATTACCAAGAGTGCCGGTAGCTATCAACTTTTGGTATAAACGCCTCATAGTCTGGTCTGAAGACGCTTCACTCTTAAGATGGTGTTTTCTGGAACAATTTCGATTAGACCCCATGAATGAATATGCGAAAAATTCTCACGAAAATAGTTTGATATAATCAGGGGGATCATTCCATAAAATAATTATCGTTTGACGATAACATTTCAACGGTACATCTTGCATCACGTAAGATCAATAGTAGTTTTTATCTGTCGGCAATATCACTTTATTTGGTTCTCTTAAAACAATAATCGTCAAATCACAGACGATTGAGCGATTGCTCATGAGGTCTCAACTACCGTCTGAGTGGTAATCGTTTTCAAAATTACGTAATGACCCCACAGATACATATAATCAAGCTAATTCATTGTCAAACAAAAATACTGATCAGAATTACTAATTGAACTCATTGAAACTTATGATTAGTTAAAAAATGAATTTATTCATTTTTCCCGTACGAAAAATTGTCTAATGACCCATTTCTGAATCAATTCACATTAAACGGATGCTCCAACAGCTAGGTTCCAGAAATCGAGTGAAATGAAAGTGAAATTACTTTTGTGAATCGAGTGAATTTGTTTTTGGTGTTCCACATTCCGACCGATTTCATAACTTCGAAAAGTTTTCGAAATCACTCGGTGAAATTAAAGACAGCTGATACCATCTGTCATATGGGACATTGTAAAATTATTTTTATTTTGATAAATTGTTTTGTTTACAAATTCTGCTTCATTTTTATAAAATAAATAATAAATTATAAAAAATTTAATGCTATTTATATTGCTGCGGTGTTGCAAGTTGAAAAACAAAAGTACTCAGAGGCAAAAAAAAGGTGTACGATAAGACCCCTTTCTAATCCTTTAGAAATTGCAGATGCTGCGTAACTAAAACAAATAAATTTCAAATGAAAATTAAAATTGTTATTTCATTTAGATTTATGTTATATTATTGACTTAATAAACATGCTTTCCAGATGTTGCTGCAAACTTTTGCGCCACACCTAAAACGATCATAGATTTTTTGTGTGATGCAGGTCGCCTCAGTTTTGCGTTTCCTTACCGAAAGAAGCTTTCTGAGATCAATTGGAAAAGATTCTGATGTTGCTTTGGGCCGTAGCACTTTATCAAAGATATTGAAAAGAGTTCTCAATGCTTTGGAGAACAAAATTTGTCCAAGATGGTCAAACATTCCATGTCGGATGAAGAAAAACCGAAATCAAAACAACATTTCATGGACGAATTTCTTATTCCTGGGGTCATCGACATCGAAGGCAGGAAAGAATACTTCTCAGTTAATGCACTGATTGTGAGTAGGATCCAAAAATAGTATCTTTTCAAAAACAAAGCGTCCGCTGCAACTGGTTCTCCTTTCAAAAATCCTCTGACAAGATCTTTATGCCTCTCCATAATAAAATTTGCCTCCTGGGAATTATTTTTGTGTTTACCTTTGGTAAAATACATTATCTTGTAGTATTCTATTCTAAATCTAAACAACATTACTACACTCAGATATTATTCATTTATATTTTCAATCACGTCAGCTCATTCCAACAATTTCACAGATACTAAATTGATCGAATTGAAATCACACACAAAACGATAAAACCGAATTGTGGAACATGGAAATTCATTTTTTTTTAACTTCGAAAAATGTGAAATTGAAATCGGTAAAAGTGAAATGTGGAACCCAAAATTTCATTTTAGAACGATTTTAATTTAATTTCGAGTGAAAGTGAAACGTAGAACCTAGCTGAAAGACTTCGATCATGGATTGGCGCTGGGTGCCATAAGCCCATCTGAAAACAAATGTCAAATTTATAGGATTGCCATATGCTGAAGGTTGAAATGTTTCCCATTGTGTTTTAACAATAACTTCTGCAGTTTCCGCAATGTCAAATATGACCAAATTCTGGATAAAATGCTTCTAATGATTGATTCGGAATCAGTGTTTTGTAGAGTCCCAAGCTCATTTCACCTTAATCGTGTGCGACGGCATTTTTATTGGTACATCTTTGGCAGTATAAAAATGTTCGCTTCTATATTACCCTGTAGTACTTTTGTTCTTTTAAAATAATATTTAGATGTCACTACTTACCAGTACTATAATATGTCATGTTTATGAAAAAAAGACATTTTCTGCTTTAAATAATCGTTATAATATTTATTCAATATGTTTGTTTGTCAACACATTTGGATTTTTAAATTCTCATGCATACATTCTCATCTCTATATTATTGTTGTTCATCAACAATTCATATATCTGATTACAAATACATAGTATATGCTCTCATTATCAGGGAATACAATTAAAAATAAGTCTAACTAAATTTTTTTTATTTAATATACCTTCTTAAGTATTTAAATTTATAAATAAAATGTCTTCATTTACTATTATTATATAAATAAGTTTTTTTTAAATTAATCTTCACAGTTGTTTGCAACAATTTTCCAAAATTATTATTTTATTTATTTATATATTTAAGCAACAAATTATAGATAACAGTATATATCTTACCATTAGCATTTTTATTATTATCATTTTATTTATCAATTTGAATTTAAATTTAAAAAGAGGACCTACTTTGATAAGGCTATATAAATCAAATGTTTTTTTTTTATTATTTATGAGTGGAAGTAAATCTAAAAAGATTTAATGAAAGATATGTGAAACTACGTTTATTAAAAATGATTTTAGGTTTAGATATAAGAATTGAGAGCTTCATTTTGTTGTTTTGCTTATTAGAAAAATACTACAAAGTTGAGTTATAAAGTTTAAAGATGATTTTTTTTGTTAAAGCTTAAGTTGCTCATAAATTAAATATATATATATATATATATATAAATATTCTCACATGACTTAAGTTTAAAATTAAGAAGATTTATCATTTTTTGTCTGCTGCTATGTTGTCTTCGGTGTTTTTTTTTACAAATGTTTATTTTTTTTATTAAAAATAAAATTCGAACAATTGCATGATCAGTTGATCGTTTGTTTTTTTTTTTAGCGTGTCGTCGCAAATTAACAAATTTTTGTATTTTGTTTTTATATTTTTTATGATAAAGTCGTCTCGGTGCGAGAAAGCATTTTCATAAAAAATACAAATCCATTTGTTTTATTTAATAATTTATTTGAAAATATTTTTTATTGTGTGATTTGGTCGAATTATATCATTTTTTTGTAAAATGTTTTTTTTTATTATTAGCGGCTGCACATGGAGCGATGGTGGTACATGATGAAAAAATTTGAATCAGACCAGTGGTATCGTATGTGAAAAAGCACTTTTTGTTTTTTGTTTAGCTTGGAAATATTTTTCTCCTTTAAAGTTATGTAAAAAAAATATTTCACTTTTATTCGATTTCATTGGATTTTTTTTTGTAAACAATTCTTGTATGTATATTTTTTTTGAATTGATTTTATAAATTTTTTTCGTGAAAATTATAACAAAAAAAACAGATTTGAAAAAAAAAAGTAATAGAATAGAAGAACAGTGTGATAATGTAGATGTATGTGCTTGACTGACACTGACGTGAAAACACGAAAGAATTAGAGATAAAAATTATATTTTACATATTTTTAAAGAGGACGAAAAAAATTTAATTTCAAGTTTTCCACATCATCGTCATAATCATCATTCGAAATGAATTATGAGTATAAGTAGATTCTAGTGCTTTTTGTATTGTGAGGAATCTATGGATAGTTTGCATCATTCCTGCTGCGCTTCGTTTAGCTGACCATCGTTGGTTTTTTTTGTTTTTTGAAAATACAAATGATTCTAGTACGATATTGCTTTTAAGTAATGTGAAATGTTTGCAAAAAATTGCTTAGCGTATAAATTTAAAGCCGATAGCTTGCCATAGTAAAAATTTATATTTGATTTAACAAAACAAGAATATAAGTGAAAAGTAATGAAGCTTGAGAGTTAGTAGTGTTTAAATGGGCATACTTGTGTAAGTGTTGTGTTTTTAAAAAAAAAAGTGGAATTTTCTACCAAAATAAAATTGTGGATTAAAAAAATATAAATGTGCGATATATAAGTAAAAAGTGCTAGGTAATATTTTATGTTAAATATAAAAAGTTTATGAATTTAGCGCTTTTTTTAAAGCATCGCTTTAAATTAGTTGTTTCAATTTTTTGAAGCATCTTAAGTGGAACACTGGACATACAAAACTTTGCAATAAATATTTTTTATTGACATTTTATCCAGCAGATGTTTTATTTTATTCAATTTTAAAAGGTGGTGACAAAAATCCATTTCTACATAAAATGATCGGTTTAGATTTTGTTTACCATGATATGCTTAATTAATCTCTAGTTCGCTGAAGTTAGTTAGCGCCTGCAAAGATAAATTATGATTTAAGGCTCAACTAAGGGAATTTTGAAGTCGAAACTCAACTTGCTGTAGCGGTGTGACGACTTGGTTTTCCGGTCATTATAAGATGAAGCGAAGAACAATCAAAACCTCAACTACTGTCTGTTAATCATTTCACCCACACTTTCCTTTGAAGTCTCTCCTATCTATCAGTCCTATCAACCAATATTTCCTTTAAACTTCCTCCTTTCGCCTCTGTAGCTTGTTTCACCGTGTTTTTTCTCCTCCGTACATAGGACCCGAAAGAATAAAAGGCTGGGGTCTCCAACCGATGACGACGATAACTATGGAACTTTGCAGGAGGGCATCCTCGGTTTTTATTCACTAAACGAGCAGCTCTGCGGAAACGGGACGTTTTTCTCGGTCTAATCTAACATGGAAACTTCCAACATATATACACTTGAAAAAGATAACATGAAAATGTTCCGTAGGAGTTCAGTCCAACCGCACTGAGGGGGTAATTTTCCCCTTAAGTGTGAAAAGGCTACTGAAATCTGGCACGGTTAGTTTGAGAATTGACTATGAACCTGCAATGACAGCTCCTTCTCCAGCTTCATCACAAGCACGGAATCTGCCGAAAAGTATGAGCACGTTCTTGAACAGAGTGTGCAAGCTTCCGTTCAACTTGAAAGAGAGGAGCACTCCATCGTTTCCCATTAAGCCTTGCACAGTGGTTAAGTCAACGTGTTCTCATAGCCTTAGGAGCAATTGCCTGCGGAAGTTTTGACGTCTTCTAGCTGGAAAGCAGTTTTGTTAAATCAATGAAAAATGTAACGCCGTCAATATTCATCTTGGTGAACAGTGGGTCCGATGCATGGGTGGGAACAGGCGGTGTGTAAGACAAGAAACAGCTGGAGCAGTTAACAACCTCTACTTTGGAGCTGGATGTTCGCTTACTATTGGAAAAATGTTTTAACACAGCAATGGGAAACATATAAGGAAATGCAGAGTTATTCTCTTAAGTCTTTAGCCTTGCGGCTAAGGAGTAACGTCGTCGCGATCTTGCAAGAGTGCTTGCCTCTTTAGGTCTGCGCACCTCCAAATAAACTCGTGGAAGTTACCACGATGTCAACCACTACAAAAACAAATCGGTTTCCAGAAGTAAGACTGGGTGCGCTTGAAGGTGACCCTGAAGTACTGTGACTATCCACGGTTGCTGCACAATTCACGGTAAAAATGAAGTAAGACCGGCCACTTAACAGGACTACCCCGAGGTACCGTTGAGAGTACCCACGGTTGCCATCAGAATTTAAGCTGGAGTGGCGGAATGTTTAAGTTTCTATGAGATTATCTGAAGTACCGAGGTAGTATCAGCTGAAGTGACGGGATGGAATGATTGGATAGCAGGTAATAGCAAACCTTCTACTGCGAGATCCCTGCAAGGTTAAGCGTAGTTGATTTAATACCAACGGCTAAACCCAATGAGTGGTCCACAAGACAAGATTAACCTCTCACAAAGTTACCGCTAGTGAGGAACGCCCATCTGTGGTGGTGATTAACACCCCAAATCGCAAGCTTATGTTGGAACGAAGAGGAATTATGACTGGTGGATAATAATTTGTTGCTGTGCGACTCAGAACCTTTCTAAACGCTCAGAACTATGTGCTAAACTAGCAACTAGGTTTGGCAAAATGATCCAATCGTACGGCTCTAGAGTCCTAACCTACGATAAGAACTGAACAATGGATCAGTGGCTGAATAATGGAAAAATACCAACGTCTTACCGGGTGCCGATCTAGTATTAAAGCCAAAGAATCTTCTTTGGGTCCCAGGGGTGGCATCTTTCTACCAGGTCTTGTCATTCCAAAGAAAAGACAGGATATGCTCAGTCGGAGCCGATCTTTGAGCTATTCGTCAAATTAAAGGAAGAATTGAACTCTGCTTGCATAGACCGAAATTGTTCATTGTAACTGTCACTTATCATCTTAGCCGATCTCATCCCAGGTTTTTCAATTGAAAATGTAAGACCGTCTTTTTTAATAATTTCGATAATCTAACGCAGGTCTATTGAAAAAGTTGTTATACGATATCAGTCCCTCTTACATCAATTTGAAAAACAAGCAGCTAAAGTAGAATCAAATCCGCATGTTCGTAGGTTTTTGGAGACTCAAATCTGCCTTAACGGGAAGACACAACATCCTTGGTTCATAATATGATGTCCTGTAATCCTATAGAATTACTGTATTACACACCCTTATTCTTAAATAAGGGTGTTGTAGTTGTTTGGATCTTGTTTCGAAATGATCTAATTAAATGGCTTGGTCCATCTTGACATATCGTTGAGAGTGTTCATAAACGTTAAAAATTTGCGTATATACAATCGAATTTGCTTTTCTCTGCGCAGAAAATGTGCAGTCAACATGAAGGCACGGGTGAGTACAATTTTCATGTATGCATCGTTAAACGTCAATGAATTGTCTCTATCAAACTAGACATCATTCATTAATTTCTCATTTTTAAATCGCACAATCAAATAACGGGGTTAGTAATAATCATTTTTAGCAACAACTGTAACGATAATCTCACTTTTAAAAAATCATTTATCAATAAATAAATCTACATCACAGGCTGTCGCTAGTTAATAGGTCATTAAGGGTATTCATGCAACGTCGTAATTTTAATACGTGCGAAAGATTGTAACGACCTGCTAAAACTACACCACTTAATAATGCGGTAGCCCATGGAATTCAATCTCATTTTAGTTATTTATTTATTGATAGAATTTTGTTCCTATTGTTCTCTTTCCGTTCTTGATATTTTTTTTTCTGTTAAGCGCATATGTTTGATGTGTGAAAGTATCTGATTAAATGTCAAAATAGCATTTCAAAAGTTTACAACGTTTACCATCTCAGTTTACGCACCCAATTCCTGGGAAAAATTTCCGATATTGTTGTACAAGATTTGCCATAAAAATGTTGACAGTTAATTAACCACGTCGTAATTTGATCACGTTTGAACGACTTTCCGACGTTGCGTGAATACCCCTATTATTTAATGTACAGAAAGTAGTGATGACGTTGTGTAGTAAGCGCCATTTTGTAGGTATAAGTCATGCGAACTTTGTTTATTTTTCGTTTAAATTTGTTTTTTTTGAAGTTATGAAGCAAAAACCTGAAAGAAATCGAAGCAATTGGACCCAGGGGATAAAAGAGCATCTTTTCTAATTAGTATGGAAGTAATCGACAGTAAAATTAATAATACTACCGATGATTTCGAAGAAATTCGAAGTTTGGGAACGAGTGTGGTCAGGCATTTAAAGGAATTCGTCTTATTTTGACAACAAAAATTGGATAAAAATAAATCAAAACAAACATTTGATTTATTTTTATTTGATTGAAAATGAGTAGATTAAATCGATGAGCCCAGTTTACTTAGCTAGATTTGGCTTTTTATTATAGACAGAGGTTAAATAACTAAATGAGTTCACTATAAGTTAACTTCGTAACTTAATAATGTCAATATTTGCGTTTGATTATTAGTAACGCCTATTGAAATCTTCCACTTTTGGTGAATATTAATATTTTGTCAAATCGCCTTATGCCTAAGTTGCACTGGATTTTATAAAAAGGAGGTTTGATAGAAAATCTGCATTAATAAACCCGTATAATGCAGTTTTTTCTAATAATGACATTTACGAATACCACCTTTTGCTTACAGCAAAGACTTGTGTAGTAAACACATGCGAAATACACGTTAAAAAACAAGGTTACGCTACACTGCTCCAGAACGCGGAATATTGGTGACTTTTTATTTGAGCAATAATCGGTCGGTGACTTTGGCACAACGTGAATTTCGTCGCAGATTTCCTAGCCGTCCAACGCCTACTGGTGAAACACTGCGACGTTTAGCCGCTCGCCTCGAAGAGACTGGCACAATACGAGATGCTGCCAGGCGTGGCAGACCCCGGAGTAGCCGTTCTGCAGAGAATATTGCTGCTGTAGCCGAAGACGTCATGGAAGCGCCGTCGACATCGACCAGACGACGTGCCACGCAAATGGGTATCAGTCGACGGTCTTTACAGCGAATTTTGGTACATGATTTGAAGATGTTTCCGTCCAAAGTCCAGACGGTGCATCAGCTGTTAGCTGCTGACCGCCAATCGCGTCTAACATACGCTCAAGTCATCCTTAATCACCACCAAGAGGAAGATGATTTTTCATCAAATATAATCATGAGTGATGAGGCCCATTTCCATCTTAACAGGTACGTAAATAAGCAAAATTTACGCTTCTGGGGCACTGAAAATCCGCGTGTAACCCACGAAGAGCCATTACAACCGCTCAAAGTCACTGTATGGTGTGCTGTTTTCGCTGGAGGAGTCATCGGACCTTTTTTCTTCGAAGACGTCGCGGGCCAAACGGTTACTGTGAATGGTGAGCGCTACAGAGCAGTGATCAATGAGTTCTTTTTGCCGCAACTTGATGAATTGGGATTGGAAAACATGTGGTTCCAACAGGATGGTGCAACGGCACACACTGCACGTGCCATAACCGATATGCTGAAGGATGCATTTCCCGGGCGCCTACTCTCCCGTTTTGGCGATTTGCACTGGCCAACAAGATCGCCTGATTTGACCGCTCCAGACTTCTTTTTGTGGGGCTTTTTGAAGTCGCGGGTTTATGTCAACAAGCATCAGACTCTTGCAGCTCTTAAAGACAATATCCGTCAAGAATGTGAGGACCTATCGCCGGAAGTTTTGGCCAAAGTAATGAAAAATGCCATAAAAAGGGGTCAAATGACAATCAACTGTGGCGGCGTCCATTTACATGACATCATATTCTCGACTTGATGTAAAAAAAATTAAAAGACCAAATAAAAATAATCCACAAGAAGAATCAAAGTTTTTCATTTTTTTTTAAATTACAACCAAAAAAACATTGGAAGGTTATTTTTGCGCCACCTTGTAGAAACTTAGATGTCTGTAGGTATTAACTGTGGTTGCACATTATAATTTAGAATTTTGTTGGAACCAGTAGTGTAAATATTCATTTAGTCTAGGTGAATAGGTTATTCTTTACCATTTCGACTTCAAAGTCATATTTTGGTACATGGGCGCTGTTTGGTTTCATGGAAAATTTATTAGGCGTTTTATTATTTTACACCACGATCAATATAGATCGGCAAATAAAATTAAACAACTCGCATCATCAAATATCTTTTAGATCACAATCGTGGACCAGATAGTAACCAAGATCTAGTACAATTGTCGAATCTCATTCAAATTACCAATCTATGATCAAATAGAGGCCGTCCATTGATAACATCTAATTTATACTCTCTTCTCAATTAAATTGGTGTTACAAATTAAATTCTTCTACAATTTAATTAAAGTTCTCTGATTGAATTTTCATAACTGCAATTGTGAGTAATAAACTAATGAAAACTTTTTTTTATTTATTTAAAAATATTCTTCATCTTCCTTTATTCTCACCCCTATGAAGCGCAATTTATATTTTTTCTCTTCTTATGCTATGATATGAGTTGCTATATAATATGTTATGATTTAAAATGATGTCTTACCAAGTTTAATCATACTATAGTGATTATTATCACTAAAAATTAAAATTTAATGTGTCACTAGTGATATATAAAAATATTCTGAATATAAAAATAAAATTAAATTACACTATGTTTGTATTTACATAACTTTTGCTTTTTTTTATATATAAACATGAGCATTCCATAATATGTATGTACTTGTTCTTCAACTTTGAAATGTAAGGAAACTTAAATTATTTAAACTACAACAAAAAGTAAAATTAATTCTACTACATGCTTAATAACAACAAACATGCTTTGTATAAGGAATTTGTTTTTTTTTTGTTAATTTGATAATAGTAAATGATTTCTACACAGCAGACCATTCTAGTTTGGTCCTTTATTTTTTATTTGATATCCACATTTGGATGGTATTAGTTATAGTATTATTATTTTGTATTATTCTCATCTACATTACGGTTAACATAAAATATAAAGAAAAATTAACACTTCTATGTAAAAAAAAAAAACTTCAAGCTTGGCTGTGGTTTTAAGAAATAAAACTAAGAATGGATAGTTCATAGAGGTTAGTTGAAACTAATTGTCAAACGATTTTGTCTTTCTATCTGTGAATGAATTGAACATGTATTCGATTTTGATTGAAAAATAAATAATGGAATATGATAAACACAACGAAATAAAGACCATTAATGTTTGGTAATAGATTTTTACTAGAATTGCACATATCTTCCTCACAAAAGCACATATGTCCATTGCCTGAACTTTCCATCATGCACACATGATCGACCATAAATAAGTTTATTTGTAATTGTGACGTACACATTCGACGTACGACTTCGTATGCTGCAAGGAAATAAAGGATTTTTAAAAGTAATTTTTTTAAAGTTTTATATAATGTGTAATGTTATGATTTTGAAATATTGATTGTCAACCTATACGTTGCAATGTCTTTTTTTGCCAAAACGGAAATTGCATATATCAAGGCTAAGCCATATTTTATCAAACTTAACTTTGGATAATTTATGGACCACTAGTGGAGAATAGTGGAATCATTTTTATCGTATGGAAAATGAAAAGAGAATAGGCATATTCCACTTGTAGATTCCTTTCCCCCGCTGCGATGCCAACAGCTGAGACTTTTTATTCAGTGGAACAACATTCTCTAGGGATGGGCCGGGCAAAAAGAGGATGAAAACATATACTGTGGCCCGTGTTATAGTGAGCCACTTTTCGGATGCGGATATGTTAAGTGCCTGACTTAGGAAGGAACTCTTATGTTTCCAAGACATAAGCGAACGCATTATAACAATCCGCATCAAGGCCAAATTTGACAACATAAGCCTTATATGCGCTCACGCTCCGACAGACGGAGGAAAAAGGTGATATAACTAAGGATTGCTTCTACGAGCTCCTTGATAAAATCATGCTGGCAGATTTTAACGCAAATGTAGGAAGAGAAGACATCTTTAGCAGTTTTGTCGGAAAATATAGTCTACACGACAACACGTTTGGTAACGGACTTAGGTTGATTGTTCTCTACGGAACGAAATGCCACTATAGCCATCACATAGTTTCCTCAACTAGATATCAATAAGGGAACATGGCGGTCTCCAGATCAACAAACAGTCAACCAAATTGATCACATTGCGATGGACAAGAGGCACGCATCCAGTAATTTGGATGGCCGAATATTCCACACCCTTGTTGTAGCAAAGGTAGAGATGCGGATATCCACTACACCACAACAAACCAGAAATACTGTGAAAAAATTTAATGCCAAAAGACTGCAATCGCAAGAGACCGCCAAGTGCTTCGCGCAACGCGTATCCCTTAACCTCTCGATTCACACCATACGACCAGCATCTAGTGGAAAAACAATGGCAACGACGCCAACAAGGCATTAGATCAGCCGCAACTGATGTGCTAGGCTTCTCGCGGCCACCAAAAAGAAACCCCTGGTTTGTTGTGGAATGCCGAAAGATGCTCGCAGCCAAGAACGAGGCCTACAACTACAACGCTAAGCTGAAGGTGAAGACGAGAGCTGCCATTGAGCTCTATAGACAGAAAGAAATGAAGACCACCGGCTTGTCAGAAAAAAGAGCAAGAAAAACGCGCGGTTGAGGATTTAGAGAGGTACCACTCTAGGAACGATGTTCGCAAGTTTTACTAAAATGTAAAACGTCAAAGCCATGGATACAAGGCTCGAACAGAATCCTGTCGAGATGAACAATGAAATATCGTAGTTGAGACACAGTTGAGGATATTGAAGAACCACTTCTGCAGACTGTTAAACGGCGATGACGAACAACATTCCGCTGTCAGGCAGAACGAACCATTTAATATTGGCAACAACAGCGAAAACTTCGTACGCCAAATCTAGATGAAAATATGACTGAAGAGTGGAACCTCAGCATCATTTGCCCGATCCACAAAAAAGGTGACCCTCTGAACTGCGCCAACTACAGATTCATAAGTCTCCTCAACATCGCCTACAAGATCCTATCTGCCGTAATATGTGAACGCCTGAAACCGTTTACCAACAACCTGATCGGCCTATATCAGTGTGTTTTTAAGCCAGGAAAGTCCATAACCGATCAAATTTTCACAGTTTGACAGATCTTGGAAAAACTCAAGAAGTCCAAATAACGGGTGATTTTTTAAGAGGTTTAGAACTTTTTTTGTTCGATAGTTTGAACCTTGCAATTTAATGTTTAAAGATAATTTCATGCAAATGTTGACCGCGGCTGCGTCTCAGGTAGCCCATCCGCTGAGTCCAATTTTGGCATACTCTTTCACACATATCGGCCGGTATCTCACGAATGAATGCATGGATGTTGGCTTCCAGTGCGTCAATCGAAGCGGGCTTGTCCCTATAGACATTAGCCTTGACATACCCCCACAAAAAATAATCTAATGGTGTCAAATCGCACGATCTAGGCGGCCAATTGACCGGCCCGAAACGTGAAATTAACTGTTCACCAAACTCGCCTCGCAATTGCGCCATTGTTTCGCGTGCTGTGTGGCATGTGGCACCGTCTTGTTGAAACCACATATCATGCAAGTCAAGAACTTCCATTTCGGGCAAAAAAAAGTTTGTTATCATCGCTCGGTAGCGTTCACCATTGACAGTAACGCTGCGATTCGCATCATCTTTGAAGAAATATGGCCCAATAATGCCGCCGGCCCATAAACCGCACCAAACAGTGGCTTTTTCGGGATGCATTGGTAGCTGTTGCAATGCTTCTGGCTGATCTTCACTCCAAATGCGGCAATTTTGCTTATTTACGTACCCATTCAACCAAAAATGAGCCTCATCGCTGAACACAATTTTTCGATAAAAAAGCGGATCCTCGGCCAGCTTTCCAAGAGCCCATTCACCAAAAATTCGGAGTTGTGGTAGGTCGGCTGGCTTTAGTTCTTGCACCAGCTGTATCTTAAAAGGCTTTACGCCCAAATCCTTCCGCAAAATTTTCCACGTAGTGCTGTAACAAAGGCCTAACTGCTGGGAACGGCGCCGAATCGACATTTCGCGGTCTTCTGTCACACTAGCTGATACGGCCGCAATAGTTTCTTCACTACGCACAGTACGTAAACGTGTTGGTGGTTTAATGTCCAACAAAGTAAATTTGGTGCGAAATTTGGTCACAATCAGCGTTACCAGATAAATTTTTTTAAACCTGCTAAAGCTAGGACGAAAAACTGCAAAACCTGCTAGACAACAATGCAAAAAAATGCTAAAAAAACTGCGATCGATTTTTCCTTGAGAAATACGTTTTTTTTTAGGTCAAAAAATATACATATACATATACATATACATATACAGTTAAATTTGTTATTATAAAAGATGATAATTTTTAAATTTATATAGCTATGTCCAAAGTTATTAATTTAAATCGTTCGGAATCTTTATACAGAATTTTTGAATTTATTAAAGTTGCCATTTTATTTGTTGGAACAAAGTTATAACAGCCTTCACCTTAAGAAACCCACTGCTTTACTTGCAAAGCAAGATTTTCGTTACTGAAGCGATTAGGGTTTTAGTTTTTAACGAATTTACTTGCGAAAATATTGTTTTACCAGCATTATTAGATGTCAGTAAGCATGAATATTGCAAATTTAAATTTTGTTGGATACTTATTGCTGTTTACTGACATTCCCTTTTATTTTTATACCCTATCCCATAGGGGTATATTAGTTTTGATACATAGTTTGTAACATAGAGAAATAATTTAGCTACATACACCTCAAAGTATATGGATCGACTCAGAATCGCTAGCTGAGTCGATTTAGCTATGTCTGTCCGTCCGTCCGTACGTCACCAGTTTTTGGGCCTTAAATTTTGAGCTAGAAGGATGAAATTTGGTAAACGTGCTCTTTGTTGCTCCCAGCAGAACAAGTGTAAACATTTTTGAAATCCGCCCACTGCCACGCCCCCTTTTAGGAAAAACGTATTTTTTGGCCAAACCATAAGGAATTTTGAAAATCGTAATATCTATCTTTCGTTCATATAAAGTTTTTTACCACGCCCACTTTTTGGGGGCTTTTTAATAAAAAACGTTTTACGGTCAAATCTTAAAATTTTCGAAAAAAAATTTGAAGCAGAATAATTAGTAATATTAATATAAACATTTCGTCCATAGATCATTTTAGCCCACGCCCACTTTTTGGGGGCGTTTTCTTACAAAAACCGTTTGTATACCCTATCCCATAGCATATGCAGGAGGAAAACGATGTGTTTTGTCAAACAACAAAATATTCTGATAAACTGTTTGAACAATATATTGTTGTCACAATGTAATTTTCTATATTATAAGCTAATAAAGCCCACTTTTTGGAGATATTAATTTTAAGGATGGGATGGGATAGGGTATTCAACGATCCGCACAGCGGATTGTAGCATTCTCATATGTTTTTTTTTATCAAAATAGTGAATGTTGGCATAATCGCTTTGATGTTGAATTTGTTAATCATAGGGAAAATGTAATCCATATCATTCAAACTATTAAAAATAAATTCGTTTGGGACAGAATTTGTTGTTAAATATTCACCTTGGAAATACAGTTTTAATGCACTATATTGTTCTATAATTTGATTGACGCAAGCATGTAGCGATAGCCATCTAATGTCTTAGTGGCGCAAACTCCTTTGATTTTCTGTTTCATAAAAACTCTTGGAATTCTAAAAATTCTCGTTGTCTTTTACTACTTTGAAAAAAGTAAAAAATTGCTCAATGGATCTTGGCAATTTCTTACTGGCATTACTGACAGCTAGAGCAACCGACTGACGTACGCATTTAATAAATACACAATTTGGATTGAGCGTCGTTGTGCAAGCAATGCCTATGTAAATAATATTATAACTATCTGCACCGTTTCCTTTTGCAAATGCTACACAGTTACATCAATAGGTATCCACCACACCGACACCACCCATAAACAGCTGTGTTTACTTTGTGTGCTTTCTGACCCTAACTCTGCGTATTTGCATTTCTTCTTTGGGGTCATTTTTCTTGAAGACGATCGTGTATTCGTGTTTACTGTCGCCCAAATAATTAAAACATGTATACATTTTTTTTTTGTTTGAAAACTGCCAAAATCTGCTAAAATTTAAGAAAATGCTAAAAAAACTGCTGCAGGTCATTTTCATGATCAAAAACTGCTAAAATCGCAGGAAACTGCTAAATCTGGTAACGCTGGTCACAATCTTCCAAATAGACTGCTCAGAAGGTCGAGAATGCCGATCATAAAATGGAAGCAGCGCGCAATGAACATTTCGAACCGAGCACGAATTTTGATAGTAAAATTCAATAATTTGCAAGCGTTGTTCATTTGTAAGACGATCCATGGTTAAATTGCAAACCAAACTGAAGCTGTTTGACAGTGACACAAGGTACTAAACACACGTCAGCTGTCAAAACCAGTGTTGCCAAAACCAAACCAGCTAAAAAATCACCCGTTAGATACCCACCACCTATTTATCGATTTCAAAGTCGCATACGACAGCATTTATAGAAATGTACTATACAGATCCATGTCTAGTTTTGGTATACAGCCCAAACTCGTCCCTTTTTTTAGGACGACGATGGAGAATTCTGTGGGTCGGAAACGACCTCACCGACACATTCTATACCTACCAAAAAAGGATTTAGGCAAGGCGATGCGTTGTCATGTGACTTCTTCAATTTGATTCTTCGAGAGAATTGTGCAAAACTCCAGAGCCAATACCAGATTCATAATCTTCCAAAAATCGGGGCAATTACCAGCATACGACGATGATATTGACATGATTGGTAGGAAGCGGAAGCGGCAAAAATGGGTTTAGCTATAAATTAGGGTAAGACTAAGTATATGCTGTCAACACGAAAGGATACACAACATCGACGAATTTGACAGAGTGTCACAATTGACAGATATAACTTTGAAGTAGTATGGGACTTTGTCTACCTCGGCTCCGCTAATAACTCTGACAACAACATCTCGTCAGAAATCAAACGAAGAATTGCTCTTGACGAAGATTCAACCACGACCTATACGAGCTGTACTACAGCGACATACCCCTTGTCAAAAACCTGCGCATTGGACGTTTAAGATGGCTTGGACAGTAGAACGAATGAACACCAATACTCCGGCTCGCAGAGTCTTCGATTCCCAGCCAGACGTCGGACGCAGTAGAGGAAGACCTCGCCTTAAGTGGCGCGCACAAGTAGAAACCGACCTCAACCAACATGAAGTGCGCAACTCCAATTGACCAAATGATAGAGAACCAAAAATTGACTTAGGGCCCAGTTATAGCTATCATTGAACAACTTCATTGGAACACAAAAGATGGTGGAATTGAAATTTTACCTCCATAGCTGCCTTTAGGAATCGTAGGAAAATTTCGTTTCATTTCGGTGGAACGACAAACATTACTTCACAGAAAAAAAACATGATAAGTGAAAAATAAAAAGTAATTTTCTGCGACAACCACAATTAAAAATTAAAATATGCTTGGATAATCATGTTTTAAAACTCATAAGCTTTGTTTTGACACCAACTCGCCAATGATTGAATTTATAAAACAAACCGCAAGAAGAGAAATAAAATTTCCAATGATTTTTCAATTATAGCTATAACTGGGCCCTTAAGTCCAATAAAATACCAAAAATAAATTTTTTTGACTCAACCCCTTTCAACCAACACCAGAAAAATAATTCGGTATTCCAAAACAAAACATTGCAAATAAATAAATGTCCGAATAGTAATATAATTGACCGCAGTGAATCATATATCATATCAATCATGCAGCTTGATATTTCATAATCGTCTATCGATTGTTATCACTTTTTTTCTGACTCAATACCACAAATACCCAACGAAATCTAAACGGCAACACTTGAGAATATTCCCACGCCCCTGTCAACATTCTACGAAATCGCAACTCGCGACATGCTGCCAGCCTCATACTGCAATCTAAAAGTGAAGGCAAATTGATTTTTAGAGAAGAGCAACCATGTCCATCCCTTTTTCGCTAGAAAAGAGAATCGAAATGCCGGCAAGAACAACAAGTCATGGCAAAAGGGATGCAAACACTCACCACAATCATATCCACTAAAGTGTAACAGAGAACACCCCTACAGCCTAGCGAAATGAATAGAAAATAAAAAATAATCGCGA
This sequence comes from Rhingia campestris, assembly GCA_932526625.1. Taxonomy (NCBI): domain Eukaryota; kingdom Metazoa; phylum Arthropoda; class Insecta; order Diptera; family Syrphidae; genus Rhingia; species Rhingia campestris. The sequence continues at coordinate 16,034,701 of OW052185.1, read as the reverse complement.
AGCGAAATTCTTTCGCAAGTGAAAAAGAAACAACACGCTCCATACTTATAAAAAGAGAGTTCACACTTCACAAAGAATTTTTCCGATTTACGTAACTCATTTGACATTTCTAACCGGTCGGTGTTCGTCTGCGTTGAGAGTCTTGCATTTTTTCCAACAGCGATTTCATCACGAGTAATTGTTTTACAAATTAAACTACATAATGGCTGCCGAAAATAAGAAATCATGCACCTTGTGCGACAAAGTTGGTCTCAAGCCATTCACAAAGGAAAATATTTTCTACTACTACATCCCGTTGCATGGAGTTGTGTCCTATGGAGCGCTAGCCGTCAACGTTATGAATCCCAAATTGGTTTCCAAGTAAGTGTGCACCAGTGTGGGAAGAGTGTTTTCTGATATAATCGGGTTTTGCTTGTTGCAGATTGGTTCCCAATAAGGATTTGACAGATGTTTTGCTTCTGAGTACTTTATTCGGAACGACTTTCTTCTTGTATGGCCGACCGCATTTGAGGACAATTCCCAACGGCAAAAGGGGGTTGTACAGGTGAGTTCATCATGGAGTACACCCTTGTTTTCAATTAGTGAGTGATTCGTTTTTTTTTTTTTAGTATGTTGGGAGGTACCCTCTTCAGCATGGGATCCTTGCTGATGTGGGCTGTGCTCCGTCGCACTGTCCCAAATAACAACGCCGCATTGGCAACCATTCTGGGATTGGCCTCTGGTGCTGTAATTGTGAAACTGAGCTCGGACTACTTTGACGAATGCGACAAACTGGTTGCTGCCAAGTAATGTGTTATCCCAAAGTGATTTTTTTTTTGTGATTAGGAAGCCCTAAGACAATGTTATTTTTTTTTTTTTTTCTACAAATGTTTTGTTGATTTTGCTCCAAGATTATGTTTCGAAAGTTGTGCAAGGTACATTAATTTATTTAGAAAATAAGTGGCAAATCCCAGATTGTGGGGGAATCAATAAAATTTACGATCCAATGTCAGTGGAGGTGGTTATTTCTTAACTCTTGTGGTGTGGTTGTCAGAAGTAATGTATGTTCGTGATTTGGAGTAATTAAGCCGGCGATTGGCCTATTTTTGCGGAAAATTAACACGCAATATGAAGCGTTGCAACGGAATTAAGTTTTCAAAAGAAAGAAACAATTGCCGAGGAGGAGGAAGGCTAGTCAAACGAAACAATAGTTTGGTATGAGAAGACAAAACAGATTCTGGGCACCCCTAGATAAACAAATTAAACGGATGTTACAAAACAGTAAAGAGGGACTGCTATCAAAACCAAGCCCAACCTGGCAAGATACTCTTTTCCACAACTTAGAAAAACATTATGCTGAGCACACGTTCACTTTTTACAACTTCGAATAGAAGCTGGAGAAGGTCTGAACGCAGAACAGAGGTATCTGCACTGTCCCGGACTGGAAATCAATTGTAACATGAGTCACTGTGGGAGTCTGACAACTAGAAACGCCTAAGTTCATCACCCCTGATAACATTGAGGCAGTGAGAGCTTCCCGCTTAAAAGCGTTCTTCACACAATCACACGTCTGCCGTTGGACTTTCCCATCGTTCAGAGAGTTGAATTCTTCACGACGACCTTCAGTATTATCCGTACAAGTTGACGATTGTGCAGCAACTCTCCGAACGCGAATTTAGTTCACAGAGGAACGCATTGAGGCGTTTCTCGAAAACACCCCACAGAACGAAATTGTTTTCTTTTCGTGATGAACGCAACATGCCCTACTGGGTTTATGCCAATCCCGGAGAGTTGCTTCAAAGGCCTTCGGCTTCACATAAAGTCGCAGTGTAAATCCCCTGCTGGAATTGTTGGTCCGTGGTTTTCTTCATCAAATGGGTCACAGTGACAGTGAATTCAGACCGGTGGAACATTCTATATGAAATTGTATCGAGGACTGGATGAATTGGACTTGGGTAACATTTGGTTCCAACAGAATGGAGGAACAGCTCAAGTTTAAAGGCATCTATAGCTGTTTTGAAAGAACTCTTCCTGGAGCGTTTCATCTCATGTTTGAGTTACCAGTCCGCCCCTCGATAGTTCCCGATAAAACCTTCGTCTGCATAGTCCGTCAAAGCTCAATACGAGCAATGATTTCTTCATCCGATTTTGATACGTTCCATGCATGTGCCCCGTAGAGCAGGACTGGGATGATCTGGTCTTGTATAGAACCTTCTAAGTAATTCAAGTGAGGGCTTTACTACTAAATTGCCTTCTTAGTCCGAAGAAACGTCGGTTGGTAAGTGTAATTTTTCATTTTATTTCTGAGGAGTTGTTGCCAGAGTCAGACAAAGTCCGTTCTACAATGTTGATATTCGGTCGTACCCTCCTTCTCTATACCTGGCAAACGTTGGTATGCCATCACGTTGAGTCCGACCGATGTGGTCAATATCGTCGGCATATGCTAGTAGTTGCATCGATTTATGAAAGACTGTGCCTCTGGTGTTGGCTCGGGAGTTTTTCCTTATTCTCTCAAGAATTGTGTTAACAAGTTGTGTCGCCTTGCCTAAATCCTTTTATGGTATCGAATTAATCGGTGAGGTCAGTGCAGACCCTGATGGAACAGCAAGAATTCTTAATCGTCGTCCGGGACAGATGGACGAGTTTGGGCGATATACCAAAACTTGACATCACTCTGTATAGTTTGTCTCTATGAATGTTGTCGTATGTGCCTTTGAAATCGTGGGTATTGATTTGAACTTCTCAGGGTTTTTCCAGGAAGAATTGATCGGTTGTGGACTTTCCATAACGAGCATATGAATGTAACCAATTCGAACACATTGTGTCATCGTTTGTTTCTAATCATATTGCACATTGGTTGTGTGTATATCACATGGCACATTTATATGAATTAATATTGACAAGGGTCAGGCTACATGAATAATTAATTGCAATGCGACTCGACTTACGTAAGGGGCGATACAGTCCGGGATGAACCTGGACCTCAACCAACATGCATCTCCAATTGGCACGGTCCTTAGCTAACTGCCTCCACTTGCGCACTTCAAGTTGGTTGAGGTCGGTATAGTTCGTCTCTATAAATTCTGTCGTATGCGGCTTTGAAATCGATAAATAGGTGGTGGGTAACCATTTGGACTTCTTGGGTTTTTTTTCCAGAATCCGCCGAAGTGTGAAAATTTGTTCGGTTGTGGACTTGACTGGCCTAAACGGTTGTTGGTAAACGGTTTCAGGCGTTCACATAGTACGGCGGATATGATATTGTAGGCGATGTTGAGGAGACTTATGTCTCTGTAGTTGGCGGAGTTCAGAGGGTCTCCTCTTTTATGGATCCGGAAACGATGCTGAGGTCTCATTCTTCAGGCATACTTTCAGCCGACCAGATTTGGCTTATGAGTTGGTGGATGTTACTTACCAAGTCATCTCCGCCAGCTTTATAAAGCTCAGCGTGAAGGCCGTCATTTCCGGCGGCCTTATGAAGCTTGAGTTTAGATATTGCTATCTTCACTTCACAATGGTTCGTTCTGCCTGACAGCGGAATGTTGTTCGTTATCGCCCTATAACAGTCTGCAGAAGTGGTTCTTCCATATCCTTACCATTGACTGTGTCTCAACTATTTCCTTGTTCATCTCGACAGAATTTTGGCGCTTTGGCGTTTTACATTTTAGTAAAGCTTGCGAACATCCTGGAGTGGCACCTTTCTATATGCTCGATCGCGCGCTTTTCTTGCTCTTTTTTCTTCTTTTTGAAAAACTGGTGTTCTTTCCTTTTTCATTGCCTATAGAGCTCGATGGTAGCTCTCGTCTTCACTAGCAGCTTAGCCTTGTAGGCCTCGTTCTTGGCTACAAGCATCTGTCGGCATTCCTCATCAAACCAGGGGTTTCTTGCTGGTAGGTGCGTGAAAGCTAGCACATCAGTTGCGGGTAATCTGATGGCTTATTGACATCGTTGCCATTGTTCTTCCACATTCGATGCTCATGGTATGGTGTGAATCGATAGGGTAAGAGATACGTATTGCGCGAAGGCTTTGGCGTACTTTGCGATTGCAGTCTTTCGACTTTAAATTTGTTCACAGTATTTCTGGTTTATTGTGGCGTGGTAAATATCCGCATTCTTACCAATGCGGATATTGGAAAACAAGTCTGTGTTAGCCCCTCGGAATGTTCGGACATCGAAAATACTGGATGCATGCCTCTTGCCTATCGCAATGTGATCAATTTGGTTGACTGCTCATTTATCTAGAGACCTACATGCCCCGTTATGGATATGGAGGTGGGGAAACCGTGTGCTGGCTATAGTGGCATTTCATTCCGTAGCGAAGTCAATTATCCTAAGTCCGTTACCAGACGTGTTGTCGTGTAGGCTATATTTTCCGACAATACTGCTAAAGATGTCTTCTCTTCCTACCTTTGCGTTAACAATAAAATCTCCCAGCACGATTTTAGCATTTAGGAGCTTGTAGAAGCAATCCCTAGTTATATCATATTTTTCCTCCGTCGGAGCGTGAGCGTGTCTTGGAAACATACAACTTATTGTCTACGTCTGGAACTTATAACAAATCCGCATCAGAATAGTCGCTATTTCTGCTCCACGGTCCATACTAGATGTCATAGTTTTTTATTCTCCTTTTGCCCGGTCCATCCCATCGTATCTCCTGGATGGCAGAAATGTCTGCTTTGTAGCAGTTTAGGGCTTCCGATAGCTGTTCGCCTGCACCTCTCCTGTTTAATGTTCTCATATTCCAGGTGCAGATACGTACGTCGTTGTCCTTTTTTCGTTTAGCGGGGTCGTCCAGAATAATATCAGTCCTTTCCGAGGCTATTGGTTGCATCGTAAAATTTGTTTTTTTCCATGGGTGGGTAGTTAACCCAAAGCACAACCCACAACCTGAACGGCCAGTTCCAATTATTTAGATACCCCTAGGACACGGACATCTGTATCCACTATGAGATTGAGCGCTGCCGTTGATCTTTCGGTTCATCCGCCACCATATTTGGTCAAGGGGCCTGACCTACCCTTGAGATTCCTAGATAACCTGCTGTCCGAATATGTCAAAGCAGCTCATCTAGGATCGCCTGGGACGGCAGGCCGGGTATACATTCCGTGCCATTATCCACGCTCGCACTTATCGTTTAGCAAGTCAAATCCGATTGGATGAGATCAGTACCCGATGGTTACCACTAGGAGGTAAAAATAAGCACATTTGATGTGTAGTCAGAGTTACAACCACTGGGCATTGCCAAGTTTCAATAAAACCAATCTCTCCTTGAAATAGGCTTTATGAAATACATAAGACCAACCACATTAATAGGCATCAATACTAACGTACATTTCAGGACCTTAGCTGACGTTACAATACAAAACCCTCCTAACTTTAAAAAAAATCGAGTGTGAGTTCACTCGTGCCGGTGCTTAAGGATAGTGATGCGATTATATGAGGACACAAGCGTTCTCACTCTAGCCTCTCACTATCAACTCCTAATCTCACCTCCACGCTGGTGACTGGTGGGTGCCTAGTACCTCGACTGGAGATGGGGTATTGAACCCCTGTGGAAGGTCGTTGGTGGCAGCAAACGAGAGAGGGGGGAGGAGTGTCGTCTCACTAAGGCACTCACTCTCAGGCAGCAGAGGAGGAATTCCCTAGATGGAGTCAACGGTGGCGCCTACAGCTCCAGTTTGATCGAACTGGTAGTGAAATCCGTATATGAGCTGCTTCGACATATTTGAACACCAGGTCTATAGGGATGGTGGCGGAGGAGCCCTCAATGGGTCAACGGCAGCGCTCATACCCCAAAAATGGGCTACTGACAACGGTATTTTTTCCGGCCCGCTGTCCTAGGGTCAAAACAAGGGCCTGTCCCTCCAGGTTGTGCTTTGGGTTAACTACTCATCCACGCGACCACCAGCAAGAAACCCCTGGTTTGATGAGGAATGCCGACAGATGCTCGCAGCCAAGAACGAGGCCTACAAGGCTAAGCTGCAGGTGAAGACGAGAGCTGCCATTGAGCTCTATAGGCAAAGAAGGAGGGAAGAACATCGGCTTTTCAGAAAGAAGAAAAAAGAGCAAGAAAAGCGCGCGATCGAGGATATAGAGAGGTGCCACTCCAGGAACGATGTTCGCAAGTTTTACCAAAGTGTAAAAAGTCAAAGCCAAGGCTACAAGGCTCGAACAGAATCCTGTCGAGATGAACAAGGAAATATCGTAGTTGAGACACAGTCGATGCTGAGGATATGGAAGAACCACTTCTGCAGACTGTTAAACGGCGATGACGAACAACACTCCGCTGTCAGGCAGAACGATCCATTCAATATTGGCAACGACAGCGAAAACTGCCAACCACCCGACCTAAGTGAAGTGAGGATAGCTATATCTAAACTCAAGCTTAATAAGGCCGCCGCCGGAAATGACGGCCTTCCCGCTGAGCTTTATAAAGCTGGCGGAGATAACTTGGTAAGCAACATCCACCAACTCATAAGCAACATCAACCAACTCATAAGCCAAATCTGGTCGGTTGAAAGCATGCCTGAAGAATGGAACCTCAGCATCGTTTGCCCGATCCACAAAAAAGGAGACCCTCTGAACTGCGCCAACTATAGAGGCATAAGTCAACTCAACATCGCTTACAAGATCCTATCTGCCGTAATATGTGAACGCTTGAAACCGTTTACCAACAACCTGATCGGCCCTTATCAGTGTGGTTTTAGGCCAGGAAAGTCCACAATCGATCAAATTTTCACACTTCGGCAGATCCTTGAAAAAAACCCAAGAAGTCCAAATCGATACCCACCACCTATTTATCGATTTCAAAGCCGCATACGACAGCATTTATAGAGACGAACTATACAAAGCCATGTCTAGTTTTGGTATACCGCCCAAACTCGTCCGTTTGTGTAGGATGGCGATGGAGAAATCTCGCTGCACCATCAGGGTCGGAAACGACCTCACCGACACATTCGATACCAAAAAAGGATTTAGGCAAGGCGATGCGCTGTCATTGACTTCTTCAATTTGATTCTTGAAAGGATTGTGCAAAACTCCCGAGCCAACACCAGAGGCACAATTTTCCAAAACTCGGTGCAACTACTAGCATACGCCGACGATATTGACATCATTGGTAGGACTCAACGTGATGTCATAGCCACGTTTGCTAGTATAGAGAAGGAAGCGGCAAAAATGGGTTTAGCAGTAAATGAGGGCAAGACAAAGTATATGCTGTCAACACGAAAGGACACACAACATCGACGAATTGGACAGAACGTCACCATTGACAGATATAACTTGGAGGTAGTACGGGACTTTGTCTACCTCGGCTCCGCTATTAACTCTGACAACAACATCTCTTCAGAAATCAAACGAAGAATTACTCTTGCCAATCGCTGTATCTTCGGGCTAGGAAGGCAATTTAGTAGTAAAGCCCTCACTCGAACTACTAAGGAGATCCGCTGAAGCATGGACCATATCAAAAGCGGATGAAGAAATCCTTGGTCGATTCGAGCGGAAAATTCTTCGGAAAATCTTCGGTCCCGTTTGCGTTGACGGGCTATGGAGACGAAGATTCAACCACGAACTAAACGAGCTGTACAGCGACATACCCCTGGTCAAAAAACTCCGCATTGGACGTTTAAGATGGCTAGGACATGTAGAAAGAATGGACACCAATTCTCCGCCTCGCAAGGTCTTCGATTCCCAGCCAGACGTCGGACGCAGTCGAGGAAGACCTCGCTTTAAGTGGCGCGCACAAGTAGAAACCGACCTCAACCAACCGGGCTAATTGGAGAGGCATGTTGGTTGAGGCCCAGGTTCATCCCGGACTGTAGCGCCATTTAAGTAAGTAAGTAAGTGAGTTCACTCGTGGTAGAAGTGAAACTGTATTCTGATTGATTAATTTGAAAGGGAATGAGATGAATAGGTACACTATGGAGGTGCTAAACACAAAGAGAGAGTGAGAGAGAGCGATTGATATCTTATTTGTTACACTTTTTCGTTTCATAAAACCCAATTCACACCCTCCCAAAAGAACTTTTACTTCAAAAACACTATTTAAAATGTCAACAAACAACTTACGAGATTTAGAATGTCGAACCATCTTAACGCAGCATCCATTGCAGGTCATCAGCGGCGGTTGATCCCTCGGTAAAGCTGTATAGTTAAATGGATCTCTGCAGCGGGCGTCCGTCCATGAGTCGCATTCATAACAATAAATCGACCGTGCTAAATATTTGTTTTTGATAGTGTCGCACCAAAACAAGGAGGAAAATTAAAATATGAAATTTAATTACACTTTTATTTAAAAACAAATAGAAAAGAAAATGTTCTCATTGAGAAAGGAAATAACCGTTGAAATGTTCTCCAATTAAAAAAATTCTATTGTTTATATTTATCTTTAACAAAATTTTATACAGTGAATTTATGAAACACAAGCTTAAGCTTAAGCTTTGTAGGAATTTGTGAAATTTACATATTGTGAGAAGCATTTCGTTTGTTAAGAAGTAGCTAAACATGTAATGCAGTCTCTATTTGTTAAACTTTTATACGACTACACTCTTGTGCTAAAATGAAAAACTTATAATGTATCTACAAAACTATACAAGTTTAAAACTAAATATATTTATATTAGTGTTAGCTTTAGAATGTATTTACAAGAGAAAGGAGTGTGTTTTGTTTGATGTGAAATTAACAAGAAAGGAACTACCTTAGGAAACGAAATTAAAAAGAAAACAAAATTTAAAGTTTTTTTTTAAAAAAAAGTAAGTTAAATAAAAACTGTACAGTATTTGGTTATAATTAAATCCCATGCTAAAATAATATGAGGTTACTTTAAGGCTTTATCTTTGGATTGGTTTCTTAATTTAAAGTCCTTAAGTTCTAACCAGGGGGTGGTCCATTTTTCTAGTGGCTACCTAGCGTAACGGTTATTTATTTCGATTTAAGCAAATACATTTATTTTGACGTGGATTTGGGGGAATGTTACACCAATTCCGCTGACAGATTTATTAAATTCGAAAAAAAATAAAAAGATTCCACATTTAAGTTTCCTTCAGGAGTAGAGACAGCTAATACTGATACCTTATGAACGCAAACTTAAATGTCACCACTTATTTTTTTTTTTTTTTTAAATTCTGACCTGCCTAAGCAGTAATATACACATCGACCTAAAAGATCTATTGTGCTTGCCGTCAGATGTTTTTTAGGTTAGTAGCGCTTCTACTTTCCTAATGTAGCTGATAATACTTTCAGCCGAAGATTTCCTCAATTCTTCGGGACTTAAGAATTCCCTGAAGAAAGATTCTCTTCTCATACCATAAAGGGCCGGGCATTCACATATGATATGCTCGGCTGTTTCGTCTTCTTCTAGACATAGTCTGCACTCCGGTGAGTCGACTAGACGCATTTTGTTTAGGTGATATCGAAGACCGTGATGACCAGTTAGGTAGCCTACTAAGTTTTTGATATCGTGCCTGCGAAGATTTAGTATCTTGTTGGCATCTGATTTGATGGGCTGAATAGCTCTTTTGGCCTGTCTTAGGCCTGGGATGTTTCCCCAGTATGAAACACATCTGTTTTGTTCCCAGTTTTTTATGACTAGATTTATGGCTGATTTGGGGATTGCACAGAAAGGTTCAGGTCCAATGAAGGGGGTTTCCGAACCTTTTCTGGCTAGTTCAGCAGATTTTTCATTACCTTCAACTCCCTTATGTCCGGGGACCCACCATAGTTTGGTTTTGTTCCTGGAACTGAGTGTTTGGAGGGAGTTAAAACAGTGTAGTACTGATTTGGAGTCAATGATGTGTGAGCTAAGGGCTTTTATAGCTGCTTGACTGTTCGTGAATATGTGGATGTTTGCGCCTTTAATACATGAGTTGTGTATTAGGTTTGCGCATTCTTTTAATGCAAGGAGCTCAGCTTGGAATACACTAGGGCTTTTTCGCATAGGTATTGAGATGTTTTTATTTGGTCCATGTATGCCAGCCATTTTAGAAACATCCGTATACCACTTTAGGCCGTTTAGGCAGTTTGGTGGGTTGTTGCTACACCATGCTTCTCTGGTTGTGATCTCCGTTGAGAATCTTTTGTCGAAGCATAGTGTCTTTGGTAAGTGGTCTGTAACCGCACAGATCGTGTCAAGTTCTGGAAGTTAGGATAGAAGTTCAATTAGTTTTAGATGTTCACTAATGTTTAATTCTTCCGCTTGTGTCAAACTTGCTGAGCTGCGAATTGCCACTTTTTTATATAAATGTGGAGGGGTGTTAGTCCTATAAAGGCTTCCATAGCCGCCGTGGGACAGGTACGCATAGCTCCGGTAATGCCCAGACAGGCAAGCCGTTGTACCTTGTTTAATTTATTTATAGTTGTTTTTTGGGTGACTTTGTTCCACCATACTATTGAAGCGTATGTTATAATGGACCTGACCATGATCGTGTAGATCCAGTGTGTGGTCTTTGGAGAGATTCCCCAGGTTTTACCATACATGCTTCGGCAAGCCCAGAAAGCTTTGGTTGCTTTTGAATTTTGTTGTTGATGTGGGAGTTCCAGCTTAGTTTTTTTATCTAGGATCACTCCAAGATATTTTACTTCGTTGGAATACTCAATGTATGTACCATTAATTCAAATTTGGGTAAGATATTTAATTTACTCCTTTTTGAAAAAGGGACGATGATAGCCTTGCTGGGGTTTATAGAGAGACTTTTTTAATTACACCAGTCTATGACTATCTTAAGGGCGTTTTACAAACGTGTTGTAACTTCGTTTGGTTCTTTGCCCTTTATTATGATGACTAGGTCATCGGCGTATCCAATTATATTGAAACCAGCATTACTTAGGTCTTGAAGTAGGTTATCGATAACCAGAGACCATAGTAGGGGTGAGAGTACTCCTCCCTGAGGGCAGCCTTTTACGGCTGTTACTGATACTGAGGTCTGTGCTGATGAAGCAGTTATTTTCCGACTTTCAAGCATCGCTTTGATCCATTTGATGGTGGGATGATCTATTCTTCTATGAGTCAAAGCATTTGATATGGAGTCATATCCACTTATGCTAAAGTGGGTATTAATTTATCTATTCTTATACCTTTAACACATAAGTGGTATTAATACTATGGTATACGCATGAACCACCCATGTGGCAGGAAATACCACGCTAATGCCATGCAAGGAGCATGTTATTTGCAGGACTTAGCATTTTTACCTGTGTACATATAACTAGCGATCGCAGTGCCATTTCTCAACTCATGATGCGTGTGTCAACCTCACCACCCAAGGTATTGCCAATAGAGTACTTCGCGACAACGAAAACCTAACAGCCATATCATTTGTATGAAGGCAAGGTTCGGAGGGTAGTTTTTGTGTATAAATTTGCCTTCATTCAAATGATATGGCTGTTAGATTGACGTTGTCGCGAAGTACTCTATACAATGGTATCAATGCCATGGTATTTATACTACCAGTGTTTCAAAGGTATTACGTATCTATAGAAGAGACTAAATTTATGAATATTTAACGAAAGGATCATACGTGAAACACCTGGTATGACGAAGAATGCCGAAAGATGGTCGCAGCCAAATACATGGCCTACAATGCAAAGCCGCAGGTGAACCCGAGAGCTGATAAAGAATCTGTCATTACGCTAAGAACGAAGGAAAGAAAACAGCACATTCAGATAAAAGAAAAAAGTGTAAGAAAAGCGCGCTTTAGAAGATAGAGAAATGTCACTCCAGGAATGATGTTTGTAAATTTTACCAAAGTATAAAGCCCGAAACACATGTGCTGGTTTCAAAAGACATGAAAACATGTCTCTACTTCTGTACACTGCAAAACTGATCTTAAGATGTCTACATGAGATCAATGAGATCTCCGTACGTGGGATTTGGTAAAGCGGAGAGATTCCGCAATATGCTGAGACAAAAATTGGTAAAATTCGTACCATCATCCTTTCTGCTAAAAGTGTACTTCCGATTAATTTGTATCATGAAGAAAATTCATCATCATTATAAGCTGGTTGGTTTGAAAGATAAAGATCCCCTCGGTAGCGAATGTTGTTCCAATGAATCATAAAATCCCAGCTGAGGTAGTAGACAAAAATCTCTTAGGGATCCATCAGCGGAACATGCCTAATTTTTCTCATCGGGCTAGTACAGTAGCTATCAAAATTTCCAATGCGATATGCAAGAAGGTAGCATCATGGTAGCTACTTCATGTCAGCTGATGTGTTTTTCATGCTGCGGTGCGCGTTTCACTGCTTGCAGTTTTGCTTCGGCACTTGGCGAAATTTTAATAAAAAATAAAAACAGTAAATGTCAGATAATCAGTCGCGTCAATATTCTTCCATCAAATATTCTTCTTAACTTTCTTTCATTTTGTTTTTTGAAATTTTAATAAAAAACTAGCTTACCCGGCAAACGTTGTTTTGCCACCCTTAACATTTAGGGGGATGAAAAATAGATGTTGTCCGATTCTCAGGCCTAACGGATATGTACACAAAATTTCACGAAAATCGGTCGAGCCATTTCGGAGGAGTATAATGACTAACACCGCGACATGAGAATTTTATATATAAGATATAAACAAAATGGAAGAAAGTGAAGAAGAATATTTGATGGAAGAATATTGACGCGACTGATTATCTGACATTTACTGACATCAGCGAATGTATAAAATTTCCCTGACTCATCGAGATGCTATGTACGAATTTAGCGAGCATTTATCTTTGGATTGGAGAAAACAAGTGGAGAGTAGGTAGTAAAGATAAAATTTAGCGCGAGCTGCGTACTGAGCTTCGGCTAAAAAATCAAAATTTCATTTTAGACGTATCTGTCATGTATCTGTCACAATTCAGCGCGCCCACTGCCCATTAATGGTTCGGGACAATTTCTCAAGCTAAATTTTGATTATCCATAATATTTGTATGGAATTTATATTTTTGATTCGACTGATGGAATTTTTGAAGAAACTTATTTTTCAAAGAACAGCTGTTTGTTGTGAAACTTATCCACAAAGCACTTTATGTCAAAATTTAGCGAAGATGTTAGCTAGTGTTTGGAGAGAAATAATGGAGAGCAGCTAAAATATAGTTTCGCTCGAACAGCGTACTTACATGGAAGAGCCGCTTTTTCAGACCTAAGTGGTGATGACAAACTATTTCCTGCTGTCAGGTCGAATGAATCTTTAAATTTTGCGGAAGACAGTGAAAACAATTTAAATGAAGTGTGGATAGCAATATCTAAAGGCCTGCTCAGAATGCATATCTGCAGCTTGTATCTTGCAACGCTGTCAACAGAGAGATTCATTTCTTAAATGAAGTTGCCCTCTATTCAACTTCAAGCTACAGATGATGGAATTTTTGAAGAAACTTATTATTCAAAGAACAGCTGTTTGTTGTGAAACTTATCCACAAAGCACTTTATGTCAAAATTTAGCGAAGATGTTAGCTAGTGTTTGGAGAGAAATAATGGAGAGCAGCTTAAAATTTAGTTTCGCTTGAGCAGCGTACTAACATGGAAGAGCCGCTTTTTCAGGCCTAAGTGGTGATGACAAACTATTTCCCGCTGTCAGGTCGAATGAATCTTTAAATTTTGCGGAAGACAGTGAAAACAACTTAAATGAAGTGTGGATAGCAATATCTAAAGGCCTGCTCAGAATGCAAATCTGCAGCTTGTATCTTGCATCGCTGTCAACAGAGAGATACATTTCTGAAATGAAGTTGCCCTCTATTCAACTTCAAGCTACAGATTCACGAAGATACACATTGTGTAAGCGCTTACGGGTTGCATTGTTTTTAACTTTTTACTCAGCTACAAGCATCAGCTACAGATACGAATTCTGGGCGGCCCTTAAGGCTGCCGGAAATGACGGCCTTACTGTTTAGCCCTATAAATCCGGGGGAGATAATTTGGTAACTTAAGTACACCAAATCATTACCCAAGGAGCATTACTCTTCTTAAGATTCCTTACAAGTTCCAATCTGTAATAATATGTGAACTTCAAAGACATTTACCAACAACTGATGGGTCTTAACAACGTGTTTTATTTTAGGAACTTCAACAGCTGATTAAATCTTCACACTTCTGCAGATTCTGAAAAAAAAACCAAGAATTCTAAATTGATACCCTCCACCTATTTAACCTATTTATCCATTTCAAAGCGACATACGACAATATACTTTATGAAGAGGAGTTGGACAGAACGTCACAATTGACAGCTAAAACTTTCAGATAGCAAGGAACTTACTTGGCTCCGCTTTTAACTCTGACAGTCACATCACGTCAGACATTAAACTACTCTTGTCAACCGCTGTTTTTTCTGGATAAAGAAGGCAATTTAGTAAGAAAGCCACCACTCAAACAAATAAGGAGACCCTATATACGACCCTTATCATCTGCGTCCTGCGCTACGGCGCCGAAGTATGGACCGTATCTTAAGCAGATAAAGCTATCTTTTGTCGATTTAAGCGAAAAATTCTGCTGAAAATCTTGCGTCCCGTTTGAATTGATAGACCTGGTCAAAAAGACATCACATAGGAGTTTAAAATGGCTAGAACATGTAGATTGAATGGATTTCAATAATCCGTTCGCAGAGTCTTCAATTTTTAGCCAGACTTCAGACGCAGTAGAGGAAGACCTCACATTTAGAGAGCGCACTGGAACCTGAACTTAATTATCTTGAAGTGCTCAACTGGAGGAAGTTAGCAGGAGACCAAGTCAAAGGCAGGCATGTTGGATAAGGCCCATGTTCATTACGGATTATTGCAGCAAATAAGTAATTAAGTAAGTGAAATTCGACTTTAACCAACTTGAAGAGCGCAACTTCAGGAAGGTTAGAGAAAGACCGAAATAATAGAAAACGCATGTTGGTTGAGACCAAGTTTTATCCCGGATTGTAGCTGCACTCAAGAAGAAGATGGACACTTTTCCAAATTAGATGAAATTATGATGGAATCTGTTGTCACTTGGAATCTGTTGTTACTTCTTCGGGCGAAAGGCCTGTCGATAGTTTTAAGGAGCTGTAATGAGAAAAGCTTATAATCTTGATTACCTGGGTTGAAATTATATGGAAAACTCTTTAAAAATAATCCTTATTTAAGAAAAACTTTCTTCAAAAGACATTTTGCTAATGACCTCGAATACTTATGTTTCCAAGGTGCTATTTTTGAGTTACCTAACATTCAATAAAAAACAAATATTTAGCGAAGGGCCTGAAAAATCCCAAAACTTTTAAAAATGCTGCCAGAAATTCGAATACTCCCTAACCTGCCAGGTTGCTAATATATGGAAAACCCTTTTAAAATAATCCTAATTTTTATAAACACTTTCTTCAAAAGACATTTTGCTAATGAGCCTAAAAAACTGAGCTAAAAAAAAAAAATATTTAGCGAAAGGCCTGAAAAATCCCAGAACGTTTTAAAATGCTGCCAGAAATTCTAATGCTCCCCAACCTGCCTATTCATATTCCGAACGATGCAAAATTATTTAACTTGCCTTAACAGCGCATGAGTATCGACAAAGCTAATACTAAACACCCAGATCTATCGTAAAATTTAGCTTGCTGATGCTAGAAAGCAGCAGTATGTTATCCAATATCAATAAAAATAAAATAACGAAACTCTCTTAACTTTCAACAATATAATAAACATAATACTTACTTTCAAAAAACCCCGATTTTTTTAAACCAACTAAAACTATACATCATGCAAAACAAATAACTTCAACGTCTACTCTATATTTCAAAACAAAATTCATTCATCGCAAAAATGTATGTATAATAAACTATTTCAATTATATTTTAATATTTATATTTTGCATTTTTTTTCCTTAAATACCCATTTTTAGGAATAACCAAAAAAGTGATGAAATAAAACTTTTCGAATGTGAAGAAGAAAACAATCGAATAAAATGGAAATCTTTTCCCATCGTTGTTCTGAGTTCTTCGGCATACGTATTCAGCGTAAAATGGTGTAAAAAGTGATTTCGAAAAAAAGTTAACACATATTCGAAAGGAAAAAGAATTGGGAGTTTTGAATTTCGAAAAAATGATGCCCAATTTGAAGTGTTCGAAAATAACTCTTTTTCCTTCCCTTGCATTATGCCATTATGCAAATGTTTTCTTATTTTTTGATTTTTAAGAATCCATCCAAAAAATAATTGTGGAAAATATGTAAAAGGTGTAAACTGGCATTTTTTTTAAAGCGAATTCCCATATTTTTGTCAGTGTATGCGGATTTAAAATTGATTTATCGATTTTGAGAATTTTTTTGTTTTGTTCCTTTTCGATCATTCAATTTCAGCGCAAAATTATAATTCAAGAATTGTTTAGTAAAATAATCGTATGGTAATGTTTTGTTTAGTGTTATTGTTAGTTAAAACTTAAGAAAGTAAACAAAATCAATAAACAGATAATGAATATTTTTTTGTTTGATTTGTTTTATTGTTTTTAAATGGACTCATACTTTGGCATTCGGCTGACACCTGTGGAATCCAAAGCCAAAAAAGCACCCCAAATGTGGCTGTAAGTAGAAAAAAAGAATAAAAAACGAGAAATGTGGAGGAGCTGACAAAATTTACTTTACGTAGTATTTTTGTTTATTTTTTTTGTATGTTTATTGTGATTTTTGTTTTTATGAGAAATGTATTCTGTCGTGAAGATGGATGTCCTTGTAGAAGGGATGCAGACGTCCGACTTTTAGGGGGATGCAAAAAAAATTAATGAAATGGAAAGACAAACAAAATGTTGAGTAGTCTTGTGGGGTCTAACAGCCGAAAGGTACGATTCTTTCATTTTTATGTCTCAATACATATATTTACTTTGTTTGTATATTGAGATTTGAGATGTCGTGGAATATGGTAACAAACATTCATCTGTCGTACATAGTCAAATAAACATTTTACGCGCAGGGTCCCTGTTGGCAATGCCGACTAATCTAGTACATTTTTATTCTTCCTTGCGTTGCAGTCACTATCGCTATTACTAATATACTCTAATGTCTGAAGCACACGTTCGAATTCTCCTTGCTGACAAAATAGAACACACCGTTGGGAGTAAACACACGTAAAATCTCCATGAGTTGCAGTTCTAAAAGTTGTCTCTATTTCTTTGACCCCGTTTTTCAGTGCGAGATCATCCTAGTTTCGGGATAAAACTCCAGTTAACTTGTAAAAGTAGTTTTTCAGTCAATTTAAATCCATCGAGTATAAAAAAATAATCAGATGTTTTTGACAGATGGTAAATACCAAGCAAACAATAGGTCTGTTCCCGTACAAAATAATATTTACTTATTCTTACTGATTTTTACTCATTTTTACTTATTGCCATTCCCGTACGCAAAAATAAGTAAAAGAGACAGCTCACGAGAGAGCAAAAAACTACCCCTCCATAAAAATCTGTAAAAAAATTTACTGCAGAAATTTCTGTTGGTAAAAATCAGTAAACTGTCAGTTGGTATTTAAAAGTGACAACTCGCTTGTTTTGACAGGTGATTTATGTCATTTGTTCTTTAAAATGCATACAAAATATATAATTTTACTGTTTTTTACTTAAACGCGTTCCCGTACTTTTGGTTATTTTGTCTCTTTCTGAGATAATTTACCCCCACTCCAAGAAATTTGAGAATTTACTTATTTTTACTGAAAAAGTACGGGAACAGACCTAATTATTTTCAATTCCTTTATTGTGGACATTTTATAAAATTTTTGTAAACTAAATACGTATACGATATATTCAGATTCAGATCTCTGCGCCTTGAAATTGTTTTAAAAATTTGAATTTGACTATTTTAAGAAGAAAACAAAAACTTGTAAGATCGCGACAAACATTTTCATTTGCTTGGGGAAAAAGAAACCAAACAGCTGATAACTGAGCTGTTACAGATTCTATACATTTCGATAATTTTTGAATGCAAAATCGATAAAACAAATTCAATCCTGCACTGAAAAACTTCTTTGTGAGTTAACTCTGGATAAAATTTATTCCAGTGTTAGTTAACTCTTGGTTAACTCAATGTTAACTCAGCACCAACCAGGCCTTAATTCACTGCAAAAGTCAAAGCCACAACCAAAATAAGACTCAATTTTAATATATTTGGCAGCATTGGCTTTTGACGTTCATTTCGCACAAGGAAATAAATAGATCTGTTCCCGTACAAAATAATATTTACTGATTTTTACTGCGAAAAATTATTTGCATGCAAAAATTGCGTACGGGAACGGTTTTAAGTAAAAATCAGTAGAAAACAGTAAGAATCAGTAAATATTATTTTGTACGGGAACAGACCTAATAAAAGCCTAAGGAAATCAAAAGTACCAACAATGGAAGAAAAATTTATCGAGTTTGTTAAGGGTACCGATATACTTTATAATAAACAAACCAATTATGCAAATTAATATTTAAACGATAAACAAATGGTTAAATGTTCAAACAAATTTGACCATACATCGCAGTAAAACAAAGTTGAAAGCTGAATTTGATCACATATGTCAAAAAAAAATTCTGTTCATTTTTCTTGCTGCACTGCGTCTAGAACCACTGCACATGTTTCGGGCAATCGGGCACATTAAGCTAAGCTCTCACTTTAAATTTTGTTATTGACAACAGACGTATTTAATTAAATTATTGACTGTCATTGAATTAGCCTTGAGTAATTATTATCAATGATTGGCAACTAATTTTCATGCGAGTCAAAAAAGCAAAATTGACAAGCAAATTGACCCTTCGTCTTTAATTGACACTGAAAATTGAATTCATGTAATCTTGGAAAATCGTCGTAAACGTAGTAACTTATGTCAGAAACACTCGTGCAGTGGTTCTGCATGCAGTGCGGCAAGCCAGGCTCACGTGCATAGTTTTTAGTTTGACATACATGCAGTGCAGTGGCTCCTGTCATATCATTAATCTGTCAAAGCAATATGTTTTATATATATATATGTGTTTATATGTTTATATGTTATTGTAATTTTTGTTCCTTTTGTCGTAGAAAATAGCATTTTCTTTAACAAATTCAATTAAGTTTCCTTCCATTGTTTTGATTTATTGTTGATTTGTTTTTTTTTTTATGCGGAAAAACGTCATAAATCAATGATGCCAAATAGTTTAAAATTACGTTTTTTTTTCTTGAATTTTTGCAGTGGATTTAGAAAATATAGACAACTTGCAGTACTGCAACGCTTGCAGATTTTACATGTGTTCGCTCCCATTGAGCGTGTTCTATCTTTTCTGCAAGAAGAATTCTGCACATGTGTTTCAGGCATTATGACGTGGTTCATGAACTGTCAAAATTTGTATAGGAAATCTTTTGCAACAATAACGGAATGTTAACAATTGGGGGGAAACCGATATGGTAAACGTTGTAAACTTTTGAAGCGGTATTGTGACATTTAATTCGTCAAATCCACATATTAAGTGCTTTTGATAAAAAAAACATCACTAAACTGAGATTGAATGATTGTTTTACCACATCATTTACGCATGCAATTCTAGGGGCGGTTATGAAACGTCAGTCGGAAACTTACAATTTCTTCGCACGTTGTAAGCTCAGTACGTTGCATAAATAGCCCTATTTTATTTAATTGTCATCTAACTATCATCATATTAGGTCTGTTCCCGTACAAAATAATAATTACTGATTCTTACTGATTTTTACTGATTTTTACTTATTGCCGTTCCCGTACGCAAAAATAAGTAAAAGAGACAGCTCACGAGAGAGCAAAAAACTACCCCTCCATAAAAATCTGTAAAAAAATTTACTGCAGAAATTTCTGTTGGTAAAAATCAGTAAACTGTCAGTTGGTATATAAAAGTGACAACTCGCTTGTTTTGACAGCTGATTTATGTCATTTGTTCCTTAAAAGGCATACAAAATATAAAATTTTACTGTTTTTACTTAAACGCGTTCCCGTACTTTTTGGTAATTTTGTCTTTTTCTGAGATAATTTACCCCCACTCCAAGAAATTTGAGAATTTACTAATTTTTACTGAAAAAGTACGGGAACAGACCTATTATGAAGTATATAATTGTAGTAGAACATATTTTAAACTGAAGTTTAACAAAATACAGCTCTGAAATTATCTATGAACAGCAGCTGAATTTATTTAACTAATATAGCAACAACTGTGGACAATTTGGTTGAACTTTTTTTTTATTCAAATACATACACAGCTGCATTTTGCGGTTAAATTCATTGAAATTGTCTGCAGTTTTTTTGTAAATATATTTATTTCCCCAGTATACGACATGTAAATGTTGCAAATGGTTTGAGCTCTCTGAGTTTCGTAAATATGCGAGTCTTTGCGACATTTTATGCGACTTTTCCACATTTCGTGTAACAGAAAGTTGTAATAATGTCACAAGGAAAATACATGGAGTGGTAAAACGAAATCCATTTCTTGTTCAAAAATATGCCTTAGTAATGCGTGTCTCGCGTTACAGAATTCCTATCGAACGTACTAAAAAAACGTGTCTGACACGGAAAGGACTGATTTTATTGTTGACGGCCATGCTAAATGAAAAACGGACAACGACGTTCGCATCTGCACCTGGAATGTGAGAAGATTAAATATGAGATGTACAGCCGAACAACAAGCGGAAGCTTAAAAGCAGACATTACTGCCACCCAGGAAATACAATTAGATGGGATGAAAAACTGTAACATATACTACGGAACGTGTTATAGTGAGCAGAAACAGTGACTATTCGGATGTGGATTTGCTGTAAGTGCCAGACTTAGGCAAGAAGTCTTATGTTTTCAACGCATTACCGAATGAATTGTATCAATTGGCATTGCGCCCACCAGGAAGAAATGAAGAATATCGACAGATGCTTGCAGCCGAGAACGATGCCTACAAAGAAAAGCTGCAGGTGAAGACTGGAGCTGCCATTGAACTCTATATGCAAAGCAGGAGAGAAGGACATCGGATTTTCAGAAAGAAAAGAATGAGCAATAAAAGCGCGAGCTATACCTAAAGAGGTTCCACTCCAGGAAAGATATTCGTAAGTTTTATTAAAGTGAAAAACGTCCAAGCCAGGGAAGCAAGGGGCGAACAGAATCCTGTTGAGATGAACAAGGGAAGATTGTAGTTAAGAGACAGTCGATTGTGAGAATATGGAAGAACCACATCTGCTAACTATAAACGGCGATGACGAAAATTATTCCGCTGTCAGGCAGAACGAACTATTCAATATTTGGCGAGGACAACAGAGACTGTAAAATCAGTAAAACGGAGTAAATTGAGGATAGCAATATCTAAACATAAGCTTAACAAGGCTGCCGGAAATGACGGCCTTCCAGACGAGCTTTAGAGAACATTTGGTAAGTAACATTCACAAACTTATATGCAAAATTTAATCGGATGAAATTATGCCTGAAGAATGGAACCTCAGCATCAATTGCCCGATCCACAAAAAAAGGAGACCATCTGAACTGCGGTAACTACAGAGGCATAAGTCCTCAATATCGCCTACAAGATGCTATCTGTCATAATATGAAAACGCCTATAACCGTTTACTAAGAACTGATCCAATCTTAAACCTTAGGCAGATCCTGAAAAAAAAACCTCAGGAGTCACAAATCGATACCCAGCACCTATTTATCGATTTCAAAGCCGCATACGCCAGCGGTGTTTATGCTACAATCAGAGCCATCTTACATTTTGCAGAGCCATCTCTAGTTTTGGTATAGGTATTAGGTACCGCCTAACACGATGACTATGGAGAATTCTCGCTGCTCCATTAGGGTTGGAAACGACGCACTGTCATGAGACATCCTTAATCTCATTCTTTAGAGGATTGTGTAAAACTCCCGCGCCAACAACAGAAGCACAATCTTCCAAAAATCGGTGGAATTGCTACCATACCCCGATGATATTGAAATAATTGTGGGACTAAACGTGATGTCATAGCCACGTTTGCTTGTATAGAGAAGAAAGCGACGCAACTGGAGGCATATGTAGCAGAGGATCGGGCTAATCGAAGAGGCATGTTGTGTGAGGCCCAAGTTCATTCCGCACCGTAGCGCCACTTATGCAAGTAAGTAATAGTACGTTTCCACCGAACCGAAAATCGTCATTTCATTAACGAAATTCAACATTTGAAAATAGTGTTTCCACCAAAAAAACCGCATTCCAACTGTCAAAAAATTCCCAAAAAAACTGTATGGCAATACGAGAAAGCCAATTGGGAAGCATTAAACAGTTTTTTTTAGGAATTTTAACTGGTCACTATGTTTCCTCGATAGTGACGTGGATGCTGCTGCTGATATGATATCAAATATCATTCTCTTTGGTATGAGATCTTTTATTCCCAACAGAATTTAGAGTATCAGACCAAAGGCAAAAGGGTAGTATGACTTGAGTTGCAAAGAAGCTATCAGGTTGAGAGAGACAAACTTTCGGTTCTACAAGACCAACCCAACAGAGGAAAACTGAATAAAGTTCAAACAAGCCAGAAACGACTGTAATGCCCATTTAAAGCGTGTCAAATTCCTCTATGACCAAAAGTTGAGGCAAAAAATTCTTCAATGTCCCAGAGGTAGTAAAAACTTTTGGTCATTTTTTAAAAATATAAAAAATTCGGCCTCATCATCAATTCCGACACTCATTCACAATGACATTCCAGCTGTCAGCAAAAAAAGGCGAATCTTCTTCTCTTTCCAACTACCGACCAATTGCACTTACGTCCCTTTTTTCCAAGGTCATGGAAACGCTGATAAACCATCAGCTTATGGAATATCTCGAAACACGAAAACTTCTCAATGACCGGCAATATGGTTTTCGCAGCTACAGGTCTCCTGGTGATTTGATGACATATCTCACCGAAAAGTGGAACCAATCAATCCACCATGGTGGCGAAAGCAAGATTGTTGCGCTTGGTATTTCAAAGGCATTTGACAGGGTTTGGCATCAAGCCCTTTCAAGTCTTCAAGGTTTCAAGTCTGTAACTCACCAAATAAATGCTGGTGTCCCTCAAGGCTCAGTTTTGTCTCCGACTCTCTTTCTCATTTTTATAAATGATCTCCTGTCTGCAACTTCTAATCCAATCCATTCATTCGCTGATGACAGTACCCTCAGCTTCTCACATTCGTTTACAGGTCCTCGTCCCTCACCTTCGAACGTGGACTCTAAACGCCAAAATATGTTAAGCTCATTGAATTCCGACCTTGACAGCATTATCAAACGGGGTAAATCTAAAATACCCACGGGTAAATCTAATAGAGTGGAATTCAATGCTTCCAAAACAGAATGCTGTCTTCTGTCATTAAAGCGTAACCAAAAGCTAGAGCCATTATCCATGAATGGCACTTACGTCGAAGAAACCGGATGCTGAAATACAGAGATTCGTACATAAACCGAACAACACGTATGTGGAATGCTCTACCAAACTCTGTTTTTCCTTTCCATTATAACTAACAGACATTTAAAACCAATGTGCATCGGTATCTCCTTTCTTCTTATCCCTAATTTCCTTAACGCCCGCACTGTGCTAAAACATATAAAGGGTATTCATAACCCCTTGAGTGCGCGCAAATTATAAAAAAAAGGCACAACGGGTATCTCGCAAATTCCATGTCAGCACCAACATAAGTATCCTTACCCCACACTTTTCAATGGGTCTACTCGCTGGAAACGTACTATAAGACAATATTGTGATTGCTAGAATCAGTTTTTTTTGAGTACGTGTCAAATATGGATACCAAAAATGAGAAACTCGCCATACTTTTCTATTCTTCTTAGATTAAGGTGAAAACGCAAGCCAAGCGGCTGAAGAAGTGAATATTGCTTATGGTTCTGATCTGTAACAGTCAATCATGTGCAGTTTTGGTTTCGTCGATTCCATTCTGGTAATTCGAAGACAAGCAGGAAATCATCTACTATGAGTTGCGCACCTAGGGCCAAACTTTTTTTGTCCGTACAAATACTTCTGCATTGGCGAATCAATGACTTAAATAACAGTTTTTCCTATAAGTAATACTCGTCAAAAGTTAATCACCAATTAGCTACTAAGCGTTTATTAATACGGGGGATAATGTTTAACCCCCTTATTAAAAAACGCTGATGAGCTAATCAGTGACTATCTATTGACATTTGCGCGGGTATTTTCCCATAAGAAATACTCGCGCAAATGTAAAAAGTTAATCACTGATTAGCAAATTAGCGTGTATTAATATGGGGGATAATGCTTAATCTGTGACTAACTTTTGACATCTGCGCGAGTATTTCTTATGGGGAAAAATATCTAGTTAGTCATGGATTACCGAATCAGCATTTATTAATACGAATGTGAGGGTTTATTTTTTCGTAAATTCATATCAAATGCATATTTGAAATGTCATTTGCCCCGTTTTTCTTGTTAACTTGACTTATTTTCATAACTAATGCCTTAGCTGCTTCCCCAGATTCCATTTCCACACTTATGTGATAACTTCAGACATAATTTAGCTAAAAATGTTTAAATGTGTAAATATATAATTATACCAACAGAAACAAAACTTTATTTCTTGTCAATTCTGTTATAATTTTGCGTCGCAATATTGTATTTTTTGGTTAAGGTACTGTATACAATTTTAATATTAAAATCGAAATAAAATCTCATGCTTGTCATTCAATCTTTTCTAGTATAAAACTTATTTAATAAAATTAACTAATTAAAATCAAATAACCACTCGATGAATAAAATCACACAAAATCAAAAAAAAAAAAAAAAAACTTCAAACACACAAATTATTATCGAACAGGAAAATCAGAATACAGTTTATTAGTTTTTTAAAGAGTTAACTGAAAAATATATTTTTTGTTAAAAATTGCTTCAAACACATTCAAAAGTTTAGGGAAGGAAGAATTTTAGAAAAAAAGGTTTTTTTAAAGGGTTGTAGTTTAAATGTCGTCAAATCTAAAAAAAGCGAATCTACATTTTTACATGTTTTATAAAAGTTTTTTTTTTTTTTATAGCGAATGCGATAAATTGAAACAATTTCTAATTACTTAAAAAAGAAAACTATTTTTAATATTTAATGGAGCTTTCAAGGTCGAAGGAGACTATATCCAATTGTTGATAGAAAAAATTTTATATTTAGGTAAGTCGACTTTACTAAGTTGACTAAAGTACAAAAATAAAAATACTAAATAAATACTCAACAAATGGACAAATTTATATATCATTACTCAGAGAAGGTACTAAATGATTAGTACGGATACATTGAATGATATTTATAAAATATATTTTTGTACGTTTCTTAAGGGAAGACATTTCAAAACTAAAACTTACATGGAAAACAATTATCTGCCGCAGAATATTTGGTAAACAGCAAAACAACTTTTTTTTGGTTATGTTATTGTTTTGTTTGTATGATATTTTTCGTGTTTTTTTAGGTAATAATGAGAGAAGGTTACATAAAAATTAAATGAAACAAAAAAGAATTTTTATATCAATTAGTTGGAGTAAATTTTGGTTTAATTTTGATATTTAACATAATCGTTATAAGAGGAAAACGCATATACATAAAGATTAAATGGAAAGCAAATAAATTAGATGCGAAAATGTTATGTTTATGGTGAATTAGAAATGGTCTTTGTAAATGGACAGGTTTGACTGAACGTATGTTTTATTGGGAATCGATGTTAATAATCATCCACAGTTCAGGGGTTACTTCCAAGACAACAGATCGATAGACTGGGGGGTCTTTCCGTAACTTTGAAAACGATTATCACTCAGACGGTATTCGAGACCTCATGAGCAATCGTTCTATAATCGTCTGTGATTTGACAATTATTGTTCCATATATTCACGGACAGTCAAGCAGCTATAAAAGCCCTTAGCTCACACATTGTCGACTCCAAATCAGTACTACACTGCTTCAACTCCCTCCAAACACTCAGTTCCAGGACCAAAACCAGACTATGGTGGGTTCCCGGACATAAGGGAATTGAAGGTAACGAAAAAGCTGATTTACTAGCCAGAAAAGGTTCGGAAACCCCCTTCATTGGACCTGAACCCTTCTGTGCAATCCCCAAATCAGCCATAATCTGGTCATAAAAAACTGGGAACAAAACAAATGTTTTTCATACTGGGGAAACATCCAAGGCCTAAGTCAGGCCAAAAGAGCTATTAAGCCCTTCAAATCAGATGCCAATAAGATACTAAAACTTCGCAGGCACGATATCAAAAACTTAGTAGGCTACCTAACTGGTCATCACGGTCTGCGATATCACCTAAATAAAATGCATCTAGTCGACTCACCGGAGTGCAGACTATTTCTAGAAGAAGACGAAACAGCCGAGCATATCATATGTGAATGCCCGGCCCTTTACGGTATAAGAAGGGAATCTTTCTTCAACTGAAAGTATTATCAGCTACATTAGGAAAGTAGAAGCGCTACTAACCTAAAAAAAAAAACATATGAGAGGCTACAATCCGCTATGCGGATCGTTGAATACCCTATCCCATCCCATCCTTTAAATTAATATCCTCAAAATATAGGCCTTATGGCGATGAAATACAGAAAATGATATTGTCACAATATATTGCTCTGACAGTTTCTCAAAATCTTGTGTGGTTCGACAAAAAACAACGGTTTTCTATTGCTAATGCCTTGGGATGGGGTATACAAATGGTTTTTGTAAGAAAACGCCCCCAAAATGTGGGCGTAGGTGAAAATGATCTATGGACAAAATGTTTATATTACCATTTCGGAAGTATATGCATCAAATTTTTTTTCGAAAGTTTTAAAATTTGGACAAAAAGCGTTTTTTACTAAAAACGCCCCCAAAAAGTGGGCGTGGCAAAAAACTTTGTATGAACGAAATATAGATATTAGGATTGTCTAAATATGCTACTCAGACACTTTTTTGAAATTCCTTACGGTTTGGCCAAAAAATCAGTTTTCCTTAAAAGGGGGCGTGGCAGTGAGCGGATTTCAAAAATTTTTACACTTGTTCTGGTGGCACGGACGAGGATCCAAAAAACAAAAACAAATTTTTGGCGCAACAGGCTCGTTAGTACCCAGGGCCTAGCTTTCTCACAACCATTCATGTGTGCGTGTGTACTTCTTGCACGATGGCGGGACCTCCTGTTTTATGCCGACTCCGAACGGCTAAGTTGAGATAAGCTATTCTTGACAATTTATACTACTCGGATGATTTGTCAGATCATCACGAGAGGAGGGCCAGTGAAAAATCATTTAGGTGTTGCTACGGCTGGGAATCGAACCCAGACCTCCTACGCGGCAGTTCATCGCACTAACCATCGCGCCACTGAGCCCCCCGAGGATCCTCTATACCAAATTTCATTATCCTAGCTCAAAATTTAAGGCCCAAAAACCGCTGACGAACAGACAGACGGACGGACGGACGGACGGACGGACGGACGGACAGACAGACATGGCTAATTCGACTCAGCTAGCGATTCTGAGTCGATCCATATACTTTGAGGTATATGTAGCAAAATTATTTCTCTATGTTACAAACTAAGTATCAAAACTAATATACCCCCCTATGGGATAGGGTATAAACATCTGACGGCAAGCACAATAGATCTTTTAGGTCGATGTGTATATTACTGCTTAGGCAAGTCCGAATTTAAAAAAAAAAGTATCAATTGTCAGGTATAGCTTATCTCAACTAAGCCGTTCGGAGTAGTCATAAAACAGGAGGTCCCGCCATCGTGTAAGATGTATGATTGTCCCTTCTTTCTAAAGTCATAGAAACGCTGATAAACCGTCAGCTTATGAAATATCTTGAATCACGAAAACTCCTAAATGACCGATAATACGGTTTTCGTTGCAACAGGTCCACTGGTGATTTGATGACATATCTCACTGAAAAGTGGAACCAATCTATTCACCTCGGTGGAGAAAACAAGATCGTTGCACTTGATATTTCAAAGGCATTTGACAGTGTTTGGCATCAAGCCCTTTTGTCGAAAATGCGTGCTTTTGGAATCGATGAAACTCTTCTTCTATGAATTAGAAACTATCTCTCTAAACGTTCAATTCAAGTTGTTTTGGACGGTTTCAAGTCTGCTACTCATGAAATAAATGTTGGTGTTCCCCAGGGTTCCGTTCTGTCTCCGACACTCTTTCTCATTTTTATTAATGACCTCTTGTCTGCAACTTCTAATCCAATAGATTCCTTTGCCGATGACAGCTTTCCATATTCGATCTCTAATCCACGCCCTTCAACTTCGGACGTGGAACAGAAATGGCAAAATATGTTAAGCTCATTAAATTCCGATCTTGACAGCATATAGAGTGCAATTTAATGTTTCCAAAACACAATGCTCTCTTCTGTCATCTAAGCGAAACCAAAATTTACAGCCATTATCCATGAATGGTACTTGCATCGTCGAAGCCGAATAACTTTCCATGCTTGGTTTGTTGGAACGACCACGCATTCGAAATCGCTAAAAACGCAGCTAAATGTCTAGGTTTCCTTAATCGATGCAAAAAATATTTCACCCCTTCTGATCTGCCCTCAATATATAATGCTTATATACGCCCCAAACTTGAGTTCAACGCCCACATCTGGTCAGGTGCTGAAAAAACATCATTGCACCTACTGGATAGGAAACAAAAGCGTGCGATAAAACTGATAGGAGATCCAACCGTAGCGAAATCTATAGTCCCGCTTGAACATCGTAGGAATATCTCCTGCCTAACACTTTTGAACAACAACACAACTTGAACCGAGATGGTGGCGGATGAGCCGAAAGGCCAACAGCAGCTCTTAACTCCATAGTGGATACGAATGGCCCGTGTCCCAGGGGTATTTCTAACCCTCCAGGTAGGGGGTTGGGAAGTGCTTTGGGTTAACTCCCCACTCACGGAAATAATTATTGCAACCAAGAACCTAGGAAAGAACGGATTTTTTTGACGATCTGCTAAACAAGAAATCGACAACGACGTACGTATCTGCTCCTGGAACGTCAGATCATGAAACAAGAGATGTGCAGCCGAATACTTAGCAGCATCCTAAAGCTTAAAAGCAGACATTACTGCCATACAGGAAATACCATGGGATTGGGTGGGCAAAAATAGGATGAAAAAGTGACTTTTCGGATGTGGATTTTTTATAAGTACCAGCTTTAGGCAAGAAGTCTTATGTTTTCAAGACGATAGCGAAGGCTAAATTTGCCAACAAAAGCCTTATATGCGCTCACGATCCAACGAAGAAAACGATGATATAGCGAGAGACTGCTTCTACGAGCTCCTTGATAAAATTTATGAGCGACTACGAAAGTACGGCGTTAAAATTGTGCGGGGAGATTTTAACGCAAAGTTCGGAAGAGATATTTTTAGTAGTAGGTATTGTTGGAAAACACAGGCTACACGACAACAACAAGTATGGCAACGAACTTAGAATTCGCTGCGGAGCGCAATGCCAATATGCCGCCACCACACGGTTTCCTCATCTCGATATTCATAAGGGGGTATGGCGGTCTCCAGATCAACTAACGGTCAATAAAATTGATCACATTGCGATAGATAAGAGGCACGCATTTAGTATTTTGGATGCCCGAACATTCCGAGGGGTTAATATCGACTCGGACCACTACCTCGTGGCAGCCAAAAGAAAAATGCGGATATCTACCATTCCACAACAATTCAGAAATAATGTGAAGAAATTGACTGCAATTGCAAAAGACCTTAACCTCTCGAATTACACTATACCACGAGCATCTAATGCCGAAGAACAATGGCAAGCCATTAGATTAGCCTCAGTTGTGGCTGTGCTAAGTTTCTCCCGCCCATCATCCAGAAATCCCTGGTTTGATGAATAATGATGACTGATGCTCTCCAAGAATGATACCTACAAGGCTAAGCTGCAGGTGAAGACGAGAGCTGCCATTGAGCTCTATAGGCAAAGAAGAAAGAAAGAACACCAACTTTTCAGAAGGAAGAAAAAAGAGCAAGAAAAGCGCACGATCGAGAATATAGAGAGGTGCCACTCCAGAAACGATGTTCGCAAGTTTTACTAAAATGTAAAACGTCAAAGCCAAGGATACAAACCTCGAACAGAATCCCGTCGAGATGAACAAGGAAATAGTCACTCGATGGTGAGGATATGGAAGAACCACTTCTGCAGACTGTTAAACGGCGATGACGAACAACATTCCGCTGTCAGGCAGAACGAACCATTCAATATTGGCAACGACAGCGAAAACTGCCAACCACCTGACCTAAGTGAAGTGAGGATAGCAATAAATAAAAGGTTTCAGGCGTTCATGAAACCTTTTACCAACAACCTGATCGGCATTATCAGTGTGGTTTTAGGCCAGAAAAGTCCACAACCGATCAAATTTCCACACTTCGGCAGATCCTGGAAAAAAACTCAAGATGTCCAAATCGATACCAACCACCTATTTATCGATTTCAAAGCCGCATACGACAGCTTCAGAGACGAACTATACAGAGCCATGTCTAGTTTTGGGATACCGCCCAAACTCGTCCGTTTGTGTAGGATGGCGATGGAGAAATCTCGCTGCACCATCAGGGTCGGAAACGACCTCACCGACACATTCGATACCAAAAAAGGATTTAGGCAAGGCGATGCGCTGTCATTGACTTCTTCAATTTGATTCTTGAGAGGAATTAGCAAAACTCCCGTGCCAACACCAGAGGCACAATTTTCCAAAAATCGGTGCAACTACTAGCATACGCCGACGATATTGACATCATTGGTAGGACTCAACGTGATGTCATAGCCACGTGTGCTAGTATAGAGAAGGAAGCGGCAAAAATGCTGTAAACACAAAAGGGCACACAACATCGACGAATTGGACAGAAGAATTACTCTTGGCAACCGCTGTTTCTTCGAGCTAAGAAGGCAATTTAGCGAATTTACTCGAACTACTAAGGAGATCCTATATAAGACCCTGATCATTCCAGTCCTGCTTTACTGCGCTGATGCATGGACCGTATCAAAAGCGGATGAAGAAATCCTTGGTCGATTCGAGACAAAAATTCTTCGAAAAATACTCGGTCCCGTTTGCGTTGACGGGCTTTGGAGACGAACATTCAACCACGAACTATGCGAGCTGTACAGCGACATACCCCTGGTCAAAAACCTGCGCATTGGACGTTTAAGGTGGCTAGGATATGTAAAACGAATGGACACCAATACTCCGGCTCGCAGAGTCTTCAATTCCCAGCCAGACGTGAGACGCAGTAGAGGAAGACCTCGCCTTGAGTGGTGCGCACAAGTAGAAACCGACCTCAACCAACTTGGAGTGCGCAACTGGAGGCAGCTAAGGAGCGGGCTTGTTGGAGAGGCATGTTGGTTGAGGCCCAGGATTATCCCGGACTGTAGCGCCACTTAAGTAAGTAAGTAAGTAAGTAGATGATTTGGTGAGTAACATTCACTAGCTCGCAAGTAAAATTTGGTCGTTTTAATAAAATAATGGAACCTCAGCATCGTTTGCCCTCTTACAAGACCCTCTTACTAACTTACATATGAGTACGCGAACACACTTTTAGTAAGCAGTATTTATAAGTACTGACTCTGACGTACATTTTTATTAATTCATTTGTATTATGATCTATTTAACCACGCTTAAGTATGACATTACTACTCATTCTACTTTCGATTAATATAGTTCAGCCTTACCTCAACTGCACGTAATGTAGTCGAATACATAACATTCTGACAGTTGTCGGTCTTAGCAATCGATCAAATTATTAGGTACGAGGAGCACATTCTGGTAGCCACACAATCAAAACCATTCATCAACTAACCTCATTTTGTATAACATGCAAGTAGTTGAATGTACTCGAAATAGCATTAATCAATGATTAAAATAATTGACCTTTCTCCGTAATAATGTCTCAAGTATAAATATCGAAAAGAGTGTACAACATTCAAAAACAATAGTATTGCAGCACATGAAAACCTATCTACAGCAAATGATTGAGGCCCACCATTGAAAGAGGTCTATTATCCTTTAACCTTATACCCCACACATTGTCTAATAAGTTGAAATAAAAGAAGGACACTTCAAAAGAAATTATGTGACATCGGTTAAGGTCGAAAGGGACTTAATAACTTGCCACCCATATCATGACATTGAATTCGCCGCAAATCGCATTATAGCACTTTTTTTTTTAAACTAACCTCCAACATTCATATATTTATCTGGTGGTTGTTTAAGTTCTATTTGTATACCAATCACAAATATAAATAGACATGAGGTGGATTAAACAAGAGACAGCGAGCTCCTCGAAACATGAAAAGTGTTATTACTTCTCTGGACAACCAATGGGGCGATTATTTTCGCGCCAAGAATTTGTTTTTTGAATTTGTTTTCGCCACGCTGTGAGATGCAATCGGGCGTTTCGATTAAGTGATGAGTGGTCACTTCAGATTGAAAATATTGATGAGCAGAACATTATTATAGACAAAGAAAAATAAATAGAATTTCCTTTGAGTGTACGCCAATATTTCGAGGTTAATAACAAGACGCGTCAGAACTTCGATTGGGTGTTCGGGACGAGCAAGATATTACAAGATGTTACTATTGCGGAATTCGTGTGAACTTGTCGACACACTCGTCCACTTTGGTGTGGATTCATTGGAAATCGATTGAGTTAAGAGAACCTAAACTTTGTAAGTTTACAGAATGATTTATTGCATGTGACGGGGAATTTTTATCTTGTTTTATGATTCATTAAAATGAAAATACGTCTTTGGATGATTTTATCAAGAAATATGAGGGAAGTGATTAATTAATTGTTTATCCATGGTTTTCTGACACTTTGCGAACATAGTTTCTGGATCTGTTGTAGATTGCGATGGAATAAAAATGTCTCAGGACGTGGTAGGTTAGGTTTTGGTGATTGCACCATAAGTTAATGAATTAATTTGGTTTTCATACATAACTCCATTTTTTGGGCGGAAGAAATGAGTATGTCGTGTTTTTTTTTATAAAAGTCTAAAGTTAATAATCGGGTCAAGTTTAATTAAAATCGTTGGTAAACGTTTTTTAATACCAAATTACGTTAAACTACTTAAGAGTCGATAATTTCTGGCATTAGTGTTCATTCATTCATTTTTATTTTAGACGTTGATAACTATTAGCGTCTTCGATTGGGATATTCAGGTTTGCTCTCAGATTTCAGATTTTACCCGTCCCAATCGAACATAAAAGAGGTTGATCTGGTTTTGTGTGTGTGTTGACAGTATATTGTTTATCTTTGGGTCGCAGTTTAGCTATCATTGAAAACCATCATTTGAAACTTTCTTTTACTCATTGCGGCTTTTGTATAAATTCAACCATTGCATTGGCGAGTTTGTGTCAAAACAAAGCTTATGAATTTTAGAACATGATTATCCAAAAATATTTTAATTTCTAATTATAGTCTTCGCAGAAAATCACTTTTTAGTTTTCACTGACGACAAAAAACACAAATCGAACTACGAAATGCAAACTTGATACTGACATTAGTCAGATGTCAAATGTTCTTGGGTTGGTGCATGTGGGTGTAGGAGCCCTCAATGGGTCAACGGCAGCGCTCATACCCCAAAAATGGGCTACTGACATCGGTATTTTTTCCGGCCCGCTGTCCTAGGGTCAAAACAAGGGCCTGGCCCTCCAGGTTGGGGGTTGTGCTTTGGGTTGACTACCCATCCACGGAAAAAAGAGTATGTTACGAAGCAACCAATAGCCTCGGAAAGGACTGATATTATTTTTGACGACCATGCTAAACGAAAAAAGGACAACGACGTTCGTATCTGCACCTGGAATGTGAGAACATTAAACAGGAAAGGTGCAGGCGAACAACTAGCGGAAGCCCTAAACTGCTACAAAGCAGACATTACTGCCATCCAGGAAATACGATGGGATGGGCCGGGAAAAATGAGGATGAAAAATTGTGACATCTACTATGGATCGTGTTAAACATCGACTATTCGGATGCGGATTTGTGATAAGTGCCAGACTTAGGCAAGAGGTCTTATATTTCCAAGACATCAAGGCATCAAGCTCACGCTCCGATGGAGGAAAAAGTTGATACAGGAAAAGACTGCTTCTACAAGCCACTTGTCAGACTTATGAGCGTCTACCGAAGACCGATGTTAAGATCGTTCTGAGAGATTTTAATTCTAAGGTAGGAAGAGAAGACAGCTTTAGCAGTATTGTCGGAAAATATAGCCTACACGACAACACGTCTGGTAACGGACTTAGGCTAATTGACTTCGCTACGGAACGAAATGCCACTATAGCCAGCACACGGTTTCTAGATCAATAAACAGTCAACCAAATTGATCATATTGCGATATACAAGAGGCTAGCATCGACTCGGAATACTACCTTGTTACAGCCAAGGTAAGGATGCGTATATTTACCACGTCACAACAAACCAGAAATACTGTAAAAATGTAAAGTCGAAAGTCTGAAATCGCAAGAGACCCCCAAGGCCTTCGCGCAACGCGGTTCCCTTAACCTCTCGATTCACACCATACCACCAGTATATAATGTAGAAGAACAAGGGTAACGATGCCAACAAGGCATTATATCAGCCGCAACTGATGTGCTAGGTTTCTCGCGGCCACCAGCAAGAAACCCCTGGTTTGATGAGGAATGCCGACAGATGCAGGTGAATAGAACTGCCATTGGGCTCTATAGGCAAAGAAGAAGGGAAGAACATCGGGTTTTCAGAAAGAAGAAATCGAGAAATTGCGCGATCGAGGATATAGAGAGGTGCCACTCCAGGAACGATGTTCGCAAGTTTTACCAAAGTGTAAAACGTCAAAGCCAAGGATACAAGGCTCGAACAGAATCCTGTCGAGATGAACAAGGAAATATCGTAGTTGAGACGCAGTCGATATGGTGAGGATATGGAAGAACCACTTATGCAGACTGTTAAACGGCGATGACGAACAACACTCCGCTGTCAGGCAGAACGATCCATTCAATATTGGCAACGACAGCGAAAACTGCCAACCACCTGACCTAAGTGAAGTGAGGACAGCAATATCTAAACTCAAGCTTCATAAGGACGCCGGATATATCGGCGTCCTAATGAACGCTGAGCTTTATAAAGCTGGCGGATATGACTTGGTAAGTAAAATCCACCAACTATAAGCCAAATCTGGTCGGATCAAAGTATGCCTGAAGAATGGAACCTCAGCATCGTTTGCCCGATCCACAAGGAAGGAGACCCTCTGAACTGTGGAACTGCGAACTACAGAGGCATAATTCTGCTCAACATCGCCTACAAGATCCTATCTGCCGTAAATAAAAGGTTTCAGGCGTTCATGAAACCTTTTACCAACAACCTGATCGGCCCAAATCAGTGACGTTTTAGGCCAGGAAAGTCCACGACCGATCAAATTTTTACACTTCGGCAGATCCTGGAAAAAACCAAAGAAGACCAAATCGAAACCATCGACCTATTAAATATTAATTTCAAAGCCCCATACGGCAGCATTTATAGAGACGAACTATACAAAGCCATGTCTAGTTGTGGTATACCGCCCAAATTCGTCCGGTTGTGTAGGATGACGATGGACAGTTCTCGCTGCCATGTGTCATGTGACTTCTTCAATTTGATTCTTGAGAGGATTATTTAAAACTCCCAAGCCAACAGCAGATGCACAATTTTCCGAAAATCGGTGCAACTACTAGCATACGCCGACGATGTTGACATTATTGGCAGGACTCGACGTGATGTTATAACCACGTTTTCTACTATAGAGAAGGAAGCGGCAAAAATGCTGTTAACACAAAAGGACACACAACATCGACGAATTGGACAGAACGTCACCATTGACAGATATAACTTTGAGGTAGTACGGCACTAGACGTTTAAGATGGCTAGGACATGTAGAACGAATGGACACCAATACTCTGGCTCGCAGAGTCTTCGATTCCCAGCCAGACGTCGGACGCAGTAGTGTCGCCTTAATTGGCGCGCACAAGTAGAAATCGACCTCAACCAACTTGGAGTGCGCAACTGGAGGTTGGGCTAATTGGAGTGGCATGTTGGCTAAGGCCCAGGTTCATCCCGGACTGTAGCGCCACTTAAGTAAGTAAGTAAATATAAAGTTATGCACTCCTTAGAATACCTCTTAACGCAAAAACCTTATTCATAAAACTTATACAAT
Organism: Rhingia campestris; assembly: GCA_932526625.1. Taxonomy (NCBI): domain Eukaryota; kingdom Metazoa; phylum Arthropoda; class Insecta; order Diptera; family Syrphidae; genus Rhingia; species Rhingia campestris. Next base: position 15,998,656 of record OW052185.1, on the reverse strand, counting down.
GTTGAATAGAGGCTGCATATCCTGTTATAGGGCCTTTATTTTTTTTATTTCTGTATACATAGACGGCTGAGCATCAGGGTTACCAATGGTTCAATTGTTAGTTGAAACATTCTTCCAGGGTATTTTTGTATTTTAACAGTTGTGTTTCACTGCTTTAATTTATTTTAAATGGTAATTCATGAGTCTGTAGGTGAACTCAACCTTGTAAACGATGTTATGTTGACTTAAAAGTCACCAAAATGTTATAAAAGTGTAGCAAACAAGGCTGTCACCATGAGTTTTGCAACCATAAAAATTCTCCCTCGGTAACTCTGCCGAGCTTTTTGGTAATTTATTTGACACGAACCCTGTTAAACTATTATGGGTGGGGAAATATGTTATGGATTAGAAATTTCGCGACCCTGAACAAAAGCTGTATAAATACTTATGCACTGTAAGACTATACAACCGTTGAAATGTGTTTTAGTGAAATCTAATGAATAAGGGGGTATGTGAACCAATTTTTTTTAAACTCACGAGATTGGTAGCTGTGGGTTTCACCTTTTTTCTTAATATTATATATCTAAACTCGTTAAAAAGTTATGATTTTTGCAACCAAACATAGGAACGGGCCCACTGTGTGTTTTGACAACTAATGTCATCTGACTGCGAGTAAGTGAACCAATCCTCAAATATTAAATAGCAGTTTGGATCGTCTTGTTGAGAATCTTTTACCTTCCTTTGCATAATTCTCACGTAAACACGTCTGTTATCTTTCAAAAACAATGAGAAAAAAACTGAATGTACTAAATAAAGGGTGATCCATTTCGACGTTCCCTACTTTTTAAAGGAAAAAACACAGAAAATTCAAATTTAATGGAGAATGTTTATTATCATTTGAAAGATAATAAATGAAATAAATGAAAAATTCTTTGGCATTTATTTTTTGAAGATTATGTCCATCAAATGGTGGCCGTTGCTACGTCGCAGATGGTCCATCCGTTGAGTCCAATTTTCGATCACTCGTTCGAGCATTTCGACTGGTAACTGGCGAATGACACGCGTGATGTTTTCATCATAGGCCTGAATCGAAGCGGGTTTGTCGGCATAAGCTTTTGACTTTACATATCCCCACAGGAAAAAGTATAACGGTGTGATATCACACGATCTTGGTGGCCAATCGACCGGCCCAAAACGTGAAATTATGTGCTCACCGAAATGTTCTCTCAATAAGTCCATTCATTGATGCGATGTGTGGGAAGTGGCGCGCGCCGTCTTGCTGAAACCAAATGTCGCCGAGATCACGAGCTTCAATTTCAAGCATCAAATAGTCGGTTATCATGGCACGATAACGGTCGCCATTGACGGTTACGTTCGCACCGGCATAATTTTTAAAGAAATATGGACCGCTGATTCCACCGGCCCACAAACCACACCAAACCGTTGTTTTTTTCTGGATGAAGTGGCAGTTCTTCAATCTCTTCAGGGTGCTCTTTATCCCAAATGCGGCAATTTTGTTTGTTTACATACCCATTGAGCCAGAAATGGGCCTCATCGCTAAACAAAATTTGCCTCGAAAACGTCGGATCTTCTTGGAACTTTTCAAGAGCCCATAGAGCGAAGCGATGTCGCTTGGGAAGGTCGAGCGGCTTCAGTTGTTGCACAAGCTGTATTTTGTACGCTTTCAATTTAAGATCTTGACGTTAAATGCGCCAAGTCGTTCCATACGTCAGTCCGAGTTGCTGCGAACGGCGCCGAATCGACTCTCTACGGTCTTCGTGTACACTCTCAGCTACGGCCGCTATATTTTCTTCACAGCGTGCTGGACGTGGTCTATTCGGTCGAATATTATCCAATAATGAGTGCTGGGTCTCAAAATGGGTGATGGTGTTGCGAATAGTACGCTCAGTAGGCCGATTATGTTGACCATAAGTTGAGCGAAGTGCACGAAACACATTCCTCACAGAACGTTTTCATAATAAAGTTGAACAATTTGTAAACGTTGTTCACGCGTAAGTCTTTCCATTATGAAATGCCAAACAATACTAAACAAAAATAACATGACAGCATGACACGACTCGCACGTGATCTGTCATAAAAAGCTATTGAAAAAAGTATCTCTACTTGGATCACCCTTTATATTTAATTTTACAAAAATCATGAATTTATGTCGTTTATAGTTTTAAAATTAAAGCAAAACCATATCGGCTGAAACTGTTTGGCCATTCTCCACTATTCCCTTGTGTTCTCACGTATGATGAAGTTCACACTTATAAAATCAAACATTTACGTTCAATCTAAACTGTTCATTTACAAAGACCATTTATATCCAATAATAATACAAATATAAAAAAATATATTAACATCAAAAAAAATTATAAAAAAATGTCCAAAAAATCGAAACAACCATTTCGGGTCATTACCGTTGACATTCCTAGAAGATGCATCTTAATACGTTTTTTTTTTCTTATTTGTTTACCAAAATTTATTCAAAAACTATGTTATATCCTTAAACTAAGTTAAAAATAAAAAAATAAATATTTTTGTTCACATTTAAGGAACTCTTCAACCAACCTGTTAGCAGTATAATCCATTTAGAGGTAAAATAATCACCTATGCCCAACTTTATTAGGCTCATGGTGAATGAGGAGGGGTTTGAAGTTGTGTTTAGCTTCTGCTGACTTTCTGTTGATTGAGGACGTAAATTTGTTTAGCTATTTCCAGAGTGTCACCAGATGTCTACTTTCAATATTGATTTTTGGTGCCCTTCACCACGGTTGCTCTGTATGCCATAAATGAGTTGTAACAATGAAATTGTAGGGATTAAATCAACATTACAATAAGGACGTGAATGGGTTGTATGTATTTATTATATCCGCACCTCATATGAACTGTGTTCCTTTGCGTTAAACTACTTTAACTGAGTTTAGATAATGGGAAACATCGATTGATGATGCTGCCATGTAATTGCTCACTCAGTGAATGCATTTTTATTGGTCTTCCTTGGCTCTGGTGTGGTGTGTTGGCTTCCTTTTTCTATTCTACTTGCACTTGCATCCGGAAGAGAACACAAAAAAACATAAAAAATAAACTATTATGTACAAAACATTAAAATGCTACCCATGTACACAATACACACACACTTTATCGTTTGCAGTAGTAATCACTTTTATTTTATCTGGTAGATAAAATCCTTATTTACTCCTCATTAAGCACGCTGGACTAGATGTCACGGAAAATAATTAAAATGGATGTATAGTTGAGACAGGAATGAGGATCATGGTGACGGGGAAGGACATTTGTTTATTTTTTTTGTTCTATTAATGAGGAAAGTTACTGTCACTTGAATGCGTTTAGGTATAAAATAAATTTGAAGAGTTGAAAGTAGATATTGTCATGCAAAGGAGACCATTCTTAAAACAACCACCTCTCTTACCTATTTGCTGAAATTTTGTTTAACAAAATATTTTTAGTAAATATATTGAAGAAGAATTCGGTTTTGACTTAAAGCAGATTAAAGCTAAAACTATGAAAAGAGTTATCTACTTGAGCGGCTATTTTTTAATTTGGTTCTAAACGAAAAATGATTGTTTTTTCAAAATGTATATGTGGTATATCCTTGCACTTACCTACTCGTCGCCAACGCAAGAGCGATGGTACAAGGTAATAAATAACTCTCTTATTCATAGACATTTTTGAGTTATTTTCGTTTTATTTCAGACATAAGGAGATTAAGGATTGAGCACTAAACGAGCGCACAGCGAAAACAAATTGTAAGATAATTTTTTGAAACTTGCCCTAAAGGCCTGCTCCAAAATGCATATCTGTAGCTTGTATCTTGCATAGCTGTCAAAAGAGAGATGCATTTCATGCATGAAGTTGCCTTCTATTCAACTTCAAGTTACAGATTCACGAAGATACACGTTGTGTAAACGCTTACGGGATGCCTTGTTTTTTACTTCTCACTCAGATATAGATACCTGCTACAGATACGCATTCTGGTCGGCCCTTAATCAATAATTTGTACACAACGTGCCTACCAGAAATTTTATGGGGTTAAAAATGTTCCAACAGTACCTCCTATTCGCTGAGCAACGCATATAGACGCACCCATAAAAATTATTGGCTTAAACACAATCACGCTTTGAAGCTTCGCTTTGTCGACGTTACGCCCAACTGCTTTGCGCATGCTTTGACATATTAACTTGCTCAGCGGTTTCAACTTCTGCTACAAAAATGGGGAAATTTATTAAAATCTTTGCTAGAAATATTGTACTCAACAACTCTCTCAGAAAATAACACAGATAACAACAAAAAGTTGACATTCACACTTTTTCCAACCTTCGCTTTACCCGAGGCGCTTTACAGCAACGTTATAGTGTTTTAAACCGAACCGAAAACTGAGTTTTCGCAAAAATACCTGAAACCTACATCGAAAACTAGTAGGTTATGCCGAAACCGTCTCGAAACCGCTTCGCAGACGTCATCTCGTTGAAGGTTATTGGAACGAAAACACTTTTTCATAGATTCTACAAGTGTTCCACACGTCCCACAAAACAGCTGATGAACTCGCTGTCAAACAAAATGTATTTTTTTCATTTCGTTTCAACTTGTGACAAATGTAATATAATGGAAAATGATTGAAATGTCAAACGAAACCTGGTCAGAGTTCGGTGTGAAAGCATCAAGTGGTTTTCGTCAACTTTTTGCCGAAAAGTCAGTTTTCGATTCGGTGTGTAAGAACTATTACGTTAAGATTTTAAGTTTTTAATTTTGAGGTTGAAACTCCAGGCAAAACTAAATTGTGATAGGTAAAAGTGCTTTCACACCGAACCGAAAACTGAGTTTTCTCAAAAATACCTGAGACCTTCATCGAAAACCGGAGTTTTCGATTACAGTTTTCAAAAACTAGTAGGTTACGCCGAAACCGTCTCGAAACCGCTTCGCAGACGTCATGTCGTTGATGGTTGTTGGAACGAACACACCTTTTCATAGATTCTACAAGTGTTCCACACGTCCCACAAAACAGCTGTTGATCTCGCTGTCAAAACAAACTGTGGCTCTGGCTTGTGAAATATATAATATAATGGAAATTACAAAAAAAAGAAGCAAAGAGAAGAAGCTTTGATGTGCGGAAGCTCGAAGACAACTTAAAACGTCCTGTGATTGCGATTTTCTTTTTCAATGAAATACAATTTCGTATGTTTTTTTTCATAGCGGACTTGAGAGTTGAAAATCGTTGTCAAAATCTCTATATTTGTTTCCTCTCAATTTCTAATGCTAATATTCATTTCAACATATTTGAATTCATTTTAATCAATTATTATTTTGCAGCTAGTGAAATGTCAAACAAAACCTGGTCAGAATTCGGTGTGAAAGCATCAGGTGGGTTTCGAAAACTTTTTGCCGAAAACTCAGTTTTCGATTCGGTGTGTTAGCACTATAACATTGATTTTATATGGGTTGGGGTTGAACTATGTGAAACAAGGTTGAAAAAAGCGTGGTTGTGTTCCAGCCATAACTCATTGAACGCTCTCAGTTTAATCTGCTGTCAAACGGCTTACTATTTATTTTTTGATTAACCATATTGAAATCGCAAGTGGATTCTGTTCGGCCATTTGGGAAGTCATTCAGTAGCTGCCGCCGCAATAACAGTGGTGGTCAAATTTGAACAATATGGGAACATTGGAGATGTGGGGCGTTCTGGCAGGCTTCGTTTTGAACAATCGATCAAAAACATCCAGTAGTTAGGGAAAATGTTCAAACCTATCCTGAAACATTGCTAGGCATACCGCGTTGCACGATTCATTGCATTTTGAGGAAATATCTACACCTATACCATTTTCAGATCCAGTTGGTCCAACAGCTCTATTCTAGTGACCCAGAAAAACGTCTGGAGTACTGCAGAAATGTCCTAAATATCGCCAAGAATGACGAAACGTTTTTAGAAAATTGTTTGATGACCGACAAGGCACATTGTCACCTAAGCGGGTTTGTGAACAAACAAAATTGTAGATTTTGGGGCACACAGAATCCCAAAAATCCAAGATGAGCGTGATGAATGGCTTCTGAAGTTTTAAAATCCACAACATTGTCGTCTAGTGATCCAACAAATACGAGAATCAACTGTATTAGCTCCTTGCAGTCATCTCTGGGGTGGCTCTCAGTTAATTGGGTCTCGTATTCAGCAGTAGCATTTGCAATTTCTTCTGGAGTTAGCTGCTTTTGTATTAGATTGTCACTGATAACTGTTTCGTATTTTCATTTGTCTATCTTGGGCCACGCAGTAAGGAATCTCTTAAATATGTCTGGATGAGGTCCAGTGCGGTTGATCCCATTTTTGTATCGAATACGCCTCTTAACAGATTTTCCAAGATATGGTGACGACAAGCTAGGTATAACAATTCTCTTCCTAAAATTTGCTCCAATATGACGCATGCTGCTTTGAGTCTTCCCGTGTTGGATGCTGTAATGTCGAAGCATATCGCCTTGACGGTGTTGGGAAGACCCCATTCATGTAGGCATGCATATACGGCTACGGCTTGCTCCTCTCCAGACCTGTTTGAGCTGTTACAGGAACTCCCAGTAGCTGTTCCTTTTGAAATAGCAATAGCTATTCGCTCACATTGTTCATTTTTTAAAACACCCGGTAAAAGTTTACCGTCCCAATGGACAACCACGGGCTCTTTTCTTGCCTTCTATAATGTAATAAAGTTTTCGAGACTTTGTACTCAAAAGGGTCAAGGTTTAGTGCTCGCAGAGTAGCTATTAAAATTCTTGTGGCATTTCTGTCGGAACGATGGAACGATGTTCGCAAGATTTACCAAAGTGTAAAACGTCAAAGCCAAGGATACAAGGCTCGAACAGAATCCTGTCGAGATGAACAAGGAAATATTGTAGTTGAGACACAGTCGATGCTGAGGATATGGAAGAACCACTTCTGCAGACTGTTAAACGGCGATGACCATTCAATATTGGCAACGACAGCGAAAACTGCCAACCACCCGACCTGAGTGAAGTGAGGATAGCAATATCTAAACTCAAGCTTAATAAGGCTGCCGGAAATGACGGCCTTCCCGCTGAGCTCTATAAGGCCGGCGGAGATGACTTGGTAAGTAACATCCACCAACTCATAAGCCAAATCTGGTCGGATGAAAATATGCCTGAAGAATGGAACCTCAGCATCGTTTGCCCGATCCACAAAAAAGGAGACCCTCTGAACTGCGCCAACTACAGAGGCATAAGTCTCCTCAACATCGCCTACAAGATCCTATCTGCCGTAATATGTGAACGCTTGAAACCGTTTACCAACAACCTGATTGGCCCTTATCAGTGTGGTTTTAGGGCAGGAAAGTCCACAACCGATCAAATTTTCACACTTCGGCAGATCCTGGAAAAAACTCAAGAAGTCCAAATCGATACCCACCACCTATTCATCGATTTCAAAGCCGCATATGACAGCATTTATAGAGACGAACTGTACAGAGCCATGTCTAGTTTTGGTATACCGCCCAAACTCGTCCGTTTGTGTAGGATGACGATAGAGAATTCTCGCTGCTCCATCAGGGTCGGAAACGACCTCACCGACACATTCGATACCAAAAAAGGATTTAGGCAAGGCGATGCGCTGTCATGTGACTTCTTTAATCTGATTCTTGAGGGAATTGTGCAAAACTCCAAAGCCAACACCAGAGGCACAATTTTCCAAAAGTCGGTGCAACTACTGGCATACGCTGACGATATTGACATCATTGGTAGGACTCAACGTGATGTCATAGCCACGTTTGCTAGTATAGAGAAGGAAGCGGCGAAAATGGGTTTAGCAGTAAATGAGGGTAAGACTAAGTATATGCTGTCAACACGAAAGGACACACAACATCGACGAATTGGACCAAACGTCACCATTGACAGATATAATTTTGAGGTAGTACGGGACTTTGTCTACCTCGGCTCCGCTATTAGCTCTGACAACAACATCTCGTCAGAAATTAAACGAAGAATTACTCTTGCCAACCGCTGTTTCTTCGGGCTAAGAAGGCAATTTAGTAGTAAAGCCCTCACTCGAACTACTAAGGAGACCCTATATAAGACCCTGATCATCCCAGTCCTGCTCTACGGCGCTGAAGCATGGACCGTATCAAAAGCGGATGAAGAAATCCTTGGTAGATTCGAGAGGAAAATTCTTCGAAAAATCTTCGGTCCCGTTTGCGTTGACGGGCTATGGAGACGAAGATTCAACCAAGAACTATACGAGCTGTATAGCGACATGCCCCTGGTCAAAAAACTCCGCATTGGACGTTTAAGATGGCTAGGACATGTAGAACGAATGGACACCAATACTCCGGCTCGCAGAGTCTTCGATTCCCAGCCAGACGTCGGACGCAGTAGAGGAAGACCTCGCCTTAAGTGGCAGCACAAGTGGAAACCGACCTCAACCAACTTGGAGTGCGCAACTGGAGGCAGTTAGCTAAGGACCGGGCTAATTGGAGAGGCATGTTGGTTGAGGCCCAGGTTCATTCCGGACTGTAGCGCTACTTAAGTAAGTAAGTATTTCTGTCGGATAACTTACATCGATCTAACAAAATGGATAATTTCATGTTTAAAATCTCTTTAACGCCCCTTGCAAATGAAACTAAATGAGGCTGAAGTAAAATCACAGTCCCTAATGTCAAACGGGTCATTCTTTGGTAAACTACTCAGATAATCTCCATATAATAAAAGATAAAATTTGAACAAAAGGCTCTATTTTAACAAAACAATGTTAATTCTGAGACACATTATGTAAAAACCCGTAAAATTCTTAGAATACTCCCAAATTGACTCCTACTGGTACCAGGTCACGATTTTGGGGTGCTAAGAATATAAATTTTGAAGAACAACATTAACTTTCTTTTGAGATATTAAGCGTGCTTTTGCTATTTACCATTCTGGAGGTATGGTTCCAAATGTCAGCTTTTTTGGCCAAACGTTTGGTTTTCTTTAAACCTTGAGCGACGAGCGTAGTTAAATCGAGCTCAAATTGCGGCTATCTTAATATCTGGAAAGGGGAAACGATTTGTGGGTTCCAGACGAATAAAATTCCTACATCGATTTTGTGTGGTCACCCTAATGGTTATAGTATATATAAAGTTTAATCAAAATCGATAGAGCCGTTTTCGAGAAAATTGAGGTCATGTGTAATTTTTATATGGCAGGTACCGTTATTAACATGGCTAAAAGCAAACAACAAAATGGCCTAGAACTATGTCCAAAACAAACTTGGATACGAAGTTTGAAGAAAATCGGTCAAGCCGTTTAGGCTGGGGAGACCAATACGGACAGACGGACCGACGGATGGAATTCCAAAAACCACTAATTTAAGAGAAAGTTAAAAAATACAAATTTTTGGCGCAACAGGCTCGTGAGTACCCAGGGCCTAGCTTTCTCACAACCATTCATGTGTGTGTGTGTGTACTTCTTGCACGATGGTGGGATTAGTTAGTTAGTTAGTTAGATTGGCTGTTCGTACAAGACGAAACACAATTAGCGCTGGAGTGCGCCGTTTTGATGCCAAATACTCGTACGGTTAAATGTTATATCTTGTTGTTATTTGGCGTGTACTAAATCCAACCAGTGACATTAAGGTAGGCGATCAGTTCTTTGATGTGTTTATCAGAGAGGTCGCGGATATTGTCAAAGAAAGGTTTGCCTAGAGTTAGTTGTCTTGCTCTTGACAGAGCCGGGCATTTGCACAGAAAGTGAGTTAAAGTTTCCTTTTCCCCCACCTCCTTGCAACTGCGACAGTTGGTGTTGTGGGGTATACCCATTCTAACAGCATGGTCACCGATGGGCCAGTGTCCAGTGGTAATTGCTATCACCCTGGAGACTTCCTTACGGGATCTGCTTAAGAGGTCGCGTGTTTTTGTCTTATTGTAGCGAGGCCACATATCTCTTGAAATGGCGCACCCAATGAGGTTTCGCCACCTATGTTCAGCTGTTTTAAGAGAGTGTGTGTTGATATTATTCATGATAGTTTTTAAAGGAGTGAGAATGCCGAATGCACCTGAGCTGGGAAGGGACGAGCCGAACCTGGCTAGGGCATCAGCCTGTTCATTTCCATCTATGTCACTGTGGCCTGGAACCCTTATGAGAGTGATATTGTACCGACTCCCAATGGAGTCCAGTCCGTTCTGGCATTGAAGTACTAGTTTTGATGACGTCGATACCAAGATAATCGCCTTAATAGCAAAATCGCAAAAATAGCGATATTTTGCTTGGGAGTACTATCGTGTCTAATCACGTGACAAGCCTCCCTAATAGCCAATAATTCCGCCTGAAATACGCTGGAGGAATCAGGGAGGCGAAACGATTTTTTTATTTTTAGTGTGTCCGAGTAGACACCTGCGCCCACTCCACAGTCCATTTTGGAGCCGTCGGTGTATATAAGTGTGTCAAAATCTTTTTCAACCACTGCGTTTTTCCAATCCTCTCTAGTTGGAAAGCCAGCGGTGAAGTGTTTGTGGAAGGTCAGTTTGGGTATCATGTAGTCGGTATGATGGTCAGCTAGACCTGCTGGCATTGAATCTAGGATATTGCTGTGCCCATAGGGCTTATTGAACCAGCAGCCAGATTCTCTGAGCCTGAATGCACTGCACAATGCAATGTCTTTGATATGGATATCTAGAGGGAGAAGGTGGAGAAGAACCGTTAAGGCATCAGTGGGACAAGATCTCATGGCCCCAGTTGTGCCGATACAAGCGGTTTTTTGTACCCTCTTAAGTTTGTCAATGATATACCCTTTACTCACAGAAGGCCACCAGACTTGTGCACCATAGGTGAGTATCGGCCGAACAACAGCAGTGTACATCCAAAGTGTCATCTTTGGTTGTAGGCCCCATCTTTTGCCAAATGTTTTTCTACAGGCATAGAAAGCTATACATGCTTTCTTGACCCTTTGTTCTATGTTGGTTTTCCAATTAAGCTTAGTATCTAGGATAGTCCCTAGGTATTTGGCATTGGATGAGAGTGAGAGCGCTTGTCCATTAAGTCGGGGGAGATTAAAGGATGGTATTTTGGTCTTCGTGGTGAAGAGCATCATTTCCGTTTTGCTCGGATTAACACCAAGGCCACAGCTTGTAGCCCACGTGCTCACAGAACCCAGAGCGTACTCCATGATTTCGCTAATCACTGGGAGAAACTTTCCTGACACTAGGATCACCACGTCGTCCGCGTATGCCACTGCCTTAATCCTATCCCGATCAAGTCGGACTAACAGTTTGTTCATAACAATAAGCCACAGCAGAGGAGATATCACACCACCCTGTGGTGTACCTCTGTCAGCATATCGCGTTAAATTGCTGTTGCCTAGTGTTGATTGAATGATTCTAGACCTTAGCATGGATATAATCCATTGGCTAAAATGCTCCTCTACACCAGTTACGTTTAGGGCTTCTAGTATACTGTGATGGTATATACGATGGTGGGAACTCCTGTTTTATGTCGACTCCGAACGGAGGAGAGAATAGCTTATCTCAACATAGCGATAAGCTATTCTTGACAGTTAATACTACTCGGATTATTTGTCAGATCATCGCCAGTGAAATATCATTTAGGTGTTGCTACGGCCGGGAATCAAACCCAGACCTTCAGTGCGGCAGTTCATCGCACTTACCATTCCGGACCGACACGGACGGAATTCCAAAAACCACTTTTTTTTGGGTTCTGCTATCATCGTCATATTAGATCAATCAAAATCTTGTGGTCGAAAATTTTCACGAAAACAATATCGTTCATTTTGTAAGAGAAATTTAAAAAAGATAATAAGCGCATAATACAAAAGAGCGTTGTATGATAAAACCACAATTAAAAAAAAAACACAACCCCTAGAAACAAAAAGAAAAATATTTTCGTTTGTCGAAGAATTTATTATGGCTGTCTTTATTGACATTCCCAAGAAAAACTGATTTATTTCAATATATATATGCAAAGAAATAATTTCGCTGTTTTTTGAGTTATTTTTTGTTTTAGCAACAATATCTCAATACTATGTGAAATAAATCTACACAATGTTTTTAAACTTCAATAAGCACATTAGAATTCTTCTCGGGGGAGGAAAAATAGAAATATTGATTATTTGCCCTGGATTTCCAATAAACCACATCAAACAGTGTAGAATAATAAAATAATCCCATTAAACTTTTATTACTTTCAAATGGCCACATTCGACATTTTCGATCTGTTCTCCAATAACAATTAGAAAAGCTGAATACATAAGTGTACCTAAAAAACTATTTACATGCATTGTATTGACATAAATTTTCTAAATGCAGTATTTATAGTCCGTACGCAGAATGAAACCAAGTTTTCGTGTTGGTAATTTGCCAGCAAGTTAAAAATCGTTGACGTTATTTACATTTTCATTGTCGACTCTCAGATCGTCAAATAAACAAACGAATATGTTCCACAAAATGAGTGAACTTTTTCGGCAGAACATAAAACAGACAAAGCTCGGTTCCCGTCGGCGTCGGTATGTTTTTGTACAGTAGGTACTTTAATTTGTTTTGTCTACTAAACGATGATGTACGGGTTCATAAGCGTATAAAACTCAAATTAGCTGCGAGATTTTTCCTAGATTGTCAATGTCATTCGTCAACCGAAATAGCCGCGTGCATGAAAAACGCTGCGTAGGAGTGCGTTTTGATTTAGATTAAAGAAATTTTTGCGACATACCGTCTAACGGGAATAATTAAAGATGACAATTAAAATTTAATTGGATTAACCCAAAAAAAAAAAAAAAAAAAGAAATAAATAAAATTCGACTGGCTATGTTGAATGCTTAAGCGCTTAAGTCAGATTTAGGGGGGGTGGGCAATGCGGATGCCGCTTTAGTGTGTACTTATGTATTCAATGAGTACTACTCGCATGTAGTTTGTCGAGGATTAAACATATGTCAGGGTAGGATAATGGCATTCGAAAGGCCACTTGACATTCAAAAGCTTGGCGTCGTATTTCATCCTTTTGAGATTTCTTTATGGAGGTTCTGCGTGATTTGACTGGGAAATTAAAGCATGGCAGCCATTTATCATTACCCTTGTTAATATTTAAAGTGGTATTTTGCGCGTTTGTTTTTATTTATAGAGAGATAAAATAGGAATATAAAAAGTTAAAGGAATGTTTGTACAATAATATGATAATTGTGTGGGGTTATGTTTACTCTGGGTGATATTTCCATACTGACAATGCTAATGCGTGACAGGTGTCATTTTGACAATTTTTCTTTGGAAAAAATAAAAGGAATTGTATTCGCTGAAAAACAATTGTAGTTCGCTGGATGATTTTTCAAATTAAATTTAATTGTTCTTAGAGTGACAAAAATGTCGGACTTTCTTGTTGAAATTTTTGAAAGTGAATAGTTCGCAGGTTTCCAGGGGGTTATTCCGAAACTTTAAAAACGATTATCACTCAGACGGTATAGTCGAGACCTCATGATCAATCGATCAATAATCGTCTGTGATTATTGTTCAAATAAAGTGATCTCGCTGACAACAAAAACGGCTATTGATCTTACGTGATGCAAGATGTACCGTCGAAATGTTATCTTCAACGATAATCACTTTACGGAATGAGGGCTCTGCTGATTATAAAGTGAATGCCGCTTGATAAAGATATTGAAATTCATTTTAGAAGCACCAATATGTATATCCTCAAAGATTGACTGTTTAGAATACGCTTTGAAGTGGCCCTTCATTGGTGATTGAACATTAAGCTGGAAACGTTAAAGCGCTAGATGAAATAGAGAACATTAGTAATGAACGTTTCTGAACAGTGAAACAGAAAATGTCATCAACTGAATTAGAGCGCTAAAACATAAAATTGGAAGCATATATGGTGTTTTATTTAGAGATATAGAACTTCCTATAGCGATAACTGTCAAACTAGCTGTCATAGTAATAAAAAGTGTGTTTGACTTTCTTTTCAGTATACTTTGGCAAATCACCATGGAAAAACTTACACCAAAACAACGTTTACGTTTAATCGTGAAACTTATTTTCAAAAATTCGCACACTGTTCGGCAAGCTTATAGCGAACTTCGTCAAGTTTACGGTTCGCATATTAGTCCATCTGAGCAGCTGATACGAAACACTATGGATCGATTCCTGATCACACTTACTCTTTTTGATAATATTCATCCAAATCAAGCCCGTATCATGCGCACCGAAGTAGCCAGAGTCAGACGTGAGTGTGACAAACGACCCGAATTTATCGATCCGGCGACGTTCTCAGCAACTCGGTCTCTACTCTCTGCCCGCCGACTATTAGGAAAATTTTGAGGAAACATCTTGGACTACATCCATAAAAATTCCAACTGGTGCTAGAGTAAAACTTAGCGTACCATCAATTGCGTCGTGTGTTCGGTAAATGGGCTAAGACTCAACTGGAACCAGATTTTTATCGTCAAATCAGTGATGAGGCTCATTTCTGGCTTCACGTCAGAATTGTCATTTTTGGACTGAGCACAATCCTCACGAGACTCTAGAGACTCCATTACATCCGGAAAAAATCACTGTTTCGTCCGGTTTACATACCGAAGGCATCATCGACCCATTTGTCTTCAAATCCGAAGCCGGTGCCAACATTACGGTGAATGGCGAACTCTGCAGGCAAATGATTCGAAATTTGTTTTATCTCTCATGTCATTGGAAATCATTTGGAGGAGAAATGGTTCCAACAAGACTGCGCAACCTGTCATAGCTACAGCACGTTCAACCATGACGTTTGATGACCGATTGATCTCAAGAAATGGGCCTATGAATTGGTCACATCTTTCGTGTGATTTGACAACTTTGGACTACTTTTTGTGGCGTTTCTCAAAAGTTTGGTCTATGTTAAAAAAGCAGCAAGCGTTCAAGTAAATTTACGGAAATCAAAAACATCTTCATGACAGATCGACGCAAAATCAGCTGTTTCACTCATATCTCAGTGCCGATGTGTAAATTTTCAACTTATTTCGTCAGTCACTTCCCCTCAAATATCACGTGACTAAAATAGTCGATTGACCAATGAGAACAGTGCATCGGCAAAGTTTTGGTAAAACTAAAACCCAGAACGCGGACAATATTAGAACCTTGACCGTTGATAGCGGCCATATTGTTGAAGCTACATCTGTCAAATTGGCGTCATTTATTCAGTCTGCACCGAGAACGTGCGATTTAACCCCATTCGACTTTTTCTTGTTGGGTTTTCTGAAGTCGCAGGTCTTTAGAAATAAGCCACAAACCACAGAAATCCTCAAAATCAACATAACCTATGCTATTGTTCAAATTCAGCCTGATTTATGCGCCAGCGATATGATATTGGACATTTCAAATGCATGCCACCCAGAGAAGTCTTGGCGGACATTTGAAAGTTGATATATTCCATACATAATGGCATCGATAGGCCTTTTAAATGAATAAACAAATTTCGATGATATCTGTCAAATAATTTGTTTCATTTAAATTCAAAGACAGGAAACGCTCAATGAAAGACCCTTCTCTGGGAGAACATGCGATAATGTTGCTAGGGGAGTATCAAACGACAATGGAGAATAATTTGGTCAATGATAGTGCATTCCTTTATGGGGCCATAATAAAGGCCAATGCAGATATCTAAACCAGCAAATTCAACGGACCTGCAGAGGGCAACATTCAGTAGCCTCAGTCAAAAGTATTAAACCAGATCAATTTAGTGAAGCATGAGACGGCTGTCTTTGATTCCAAGCAAGACGTCATAATTTATATAGGAAGACCTCGCCTGAAGTGTAGTTCAAGAGTAAAAACGGAGCTCAACCAATTTAAAGTGCGTAACCGGAGGCAGTAAGATAAGGACCGGGCTAAGTGTAGAGGCATGTTTGTTGAGGGATCGGTAAATTCCAGACGCATCCCCAAAGACGATAAACAGAAGGAGTTATTGTAGTTGTGGAGCGTAGTGTTGAGGAGAATCCGAATGATTCAGTTCGCCACCGTGCACAGATTGAGTTGAAACCGCGTGACCATTATACGCGTCGTAGGTTCGGTGTTTAGGCCGATTGATGCTTGATCCTCATTTTCAGCACAAAAGGTTGTTCTCCGTTCAGGCCCATTTTTGGTTGAATGGGTATGTAAACAAGCAAAATGGCTAAATTTGGAGTAGAGGAAATTCAGAAGCTGTTTTATGTGTTTTATGGGCTGGTGAAATCATCGGTACATATCTCTTTAAGTCATCGTTCAGAATGTTACTGTCAACGGTGAGCTCTATAAAAACATGATTTCTGAATTCTTCGTTCAGTTGAATGGCATTGACATGACAGGTCTTTTGGCGCAACATTCCATACGGTGCGCGACACCAACAATTAGTTGAGTGCATAATTTCGCGTAATAGACCTGTGAATTGGCCTCCACGATCCTGTGATCTCACACCTTTATATTACTTTCTTTGGAGTATGTGAAGTCACTATAGCCTATGCCAATAAACCGGAGACGTTGGACTATTTGGAAGGTTTCACTTCCAAACCATTTCATTTTAACAAAAATGCTGACCTCAATTCCGATATCAGAGACACGAAGATATAATGGTGTTGTTTCATATATCTCCATGTTTCAGGTGTGAAAGTTAAATTCATTCCAACGACGCTTTTTGGTGTGTGGTCATGTGTGTGTTCATGGAAATGAAAGTTCTAAGGATGAATGTGTGGCCAGGCACTCAGAAAAATAAATCCTGATCATTGAAAATTAAAAAGTGATTTTCTGAAGAACACTTAAATTTCAAATTAAAATATTTTTGGATAAATTCATAGGATTTGTCTTAACACCATCGCCAATGATTGGCTTTATAAAAAAGCCACAAAAAGAAAAAGAAAAATGTTAATGATGCTTTTGAATGAAAGCTACAACTGTATCCTTTCCTAACACCAACTTGCCAATGATTCAATTCACAAAAAAGCCACTAAATGTAAAAGACAATTTGAAATGATACTTTTCAATGATCGTTTTCAATGAAAGCTTTAACTGGACTCTAAGTAGAAGAAAATTTGTAATGATGGTTTTTTATGAAAGCTATAACGCCTAAATCCTGATTAAAAACATTTGGCGCATTATTTGAAATGAAAACAAAAGAAAAACATTTTGACATTTGATTTTGGTTCAAGAAAAGTCACAAGTCGGGCAGTACCAATGACTTTCCTTGAACTTGAAATCAAGTGTCAAAATGGTTTTCTTTTATGTTCATATCAAAAATATATATAAATAAACCGAAAGTCATAAAATGACTGACATAAGCGATTTAATAAGTTAAAGAAACACATGCCAATTATGTGTGTGTTTTTTCTAAAATTTCGTAGCAATAAATGTCACGAATAAACAAAAAATTCCACTTCGTCATAATAATTCCTGAATTACTTAATCTGATTATGCACATAATTATCAAATGGAAATGAGTCTTAAGGAATCAGTTGAGAGGTTATGCGGTGGTTTAAATTAGGGGTGACGTATACGTAACGATGAAACTCGCCTCAATTAACACACATAGTTCACTTGAAAGACTTCAATGTCAAATGCATGTCATTTTTAAACTGCCTTATCACAATGCTGTCCAAAGCTTAAAATAAACAACCTTGAGACACCTTTAGCACATTACGAAACTCGATAGTAGACGAAAGCCTAATGAACCCCGATTGTGTGTCATTTTCGATTAACGTTTTCATTGCATCTAGTGCAGAAAATCAATAAAAAGAACCCTCAAAATCCGTGATGTTATTAACAATCCACACACAGATGTCCTTGCAAGAGAACTCAAACTACACATCCATCCGGCGGCAACTATTGCAGTAGCAGAACCACTGGCACGTGAAAGTGGTGGCGACGCCGTGTGTGTTCTATTGACCCAAATGGAGAAAGTTTTGCACAACATTCGTGCAAAACGACAAAACCGTCCGCCCTTTCTTTCTGCAGACCTGCCTTATATGTGTACGGATCGATTTATTTCAGTGTTTTTGTTTTTGCAGCACTATACTTCTGTTTTGCATTTAAACCGCACACAACCAAATCCATACGCAGTGAAGAATTTTTTTTTTAAAAATGTCTTTCCTTCCCTTAATTAGAAGACACACATATACATACTCATTTTCATTAAAACCAAATTAAACCATTACCGTTCGATTAATGCAGATAAAATAAGTATTTAGATACTTTTGCTGTGTCGCACTCAGTTTTCAGTATCTCTCTCTCAGTGACAGTAACTTTCGGGTTGGAATGATTTATTTCTTTTCTTGTTTTTTTGGGGGCAACATGCTAAGGACTTTAGGTGGGCCAGGGACTACAAAAAATCTTTATCTGCATTGCAGTGTTGTCGATATAGAAATAAAGAAACGTAATAGATTCAAATTCGTTCACTTAGATGGTATAATTTTTTTTTTGTATGATTGCACAGAATTTTCACATTTTCATGGCCGTGGACAAAATTACGAGAACAAAAAGAACTTGAATTGCGAAAAAAATAGAAATCACTGATTCTGTTTGTCACCCCCGCGTATTGGTATTTTTAAAACACTTTTGCTTTTCGACACGATAGCTTCGATTTTTGAGTTGGAAAATTACATTTTTTTTTCGTTTCTATTACTGATAATTATCCTTTTTTTCACAAAGGAGGACTATGTATCTATGCGTTGGACTTTGCAGTTGGTGTACTGTGAAGCAGTAGCCAAACTGTCAAAAATGCTGCGAGTTTAAGAACAAAAAGGAGACTAACTGAGTGTGCCTAGACAGCGGTGGATAGAAAGTTGGATTTGGAAAAGCTTTACGGTGAAAGTTAAAATATTCATGTTTAGGGGTGGCTGAGAGAAAGAGCGAATTCAATAAACAGAGAGAGAGAGAGAGAGGGAGGATTGGATGAATGAATTTCTACTTTCGACATGTGCGTTTTTTGGGAATTTCAGCGATAAGATTGTTTGACAACAACTACCAGCAGGTTGGCGAATTTCGACAGTGGGCGACGGGCGCATGTGTTGGAGATATGAAGCTTTTTCACTTGTTGTTCTCAGTTTGTTGTCGAAATCGGTTTTGTTGTTAATTTTGTTTTTGTTAAAGTTAAATACATACATCGGCATTTTGCAAAGATTCATGCTGTATAATGGAGACGTTTAAGAGGCGGACAGCCTGTGGCATATCTGGCGCCTGAGTTAAACGATGATGTGACCGGTGGACGGATGCAAAGAATTACAATGTGGTATCTTATGAATATTATGTCAAACGGTTTTAATGGATCTGTTTTGGATTAGAACTAACAATTTCATGTTATTCGTTTTTTGCATCTTATTATTTTTAATCACCCTGTAATTTGTACTTCCCTTTTTGTAAACATCTTGTACTTTCCTGTCATTGTGACTCTTCTGTAATTAAAATAAAAATGCGTAGATCGAGGAGATGGAGTGTTGGACATAAGTAGAAACCATAACCATAAGTAGAGGTCCGGGTTCTTTCCAGACTGTAACGCCACTTAAGTAACTGTTCGAGGAGATCGAGGTTAATAAAGGTGCTGTAACCAGTAATAAATGGTACCATGCCGCGCATTTCAAACTTTGTCAGTTCAATGACATAAAAATGTGAGCAGCCCCGACTGCCAGTTGAGGTTGGAGAGGGTGGAGAATCCTTTAGTTCGATCAATGTGATTTGTGGAAGATTGTGCCTCTGGGGTTGGCTCAATCCTCTCAAAATGATATCAAAGAAATCCCATGATATTCATGTTTCCTTTTTTTTGGTGTCGAATGTTTTGATGAGGTCATTGTCCACCCTGAATGAGAAGTGAGATTTATCCTTCTGTGTTTTTGAAATCGACTAATAGGTGGCGGGTATGCATTTGGACTTCTTGGAATTTTTCCAGGATCTGCCGAAGTGTGAAGATTTGATCAGTTGTGGCTTTATTGTCCTTAAACCATCCTGATGAGGGCCAATCAGGTTGCTACTAAACGGCTTCAGGTGTTAACATATTACTTTAGATAGGATATAGAAGGCGATTTTGGGGACACTTATGCCTCTGTAGTTGGAGCAGTTTAGAGGGTCTCCTTTTTTTGTGGATCGGGCAAACGATGCTGAGGTTTCATTTTTCCTACCAAATTTTGCTTATGAGTTCGGCGGGAAGGCTGTCATTTCCGCCAATCTTAAGTTAAGATATTGCTATACTCTCTTCACTTAGGTCGGGTGTTTAGTAGTTTTCGCTGTCATATTGAAATGATCGTTCTGCCTGAAAGCGGAAGATTATTCGTCATCGTTGTTTAATGGCCTGCCATTTTTTCTTCTTTCTGAAAAGCTTTCATTGAATGTAGAGCTCAATACCAGCTATAGGTAGTTAGGTAGAGGAACTCTAGTACCACTTATGTGCTTTTACCACGACTCGTGTGACCTGTATTATGAATGTTGGGGATGTCTCTAGATCCAACCAGTGAGGTTTAGAAAACGGATAAGATATTGTATCCTTTTACCCGAATTGTCGCTAAGGTTGTCGAAGAATGGTTGGCCTAAGTTAATTGGTAGTAGATCGTTTGTTCTGTTTTTGTCGTAGGAAGGCCATATCTTCATCGATATGACGCAATTCGTTAACCTTCTCCATTTGGAGTCCGCCTTCTTCAGGAAGTATGCGTGGATTTGTCCTGCACCTAGCGGGATATGGACTCTTGCCGCAAGTGAGCCATGTAGAGCTAAGCCTTGCCTGGCCAGCAAATCTGCACGCTCGTTTTTTTCAATGTCTTTTTACGTAATAAGGTCCCGAGTGAAAAATTGAGTTAATATCTATCAAAACAGTAATGTGGTTGTTGGGTTAGCAAAATATCCGAAAGCAACGTTAAAGTTCGAAGGTAAAGATAACTTTCAAGTGACATACCAAGCGGACGAGTGGTAAAAGCAGATAGTCTCTCATAACTTTTCAACCCATAGATATAACGTACAGTGCTATTGAAAGAAACATTCAGTCGCATCCATACATCAATATCGGGAATATCAGTGTTTTAGCTACAAGTAAACGTGTGCTAACTGGGGTGAAATACTGCGTTACCCAGTATTCGCAGTACACCATATACTTTTCCGACGAGTGAATTTATATGGTTATCCCAAGTCAGACAGCGATTAAATGTCAACCCCAGATTTTTTGCAGTTTCGACGTATCCCGATAGGAGCATCGCTCAACACTATCGGAGGAAAATATGAAATATTATGCTTTTTTCTTGAGACTACCAAGCATTTTGGCTTTTTAGGGTTCAAGATAAAACCATTTGACCAATGTTCAATTTTCTCTAAGTCCTCATTGACACTTAAAGCGCCATGCTCTATTAGCCCGGGGGGCAGCTCAAGTACAATTGGTCATCGGCATACATGTGTAATGAGCAGATCTGAGTAACTGTTGGGAGTTCATAAACATAAATAGAAAATAAAAGAGGACAAAGAATGGAACCTTGTGGAACACCAGCCACGTTTGGCAGAAAATTTGATAATTTATTTTCACCAATAGAACTGCTTGCTCTCTCTGTGTTAAGTACGAATACATTAACTTAGTGGCAGATGAAGTGAAGTTGAATTGATGCATTAGTTTATTACAAAGGTTGGCATGGTTGACTGTATCAAAAGCTTTCGAGAAGTCAAGAAATACCAAAAAGGTAACTTCACCTCTATCCAATGCCTGTCTAATATCGTCAGTAACGCTCAATAAAGCAGTAATACAACTATGCTTTTGACGAAACCCGGACTGCTTCGGGGTGAGTAAATTATATGCTTCGAGATAAGTACTGATTTGCTTTTGTAATACTCATTCAAATACCTTTGATAAAAAAGGCAAGATTGAAATTGGTCGAAATTCATCACCTTTAGCACTTTTAGGAATACGTAAAATTTTTGCTAGCTTCCATATATAAGGATATTCACTTGACATCAAGATTGTATGAAAAATGAATGTTATGTGCGGTAAAACCATCGGCAATCGGTATAGAAATTGTTTATATACCATTTTAAAGAGTAACGCCTAATACACTTTGTAACCAAATTTCATTCAATTCGTGATAGTACTTTTTACGTTATTAGGTTCCGAATGAAGAATTGATTTAATACCCCTTACACCACCCCCCGCTGACAAATGCACCATGTCATTTTAAAGAACGGTTTCCAATCTATCAATTTGCCAAATTTCATTCTAATCTATTAAGCGGTTTACGAATTATAAGGATTTGAAAAAAAAAATCAGAATTTCTATGGAAAAAGTGTTGAAAAAAATTTTATTTTAGTACCAATTTTGTCACATTTTTACGATTTTTTTTGTTATTTTCAAAGTTTATAGAAATTTTTTGTATACCATTTTAAAGAGTAACGCCTAATACACGTTTTAACCAAATTTCATTCAATTCGTGAACGTACTTTTTACGTTATTAGGTTCCGAATGAAAAATTGATTTTTTACCCCTTACACCACCCCCCGATGACAAATGCACCATGTCATTTTAAAGAACGGTTTCCAATCTATCAATTTGTAAAATTTCATTCTAATCTATTAAGCGGTTTACGAATTATAAGGATTTGAAAAAAAAAAATTTCAGAATTTCTATGGAAAAAGTGTTGAAAAAAATTTTATTTTAGTACCAATTTTGTCACATTTTTACGATTTTTTTTGTTATTTTCAAAGTTTATAGAAATTTTTTGTATACCATTTTAAAGAGTAACGCCTAATACACGTTTTAACCAAATTTCATTCAATTCGTGAACGTACTTTTTACGTTATTAGGTTCCGAATGAAAAATTGATTTTTTACCCCTTACACCACCCCCCGATGACAAATGCACCATGTCATTTTAAAGAACGGTTTCCAATCTATCAATTTGCAAAATTTCATTCTAATCTATTAAGCGGTTTACGAATTATAAGGATTTGAAAAAAAAAAATTTCAGAATTTCTATGGAAAAAGTGTTGAAAAAAATTTTATTTTAGTACCAATTTTGTCACATTTTTACGATTTTTTTTGTTATTTTCAAAGTTTATGGAAAATTTTTGTATACCATTTTAAAGAGTAACGCCTAATACACGTTTTAACCAAATTTCATTCAATTCGTGATAGTACTTTTTACGTTGTTAGGTTCCGAATGAAGAATTGATTTAATACCCCTTACACCACCCCCCGCTGACAAATGCACCATTTTAGTACCAATTTTGTCACATTTTTACGATTTTTTTTGTTATTTTCAAAGTTTATGGAAATTTTTTGTATACCATTTTAAAGAGTAACGCCTAATACACGTTTTAACCAAATTTCATTCAATTCGTGATAGTACTTTTTACGTTATTAAGTTCCGAATGAAGAATTGATTTAATACCCCTTACACCACCCCCCGCTGACAAATGCACCATGTCATTTTAAAGAACGGTTTCCAATCTATCAATTCGCCAAATTTCATTCTAATCTATTAAGCGGTTTACGAATTATAAGGATTTGAAAAAAAAAATCAGAATTTCTATGGAAAAAGCGTTGAAAAAAATTTTATTTTAGTACCAATTTTGTCACATTTTTACGATTTTTTTTGTTATTTTCAAAGTTTATGGAAATTTTTTGTATACCATTTTAAAGAGTAACGCCTAATACACGTTTTAACCAAATTTCATTCAATTCGTGATAGTACTTTTTACGTTCTTAGGTTCCGAATGAAGAATTGATTTTTTACCCCTTACACCACCCCCCGCTGACAAATGCACCATGTCATTTTAAAGAACGGTTTCCAATCTATCAATTTGCCAAATTTCATTCTAATCTATTAAGCGGTTTACGAATTATAAGGATTTGAAAAAAAAAATTCAGAATTTCTATGGAAAAAGTGTTGAAACAAATTTTATTTTAGTACCAATTTTGTCACATTTTTACGATTTTTTTTTGTTATTTTCAAAGTTTATGGAAATTTTTTGTATACCATTTTAAAGAATAACGCCTAATACACGTTTTAACCAAATTTCATTCAATTCGTGATAGTACTTTTTACGTTATTAGGTTCCGAATGAAGAATTGATTTAATACCCCTTACACCACCCCCCGCTGACAAATGCAACATGTCATTTTAAAGAACGGTTTCCAATCTATCAATTTGCCAAATTTCATTCTAATCTATTAAGCGGTTTACGAATTATAAGGATTTGAAAAAAAAAATTCAGAATTTCTATGGAAAAAGTGTTGAAACAAATTTTATTTTAGTACCAATTTTGTCACATTTTTACAATTTTTTTTTTGTTATTTTCAAAGTTTATGGAAATTTTTTGTATACCATTTTAAAGAATAACGCCTAATACACGTTTTAACCAAATTTCATTCAATTCGTGATAGTACTTTTTACGTTATTAGGTTCCGAATGAAGAATTGATTTAATACCCCTTACACCACCCCCCGCTGACAAATGCAACATGTCATTTTAAAGAACGGTTTCCAATCTATCAATTTGCCAAATTTCATTCTAATCTATTAAGCGGTTTACGAATTATAAGGATTTGAAAAAAAAATCAGAATTTCTATGGAAAAAGCGTTGAAAAAATTTTATTTTAGTACCAATTTTGTCACATTTTTACGATTTTTTTTGTTATTTTCAAAGTTTATGGAAATTTTTTGTATACCATTTTAAAGAGTAACGCCTAATACACGTTTTAACCAAATTTCATTCAATTCGTGATAGTACTTTTTACGTTATTAAGTTCCGAATGAAGAATTGATTTAATACCCCTTACACCACCCCCCGCTGACAAATGCACCATGTCATTTTAAAGAACGGTTTCCAATCTATCAATTCGCCAAATTTCATTCTAATCTATTAAGCGGTTTACGAATTATAAGGATTTGAAAAAAAAAATCAGAATTTCTATGGAAAAAGCGTTGAAAAAAATTTTATTTTAGTACCAATTTTGTCACATTTTTACGATTTTTTTTGTTATTTTCAAAGTTTATGGAAATTTTTTGTATACCATTTTAAAGAGTAACGCCTAATACACGTTTTAACCAAATTTCATTCAATTCGTGATAGTACTTTTTACGTTCTTAGGTTCCGAATGAAAAATTGATTTTTTACCCCTTACACCACCCCCCGCTGACAAATGCACCATGTCATTTTAAAGAACGGTTTCCAATCTATCAATTTGCCAAATTTCATTCTAATCTATTAAGCGGTTTACGAATTATAAGGATTTGAAAAAAAAAATTCAGAATTTCTATGGAAAAAGTGTTGAAACAAATTTTATTTTAGTACCAATTTTGTCACATTTTTACGATTTTTTTTTTGTTATTTTCAAAGTTTATGGAAATTTTTTGTATACCATTTTAAAGAATAACGCCTAATACACGTTTTAACCAAATTTCATTCAATTCGTGATAGTACTTTTTACGTTATTAGGTTCCGAATGAAGAATTGATTTAATACCCCTTACACCACCCCCCGCTGACAAATGCAACATGTCATTTTAAAGAACGGTTTCCAATCTATCAATTTGCCAAATTTCATTCTAATCTATTAAGCGGTTTACGAATTATAAGGATTTGAAAAAAAAAATTCAGAATTTCTATGGAAAAAGTGTTGAAACAAATTTTATTTTAGTACCAATTTTGTCACATTTTTACAATTTTTTTTTTGTTATTTTCAAAGTTTATGGAAATTTTTTGTATACCATTTTAAAGAATAACGCCTAATACACGTTTTAACCAAATTTCATTCAATTCGTGATAGTACTTTTTACGTTATTAGGTTCCGAATGAAGAATTGATTTAATACCCCTTACACCACCCCCCGCTGACAAATGCAACATGTCATTTTAAAGAACGGTTTCCAATCTATTAATTTGCCAAATTTCATTCTAATCTATTAAGCGGTTTACGAATTATAAGGATTTGAAAAAAAAATCAGAATTTCTATGGAAAAAGCGTTGAAAAAAATTTTATTTTAGTACCAATTTTGTCACATTTTTACGATTTTTTTTTGTTATTTTCAAAGTTTATGGAAATTTTTTGTATACCATTTTAAAGAGTAACGCCTAATACACGTTTTAACCAAATTTCATTCAATTCGTGATAGTACTTTTTACGTTCTTAGGTTCCGAATGAAGAATTGATTTTTTACCCCTTACACCACCCCCCGCTGACAAATGCACCATGTCATTTTAAAGAACGGTTTCCAATCTATCAATTTGCCAAATTTCATTCTAATCTATTAAGCGGTTTACGAATTATAAGGATTTGAAAAAAAAAATTCAGAATTTCTATGGAAAAAGTGTTGAAACAAATTTTATTTTAGTACCAATTTTGTCACATTTTTACGATTTTTTTTTGTTATTTTCAAAGTTTATGGAAATTTTTTGTATACCATTTTAAAGAATAACGCCTAATACACGTTTTAACCAAATTTCATTCAATTCGTGATAGTACTTTTTACGTTATTAGGTTCCGAATGAAGAATTGATTTAATACCCCTTACACCACCCCCCGCTGACAAATGCAACATGTCATTTTAAGGAACGGTTTCCAATCTATCAATTTGCCAAATTTCATTCTAATCTATTAAGCGGTTTACGAATTATAAGGATTTGAAAAAAAAAATCAGAATTTCTATGGAAAAAGCGTTGAAAAAAATTTTATTTTAGTACCAATTTTGTCACATTTTTACGATTTTTTTTGTTATTTTCAAAGTTTATGGAAATTTTTTTGTATACCATTTTAAAGAGTAACGCCTAATACACGTTTTAACCAAATTTCATTCAATTCGTGATAGTACTTTTTACGTTCTTAGGTTCCGAATGAAGAATTGATTTTTTACCCCTTACACCACCCCCCGCTGACAAATGCACCATGTCATTTTAAAGAACGGTTTCCAATCTATCAATTTGCCAAATTTCATTCTAATCTATTAAGCGGTTTACGAATTATAAGGATTTGAAAAAAAAAATTCAGAATTTCTATGGAAAAAGTGTTGAAAAAAATTTTATTTTAGTACCAATGTTGTCACATTTTTACGATTGTTTTTGTTATTTTCAAAGTTTATGGAAATTTTTTGTATACCATTTTAAAGAGCAACGCCTAATACACGTTTTAACCAAATTTCATTCAATTCGTGATAGTACTTTTTACGTTATTAGGTTCCGAATGAAGAATTGATTTAATACCCCTTACACCACCACCCGCTGACAAATGCACGATGTCATTTTAAAGAACGGTTTCCAATCTATCAATTTGCCAAATTTCATTCTAATCTATTAAGCGGTTTACGAATTATAAGGATTTGAAAAAAAAAATTCAGAATTTCTATGGAAAAAGTGTTGAAACAAATTTTATTTTGGTACCAATTTTGTCACATTTTTACGATTTTTTTTGTTATTTTCAAAGTTTATGGAAATTTTTTGTATACCATTTTAAAGAGTAACGCCTAATACACGTTTTAACCAAATTTCATTCAATTCGTGATAGTACTTTTTACGTTATTAGGTTCCGAATGAAGAATTGATTTAATACCCCTTACACCACCACCCGCTGACAAATGCACGATGTCATTTTAAAGAACGGTTTCCAATCTATCAATTTGCCAAATTTCATTCTAATCTATTAAGCGGTTTACGAATTATAAGGATTTGAAAAAAAAAATTCAGAATTTCTATGGAAAAAGTGTTGAAACAAATTTTATTTTAGTACCAATTTTGTCACATTTTTACGATTTTTTTTGTTATTTTCAAAGTTTATGGAAATTTTTTGTATACCATTTTAAAGAGTAACGCCTAATACACGTTTTAACCAAATTTCATTCAATTCGTGATAGTACTTTTTACGTTATTAGGTTCCGAATGAAAAATTGATTTAATACCCCTTACACCAACCCCCGCTGACAAATGCACCATTTTAGTACCAATTTTGTCACATTTTTACGATTTTTTTTGTTATTTTCAAAGTTTATGGAAATTTTTTGTATACCATTTTAAAGAGTAACGCCTAATACACGTTTTAACCAAATTTCATTCAATTCGTGATAGTACTTTTTACGTTATTAGGTTCCGAATGAAGAATTGATTTAATACCCCTTACACCACCTCCCGCTGACAAATGCACCATGTCATTTTAAAGAACGGTTTCCAATCTATCAATTTGCCAAATTTCATTCTAATCTATTAAGCGGTTTACGAATTATAAGGATTTGAAAAAAAAAATTTTCAGAATTTCTATGGAAAAAGTGTTGAAAAAAATTTTATTTTAGTACCAATTTTGTCACATTTTTACGATTTTTTTTGTTATTTTCAAAGTTTATAGAAATTTTTTGTATACCATTTTAAAGAGTAACGCCTAATACACGTTTTAACCAAATTTCATTCAATTCGTGATAGTACTTTTTACGTTATTAGGTTCCGAATGAAAAATTGATTTTTTACCCCTTACACCACCCCCCGATGACAAATGCACCATGTCATTTTAAAGAACGGTTTCCAATCTATCAATTTGCCAAATTTCATTCTAATCTATTAAGCGGTTTACGAATTAGAAGGATTTGAAAAAAAAAAAATTTCAGAATTTCTATGGAAAAAGTGTTGAAACAAATTTTATTTTAGTACCAATTTTGTCACATTTTTACGATTTTTTTTTTGTTATTTTCAAAGTTTATACAAATTTTTTGTATACCATTTTAAAGAGTAACGCCTAATACACGTTTTAACCAAATTTCATTCAATTCGTGATAGTACTTTTTACGTTATTAGGTTCCGAATGAAAAATTGATTTTTTACCCCTTACACCACCCCCCGATGACAAATGCACCATGTCATTTTAAAGAACGGTTTCCAATCTATCAATTTGCAAAATTTCATTCTAGTCTATTAAGCGGTTTACGAATTATAAGGATTTGAAAAAAAAAAAATTTCAGAATTTCTATGGAAAAAGTGTTGAAAAAAATTTTATTTTAGTACCAATTTTGTCACATTTTTACGATTTTTTTTGTTATTTTCAAAGTTTATAGAAATTTTTTGTATACCATTTTAAAGAGTAACGCCTAATACACGTTTTAACCAAATTTCATTCAATTCGTGATAGTACTTTTTACGTTATTAGGTTCCGAATGAAAAATTGATTTTTTACCCCTTACACCACCCCCCGATGACAAATGCACCATGTCATTTTAAAGAACGGTTTCCAATCTATCAATTTGCCAAATTTCATTCTAATCTATTAAGCGGTTTACGAATTAGAAGGATTTGAAAAAAAAAAAATTTCAGAATTTCTATGGAAAAAGTGTTGAAACAAATTTTATTTTAGTACCAATTTTGTCACATTTTTACGATTTTTTTTTTGTTATTTTCAAAGTTTATACAAATTTTTTGTATACCATTTTAAAGAGTAACGCCTAATACACGTTTTAACCAAATTTCATTCAATTCGTGATAGTACTTTTTACGTTATTAGGTTCCGAATGAAAAATTGATTTTTTACCCCTTACACCACCCCCCGATGGAAAATGCACCATGTCATTTTAAAGAACGGTTTCCAATCTATCAATTTGCCAAATTTCATTCTAATCTATTAAGCGGTTTACGAATTATAAGGATTTGAAAAAAAAAAAATTTCAGAATTTCTATGGAAAAAGTGTTGAAAAAAATTTTATTTTAGTACCAATTTTGTCACATTTTTACGATTTTTTTTGTTATTTTCAAAGTTTATAGAAATTTTTTGTATACCATTTTAAAGAGTAACGCCTAATACACGTTTTAACCAAATTTCATTCAATTCGTGATAGTACTTTTTACGTTATTAGGTTCCGAATGAAAAATTGATTTTTTACCCCTTACACCACCCCCCGATGACAAATGCACCATGTCATTTTAAAGAACGGTTTCCAATCTATCAATTTGCAAAATTTCATTCTAATCTATTAAGCGGTTTACGAATTATAAGGATTTGAAAAAAAAAAATTTCAGAGTTTCTATGGAAAAAGTGTTGAAAAAAATTTTATTTTAGTACCAATTTTGTCACATTTTTACGATTTTTTTTGTTATTTTCAAAGTTTATAGAAATTTTTTGTATACCATTTTAAAGAGTAACGCCTAATACACGTTTTAACCAAATTTCATTCAATTCGTGATAGTACTTTTTACGTTATTAGGTTCCGAATGAAAAATTGATTTTTTACCCCTTACACCACCCCCCGATGACAAATGCACCATGTCATTTTAAAGAATGGTTTCCAATCTATCAATTTGCCAAATTTCATTCTAATCTATTAAGCGGTTTACGAATTATAAGGATTTGAAAAAAAAAAAATTTCAGAATTTCTATGGAAAAAGTGTTGAAAAAAATTTTATTTTAGTACCAATTTTGTCACATTTTTACGATTTTTTTTGTTATTTTCAAAGTTTATAGAAATTTTTTGTATACCATTTTAAAGAGTAACGCCTAATACACGTTTTAACCAAATTTCATTCAATTCGTGATAGTACTTTTTACGTTATTAGGTTCCGAATGAAAAATTGATTTTTTACCCCTTACACCACCCCCCGATGACAAATGCACCATGTCATTTTAAAGAATGGTTTCCAATCTATCAATTTGCCAAATTTCATTCTAATCTATTAAGCGGTTTACGAATTATAAGGATTTGAAAAAAAAAAAATTTCAGAATTTCTATGGAAAAAGTGTTGAAAAAAATTTTATTTTAGTACCAATTTTGTCACATTTTTACGATTTTTTTTGTTATTTTCAAAGTTTATAGAAATTTTTTGTATACCATTTTAAAGAGTAACGCCTAATACACGTTTTAACCAAATTTCATTCAATTCGTGATAGTACTTTTTACGTTATTAGGTTCCGAATGAAAAATTGATTTTTTACCCCTTACACCACCCCCCGATGACAAATGCACCATGTCATTTTAAAGAACGGTTTCCAATCTATCAATTTGCCAAATTTCATTCTAATCTATTAAGCGGTTTACGAATTATAAGGATTTGAAAAAAAAAAAAATTCAGAATTTCTATGGAAAAAGTGTTGAAAAAAATTTTATTTTAGTACCAATTTTGTCACATTTTTACGATTTTTTTTGTTATTTTCAAAGTTTATAGAAATTTTTTGTATACCATTTTAAAGAGTAACGCCTAATACACGTTTTAACCAAATTTCATTCAATTCGTGATAGTACTTTTTACTTTATTAGGTTCCGAATGAAAAATTGATTTTTTACCCCTTACACCACCCCCCGATGACAAATGCACCATGTCATTTTAAAGAACGGTTTCCAATCTATCAATTTGCAAAATTTCATTCTAGTCTATTAAGCGGTTTACGAATTATAAGGATTTGAAAAAAAAAAATTTCAGAGTTTCTATGGAAAAAGTGTTGAAAAAAATTTTATTTTAGTACCAATTTTGTCACATTTTTACGATTTTTTTTGTTATTTTCAAAGTTTATAGAAATTTTTTGTATACCATTTTAAAGAGTAACGCCTAATACACGTTTTAACCAAATTTCATTCAATTCGTGATAGTACTTTTTACGTTATTAGGTTCCGAATGAAAAATTGATTTTTTACCCCTTACACCACCCCCCGATGACAAATGCACCATGTCATTTTAAAGAATGGTTTCCAATCTATCAATTTGCCAAATTTCATTCTAATCTATTAAGCGGTTTACGAATTATAAGGATTTGAAAAAAAAAAAATTTCAGAATTTCTATGGAAAAAGTGTTGAAAAAAATTTTATTTTAGTACCAATTTTGTCACATTTTTACGATTTTTTTTGTTATTTTCAAAGTTTATAGAAATTTTTTGTATACCATTTTAAAGAGTAACGCCTAATACACGTTTTAACCAAATTTCATTCAATTCGTGATAGTACTTTTTACGTTATTAGGTTCCGAATGAAAAATTGATTTTTTACCCCTTACACCACCCCCCGATGACAAATGCACCATGTCATTTTAAAGAATGGTTTCCAATCTATCAATTTGCCAAATTTCATTCTAATCTATTAAGCGGTTTACGAATTATAAGGATTTGAAAAAAAAAAAATTTCAGAATTTCTATGGAAAAAGTGTTGAAAAAAATTTTATTTTAGTACCAATTTTGTCACATTTTTACGATTTTTTTTGTTATTTTCAAAGTTTATAGAAATTTTTTGTATACCATTTTAAGAGTAACGCCTAATACACGTTTTAACCAAATTTCATTCAATTCGTGATAGTACTTTTTACGTTATTAGGTTCCGAATGAAAAATTGATTTTTTACCCCTTACACCACCCCCCATGACAAATGCACCATGTCATTTTAAAGAACGGTTTCCAATCTATCAATTTGCCAAATTTCATTCTAATCTATTAAGCGGTTTACGAATTATAAGGATTTGAAAAAAAAAAATTCAGAATTTCTATGGAAAAAGTGTTGAAAAAAAATTTATTTTAGTACCCATTTTGTCACATTTTTACGATTTTTTTTGTTATTTTCAAAGTTTATAGAAATTTTTTGTATACCATTTTAAAGAGTAACGCCTAATACACGTTTTAACCAAATTTCATTCAATTCGTGATAGTACTTTTTACGTTATTAGGTTCCGAATGAAAAATTGATTTTTTACCCCTTACACCACCCCCCGATGACAAATGCACCATGTCATTTTAAAGAACGGTTTCCAATCTATCAATTTGCCAAATTTCATTCTAATCTATTAAGCGGTTTACGAATTAGAAGGATTTGAAAAAAAAAAAAATTCAGAATTTCTATGGAAAAAGTGTTGAAACAAATTTTATTTTAGTACCAATTTTGTCACATTTTTACGATTTTTTTTTTGTTATTTTCAAAGTTTATACAAATTTTTTGTATACCATTTTAAAGAGTAACGCCTAATACACGTTTTAACCAAATTTCATTCAATTCGTGATAGTACTTTTTACGTTATTAGGTTCCGAATGAAAAATTGATTTTTTACCCCTTACACCACCCCCCGATGACAAATGCACCATGTCATTTTAAAGAACGGTTTCCAATCTATCAATTTGCAAAATTTCATTCTAGTCTATTAAGCGGTTTACGAATTATAAGGATTTGAAAAAAAAAAATTTCAGAATTTCTATGGAAAAAGTGTTGAAAAAAATTTTATTTTAGTACCAATTTTGTCACATTTTTACGATTTTTTTTGTTATTTTCAAAGTTTATAGAAATTTTTTGTATACCATTTTAAAGAGTAACGCCTAATACACGTTTTAACCAAATTTCATTCAATTCGTGATAGTACTTTTTACGTTATTAGGTTCCGAATGAAAAATTGATTTTTTACCCCTTACACCACCCCCCGATGGAAAATGCACCATGTCATTTTAAAGAACGGTTTCCAATCTATCAATTTGCCAAATTTCATTCTAATCTATTAAGCGGTTTACGAATTATAAGGATTTGAAAAAAAAAAAATTCAGAATTTCTATGGAAAAAGTGTTGAAAAAA
Organism: Rhingia campestris; assembly: GCA_932526625.1. NCBI lineage: Eukaryota > Metazoa > Arthropoda > Insecta > Diptera > Syrphidae > Rhingia > Rhingia campestris. The sequence continues at coordinate 15,965,232 of OW052185.1, read as the reverse complement.
ATTTTATTTTAGTACCAATTTTGTCACATTTTTACGATTTTTTTTGTTATTTTCAAAGTTTATAGAAATTTTTTGTATACCATTTTAAAGAGTAACGCCTAATACACGTTTTAACCAAATTTCATTCAATTCGTGATAGTACTTTTTACGTTATTAGGTTCCGAATGAAAAATTGATTTTTTACCCCTTACACCACCCCCCGATGACAAATGCACCATGTCATTTTAAAGAACGGTTTCCAATCTATCAATTTGCCAAATTTCATTCTAATCTATTAAGCGGTTTACGAATTATAAGGATTTGAAAAAAAAAAAATTCAGAATTTCTATGGAAAAAGTGTTGAAAAAAATTTTATTTTAGTACCAATTTTGTCACATTTTTACGATTTTTTTTGTTATTTTCAAAGTTTATAGAAATTTTTTGTATACCATTTTAAAGAGTAACGCCTAATACACGTTTTAACCAAATTTCATTCAATTCGTGATAGTACTTTTTACGTTATTAGGTTCCGAATGAAAAATTGATTTTTTACCCCTTACACCACCCCCCGATGACAAATGCACCATGTCATTTTAAAGAACGGTTTCCAATCTATCAATTTGCAAAATTTCATTCTAATCTATTAAGCGGTTTACGAATTATAAGGATTTGAAAAAAAAAAATTTCAGAGTTTCTATGGAAAAAGTGTTGAAAAAAATTTTATTTTAGTACCAATTTTGTCACATTTTTACGATTTTTTTTGTTATTTTCAAAGTTTATAGAAATTTTTTGTATACCATTTTAAAGAGTAACGCCTAATACACGTTTTAACCAAATTTCATTCAATTCGTGATAGTACTTTTTACGTTATTAGGTTCCGAATGAAAAATTGATTTTTTACCCCTTACACCACCCCCCGATGACAAATGCACCATGTCATTTTAAAGAACGGTTTCCAATCTATCAATTTGCCAAATTTCATTCTAATCTATTAAGCGGTTTACGAATTATAAGGATTTGAAAAAAAAAAAAAAATTCAGAATTTCTATGGAAAAAGTGTTGAAAAAAATTTTATTTTAGTACCAATTTTGTCACATTTTTACGATTTTTTTTGTTATTTTCAAAGTTTATAATAATTTTTTGTATACCATTTTAAAGAGTAACGCCTAATACACGTTTTAACCAAATTTCATTCAATTCGTGATAGTACTTTTTACTTTATTAGGTTCCGAATGAAAAATTGATTTTTTACCCCTTACACCACCCCCCGATGACAAATGCACCATGTCATTTTAAAGAACGGTTTCCAATCTATCAATTTGCCAAATTTCATTCTAATCTATTAAGCGGTTTACGAATTATAAGGATTTGAAAAAAAAAAATTTCAGAATTTCTATGGAAAAAGTGTTGAAAAAAAATTTATTTTAGTACCAATTTTGTCACATTTTTACGATTTTTTTTGTTATTTTCAAAGTTTATAGAAATTTTTTGTATACCATTTTAAAGAGTAACGCCTAATACACGTTTTAACCAAATTTCATTCAATTCGTGATAGTACTTTTTACGTTATTAGGTTCCGAATGAAAAATTGATTTTTTACCCCTTACACCACCCCCCGATGACAAATGCACCATTTCATTTTAAAGAACGGTTTCCAATCTATCAATTTGCCAAATTTCATTCTAATCTATTAAGCGGTTTACGAATTATAAGGATTTGAAAAAAAAAATTTCAGAATTTCTATGGAAAAAGTGTTGAAAAAATTTTTATTTTAGTACCAATTTTGTCACATTTTTACGATTTTTATTGTTATTTTCAAAGTTTATAGAAATTTTTTGTATACCATTTTAAAGAGTAACGCCTAATACACGTTTTAACCAAATTTCATTCAATTCGTGATAGTACTTTTTACGTTATTAGGTTCCGAATGAAAAATTGATTTTTTACCCCTTACACCACCCCCCCGCTGACAAATGCACCATGTCATTTTAAAGAACGGTTTCCAATCTATCAATTTGCAAAATTTCATTCTAATCTATTAAGCGGTTTACGAATTATAAGGATTTGAAAAAAAAATGTTTTCAGAATTTCTATGGAAAAAGTGTTGAAACAAATTTTATTTTAGTACCAATTTTGTCACATTTTTACGATTTTTTTTGTTATTTTCAAAGTTTATTGAAATTTTTTGTATACCATTTTAAAGAGTAACGCTTAATACACGTTTTAACCAAATTTCATTCAATTCGTGATAGTACTTTTTACGTTATTAGGTTCCGAATGAAAAATTGATTTTTTACCCCTTACACCACCCCCCGATGACAAATGCACCATGTCATTTTAAAGAACGGTTTCCAATCTATCAATTTGCCAAATTTCGTTCTAATCTATTAAGCGGTTTACGAATTATAAGGATTTGAAAAAAAAAATTCAGAATTTCTATGGAAAAAGTGTTGAAAAAAATTTTATTTTAGTACCAATTTTGTCACATTTTTACGATTTTTTTTTGTTATTTTCAAAGTTTATAGAAATTTTTTGTATACCATTTTAAAGAGTAACGCCTAATACACGTTTTAACCAAATTTCATTCAATTTTATTTTAGTACCAATTTTGTCACATTTTTACGATTTTTGTTGTTATTTTCAAAGTTTATAGAAATTTTTTGTATACCATTTTAAAGAGTAACGCCTAATACACGTTTTAACCAAATTTCATTCAATTCGTGATAGTACTTTTTACGTTATTAGGTTCCGAATGAAAAATTGATTTTTTACCCCTTACACCACCCCCCGATGACAAATGCACCATTTCATTTTAAAGAACGGTTCCCAATCTATCAATTTGCCAAATTTCATTCTAATCTATTAAGCGGTTTACGAATTATAAGGATTTGAAAAAAAAAAAAATTCAGAATTTCTATGGAAAAAGTGTTGAAAAAATTTTTATTTTAGTACCAATTTTGTCACATTTTTACGATTTTTTTTGTTATTTTCAAAGTTTATAGAAATTTTTTGTATACCATTTTAAAGAGTAACGCCTAATACACGTTTTAACCAAATTTCATTCAATTCGTGATAGTACTTTTTACGTTATTAGGTTCCGAATGAAAAATTGATTTTTTACCCCTTACACCACCCCCCGATGACAAATGCACCATGTCATTTTAAAGAACGGTTTCCAATCTATCAATTTGCCAAATTTCATTCTAATCTATTAAGCGGTTTACGAATTATAAGGATTTGAAAAAAAAAAAAATTCAGAATTTCTATGGAAAAAGTGTTGAAAAAAATTTTATTTTAGTACCAATTTTGTCACATTTTTACGATTTTTTTTGTTATTTTCAAAGTTTATAGAAATTTTTTGTATACCATTTTAAAGAGTAACGCCTAATACACGTTTTAACCAAATTTCATTCAATTCGTGATAGTACTTTTTACGTTATTAGGTTCCGAATGAAAAATTGATTTTTTACCCCTTACACCACCCCCCGATGACAAATGCACCATTTAATTTTAAAGAACGGTTTCCAATCTATCAATTTGCCAAATTTCATTCTAATCTATTAAGCGGTTTACGAATTATAAGGATTTGAAAAAAAAAATTTCAGAATTTCTATGGAAAAAGTGTTGAAAAATTTTTTATTTTAGTACCAATTTTGTCACATTTTTACGATTTTTTTTGTTATTTTCAAAGTTTATAGAAATTTTTTGTATACCATTTTAAAGAGTAACGCCTAATACACGTTTTAACCAAATTTCATTCAATTCGTGATAGTACTTTTTACGTTATTAGGTTCCGAATGAAAAATTGATTTTTTACCCCTTACACCACCCCCCGATGACAAATGCACCATGTCATTTTAAAGAACGGTTTCCAATCTATCAATTTGCCAAATTTCATTCTAATCTATTAAGCGGTTTACGAATTATAAGGATTTGAAAAAAAAAAAAATTCAGAATTTCTATGGAAAAAGTGTTGAAAAAAATTTTATTTTAGTACCAATTTTGTCACATTTTTACGATTTTTTTTGTTATTTTCAAAGTTTATAGAAATTTTTTGTATACCATTTTAAAGAGTAACGCCTAATACACGTTTTAACCAAATTTCATTCAATTCGTGATAGTACTTTTTACGTTATTAGGTTCCGAATGAAAAATTGATTTTTTACCCCTTACACCACCCCCCGATGACAAATGCACCATTTAATTTTAAAGAACGGTTTCCAATCTATCAATTTGCCAAATTTCATTCTAATCTATTAAGCGGTTTACGAATTATAAGGATTTGAAAAAAAAAAAAATTCAGAATTTCTATGGAAAAAGTGTTGAAAAAAATTTTATTTTAGTACCAATTTTGTCACATTTTTACGATTTTTTTTGTTATTTTCAAAGTTTATAGAAATTTTTTGTATACCATTTTAAAGAGTAACGCCTAATACACGTTTTAACCAAATTTCATTCAATTCGTGATAGTACTTTTTACGTTATTAGGTTCCGAATGAAAAATTGATTTTTTACCCCTTACACCACCCCCCGATGACAAATGCACCATTTAATTTTAAAGAACGGTTTCCAATCTATCAATTTGCCAAATTTCATTCTAATCTATTAAGCGGTTTACGAATTATAAGGATTTGAAAAAAAAAATTTCAGAATTTCTATGGAAAAAGTGTTGAAAAATTTTTTATTTTAGTACCAATTTTGTCACATTTTTACGATTTTTTTTGTTATTTTCAAAGTTTATAGAAATTTTTTGTATACCATTTTAAAGAGTAACGCCTAATACACGTTTTAACCAAATTTCATTCAATTCGTGATAGTACTTTTTACGTTATTAGGTTCCAAATGAAAAATTGATTTTTTACCCCTTACACCACCCCCCGATGACAAATGCACCATGTCATTTTAAAGAACGGTTTCCAATCTATCAATTTGCCAAATTTCATTCTAATCTATTAAGCGGTTTACGAATTATAAGGATTTGAAAAAAAAAATTCAGAATTTCTATGGAAAAAGTGTTGAAAAAAATTTTATTTTAGTACCAATTTTGTCACATTTTTACGATTTTTTTTGTTATTTTCAAAGTTTATAGAAATTTTTTGTATACCATTTTAAAGAGTAACGCCTAATACACGTTTTAACCAAATTTCATTCAATTCGTGATAGTACTTTTTACGTTATTAGGTTCCGAATGAAAAATTGATTTTTTACCCCTTACACCACCCCCCGATGACAAATGCACCATTTAATTTTAAAGAACGGTTTCCAATCTATCAATTTGCCAAATCTCATTCTAATCTATTAAGCGGTTTACGAATTATAAGGATTTGAAAAAAAAAAAATTTCAGAATTTCTATGGAAAAAGTGTTGAAAAAAAATTTTATTTTAGTACCAATTTTGTCACATTTTTACGATTTTTTTTGTTATTTTCAAAATTTATAGAAATTTTTTGTATACCATTTTAAAGAGTAACGCCTAATACACGTTTTAACCAAATTTCATTTAATTCGTGATAGTACTTTTTACGTTATTAGGTTCCGAATGAAGAATTGAGTTAAAACCCCTTACACCACCCCCCGCTGACAAATGTACCATGTCATTTTAAAGAACGGTTTCCAATCTATCAATGTGCCAAATTTCATTCTAATCTATTAAGCGGTTTACGAATTATAAGGATTTGAAAAAAAAAAAAATTTCAGAATTTCTATGGAAAAAGTGTTGAAAAAAATTTTTATTTTAGTACCAATTTTGTCACATTTTTACGATTTTTTTTGTTATTTTCAAAATTTATAGAAATTTTTTGTATACCATTTTAAAGAGTAACGCCTAATACACGTTTTAACCAAATTTCATTTAATTCGTGATAGTACTTTTTACGTTATTAGGTTCCGAATGAAGAATTGAGTTAAAACCCCTTACACCACCCCCCGCTGACAAATGTACCATGTCATTTTAAAGAACGGTTTCCAATCTATCAATGTGCCAAATTTCATTCTAATCTATTAAGCGGTTTACGAATTATAAGGATTTGAAAAAAAAAAAAAATTCAGAATTTCTATGGAAAAAGTGTTGAAAAAAATTTTTATTTTAGTACCAATTTTGTCACATTTTTACGATTTTTTTTGTTATTTTCAAAATTTATAGAAATTTTTTGTATACCATTTTAAAGAGTAACGCCTAATACACGTTTTAACCAAATTTCATTTAATTCGTGATAGTACTTTTTACGTTATTAGGTTCCGAATGAAGAATTGAGTTAAAACCCCTTACACCACCCCCCCGCTGACAAATGTACCATGTCATTTTAAAGAACGGTTTCCAATCTATCAATGTGCCAAATTTCATTCTAATCTATTAAGCGGTTTACGAATTATAAGGATTTGAAAAAAAAAAAATTTCAGAATTTCTATGGAAAAAGTGTTGAAAAAAATTTTTATTTTAGTACCAATTTTGTCACATTTTTACGATTTTTTTTGTTATTTTCAAAGTTTATAGAAATTTTTTGTATACCATTTTAAAGAGTAACGCCTAATACACGTTTTAACCAAATTTCATTCAATTCGTGATAGTACTTTTTACGTTATTAGGTTCCGAATGAAAAATTGATTTTTTACCCCTTACACCACCCCCCCGCTGACAAATGCACCATGTCATTTTAAAGAACGCACCATGTCATTTTAAAGAACGGTTCTATGGAAAAAGTGTTAAAAAAAATTTTATTTTAGTACCAATTTTGTCACATTTTTACGATTTTTTTTTTGTTATTTTCAAAGTTTATAGAAATTTTTTGTATACCATTTTAAAGAGTAACGCCTAATACACGTTTTAACCAAATTTCATTCAATTCGTGATAGTACTTTTTACGTTATTAGGTTCCGAATGAAAAATTGATTTTTTACCCCTTACACCACCCCGCGATGACAAATGCACCATGTCATTTTAAAGAACGGTTTCCAATCTATCAATTTGCAAAATTTCATTCTAATCTATTAAGCGGTTTACGAATTATAAGGATTTGAAAAAAAAATTTTTTCAGAATTTTTATGGAAAAAGTGTTGAAACAAATTTTATTTTAGTACCAATTTTGTCACATTTTTACGATTTTTTTTGTTATTTTCATAGTTTATTGAAATTTTTTGTATACCATTTTAAAGAGTAACGCTTAATACACGTTTTAACCAAATTTCATTCAATTCGTGATAGTACTTTTTACGTTATTAGGTTCCGAATGAAAAATTGATTTTTTACCCCTTACACCACCCCCCGCTGACAAATGCACCATGTCATTTTAAAGAACGGTTTCCAATCTATCAATTTGCCAAATTTCGTTCTAATCTATTAAGCGGTTTACGAATTATAAGGATTTGAAAAAAAAAAATTTCAGAATTTCTATGGAAAAAGTGTTGAAAAAAATTTTATTTTAGTACCAATTTTGTCACATTTTTACGATTTTTTTTGTTATTTTCAAAGTTTATAGAAATTTTTTGTATACCATTTTAAAGAGTAACGCCTAATACACGTTTTAACCAAATTTCATTCAATTCGTGATAGTACTTTTTACGTTATTAGGTTCCGAATGAAAAATTGATTTTTTACCCCTTACACCACCCCCCGCTGACAAATGCACCATGTCATTTTAAAGAACGGTTTCCAATCTATCAATTTGCCAAATTTCATTCTAATCTATTAAGCGGTTTACGAATTAGAAGGATTTGAAAAAAAAAAATTTCAGAATTTCTATGGAAAAAGTGTTGAAAAAAATTTTATTTTAGTACCAATTTTGTCACATTTTTACGTTTTTTTTTGTTATTTTCAAAGTTTATAGAAATTTTTTGTATACCATTTTAAAGAGTAACGCCTAATACACGTTTTAACCAAATTTCATTCAATTCGTGATAGTACTTTTTACGTTATTAGGTTCCGAATGAAAAATTGATTTTTTACCCCTTACACCACCCCCCGCTGACAAATGCACCATGTCATTTTAAAGAACGGTTTCCAATCTATCAATTTGCCAAATTTCGTTCTAATCTATTAAGCGGTTTACGAATTATAAGGATTTGAAAAAAAAAAATTTCAGAATTTCTATGGAAAAAGTGTTGAAAAAAATTTTATTTTAGTACCAATTTTGTCACATTTTTACGATTTTTTTTGTTATTTTCAAAGTTTATAGAAATTTTTTGTATACCATTTTAAAGAGTAACGCCTAATACACGTTTTAACCAAATTTCATTCAATTCGTGATAGTACTTTTTACGTTATTAGGTTCCGAATGAAAAATTGATTTTTTACCCCTTACACCACCCCCCGCTGACAAATGCACCATGTCATTTTAAAGAACGGTTTCCAATCTATCAATTTGCCAAATTTCATTCTAATCTATTAAGCGGTTTACGAATTATAAGGATTTGAAAAAAAAAAAATTTCAGAATTTCTATGGAAAAAGTGTTGAAAAAAATTTTATTTTAGTACCAATTTTGTCACATTTTTACGATTTTTTTTTGTTATTTTCAAAGTTTATAGACATTTTTTGTATACCATTTTAAAGAGTAACGCCTAATACACGTTTTAAACCAAATTTCATTCAATTCGTGATAGTACTTTTTACGTTATTAGGTTCCGAATGAAAAATTGATTTTTTACCCCTTACACCACCCCCCGCTGACAAATGCACCATGTCATTTTAAAGAACGGTTTCCAATCTATCAATTTGCCAAATTTCATTCTAATCTATTAAGCGGTTTACGAATTATAAGGATTTGAAAAAAAAAAAATTTTCAGAATTTCTATGGAAAAAAGTGTTGAAAAAAATTTTATTTTAGTACCAATTTTGTCACATTTTTACGATTTTTTTTGTTATTTTCAAAGTTTATAGAAATTTTTTGTATACCATTTTAAAGAGTAACGCCTAATACACGTTTTAAACCAAATTTCATTCAATTCGTGATAGTACTTTTTACGTTATTAGGTTCCGAATGAAAAATTGATTTTTTACCCCCTTACACCACCCCCGATGACAAATGCACCATGTCATTTTAAAAGAACGGTTTCCAATCTATCAATTTGCCAAATTTCATTCTAATCTATTAAGCGGTTTACGAATTATAAGGATTTAAAAAAAAAAATTTCAGAATTTCTATGGAAAAAGTGTTGAAAAAAATTTTATTTTAGTACCAATTTTGTCCCTTTTTTCCGATTTTTTTTGTTATTTTCAAAGTTTATAGAAATTTTTTTGTATACCATTTTAAAGAGTAACGCCTAATACACGTTTTAACCAAATTTCATTCAATTCGTGATAGTACTTTTTACGTTATTAGGTTCCGAATGAAAAATTGATTTTTTTACCCCCTTACACCACCCCCCGCTGACAAATGCACCATGTCATTTTAAAGAACGGTTTCCAATCTATCAATTTGCCAAATTTCATTCTAATCTATTAAGCGGTTTACGAATTATAAGGATTTGAAAAAAAAAAAATTTCAGAATTTCTATGGAAAAAGTGTTGAAAAAAAATTTTATTTTAGTACCAATTTTGTCACATTTTTACGATTTTTTTTGTTATTTTCAAAGTTTATAGAATTTTTTTGTATACCATTTTAAAGAGTAACGCCTAATACACGTTTTAACCAAATTTTATTCAATTCGTGATAGTACTTTTTACGTTATTAGGTTCCGAATGAAAAATTGATTTTTTACCCCTTACAACCCCCCCCCGATGACAAATGCACCATGTCATTTTAAAGAACGGTTTCCAATCTATCAATTTGCCAAATTTCATTCTATTCTATTATAAGCGGTTTACGAATTATAAAGGAGTTGAAAAAAAAAATTTCAGAATTTCTATGGAAAAAGTGTTGAAAAAATTTTTAGTTTAGTACCAATTTTGTCACATTTTTACGATTTTTTTTTGTTATTTTCAAAGTTTATAGAAATTTTTTGTATACCATTTTAAAGAGTAACGCCTAATACACGTTTTAACCAAATTTCATTCAATTCGTGATAGTACTTTTTACGTTATTAGGTTCCGAATGAAAAATTGATTTTTTACCCCCTTACACCACCCCCCCGATGACAAATGCACCATGTCATTTTAAAGAACGGTTTCCAATCTATCAATTTGCCAAATTTCATTCTATTCTATTAAGCGGTTTACGAATTATAAGGATTTGAAAAAAAAAAAAATTCAGAATTTCTATGGAAAAAAGTGTTGAAAAAATTTTTAGTTTAGTAACCAATTTTGTCACATTTTTACGATTTTTTTTGTTATTTTCAAAGTTTATAGAAATTTTTTGTATACCATTTTAAAGAGTAACGCCTAATACACGTTTTAACCAAATTTCATTCAATTCGTGATAGTACTTTTTTACGTTATTAGGTTCCGAATGAAAAATTGATTTTTTTACCCCTTACACCACCCCCCCGATGACAAATGCACCATGTCATTTTAAAGAGCGGTTTCCAATCTATCAATTTGCCAAATTTCATTCTAATCTATTAAGCGGTTTACGAATTATAAGGATTTGAAAAAAAAAAATTTCAGAATTTCTATGGAAAAAGTGTTGAAAAAAAATTTTATTTTAGTACCAATTTTGTCACAATTTTTACGATTTTTTTTTGTTATTTTCAAAGTTTATAGAAATTTTTTGTATACCATTTTAAAGAGTAACGCCTAATACACGTTTTAACCAAATTTCATTCAATTCGTGATAGTACTTTTTACGTTATTAGGTTCCGAATGAAAAATTGATTTTTTTACCCCCTTACACACCACCCCCCGATGACAAATGCACCATGTCATTTTAAAAGAACGGTTTCCAATCTATAAATTTGCCAAATTTCATTCTAATCTATTAAGCGGTTTACGAATTATAAGGATTTAAAAAAAAAAAAAATTTCAGAATTTCTATGGAAAAAAGTGTTGAAAAAAATTTTATTTTAGTACCAATTTTGTCCCCTTTTTTCCGATTTTTTTTGTTATTTTCAAAGTTTATAGAAATTTTTTGTATACCATTTTAAAGAGTAACGCCTAATACACGTTTTAACCAAATTTCATTCAATTCGTGATAGTACTTTTTTACGTTATTAGGTTCCGAATGAAAAATTGATTTTTTACCCCTTACACCACCCCCCGCTGACAAATGCACCATGTCATTTTAAAGAACGGTTTCCAATCTATCAATTTGCCAAATTTCATTCTAATCTATTAAGCGGTTTACGAATTATAAGGATTTGAAAAAAAAAATTTTTCAGAATTTCTATGGAAAAAAGTGTTGAAAAAAATTTTATTTTAGTACCAATTTTTTCACATTTTTACGATTTTTTTTGTTATTTTCAAAGTTTATAGAAATTTTTTGTATACCATTTTAAAGAGTAACGCCTAATACACGTTTTAACCAAATTTCATTCAATTCGTGATAGTACTTTTTACGTTTATTAGGTTCCGAATGAAAAATTGATTTTTTTACCCCTTACACCCACCCCCCGATGACAAATGGCACCATGTCATTTTAAAAGAACGGTTTCCAATCTATCAATTTGCCAAATTTCATTCTAATCTATTAAGCGGTTTACGAATTATAAGGATTTGAAAAAAAAAAAATTTCAGAATTTCTATGGAAAAAGTGTTGAAAAAAATTTTATTTTAGTACCAATTTTGTCACATTTTTACGATTTTTTTTGTTATTTTCAAAGTTTATAGAATTTTTTTGTATACCATTTTAAAGAGTAACGCCTAATACACGTTTTAACCAAATTTTATTCAATTCGTGATAGTACTTTTTACGTTATTAGGTTCCGAATGAAAAATTGATTTTTTACCCCTTACACCACCCCCCGATGACAAATGCACCATGTCATTTTAAAGAACGGTTTCCAATCTATCAATTTGCCAAATTTCATTCTATTCTATTAAGCGGTTTACGAATTATAAGGATTTGAAAAAAAAAAATTTCAGAATTTCTATGGAAAAAGTGTTGAAAAAATTTTTAGTTTAGTACCAATTTTGTCACATTTTTACGATTTTTTTTGTTATTTTCAAAGTTTATAGAAATTTTTTGTATACCATTTTAAAGAGTAACGCCTAATACACGTTTTAACCAAATTTCATTCAATTCGTGATAGTACTTTTTTACG